>CM037918.1:4263201-4977078 GCA_021346845.1 Apeltes quadracus
CGATTTGTGCTGTTGGTCCTGAAACAACAAAATCTGTGTGGTACCTCTTGTCACTTTGCTCGTTTCATCCCTGGTGTTCAATAGTCTCCCGTAAAATGGATTGCAATCTAACTACTACTACTATTTACTGGAGGTCAACTAATGACTTGAGTCAGATTTTGTTGATCCGTTGAAACAGTGTTACAGCATTTACCGTTACGCCTGAAAATAAGACATCCTGAAATATAACTGATTAAAGAAATTAACTTTCAAAATGATAGCATTAGGTTTGGACAATATGTGTTACTGCTTTTTTTATTTTTTATTGTGTAAATGGTATCATGTGACCTGTCACCATGAAACTGGGGACGGGGAGGTTCCACACATTCTATGATGCCCTTCTCCATATTATAATGCTTTTTAAGACCTTTTAAGGTCATAATGCTTCATCATTTTCATATTGTATTATAAATGCTAGTTTAATTCATTGTGATCTCTTCATGATGCATTATTAATCACTGGCATAAAGCATTACAATGTGAAGATAAGTTACTTTAAATGGTCATTGTAAAATTCAAAATATTAAATTGAATTTATGCAGGAATAAAAATGAACATAATACAAATTATTATGGACAGTTACGAGTGCTTACTACTATAATTATGTATTATTTTAAGCATATTATAATGCACCAAATTTCTTCAGTTAACGGCCAACATGGTTGGATATCTGGAAGGCTTTTGGCTTGACATCTCTTCGTGTTTGTGTGTGTTGGAGGCTTTTATCAATGTATAATTGTACTTTCGGTATTGAAAGCAATATTTTGGACATGTTTAACAGCAAAACTGGTAAGTTCGGGTCAAGTTGCAGACTATATTATATTGTACAGCGTTACAATCCAGAAGGAGCTGTTACATCCTGTATGTGAAGTGTCTCTACCTGCCAGACAAGCTGTCTGACCCATCGAAGTCATCACTAAAGCTCGGTACTTAAATGAATGATCTTGTGAATTGTGCCGTTCTCGTACAATCAGCTTCAGTCATCATATGTTCATGTGACACTGTGGCACAGAGAGCCTGGGTCACTGATCCATTTAAACTAATCTCCCATTCCAACATCTTACTGTACCTTTATCGCCACTGCTCTCAGACAAAGCTATCAGGAAATATACCTCAGCCGTCATTTCTTTCTCTTTTTTTTTTCACATACAAACATTGGAAATCCATTAAGGTTCCACATGGAAATATTTCCAGCATCTCCAGGGCGGAGCATGTTCTGCTTAGACGGCCCACAGCATGTGCCTGAGACGCGTGTCACATTTCATCTGCATACGTCAACCTGCACTCTTCCCTGCCCTTTTAGAGCTCATGCAAACAGTAAGACACAATAAATCTTTTACTGCGACGTATCGGCCATGACGATGAGATCAGCCACAGAAATATACACGTTCATAAATTATTTGTGGCATTTTCTTCATCCTGTTTGGCAAGTTAAGAATTTGGTTCCGAGGTCACATTAGAATTGTTTTAGCAGAACCATAGTTGAACTGATTGATTTTTAAAGAAAGAATTATAGACAGAAATTCCTTGAATAACTTGTGTAGACGTTTATTTGATGAAGATCCTTGCTTCCTAAAACACACCCGGTAGTTTTGGGTTTTTTTTGGAATGGGACCTCTCTCCTTTACAGGTGTCCTTTGTGTGTGTGTGTTTTTAGTGTGACAAATGCGATAAATGCGCTTCATCTGGAAGATTCCTCTTTGTGTCGCCAGTTTCCCTGCAGCTCACGCCCCCGAGGCCTCAACCCATTGATACGTGCTAGTTACTCTGCTGCTTAACCGAGGACGGCTCTCCCCCTCGGCTACACCGAGGCACAACTGCATTCATTGGAAAGTCGATACATCCAAAGGGATTCACATGCAGCCCCTAATGAGCACTCAAAAGTGAAACCAATCCCTTTGAAAATCAACCTCAGACACATTTGTTTTTATTATTAATGTACATTGCTATTTGGAATGTGCAAACATCCTAACATTTTCACAGTGGTTGCCGTTTCCTTGCAGCATCTTCGGTCTGTTGTCTGAGTCCAGATAACCAGGTCCTGATGTCAGGATGATGAGCTCTCTGCCACGGCACCAATGCATGTTCCTTACACATGGGATGGCATTTAAACGTAATTGCCAAGAAACATTGTTACAACAGAGACATAATCAAACCAAACACAACTGTCCAAACTTTTTGTTTTCTGTTTATATGTATTTGACTGTAATAATTAGAGTTACTTGTTGTACATTTTTGGCTGCCTGTGCTCCATTAAGACCCCACATGTGTCAAAAGAGATAATTGTGGGTAAAGTATGTTTTTCTGTTCGAAGAAGGTTTTTTAAATGGCGATTGGATATCATAAAAGGTGGCCTGGCTTATATCCGAGACACTTCTCAGTTCTCAGCAGGGAGCGGCCGAGGCAGAAACTACCGCAGCTCACTTCTGTTGGTCCACTTACCACTTCCATGGATAAGTGACTTTCAGCGCCACGCACGCGCACGCACACACACACATACACACACACACACACACACACACACACACACACACACGTATCGCTGTACACAGTCTGATCTTGCTCAGTCTGGACCGAAGCAGGGCTTGGCAGCTTTAAAGCCGAGCTACTGCATCAGGGCCTCCCCACTGCTCTGAGACTAAGAACCCATTTCCTGCTTGATTATTTATGATCCTGTGGGATAATCTAGTTTGGGATCACTTACTGTGCAACCTATGAGCAGCATCTTACAGTGATGTGAATGAATCTGCCAGTGGGAGACATCTGATTAAATCAAAAGTCCCTTGTTATGAGTTTAGTAATTAATCTCTTTTTTAATAGAATGCATTTCATACTAGGACAGTAGATTAACAAACAGTAGTGTAGGACGCTCAGTATTACCACATATTTAATAAACGCGATTCAGTAATAGCCACTTTGCAGTCTTAATACAATGCTGCCCTCTGCTGAGGGGTGAGGGGAAATGCACTTACTTGCTAAGTTAAGCTTTTTTTCTCTCAGTTTCTCCCATGATGGACACGTAGGTAGACTTTAATTTAATTTTTTAACACTGAAACATTTTTGACAAACTGACCATTGTATGTCCTCTCTCTTTCTTGCAGGCATTTTATTTTCGACATTAGTGTTTGGCCCGGCCTGTGGCTTCATCTTAGGTTCTGTCTGTACCAAAGTCTACGTTGATGCCGTCTTCATGGACAACAGTGAGTTGGCAGTTGCATGTTCTTTGTATTTTTTTAGGTGCATCCTTGAATTTACGTTCATTTCCATTGCAATAGTAATAGTAATAGTAATATTTTCATTAACCCGACTGGGAAAATCAATGAAATTCCATCCAAAAACACTATTCCACGTCCCTCCTTTGCGGTAAATGTCCCTGCCTCTTGTCCAGGTAAGCTGGACATCACTCCAGATGACCCTCGCTGGATCGGGGCGTGGTGGGCCGGCTTCCTCCTCTGCGGTGCCTTACTCTTCGTCTCATCCCTCTTCATGTTCGGCTTCCCCCAGGCGCTGGACGAGCAGGACATGGGCGGTGGAGGGGAGAGCGAGCAGGCCATGCTGCCTTCCTCCCTGACCCTGGAGTGCCAGGACTCTAAGCCCAACGGGGCCGTTCATGGCTTCGATATGAACAGCGGACTAGTCAGTCTGTGAGCATCTGAGAGGTGAGGAGGAGCTCAGAAGGTGGAGATACCAAGGAAAAAGTGGGGGATTCTCCAAAAGTGGCCTGTGCTCAGTCTCAGAAATGATCGTTCTTCTCCGTCCCTCCTGTCCCTTTTCTCCATCTACTCGTGAATGGACGCAGTAATCCCCCGGGTGACCAGGCACCTTCTCTCCAATCCCGTGTTCAGCTGCATCACGCTGGCAGCCTGCATGGAGATCGCTGTGGTTGCCGGTTTTGCCGCCTTCCTCGGGAAATACCTGGAGCAGCAGTTCAACCTTACCACCTCCTCAGCCAATCAGCTGCTCGGTAGGCGGCTCACCATCTCGTCTGAGCGCAGGGCGATACCTTTATTGTTCTGTTTGACAAACCGAAAATGGAACATCTGGGCAGTGCGGGAACCTCTACTAAGGAGTCAACATTTTGGGTTAAAGTTTTGGACGTCGTTGTGTTTTCCTCCCCAGGAATGACGGCCATCCCGTGCGCCTGTCTGGGGATCTTCCTTGGGGGGCTGCTGGTTAAGAAGCTGAACCTGTCGGCTCTGGGCGCCGTCCGCATGGCGATGATGGTCAACCTGGTGTCCACTGCCTGCTACGTCTCTTTCCTCTTCTTGGGCTGCGACACCGGACCCGTCGCCGGGGTTACTGTAGCCTACGGCAACGAGTAAGCAAGACCTATATTTGTAATTTGATGAACACATGACCTGCACCTCAATGATGCTAGATGCCAAAAATGTGTTGAAATACTAAAAATGATTATACTTGTGGCAACTTCTTTAGTTTTGTTCTAGCTGTTTTCTTTTCAGTTTGTACTGATATTGTGTATATAAGTGTTTCTGCCAGCTTGCAGGGGGTGTTAACAGAGATTCACAGAGCATTTCTCCACTATTGTAGAATAACGGTAGTATAGCTGTAGTGCTTTAACACACTAAAGACTCAGGCACTGCCCTAGTATCTTAAATATGATATTTCATCATCTCCCGTGTTAACAGTATCAGTCACAACGCAAAAATGCTTCTGCACTGCACTTCGGCTTAGTTTAACCACAGTTCTTGGAAGTGTAAAGATATCGTCGCTTTTGTCTGAATCTATTGCTCAGCTCTCCCTTTCAGTGATGAGGAGGTGTCCACACAAGCTACACTGACCCGAGCACAGCAGAGCTTTCTCCTCTGGGCTTAAATAAGTGACAGCAGAGATGTAGGCCTTCATTACGCCCATGAACATCCACTGTTTGATTAGTGTCCTAAGCTCCACTGTGGTCGTCATTTAATGCAGACCAGCTGGTACTTTAGCTCGCTCCACTTTCCCAGCAGCTTGCCTAACATGACCTGTGACCTCCTCCATAGGACGCTGCGGTCGTGGCAGCGACCTGAGTCGGCGTGCATCAATAACTGCAATTGCTACACAGCATCAGTGAGCCCGGTTTGTGGTTCCAACGGAGTCACCTACCTCTCGGCCTGCTTCGCTGGCTGCACCAAACCAGTGAGTGAAGCAGTGAACGCTGACGCGGGAGAGTTCACAATAAATGTCAGGGACAAGAATACATACATACACTGCGCATGGGTTCTGCTCTAGATGAGCATTTTCATCGGATTTCTTGTCTTTGTGTCAGAACCTGACCGGCTGCTCGTGCATATCCAGCTCCAGTGAAGAGGCGGTGGCTTTGCCGGGGAAGTGTCCCAGTCCAGGCTGTCAGCAGGCCTTCCTCACCTTCCTGTGTGTGATCTGTGTGTGCAGCATGATCGGAGCAATGGCCCAGACGCCCTCTGTCATCATCCTCATCAGGTAAGGAGACTTGTTGCTATGCTTAGACTGCCCACTAGAGGGAGCTATTGATATTCTAATCTCCCCAATGGCAGATTTACAAATGAACAGGACCTACTGTATATATACAATATATATGTATTACACATACATAAAGGAAATAATCTCACTATGTATCAAACACAAATTGGGGGTTTGTGGGAGTTTGTGCGGCGGTGAACATGTCAATATTGCTGAAAAGATGTCAGCAAGAACACAAACATTGAAAGTATCATTCCTGTTCTCAATAATAGTTTGATATTATGGGAGATATCAGCTTTGTGGTCGACACCACTGTGTGTACAGGAAATCTACAGTCTACTGAAGGTAGGCTAAAAAATCAAATAAGCATATTTACCACAATGTGCAAGTATTAGTTTATGTTATGTGGTAAAACGTCACTTTTTTTAAAACTAATTACCACCATTGTGGTATTTGCCACATTCATGTGGACAAAATGTTTGAATTCAATAAGCAAAAATTACCAATGTTTGGGTAAACGGTCAAACGTCGTTGTTACATCGTCATTGTGTTCCCGGACCACAGCAGAAGACTTTTAGCGTGAACAAATTCCCATAAAGCGTATGAACCGGCTACTTGCTGCAACATTTTGTTTTTGTCTCACCAGTCCCAACGGATTTATGCCAATTCTGTCTTGTGTGTGTTCTCAGAACTGTTAGTCCAGAGCTGAAATCGTACGCCCTTGGAGTTCTGTTCCTGCTCCTGAGACTGATTGGTGAGACATGTAGTGTATATTGACTACATACTATACTGTCTTTCTCTTCATTCATGAGCACAGAAGATGATTTGTTCTTTGTTTGACCTGCTGCACGTTCCTGTAGTACTGCAGTTGTGATCACCTCGGCTACAAGGAGCTGTCGCAATCTGTCCGTGTCTTGTCTTGCATATCAAGGAGGCTCAAACTGTAAGCCTCTCCCCTCCGCAGGCTTCATCCCTCCCCCGCTGATCTTCGGCATGGGCATCGACTCCACCTGCCTGTTCTGGAGCTCCGTCTGCGGCGAGAAGGGCGCCTGCATGCTGTACGACAACGTGGCGTACAGGCACCTGTACGTCAGCATCGCCATCGCCCTCAAGTCGTCCGCCTTCGTCCTGTACGCCACCACGTGGCAGTGTTTGAGAAAGAACTACAGGAAGTACATCAAGAACAGCGAGGGCTACCTGACGCCCACCGAACTCTTCGCCTCCAACGTGACTCTGGACAATTTGGGCAAGGAGATCACCCAGAACCCTGCCAACAGGACAAAGTTCATATACAACCTGGAGGACCAGGACACGTGTGACAACATGGAGTCTGTTTTATAGTGAACTGCCGACGGGAGCCGAGGCCGTTAATACTGGCGACTGGAGTGGCGTGTGATGTTTCCCCGGTGCCACGTCAGTGTTGAGAATGTTCTTAGTAAGCTTCTTATCTTCTTCTCACCCAAAAAACATCAGACGTAGGAAAAAATGCTCTATATCCTCGTTGCACTTTTTACTAAGTACACGGGCGATCCTATCCATTATAGTCAGAGGAAATATTACGCTGACTTTATTATTTTTTCTTAATTGGACAGCTAACGTGGGAAAATAAATTAGGAATGACTTGGAATGACTTTGCAGTTAATGCATTATACCACTAATCCACCAGAACCCCCCCCCCCCCACCCCCCTCCCTCCCACCAGACGCTCCTCTTTACTTTTACTTTGTTAACAGTTTTTTTTATTCATGAAGAGACCAGAACTGTTTGAGTGGCAGAGATATTGGTCTTTCATTAACAGTTTATTTTCCTTTAGAAGGAAGTACTTCTCAGGTCCAGATGCCAGACAGGAAGGATGCCAGCGTGGTTGTTCATTATTAGTTCATGCCTTCTTCCACTCTGGGTTGGAGTAGTTTTAGCAGACACAAAGTACGTACAGTCGGAACTACTGAGCAGCCTGCGGCAGACGTATTAACAAAGTTATGTGTTCTCTCACTTAGTTGTCAAAGTTTACACAACAACTTAAGATGACTACAGCCACTGCGTGCGAGAAGCAAAGGAGAACTAACAAATCAACAACATGAAATAGAAGTATAAGATCAAACTTTGTCCGGTGGCTGATGATAATATTTGTATATTTAAAAGGTATTGGGCAACATATCACATCAAGGATGCCGTGTTTCCTGGTTGTAATACAAATCCTTTAATCCCCCTGAATACCAATTCATTTGTAACCAATTACACAACAACTGCATTTCATCTCAAGAGGAGAAAAGAAAATATTTTTGGTACTTTTATCGTTCAATATCTTACATAGATTTGATCTTTTGTGCCTCCTGTCTGATGAGATCAGAGGGTGGAGTTCTCTTTGAGTTGGCAGTCATTAGCTTTCATTGTGATTGGCCCCATCTTGTTATAGAGGCATTTTAGGACCTTTGTTGAGGGTAGTTTTGTTGAGTCTTGAGCCCGTAAGTAAAAATGATCCCTTTACTGTGTTGTAGTGTTTTGCTATGAACGCTGGACAGGATCTTGAGACTCATATTCTGTTTATTTACTTTTTGCCTTATTCTGGCATTTATAGGAATGAGGTGCAACTTCCAAAAGAAAGTTTTAAAAAAACGCAGTCACCCAGATGTTTAACTGGTGAACTAAAAAGCAACGGACCGTGAGAGAGGACACAGGAGTTCAGTGGCCCACCTGTGAGTAGTTGGACCAGGCCAGAGCCGCCTCAGTACCTGAACCTGTGAGATCTCTCTGACCGCTCATCTGACCGTACCCTCCCCTCTCTATAATTCTGCCAGGAACACTTGTGTCGATGGTAAATGGAGGTAGAAATACAGTTGGCTTGGTGTTGTAATTCTACTCCAGGGAACGCCGCGTGCAGCAGCAATACATGGAATACACTGCTACCTGGTGAATAAACATTGCAAATAAGACTCTGCGGGGTAAATGTTCGTAGTGGGGGTCACAGCAGCTGGAGGCTGTGGTGTTGGAGGAGGAGGAGGAGCAATCCGTAACAGCAGCAACGCTCACGTGGCTGCACAGAACGATTGTGTAGGAGGCATTTAAATAGGAGCGAGGCACCGGGACACGATGAATGTGGTGCGCTAGCTGTCAGCAGACACAGCAAAGCATGACGCACAGTGTCCTGCCAGAATTAGTTCATTTAAAAGCATGCTGGTAAATGCATGCAATGTTAAAGAATAGATAGTCACTATGTCACTACACTGCACAGACTCTGTAGTTTGGTGGCCATGGTAACAGTTAAAGACACATTTAACTTCAACGGCCTCCAATTCTATTTTAGACCATGGAGAAGTTTTATAATGCATACTGCATTGTGATGTTGACAATTTTAGCAAACCTCAGCTGACTCACTCACACTGCAGTGATTGTCTAAAAACAAATATTTTTGTTCTTCTGTCTAATGATATTTAAGTTTTTAGAAGTTCTGTGGGATTCTGATATCTGACATATCCAGTTTATAAATAGAGTATATTGTTTTTTCTGGCTTACTTTGTAAGTATTTAATATGTTTTGCATCAAAAATACGGACCTTTGTCCAAACACTCGCAATAGATTTTATCCCCTTGATGTTTGATGTTTGGAGTTAGAGGAGCAGTTCCACATTTCGGGAAGGAAGCTTAACCCCTTTCTTGTCGAGAGTTTGACAAGAAGATCGACGCCGCCATGTTTGTACGCCATATATAAAGTTATATAAAGAGCCAGCAGTTTAGTTCAAAGAATGGAAATAGGGGCAAATGATAAGTAACTAAATCCACTAACTCCTCTCAAACTAGTTTTCCATCTTACTGCTGCTGGTTGTGGCCTCGTACATAATAAACAAGCATTCGGGAGCTGTCTCTTTAGTCTTACTCTCTGCAATAAAGTAAATAAGCGTATTCCCAATTCCATGATTCAGTCCCATTTTATGCTGCTGCTCATAGTCGTAGGCCGTATTTAGTTTAGTCCTTCAATGAACTAATAGAACGAGATTTGAACTGTACATTGATGACGCTTCAGCAACGTAAATAACAGAGAGGCTATTCTATAACGAGGGGATAAGACAGGCAGTTGTATGAGAATGTCTGAGCTCAACATTGGACCCACATGCAGCACAGAGCCGTCGGCTTGCTTTGCTGTGAACTAAGGGAGCATCAACGCGGCTTTTCAGCACAGCAGCGACACTTGAATTCACGCACTGATAAGGTAGTGCTTGAAACCGTCGCCCTAAATTTGACCGTCCCTGACAGGGAGATTGGCGCCTAGCAGGACGTTCAGCGGAGCCGGACCTTTATGCCAAGAGCTTCTAACCGGGAGGAGGGTGTTAACTAACATTAGCAGCTGGCCACCATCTCTTTCTCAATACCCCCCGGCCGCCCTCCTCCAAACCGGTGTCGCTGTCTTTACTATCTGTCACGTCCAGTGTGTCATAGTGCTGACTCTGTACATAATAGCGCCATACAAGTGCCAAAGTGACACCATAGAAGTGTTCGGTAATGTCCCGCGGGGACCTTTTGTCTCACCGCGCTGGAGCTCGGAGCAGATCCTCCAGCTGTTTGTAGCCTTTCTGTGACAAAACCCCTCCACTTACTTTCACCATATCATACAAAAGTGTCCTCAAAAACATATTGCCTATGAAATATTGTATATAGGTCTAGATAACAGTATTATTTAGGATATAATAACTGTTCCTATGTAGGACCCTTTTACTAGCGAAGGTATTGTCTAATTTAGATTAATCTGTCTTTCTATCAGCCGCACAGCTGATAACTGTTTGTTGCTTCGGTCCAAATGAAAACCACACTTTGCTTGAAATAAGTGGCACCGACGTTGAGCTCCAGCCTGACATCGTGCAGTAGACGAGGCTGGCCGTAGATTATCAGCCAGACTTCACTGATGGCCGTCCTGCACCTGTGCCTGGATACCAGGTGCTCCTCGGACACCTCGTGACGTTGTGCCACATCGACCTGTGCGCCGTAACGTTCCACACACGCAGAGAGAAAGACACCGTTTTCATGGGTCCGTCCAGCGCGCTGGCGAGTGCGGCGGCGCTTGCTTGACCTCGTATTCACCTGCAACGACAGGCCTGTGATGAGAAAATAATGTTGGAGATTTTTGTTTACATCCTGTTTTTCTCATTGTTCTCTTTTGATGACCTTGCCTTGTGGTAACAGCAGATTGACTTCTAAAGCAAAACTCAAGTTACTGAAGTATTGACGTATGAAGAGTTAGCTGCTAAAATAGGACACGTCTGGGACAAATAACAACAACTCTTGGAGTTTACCACTCAAGAGACAGTTTGACATCGATGGACAGTTATCCATCATTTCTTTGTTTTTTGCCAATAATTATTTCGTACGGACAGTCACTTTTTTGTAAACGATGGATGCTATTTTGGAAGCAAACTCTTCATACTCTCATATGCAGGTAGATAATCCTTTGGTTTGAGCCTTCAGGCAGCATGTTGCCTTTGATTAAAGTTTGATTAAACCATGTGCTAACCATGTTAGTGAGGGTTTTAGAGTGATGTGTTTGCTTATGCTGCAGTTGGTGTTGTGGGGATTTCATGGCTCTATGCAGAGGACCTTTGAAAAGAAAAGGGCATTAAAATAAGAAAATATCACCTATATTTTCAAAGCATCACTAAAGGTTTTTAAGATATGCTGTATTGCTTCTTTGGAGTTTTTTTCTTTTTCTTTGGATAATATGAATTTATATTTAAAAGCTTTATGTTCTGTATGTTTCTTGGAAAAAGATTACATGATTGTATGTTTATTGTAAATACATTAAAATACTATTTTTGTTTTTAAGATGGCATTTTCTGCCTAACATAAAGGGTGTGCTGGGTTGGTGGTTTGAATCCTGGCTGCCCCATGCGCCATGTCGAAGTGTCCTTGAACAAGACACCTAATCCCTAATTGCTCCCTGAGCAAAATGTATAAACCATCGGTAAAAAATGAAATGCAAGTGGCTTTGGATAAAAGCGTCTTGCGATCTTGAGGTGAGGATTCTTAACACCTAGTAGTCGTTTGCACCAATTAGGGAGCGTGAATAGGACGTTTTTTTTGTCTAAAGCCTACAATGTGAATCTCGTGTCGACGTTAAGACAAAAAGTAATGGGATCAACGAGGTCAGTGGGATCGATCCTCTGGGGACCATGACTGTCAAATACCATGGGCATCCATCCTATAGTGGCCACCCCTAGAGACCAGCAGCTAACAAAGCTAAAGCCATCATTTTCATCCATTAACGCGGATTGAGAACGCACAATTGGTCACCAACTTAAGGTGTCAAGAAGAAGATAATTTACCTTCCAAAAAGGAAAAACAGAAAGTTTGCTGTGCGACACGTAGATGCCTGCTTGTGATAACGGGCTGTATTCACCCGGTGAACGCCAGATGGGTTGAAAGGTCACATCTCATATTTTTCCCTCTAAACGCACTGACAGAAGAAGATAAATCCTGACATGGGTTTAATAGAAACGGGCTTGTGCTTTGCCATGATCTAATTTCCCGTCATCTAAGCCCTGTGTTTATCCCCGGGCCTCTCTGCCCCGCTACCACAGCTACCGGGGTTATGGATTGACCGGCGGATCGCCTTGTACCGCTGTTTCGAGGCAGCGGCGTACGTGTTGGGGGGCCGGGTCGCGGCGTTGCTTTTATGCGAGAGCCGGTTGCTGGGAGCGCTCCTGTTTCTCGAGTGCAGATGGGGTCTCGCCGGGGCCACGGTGCAGTGAAATGGAAAGCATGCCATTCCCTGTTCCGCTTGATGCCGAGTGACTCTGAGAGGTTGTGTCATGTTCCCTGGCTATTGACTCAATGACTTGGGACTTCGCGGCGAAAGCCTGAACCCGTGCGGGCTCTCTGCGTGCTGACAGAGAAATGTGTCTTCCACTTGTCTTCACATTGACCCGAGGACTCGGCTGAACTGACGTGTCCACATCCCCGAAGTCTCACCTCCTGGACCCAGAAGTAACCTTTTCACGACCTTGCCTGTCTTTCATGCTCGGTTGGCCGCGGGTCGAGCTGCTATCGCGACAATCAGCCTGACTCGTGTTTTTTCTTATTTCTTACTGATATACCTATGGATTACCTGTCTGTGACAGTCAACCTATTCAGCTTCCGCTACACGGATGACATGGCGGGGAATTCAGCCTTGTGTGCCTCACGTTATTCAACGCTGTCACAGTGGGTTAGAAAGTCAAGGCACAGAGTTAAGCACAGGCCATTAGCTGGTGCAGAAATGACAGCTCAAAGAGCCAGACCTTCGAGGCTGCCTCTGCCCTCTTGTTCATTCACGAGACCAAATCACCATATGCCCTTCTTTTTTGGGAAGAAATTAGGATATCTGGACTTGCTCTGGTGCAAATTATACTGTATTCCTCTTTACATTGTATGCAAATAGGATAATTCTGCGTATCTCACTAATGTCTTCCCAGCCCCTTGACGTGGCTCCGACAGCTGACCTGATTCATTGAAAGGTTTCCTACATTGTTAAAAAAAAAAAAATCTCTGACTCAGTGACAACGGCCCAATTATCCCTTACATGCAGAAGAGGTCCATGTACAAGATAGGCTGTGAATTGCAAATCCAGCTGCCACCCGTCCTTACGCTGCCGTGATCTAATAATGTGATCCATCATTTTCAGCAGCGACGGCTCTACACCCCGGCTTGTAAGCAAATCCCTCAGAGGATAAGAAGCTCAAGGTCTGCGGTCCTGAGACGCTGTATTAACACATGTTAATGTGTCACTTCATGCTTTTCTACTTCCTGTGTGCAGCCCTTGAAATGGCCTTTCGTGATTACATATTTCTTGACAAAGCTGTTATTGGGTGTCGGTAACCTTCCAAAGCCGGTGTTTCCTCCTGAGTAGTAGTGGCGCTGTTGGTTGAGGGATGGTCCTGCAGCAGAATCATCCATTACACTGATGAGCCCGCGGACCCCGAGGTACGACAGCGCAGCCACGCCGTGAGCGAGGCAGGCGACCGCCGCGATATGTCCCGCTAAAGCATTCATCACACTAATTAGCCGCGGTGCCAGGCGGCTCCCGTAGCCCGGCGAAGCTTTTGCCTGCTCGCTCAGAGCCGAGGTGAGGACGGGGAAAACCTCGGATGAGTCTAAACACGAGGCTGTCCCTCTTTTCTTCTGGCTCTCCTGCACATAATTAACTCAGCACTGCAGCAACTTGACAAATTGCAATGATGAATCTGGCCTCTACTGAATAGACACAAATACACGATCAATCAGGAAAATGCCGGACAGCGTTCTCAGTCTGAGGAAATGTGCCGCGGTGAAGGACAAAAGACGTGTCTTAGCTTTGAATGAAGATTGGGTGGGATAAAAAGTAAGAGAGGGACGGCTTGTGCCTTTGTTGTGCTTATGGCTACAAAAATGAAGTGTGCTAAGAGAGTATCGTGGAGAAAAGTGGTTAGAATGATGCCAAATTAAAGTAATTATATTGCAATTAGCCATGCATACTGCCCGTTTTAAAGGATGGTGCAAGCCGCCTGTCTGCAGCTGTTTGCCAGATACATACAGATGCAAAGAGACAGTCTCTGAGTCTCTTTGTGCCACCTGACCTTGGAAAGCAACAAGAAAAACTGCTTCATTCAGACAGGGGTCGCACTGTCCGTGTCCCCTCTGGGTACTTCCCAACTTCACAAGACCGCTCTGCACTGGCAACGTAGCAAGAGAAAGCTTCAGGCACCCGATCCCTCCGCACAGAATTTCCTTTTATTATATTACAGTATAATAAATCCTCATCAGTTTGCTCCAAACACCTGCTGGAACACCTGTTTGTCACTAGCATTATTTAAAGTTTGAAAGTGTGTATCATTCCATCCGTTTATGGATAGCAAAGAAAAACAAGCAGAGCATTCTGGGTGAAATGGGTGACGCTTAACACTTATTTAGACTACGTTACATGTCATTTAGCTGACCCTTTTATCCAAAGCGACTTACAATAAGTGCATTTGTTAGTGTCCATTGAAAAATCCAAAATACACAACACACCACTCAACAACAGTATTTTCTTTTCTATAAATACAATCAACTCACTTTCCCCAGTTTAGGGTGGCAGATGTGGTATTTCTGCACACAATTTGTAGAAGTTAACATGAACATAATATCAGGTGTGCTGATGCTTATTCATTAGAAACAGAAGGCAGCAACAGCATGTGGCCAATTTAAAGAGTATAATTTATTTCACCGTAAAGATCGTGTCTCAGTTCGGAGTTGAGTTGTTTGAATTTGATGACACACTGTGTGACGTGGGCTAATCGTGGGCGAGATAATGAGTGCTGGTCTCCATGAGGTCAAAGGTTAAGTAGGGCTTTGTACCAGTCCTAATGAGGATCCCTCGCCAGAATGGCTCCGTTCACCACTGGGAGGATCACTAGCGTTGCGTTATCATTGGACAGTGACCAAAAGTACTATGGGCCTCTTAAGCATGCAATTCCCCACATGAGAAGTCTGAGGTCAGCAGCCTCGGGGTTCAGAGAAGGTTCAGTGGTGACAGGTAAAGAAGAGGCTAAGGTGCGCTAATCCCACAGACAGGTTCTCTGTCTAGAATTTGGCCCGAGCTGCGAGATTCCAGCTTCGTTATAACGCTTACGTGCACAAACCGTGCACTAGAAGCACCCTGCAGCCGGCACGGAAAAGGGTGGATAACAACACACAAAGAGGGGGAGAGACTTAGTTTACTGCTCAGGTTCACACCACTCCTCCATAGCTTCACGGTTCTGTTTGCTCATACAGACGTCCATTAGCAAAACTTTAAATATAAAACATGAACGTCTTTGGAATGGGACGTAATCTCGAAGCCCCTACTTAGCCGTGGTCAAAGCTCACTAGTGTTTTGATTTACATGGATTGGATTAGAACTGCCTCAGGACTACGAGGGCAAGTACCATCAGCGGCTTATGGACATCTCCTTCAGTCTCCTGTTGGTTCCAAAGAGACGGTTAAGGCCTGGTCACATTACGCAAGACATTCAGCCGCACTCAGTTCCAAGAAAGCATCGCGGACTGTAAACAGTGTATCAAGATGTTTCTGCAACATTGAAACTGAATTTTGACCTGTGATTTACAATAGATTGTGCCAAAACAGGAAATTTGAGTAAGAAAACAGATCTCTGTTAGAACCCTAACCGCTGCCGCTGAACATTTATTTCTATTAAATGATTAGTCATTGGCTTGACTTTGGATTTTTTCCTGTCCACATCAGACATCCTGTGAATGATGTTAGGTCCGGGTCACTCTGTATGTCAATTTGGGTCACGCCTGCGTGTTTCTGCACCTGGCCTCCCTCCCAGCATGCAAGCTGGGATCAGGCGTCTCCCAGCTTTCTGTTAAGTCACTGGTGCATTACACATTTTGCTGTTTGGCTTAGTTATGGTTACTCGTTTAAGTCCCTACAACAGCCACAGTCTATTTCAAACCTCCAACTGAAAAACGCCACAATAAATAACCGTTTAACGTACTCTGCCTTTGTTTGATCTTCACATAGAAGCACGCGTTGCCTCCATATTGTTGGAGGTGTGCCTAGTTGTGCCGTGCCTTCACACCGGTAAGAAGCACTGCCAGAGGTTATCAGAGGCTACAGTGTACTTTTAGATCGCACCCATTAATCTCATTAACGTAATGAGCTTACACTACACTTTTGACTGTAAATGCCAAGCTTACTGCTGCATTTCCCAATTAAAAACGTTTGACCATCCTGAATCTGCGTGTGTCCGTGTGTGTGTGTGTGTGTGTGTGTGTGTTTAGCTCTCCTCCTGAAGATAATTACAGAGGCTGCCATTGCTCTATTACTCCCATCCTGAGCAGGACTGTCGTACTGATATACTGCGTATGCCCTGACGTTACACACTGGGTGGATTTAACAGATAACCATCTGGTGCCATTGGTTGGTGAGAGGGGGTAAACAGCTTAGCGGGGAGCCTTAATTCAACGATATGTTACTTGGCCACCTTGGAGCCTAACATTTCTTTTGCGGATCTCTGAAAAGCAAGCCAGCGCCTGCCTCCCACTGTGCTGTAAACACATCCTGGTGGTTCGGCTCACACAGCAGGTCTCTGCTGGCCACACTTTCCCTCAACTTCCCTTCCATTAGCTGGCTTTCAGCTCCCCATGCGTGATCCGTCTTAAAGGGCAACAGATCACCCAAAACAGGGGGATGGGATCATCTTTCAAACTCCCGAATCTGTGATTAATGTTAACTGGACTTGCCCATAGAGAGGTTAATGAGTCTAACGTGGTGGAATGCATCATTGCCATCCAGCGTGCACACTTTAGCCTTGACCTTCCACTGTTGATTGGTGTTTGACATCAGCTGTGTGTTTTGTAAGTGGGCAAAGCAGTTGCTTTTGTGTGTGTGTGTGTGTGTGTGTGTGTGGGGGGGGGGGGGGGGTGTGAGCAGTCACTGGATGACTCCAGAGCCGGCGTACTGGGACTCGAGACTCACGCAACATGAGTCAACAGTAGAAGGTTCGTGCAGACATTTTCACATGGCATTGAAGAGCCTCTATGAGCACCAAGATAGTTGAATCTTGAACAGAAATAAAATAAGCAAATGGACAGGAATCACCTGTGTTGCGACACGGCCCCACAACAAGCGCTTAAGTCAGAGATGGCAGGTGCTAGAGGTCACGTATCTACGATGCCAGTGCAAAAAGTGTGGAATTTCAATGTGCAATCAGGCATTGTTACATTAAGTCAATTGATGCGTTTATACTTTCTATGTGGTGAAAGTGACCTATGGATAAGATCACTCAGATATTTAGATTTTCATTTTCATGGCTACGCATGCATGTGTATTTGGATATCATCGTCTAATCTTCTGAGCTATAAAGTACAAATAATAATAGCATATCCTGTGTAAGAACATTTTGCTGTTCAGTTGTAATAAATATGATTCTAATTTAGAAAAATAACAATCATTTTCATTAACTTTTATCTATTATCTTCCACATGCAACTTGGAAATGATTTAATGAAGCTCATTTGCTGTGTATTTTACTTAATGACACTAGGTGGCATCACATTACTGCAGTTAGGATCTGCTGCCTGGCCTTTCTTGCCCCTCACGGAGCTTGAGCTAAAACAATGTTTTTTTCCCCGTCTATGACCAAATCGCTGCATAATACTGTAGTCCAGCGGGTGCAGCACTCATACAGCCCAAAACGAGAAAATGAGAGAAAGGGGGACTTGGAGAGAGCCGGGAAACAGGAAGCCAAGAAACTCGCAGTCCACTCGGCTATGTAGTAACAGCAGTAAATAAATTCTACTGGCACCCAAATCGCCTCGCGTTAGTCCCGCCCCCAAACATCGACGTCACCGACTCGCAGCCTGTGACGCGCGGACGTCCCACTCTCTTCCTCCGTCCCGGGAGAAAAGCATCATCAAAATCATCAACCCATCGCATCCTCTCTCTCTCTCTCTCTCTCTCTCTCGCTCTCCTCCGTTGTCTTTTTACTGTAACTTCTCCCCGACCGGCCGAGCAGGGAGCGTCCGGGAAGCCCGGGTCCGCAGAGGAAGGCTCAGCCGAAAGCTCAGCAGTGGACAGAAAGGATCGCATTGTATGTCTGTGCGTGTTGAAGGGGATAATATTGTAGTCGTGGATTTTTGGGCTCCGTTGTCTTTATTGCCCCCCGCTGTGGATGTTAAAGTGCATTATCTCGGTCTGAATGAAGCTTTTCTTTTTTGCCGATCTCGACGGCGCCGAAGCTGTTTCTGGGTGACTGCCGGCTCTTTACTTGTGAAGTCGCGCGTTATAATTACATTGTCGTTATCTCATGAGCTCCGTTGATGTTTTGTTATTTTTTAGTCGGGCGTAACTTGCATTTAATTTTGTCAAACAATGCTGAGGTTTTCCTGAGCGCGTGTTAGTCATTCGCGAGGACAAATTAGAGCGCGTTGATTTGAGGTAAAAGAGGAGATTTGGCCGCTCAAAGTTTTCGGAGACGGTCGACATGGCTATGGTGGCATGGAGAACCACCGAGGGCGTCGGGGACACTCAGGGGGGCCTCTCCTCCCCGGTGTCCCAGGTCGCGTCCCTGTCTCTGCCCGCGGAGCTGACGGGACACATGAACCCGGTGTCCTCTCTGGATTTACCCCCGGCGACAGCAGCGGCAGGAGCGCACCAGGGCGCACCGCCGTCCAACGCGTCCGGCCACACCGCCGCCGCCGCCAACAATAACAACAACAACACGTCCTCTTCCTCCTCCTCCTCATCGTCCATGGACAAGCAGCAGAGCCAGCACATCGAGTGCATCGTGTGCGGGGACAAGTCCAGCGGCAAGCACTACGGACAGTTCACGTGCGAGGGATGTAAGAGCTTCTTCAAACGCAGCGTCAGGAGGAACCTGTCCTACACCTGCAGGGCCAACAGGAACTGTCCCGTGGACCAGCATCACCGCAACCAGTGCCAGTACTGTCGCCTCAAGAAATGCCTCAAAGTGGGCATGAGGAGGGAAGGTACGGCCGGGCGTCCGCCTCTTGTCGCGGTCGGTATTATCAGACCGCGCTACCCGGCGCTACACGGTCTATATGGTGCTTTTGCTGTTCACCACGATTTTGTTGCTCGCCCAACCGGCTGTGAGCTGATATAAATGTCGTGCAATGCTACGTTTGTGTATAGGCTAGCTAATGTATACACGATGCATTACCCCGCCAGTGCGTGTCTTCCAAGTAATATTGGAGAAACATACATATATATTTTATTTTTCCGCCCCCACCGTGCGTGTGCCAGCGTGTGTTCGCGGGCTAGTAGTCTGCATGCTAGCCTTCGTGCAGAGCCAGCTGAGATGTTGCAGAGATTAATGGTGACCTAGCATCCTTGTAGCATGGCTGTTCGCTTAACGTCCGTCCCTCGCAGCCAGACGGGCCGAGCCGCACCAGATGTCACATGTTCAATTTTCTTTTCTATTTTTTTCGTTTTATTCTTAGCTTTAGATGGCATGGTGTCGGTGGTAGATTATGTGTGGACCGCATTTAATTATTATAATATGGCCGTACAGGCCCAGCAGCCTTCGTAGCCTGCCGTTACTGTTCCAATAGAAATATACACCAAGGATATTTTTAACAGTAGTAGTTTTAACAGTATCACTGTACATTTTTGTACGGTAACATACTGTTGGCGCCACATATTTAGAAAAAAAGGCCCTGTCCATAATTTATGCTATAAAGTAAGTTCATGCGAAGTAACTAGTTGTGTAATTCACATTCGAGGACGTCATTTCAGGGCTAAAACGCTACTCTTTAGGCGTCGACTTAAAAAAAAAAACATTTAAAATGTGGGAGCAACGACTCACAAACAGAAACTCTCGCTAGACATCATCCGCAGGTCGTGGCCTAGAAAAAGGCTTCACGTGCAGCGAGCCGAAAGTGACGTTCCCTTCCAGCAGCGGTCTAAAACACTCATTCCTGTTGATCGGAGAGGAGCTAGTCCACCACACCGACCGCGGACATGACACGCAATGGCTTCAGAGGCCAGTTTGTGTTTACAATGTGCGTTGCAGGTCCCGGCATCTTTGACGTCGTTACATTTGTTTCCTCCAAATGGCATCTGTCTGGTATTAATCGCCTGCCAGCTCCGTTTGACACCTGTGCTGTTTTCTCTCCGCAGCTGTGCAGAGGGGCAGACTTCCCACCCAGTCTTATCACGGCCAGTTCGCTCTGACCAACGGGGACCCCCTGCAGTGTCATTCCTACCTATCGGGGTACATCTCTCTGCTGCTGCGGGCCGAGCCCTACCCGACCTCCAGGTTCGGCTCCCAGTGCCTGCAGAGCAACAACATCATGGGCATAGAGAACATCTGCGAGCTGGCGGCCCGCATGCTCTTCAGCGCCGTGGAGTGGGCGCGCAACATCCCGTTCTTCCCGGACCTGCAGGTGACGGACCAGGTGGCGCTGCTCCGCCTCACGTGGAGCGAACTGTTCGTCCTGAACGCGGCGCAGTGCTCCATGCCCGTGCACGTCGCGCCGCTGCTCGCCGCCGCGGGCCTCCACGCGTCGCCAATGTCCGCGGACAGGGTGGTGGCCTTCATGGACCACATCCGGGTCTTCCAGGAGCAGGTGGAGAAACTCAAGGTGCTACACGTGGACTCGGCGGAGTACAGCTGCATCAAGGCCATCGTCCTGTTCACCACAGGTAAACGTTCTCTCTCTCTCTCTCTCTCTCTCACTCTCTCTCGCAGATATGGGTGGGTTTGTAGAGAAAATCCTCCATCTTTGTTGCTGTGAAGTATTTAGCTGTAGTGGTTTTGGTGTTGTAAAAAAACATGCAGGAAACATGTATCCAGGGAAACAAGAATGAACAACAGCAAAACAAATCTGTTAAAGTTAAAAAAAAATACAAATATAACCAAAAACATCACTTTAGACTGTATCGTGCTGCATAGCGATAAAAAAGATGTTTGAACAATTATAAAATCCAATTTTAAGAAAATGGTTACTCAATAAGATTATATATAGCCTATGTATATATATACATATATATATAAGATTATATATGACCAAAAATTAGAACAAAATAAAAAGTCTAATTTAAATATTATAACGATTACGCATTAAGGGTAAAAAAAACCACACATTTTTTTATCTTAATATATTTTCACACAAATTGTTTGTTTTCTAAGAAATTCCCAGATGCCCTGATGAAGAACAGAACTATATTTGTATTTGTTTTAAAATGTATGTTTTGTTAAAGACTTTATTTACAGTCTTTCTCATTTTGTGTTAAAAAGGTAAAATGGAAGAAACCAAGATTTTCTATTCAACTCTGATCATATATGTATATAATTTATATTTGATCAGAATTCTGACTTGCAGAATCATTAAAATAAAATATAAATATATAACGTCATCATATCATTTCTTTGCTAGTGACCACAATGACCTATGACCTCAGGCATTTTGTCAGCCCTTAAAGGGACTCATGACGTAAATGATTATTATTATTGTTATAAGGTTTATACGTTTATAAAAAACTGTTAACTTTTTGTAAGTTTAGAAACTGCATCTAATCGCCGCTCCCCTGAGAAATAAAGCACTGAATGAATTACGCAGCTTTTAAAAACGGTAAAAACGGTGTTTAGCTTTTGATAGCATCATGGATAACAATTTGTTTCATTGTTGCTTCATCTAAAATATACACCTAGCAATCTAAGAGACTTTCATTTTAATGATTACTATTTAAGTCACAAATATAACTCGGTGGAATAAACAGAAGTTATTAATTGAATTCAAATAATCAAGTAGTAAAAATGTGAGTTATTTTTAAAAAACAAAGAAATGATTTCCCGCTCTTCAAACAGGAATTATGAAACATGAATTTATATATTTTTTTGTTATATTTTTGAATCCCAAAGCCTTTGAATATGCCTCACAGTTACTGAGCGACGTTGACTTGAAATAAGTGATGACTGTGTGTCAGGGTAACAGCCAGAATGGGGGTTTGACGGCCGGTGTCATTCACAGTATCAACTGGATGTATAATAAAAAAGGTCTCCTGTGTAGGTCTATTTTAATCCCAATGAGCACATCTGAACACGTGTCTTCAAACTGGGACACAGAAACTGTTCTTTAACCCCTGCTGCCATCCGGCCTTCAGCGTTTCAGTGCAAACAGAGGGGTCATGCTACACAGGATGCATGTCTCCGCCTGTGCTCTGATGCAAATCTATACAGTTTCCATGATTTTTTTATTCTGAAATTCATTTTTTAGATTTGACTGGAGCAATTGCGCCATATTTTACGCCGCACGAGATTGACGAGAAAAATAATTTATTCCAAGCGGCCGTGTCAGCGGATTTGACTGTTTCCTGATCATCTCACCCAGATTCCCTCACATCTGCTTATTAGAAAACAATAAACAAGCCACAAAAGTTCATTTGTCCGTAAGCCTGCCCGTTCCTTTAACACCTTGATTAATGAGGTAGTAAGTCGTTTTAAGCAGTTAAAAATAGTTTCAAGTCCAAGAGCAACACCTAATGATTTCTGTCAGAAAATGCAGTTGTTTGTTGTTATTTTTGTTCTTATGATGGTCACAGTTGATCCACTATGCCGCTGCAGCATTTTACCATCAACCGTTTGTGCTGGCTTTGATTTCGATGTCCTGCTTGCCGCTGCTTCTCCCGCCCGGTTTTTTACTCTTTGTCTCGCTGTCGTTCTCTCTGTCGGCAGATGCTTGCGGCCTGTCGGACGTGGCGCACGTGGAAGGTCTGCAGGAGAAGTCCCAGTGTGCTTTAGAGGAGTACGTGAGGAGCCAGTATCCCAACCAGCCGAACCGCTTTGGGAAGCTGCTGCTCCGCTTGCCTTCCCTTCGCACCGTCTCTTCCTCCGTCATAGAGCAGCTCTTCTTCATCCGTCTCGTGGGGAAAACGCCCATAGAAACTCTGATAAGGGACATGCTGCTGTCCGGGAGCAGCTTCAACTGGCCGTACATGCCTATTCAATAGAAAGGTCCCGCACCTCAGAGCAAGTCATTTCAGTGCGCCGGGATATTGAACAAGGGGGAGAAAACTGCCAGTGGAATGAGATAATAACAGGTATTTGAAATGTAAGAAAACTATTGGAATGAATCCTTTTCTTATCCTGTACAAACTGCCATTTCCTTGAGGGGTTATCTCTCTCTAGCTGCATCGTGTCACTTTGTGTCTAGAAAGGTCCCTGACATGAATTAACCTTTTAGCCGATGCTAAATAATTTGTCCCCGCAGATTTTTTTTTCTTTTTTTTACTTGTTCGAGGTGAAATAACCTCCTATCGGATAAAATGACAGACATTTCTTTGCTGGCGTGGTGACCACTCACGGGCTGTGGTTCTGAGATAACGAACGATATTTATTGGACCCTCTGTGTATATTTATCGTGCTTGTAAATTATGTTTTGAATCCTTTTTTACATGTTTTATGTGTTTTTGCCCTGGCCAGTGAGAAGGCGGCAGGGATCGTCTCGTGTTGATCTGTTGTTTTATTGTTGATTTTTTTTGTTTTCATACCTTCCAGACACGGCACTTTGGACTTAATGAACATTTCAGAAAGATTTAAAGCAAGCGTTAGAAATTCAATGGCAACTGACTTTAAGCTACAAGCTCAACTGTGTACAGACGGAAAGGTGAGATTAATGCTCGGTTTGAGTTACTTTGGAGTCGTATTCTGTTGGCATCGTACAAAGAATGAAAAGAAATAGAGAAAAAACATATTTGGGAACTTCTCATGATCAGTGTTCGGCTGCGCCAAGTAATGCATTACTCCTTTCATAGGTAATATCATTACTTTCTTATATTTGTATATCCATACATTTTTTAATTAATATTTCCTTGCTGATTTAATTATCTCCTTAATGTTCAATGTCTGCTTAATTTACCCTCGGAAAAAAAATAATCATTTAAAAACAGTTTGGATGATTATTTCTGGTGCGTTTATGGAATTTTGAGAGATGGTTACAAAAAGCTGAATGTGAGTTCTCTTTACATTAATCCAACATTTTCATATTTGGATGGTCAACGGTTAAAATCCTATTCTTTTGACTAGTTACTTGTTACAAGGAAAATCAACAACATTACTTTACCGGATTAACGCTAAACGCGTTCATTGCCAAACACTAAATGAAGCTGATTCATTTATGCTTAAAGATCTTCTTCATTGACAGTCTCAGAGAGATTTTAAGAGCACTGGATGGACGAGTACATCCTGTCCATGGGGGGAAAGAACTGCACTCAACTGCAGCTCATTTAAAAGATCTATTTAATTAACAATTTGTGCATATATGAGCCGGGGCCACTTAAAGGCACAATAAACCACTACAGGGTATTGCTGAACAGAAAGTGTGTGTGTGTGCGTGTGTGTGTGGTGTGTGTGTGTTCGTATTTTCTTCTTTGACAACCACTCTGATGTACTGTGAAAGCATATTGGTTAACATATTGGTACCGTATTAAATTATAACTCAAGATTTATAAATAAAGTGTATTTGGTTTATTTTGCCTTTTCATAAGTGTGAGCGAACGCATGAGTGAGGCGATCCGGAGCCTGTTTCTGATCATTGTCACTTAGCAGACTTTTAAACCATGGAAGCTGTCCTTCTTTGAAGACAGGACAATTTTGTTCTAGTTGTCTGCAGTTCTGCTACACTGGACTTGATCAGGCAGTTAGACAACAGGCCCACGTGGTTGACCCTTCGTACAAGATTTATCTATTTTATTTGAAAGCTTAACAATTATTGGACCAAATACATTCTTTACTAAAAAAAAAATTAAATAAAAAAAGAAATAAGCAAAAATGAATACACTCTTATGGGGAGTAATCTAGAAACATACAAACAGTCATGGAACGCCAAATGCATTATCCAGTTAGTTAAAGTTAAACCAGTGCTGAGTTAACACCTCTTAACAAACGAGCTTCTTTTTGTTATCAAGCTTAGTTTTCATTCATAAAGGTGGTTAAACTCCGCGAAAGACAAGAGGAGAGAGCAGAATGAAAACGGAATGATAATCATTTCTGTGTTGATTGAGGAGGACAGAGAGGATTAAAGCAGCTTCTTTGCTTCTTAGTGGACAGAGAGCTAATGAGGGGCCCCTGAGTGCTCTGTCACAACAGTTTACCCTGAGGAGGATGAAGCTGGGCGCTGCGCGGCCCCTGGGTGTTCCGGGCCAAGGGGCCAACGCAAAACAATGGCGCATTTTCCCACACACGTCCAGGTCCGGGACAAGAAAACGCCGAGGATGTTTGTGACAGTGGCCTGGAGGAGGAGAAGCGATCCGCGAGCACCAACGTTACCCACAGGGAGGATTCCCTTTCTTCCGGATTGACCGCGTCATGAATAACGGAGCGCCGTCCTCTGCCGCTATACGCCGCGTGGTTTGCCCTCAGCCAACCAGCTCTCAGCGGGGAAAAAGGCCAGCCAATCAGATCGCTTGTTGAACTGTTTTGTTTTCTTTTTCTCGTCTTTCTTCTTCCTCTTGTTCTTCTCGTTCTTCTTGTTCATCTTGTTCTTGTTCTTCATTCTTCATCGTGTCTAGTGAGGACTACCAATACAATCTGGAGGCAAGGCCTCACACTTCACAGCTTTCAAGTAATAATATACACTTTAGCAGTAGTATTTATGCGACCAATGCCATCACCCCTAAACAATGAATAAGTAGGCCTATATGTGTGACATCTATATATATATATATATATATACACACACATACATATACAGTAGCCTGAGGTGTGATGATGTAGATAAGGTACTCACTAGACTGTCGGTGATTTGTCTTCCGTATTTTTTACCACAAAGTTGTGGAGGAAATCCACATTACTGTAGATCAATTACATCCGTATCGATACTGTGTTAATATATAAGTATTGTTTCATTGCTGCCACGTGGCTGACCTCTTAGAGTTTACTCTGAATACACGCTGACTTTCGGAGACGTTTCAATGACATGTTTCAAACTAACGAGTGTCCCTCTTATATCTATTTCAAAATATGTAGAAACAACTAAAGCTTCATGAAACACTGATTCTACAAATCCAGGAGTTTACAAATAAATAAATTAAATTAAATCAAATGAGAATCCCTTCCTCGAATATCCTCGGGACAAAAAACACGTCATCTTTATTAAGTAATTCTTCGATTTTTGTAGGCCGACGGTTATTTTTTACTCTTTTTAAACATCGCTTGTTTTGTCTGCTAAGTCTTTAACCATATCGTCTGTTTTGTGTGTGTGTTTTTTCTCGCGCGTTCCTGTTACTTGTAACTATGTTCGCTTGGTTCAACATGAATTGTAATTGTGGGACACGAGTCTTTTATTAAATCCAGTGTGTTCATCGTGTTTCAGCCGCTGCGCTCCTAAATAAAGTTTTCAACCACTTTTAGGCCAAGAGTTGTGGCTATAAACATACATTTACAAAACACTGGATAATATATAAGCTTAATGTTGTATTGAATGGCAATTCTAAAGAAATGTAATGATAATAATCTTACACGACTGGCTGGATATAAACGTTTTTTTTATATTTTACTCAGGATTTAACCGGAAGAAATGTACCGTCCAAAAAGAGAAAATGCTTTTTTAAATCCATGAATCCTTTATCTCATCACATTTAAAATGTACTTTTTGTTTTGTTTCTGTTGCGAAAATCTAATCTAAAAAAAATAAAAAAGAATCACCACATTTGAATAATTTAAATACATAATTTTCTTGCATATAGGTATATTTTGCTCTGAGAGTTAGTAATATTACAAATAAGCTTTTTCAGAGTGGGAAAGCAACAAAGCAATACAAATGACAGTGAAAGAAAAAAAAGGTGTGCTCTTTTCGGTAGTTATTATCAATATCCTTTGATCTTTTTCAACGAATACATACATTTTTTAGAGTGTGATCAAATGTGATTGTACAGCTTTTACATTTTTACTTTAGTTTTCCGTAGATCCCGGATGCCTTTCATGTCTTTATTTTTGGTAGCTTTTCTGTCCGGTAAATCACTCCCTCACAACACTTCTCATGTTTTCTATCCATCCATCTATCTATCTACCTACCTGTATGTCATCTATCTACCTGTCTATCTGTCTAAATCTGTCTGTCTGTCTGTCTATCTGTCTGTCCGTCTGTCTGCCTGTCTGTCTATCTCTGTCTATCTGTCTGTCTGTTTGTCTACCTCTGTCTATTTATCTGTCTATATGTCTCTGTCTTTCTGTCTCTCTGTCGGTGAATCTGCTGTGAAAAGGAGCCAAAGCTCTTTTCTTTTTCCTTTATTTCTCCTCCTTGTCCCCAAATTGCCCTTTTAATCCTGTTCCGTGTGTAGGACTGACATCTCTGGCTCCCTGCTCAGATGTCTTCAAGCTGATGGTGTGAATCAAGAGGTCCCCCCGGCTCCTTCCACTGACCTCTGACCTCAAGCTGCCCTTTTCCTTACATGGGGCTCAAGAGAAAAGGGGGATATGAGTGTAGCGATGCTCAGTGATGTATGTGACCACGAACGACAATAATCGATTTAGTAAACTTAAATTAAATCGTCTTTTAAGTAAACAGGAATTTCAATTGCTCTCTGGCAAGAATTTATTAAATATCATAATTTTGGATTCTTTTTTCCTCCTCTCCAAGTCATTTTTCTCCTCAAGTGAATAATGCACATTTACACTCAGCCACGGTGAGGGCCACGCCTCAACAAGCATATCTGATGCTGGCGAATAACAAATTCTTAAAAGCAGCAAACGTGGGAGGAAGGCTGTCTGTCGAGGAGACCTCCCCCCAAAACCCCCCCCACCCCACAAACACGTCTCAGCCACCGAGGAGGAGAATGAAGAAGGAAAAAAAGCAGAAACCCCGCACCAATCATCTCTAGAACTGTACAAAGAAGGGCCTGTCGTTGCTAAGAGACAGATGCAGAATAACCTCCACGAGAAACCTGACCGCGACCCTTCCTCCTCCCCAACAGGCTCTCCCTCTCCCCAATTACTACGAACATTAAAGCCCACCTCTGTCACATTACAGCTGAAAGGCAGAGATGTGGCGGGTGTGTGTGTGTGTGTGTGTGTGTGTGCGTGTGTGTGTGTGCAGAGTGGGGTGTTTAAGAGTGTTAAGAAGCTGAACAGAAGATTTGGCATTATTCCTGACAAACCCATTCCCGTCTTTCTGCACAAGAGAATGATTGCAGGTTTGGGAGCAGCAGGCTCCGTGCTGGCGTGCTGAACGCAGGCTGGTGGAGGGGCGGAGTCTGGGCTGGATATGAGGGTGGGGGGATGCACAGGGAGTCTGTCAGACGAATGAGAAGATGAGGATTTGACAGAGGGGTGGCAGAGAGTTCAGTTTATGCAAGGCATGTCGATTAGTGCGTTTGCGGATGACAGGTGGAATCCCAGGGGCACGTCTGTCACCGCGTCTGCTGCCCGGCCCGCAACACCACCACCACGGGACGCACCAACACGGGCGGGGACAGGCTTAGGACACCAGGGCACCTCATTGGCCCAGGCCCGACCCGGTAGCCCCGCCTCTCAGCCAGAACCGAGATAGGGCTTTTTATTGTGCACAAGCAGGGGGGAAAGTCATGGTAATCCCTCGCTATTACGTTGCAATCAGTGATCTACACAAAGATATCTTAGATGGACAATAGATTATGGTGAAATGGCTTACATTTGTGTGTTTTGTTTTTTGACTACTGTTACTATTGCAGCACTGTATTCGGGTAATGTTAGGTAATGCCAAGCCGTAAATCAGACAATATGGCACATAAATCAGATGAGTCCAGTGAGAAAAGTAGGCCACAGTAAATTCTCATCGGATGTAGCACATGTCAAAGTGACAAATGAATCTTCAAAATACAGGAGGCTTGTAAAAGTTCTAACGTTGAAAGCAATCAATGTTCTTTTGTGGAAGTAACAAAGCAACTGATTGGTTTGAAATGTTACTTCTTGCATATAGAAATGTGGTACCTGATTATCAGCCTCACTGTTTGGTTTTCTTGTTGACAGTGTAACAAAGAGCATTCTAGTACTGTTCATACTATTATATACTATTCTCTCTCGCTCTCTCTCTCTGTGTCTCTCTCTCTCTGGCTCTATGTATGAATATATGTCTTATACATTCTTCGGCCATTGCTTGTTACCACAAATAGGTGGTCGTGGGATTAGCATGGTGCGCTGGGAACCGCTGGGAAGGTCGGTGGTTCAAATCCCAGCTGTGCAATGTTGAAGTGTCCTTGAGCAAGACACCTAATCCATGATTCCTCCACAGGTAAAATGTAAACCATGGGTTAAAACCAAATGTAAGCTGCTTTGGATAAAAGTGTCATGTAAATGACCTGTAATAAAATAGCTATTCACATGGCAGCACTCATCTACACATGGTGAAGATACAAGTTCTACACAAGTTCAAACTGAGCATCATAACGGGGAAGAAAAGGGATTTAAGTGACCTTGAATGTGGAGTGGTTGTTGGCTGGTCTGAGTATTTCAAAAACTGCTGATCTAATCTAAGTTTGTAAAAAACATTGGCTGGTCTGATGAGTCTTAATTTCAGCCGTGGCATTCGGATGGTAGGGTCACAATGTGGCATAAATGACATGAAAGCATGGATCCATCCTGCCTTGTATCAACGGTTCAGGCTGGTGGTGGTGCTGTAATGGTGTGGGAGAGGTTTTCTTGTCACACTTTGGTACCCTTAGTACCAATTGAGCATTGTTTCAATGCCTACCTGAGTATTGTTGTTGACCATGTCCATCTCTTTATGACCAAGTGTGCTCATATCTTCTAAAAAATACCAACATGGAGCAACATCTCTGAGGAATGTTTCCAACAAACTTGTTGAATCCATGCTACGAAGAATTAAGGCAGCAGTTCTGAAGGTGAAAGGGGGTCCAAACCAGTACTAGCAAGGTCTATCCAATAAGTCCATTGATGTTGTGAGAAAAAGATTTCCAACATCTTAGGTAAATGCTGAACAGGAATCTTCAAAGTAAATACCTCCTTTACAGAGGGCAGGGATGCAATGATGAAACAAGGTGACACGCCACAAAGTCACGTGCGATATCACAGAGGATTTGCAGTGCACGAACACTGGAGACTCCGTGTTTGCCCTTGCCTGTCGTGTAGCATTGTTCTGAACAAAGACAGAAATAGGTTGACTTCCTTCTCAGCACCTCTTAATCATCAATGATCATTCATGGGTCACGGGAAGATTGTCCGTGTGCTGTGACCGGTGACCTCTTGGTCTTCTGACTACTGATTATCTGCATTCTCGCTGGTCTGGCCAACCGGACGACATCATCGAAATCCTTCAGGTTTAGCTTGTAGGATGTCACTTATGTTTATGTTCTCCCTGTTCAAAGATCACATGGCAATGGATCTAAGACATGTGGTGAGGGGGTTGGGGCTCTGTCTCCATCGGGCTGGAAGTGTGTTGATCTGAAAGCAATAGGTGATGTTGTGCAGCTTTGCATGCTGCCTGCGTTAAACTGCAGAGAAAAGAGACAGCTTAGTTTTGTGAAACTCCAACAGGTTCGGAGGAGCTTCGGCTCACTCTTTCTTTATAAAAACAACAAAAACAAAAGATGAAACAGTAACGAGTTAAACTCGATAGGAGACTGCCGTTCTAAGTTGGTGTCAATGATTGAGATTTTCCTTCAGCTTTATTTCTTTTCTTTTACTCCTGACAAGGAGCCCTCACCGTCACAGATATCCAGGCTCACTCCTCCATTCACATGAAGCATATGCAGCTACTGTGCGTCTCGCACAAAAGCTTATAATCCATCACAGTACAGAGAACCTCATTTGGTTTGGTCAAAGTCCACATTGTCAATGATATTTCATTGCCTAATAAACATTTACAATAATTACACATCAAACTAAGATTATCCACGTTTTCTTTTTATTTATAAAAGGACGTTTAAAATGATTTATCGGTTTGGACTCTATTTTCTAAACACACTATATATGAAAGGGCCAGAAATGTTAAAATCATACTGTTTGTTATTTTAAATCCTGAGTCATGTCACCTGTAATGCAGCAGAATCACGTTGATTTACTGTTATTTGGGTGTTTAGGAGAGAGACTACAGGGTTTAATGACAATTCATTTTATTTTATTTTGTATAGCCCAAAAGCGCAAATTACAAATTTGCCTCAGAGGGCTTTACAGTCTGTACACATGCGACATCCTCCGTCCCAAGACCCTCACATCGGCACAGGAAAAACTCCCCAAAAAATGAAAAAACCCTTCCAGGGAACCTTAGGGAGAGTGTCAGAGGAGGGATCCCTCTCCCGGGATGGACAGACTGCAATGGATGTCATGTGTACAGAATGACTCATACAGATGTAGAATACATTCAATTTCTATAACAGAAATGATTCAAAGAATTCCAAGTAGCCGGCCAGATGTACGACAGGACCACTGCAGGGGCCACCACCATCAGATCGAACCACCATCCACAGAAGACTGTGGGCAGGGAAAGCAAAGATTTTAGGAAAGGGTAATAGTGATATGAATTATATTTAAAATGATGATGATGATGATGATGATGATGATGATGATGATGATGGCGGCAGCAGCGGGTGCCAGCAGGGCCACGGCCGGGTCAGGACCAGGGTCCTGACGGAACTACGATCTGCAGAGACCTGCTCGGCGAGAAAGCACAAAGAACTCCCGGGAAGGAGCTGAATTAGTCATGTGCATTAATGCAACGTGGATTTTAGTAAAAGGGGAGAGAGAGAGAGAGAGAGAGAGAGAGAGAGAGAGAGAGAGAGAGAGAGAGAGAGAGAGAGAGAGAGAGAGAGAGAGAGAGAGAGAGAGAGAGAGAGAGAGAGAGAGAGGCGTTTGGTGTGTCCTAAGAAGTCCCCCGGCAGTTTAAGCCTATAGCAGCGTAACCAAGAGCTGGTCCAGGCAAACCTAAGCCAGCCCTAAATATAAGCGGTATCAAAGAGGAAAGTTTTAAGCTTTATCTTAAAGGAGCTGACTGAATCTGCCCCCCGGACTGAAAGTGGAAGCTGGTTCCACAAAAGAGGAGCTTGATAACTGAAGGCTCTGCCTCCCATCCTACTTTTAATAACTCTAGGAACAACAAGTAACCCAGCATCTATAGAACGCAGCTGCCTTGCAGGGCAGTACGGTGTTACAAGCTCTTTAAGATAAGAAGGTGCCTCACCAGCAAGCGCCTTGTAGGTGAGAAGAAGAACCTTAAATTCTATTATTGATTTAACAGGGAGCCAGTGCACTCATGTCTCGCCGCAGCTATTTATCTTAGTGTATCAAAGGAGACATTTGGATTCTTAAATCCGTGCAGACCTGGGGGTGAAATGTAACGGTCCCCTCGGTAAATCAGTTCAAAGCTCAAACGCACCTCTAAATGTGCAACACTGAGGCATTGAGCTGAATTTGAGTTTATTTACATTATATTGGCTCCATAGGCCTTATTTTTAGTGATGTTGGGCAAGGTTTTATAACAGCATTAGCGGCACGTATTTCAGCCTACTTGCATTAATGGCTCATGCTTGATGTCTGCCTTTGTGTCTGTCCTGCTCTTAGTAATTGGACAACGTTTCATATAATAAGATGATATTGTCAAAAACTCCCAGATGAAAATCCATGATGTGAAACAAATGGACAAAATGAATCTTAATCCAAAAAACAGCAGCATCAGTTTTGTATTGTGGTTGAGTGCAAAAAAAAATCTCCATTTAGATGTCTTATATAATGGGAGGCTGTAATCTGTTATATAATAACCGAGTAGTGAAATGTACTCTGCTTCCACCTGTGGGTTCCAGGATTTTATTTTCTGTAAGATAGCAACACATTTGAGTTAAAACAAAAATTCCCTACATAATGTTAAATTTACCCCTTGCTAGAGACATGGTGGATACACAGTTTCAATGTCAATCCTCACAATGCTGTTGCTATAAAATAAAAGCAAAAATGGGGAACGTACTTCGGAGAACACGGCTAGTTTAAACATTTTAAAATATTGCACTTATATGACTAAGTTTGGACTGATAATAAAGAAAAAAACTAATTGTTTACAATCAGCTGTATGTATCAAATGTATTAAAAAGATCGCTCATAAACATACAATATAAAAATGCATATAAATATACGTATGTGAAGCCCCCTCATATGTGAAAAATATGCTTTTTTTGTAATACATTTAGTTAGTTTGCAAAACGAAAGTGAGAAAACAGTTGAGATTTTGAGGAGAAAAAGGGAAGTGAGAGGAGAAGGAAGAGGCCTCCAATCCTGCAGCCTGTCAGCTCCATTCAAACCACCAGCGCCTCTCTTTCACCTGCATGCTGCTCCGATGAAGAAATGTTCCCTTCATCATCAAGAGAAAGTTTATGAACAAATATTTCTTTTCAGACGTGCCGTCGGTGGGGGATAATCTATTCTTCCTCATCCGTCTGAGTCGCATTCTGTCATAAATGGACTGAACTGCTGGTGTGCTCGCTGCTTCTCTCTGCTGAGGATATTTTTGGCTCTCCAACGTGGCAAACACAGAGATTCACTCAGAAACAGAGAGAGAGAGACAGAGAGGAAAAAGAGAGTGAGAGTGATGGCTGTCACGGGGAGAGAGAGCCTCACACAACTCCCCCCGGCGGGCAGTGTGTGAGATATGGGGCCCCGGGGCCCTCTGGATGGCTCGGGCTGAATGGCTGCCCTGGCGAGGTGACCAGGCTCATTGAGAACAGGTTACGAGGGGAAGGGAATGCTTTTACTGCGAGTTTGGCCCCCTGACCCACTGTGCAACGTCTGCCTTGGCAGCTTTGAAACCCGACATATTTATTTGCGACGCTCTGAAGAGAGAGGGCGGAGCGGCTGTCAGAATAAAGTCATCGTCCTGCTGACAGCTTCATCTGCTGTTGAAGGGCAGCTATGACAGGCGCACAATGTCGCTGCGTCGGCCGGCCCTGGGCGAAGGACTGTCATCTGTGGACATGCTGGGAATCTCGCAAACCGTGTCCCCCTCCCTTCCCTCTCACAAGCCCCCTTGATGCGTCAGACTTATTTCTTTGGCCCCGTAAGAAATGTTTTTCATCTCAGGGTACGTGGATGTCAACTGGGTAATGGGTGGGAATTCTCCATCTCCGTTGCTTAGATGTGCTGAGCTTTTATGTTGGAGAGAGAGGATGAAGCAGAGCTGTTTGTGTGAGCCAAGTCATTTTAGAAATATATAAATACATGGTCGTACATTTAGACAATGCTACAGATTTGTTTACTCATTATTGAATAAGACAAAAGCTAAAAGTCTTTTTTTTTTAAATGTGCAATGCATACCAACATGAAAACTTGACCAAGTTGTGAATTACATCGAAGAATGTTGGTTCACTGAAAAACCACGGCAAAAATATTACAACAAAACAATATAAATAGAGGGGTATAAATAGTAAATCTGCATTACTTTCTTCTTTTTACCTTTTTTTCTTTTTGATGGCTTATACGTTTCTAAAGAAACAAGTATTACAGACGGGATTGTTGAACAATTTGACCTTGAGTAAGATGGATGAATGGAGATATAAACGGATAGCAATGCAACCTCCGTGCCCAGGCTCCGTACAGGTAATTGACTCAGCTACGCTCCGGCAGGTTAAGCATTGGTGCTGTAACCACCAACTAGCATCAAGCTAATGTGCACAGGACACCCATCATCCCTTCCTATCAATAAGTAATTATCTGAGCCCTGCTACTGATGGGCGTCCTGCAGGCCTCTCTGCAGCTCACACAAAGAGGACAGGGGGGGGATGCTGGAATGCTGCCCAGGTATGAGGTGTTAGTCGCGCCGCACAGAAGCAGAAAACAACACCAAAGAATGTTTGGGCTGAATGGAGGTCTTCCAACCCCTTTAACAGACAGTGCAGTCCGACGTTCACACTAAACCATCCAAATAGTGGCGCTCTAATCAAGATGAGAAACATTTAAATGACTTGATTCAAAATATTACAGTTACTTTTAAATAAATAAGCTATATTATTTGGAGTAACCTTTTCAAACTTAACATAATCCGTGTTCTAAATGTACCCCTTTAGGTACCCTGTTTTTAAATACTGTAGCTGATAATGGCAATGAAAGGGTTTATGAGCACATGTTGCACTTTTTAAATATAAAATTAAACTCTTACTAATATATAGCAATATGGTATTTCCATAATGATAGGAATACCATGTGATAAAATATAATGTCTCTGTGTGTGGCATTAATTACCCCCCATATAGCTCACAATATTGCCACAAAATCTCTAAGCCCCTTCATCTCAGATTACCGTAAACAATAGCAAAAGCAAGCGCGCTAATGGTGAACATAATTATCCCGGACAAAAGGCCAAACACCGCAAATCACGCTTTACAGCGAGCGAGCAGAAGGCGACGTCTGGGCTGCGGCCAGTGAGCAGGCAGAGATATTTCACTGCAGATATCCATCTATCGCCTGCATCACATTTCATTATTGGGGTCAACAGGAAGCCGGACTCCCAAAGCTCCACTTTTACAGCCTGGTACGCAACATGACATTGTTTCTGTCGGTAGAATGTTTATGAGAGCACATGGCAGCAAAGCGATACGTCTGCATGTAAGGACCTGCAAACATTTTTATAAATGTGAGGTGCAAAAAAATGTTAACTGAAATACTTCAAATTACAGATTCAGATGGTCAGAAAATCAAAAGTGTAAAAGTCTGTGTTTAAGATATGTTTTCATTTCATCTCATCGCTTGTTTCATCCCTCCCACGGGGTTTTTCATTAGGCACATTTCAGTCGGCACCACAGCACATAACTCCCGCCTGATGGAGATGTTAAATGAGGTAGAGAAGGCTTAAATCCTCCACTGCCTCCGTAGCCGGCTCGCCACTCTCTCGCCCTTTCTAACACATTGTTGTTGGGAGGAGGGTTAACTATCAGCCATAATGTGTAACCGAAGATCAGCTCCCCCCCTCCGGCTCCACCCCTCACACCACCCCGCCCTCGACCCCCCCCCCCCCCCCCCCCCCGGCCCTCCCTCCCCTGCCGACGTCCCCCGATGCCGTTGCTGGGGTGGTCTCGGCCTCTGCTGTCACCAAGCCGCAGGTCTTTCAGCCGCCCCCCGAAACCCCTCCCTGTTCTTTTTTTCATTCTGCCGCTCTCTTGGGCGTCACAAGATTACTGAAGCAGTGCTGACATCTCTATCAGGCTGACCTAACACTCTGCCCCCCCCTCCCCCCTCCTCCTGCTCTCCAGGATCCATCACACTCCAGCCTGAGCTTCTCACTCCTACATATGAAAAAAAAAAAACTAATAAAACGGGAAAATAAAAAAAAGGAAAAAATGTTTTTTTCCTCTGCGGCAGCCAGCGCATGAAATAAACACTTGAATGCTTCCAGCACTTGATGTTAATTAAGACAAGAATAGAACGTCTCTCTTTCTGAACTATTTCAAGGAGGCATTTTCAGGGCTTACCAATGGGTTCTGTTGGCTAATGTGTTGTAATGCTGTGTCAGGCTCATCAAATGCATTATTTATTATTACAGTCAGATGTAGTGCAATAGAAATGAAAATGTACTCTTGATTCTCTGAGGCACAACTCACCCAAAACATTGTTCGCTACGCCGGAAGTAGATATTGGATCAACAACCATGAATTCAAATCTGGGCGTTCCTGCAATGGCGGACAATCACTCTTTGGTGTAATAAATGTCCTTTATAAACGTGCTTCATAAGGACTAATGTTGGACACAACCTATGAAATTTAAGGTCTCGGTTATTTTGGGTTTGCTTGCTGCTCACAAGGGATTTTCTACGGGCTTCAAGGCAGACGGTCGCTCTAGAACCTTCCAGGACCTTTTCTGAAGCCATGCCTTGGTTGACTTTGAGGTCTTTTTGGGATCATGGTAAAATGATGCCCAAGCTTCAGCTTTTTTTCTCCTCGGATTTCCTGATTCTTGATTGAATCCGTCTCACTGTCGGCCGTTATCAGCAGCCGTACCGCTGGTCCAAAAAGTTCCAGTTTTGTTTCAACGCTCCACAGAATAGAATCCTTATTAACAGGTTTTCAGCATGTTGTAGCCAGCTTGTCTGGTGGTGTGCGTCCAGATTGGAGACCTCCAGCGTAAACCTCAGTGCCTGTTGCCACCAAGTGTTGTTGAAAGAGAGTTATTAATGTGATGTATGTATTAGACTCTCCAGGTGTGCAACGAAAGTTGTATTTTAGCTCTATTTCAATATTTTAAAACCCCAAAAGCAGTAATGTATTGTATCAAAATGGGTGGCTCTGCATTGTGTTGTAACGTATGTTGGAGTCTGTATTGTATCATGAGGTGCATACAAACACAATAAAGCCTAATGTAAAGTAGTTGTTACCTCACTGATAATGAATATAAAATAAGCCTTTAACATGAATCAGTTCCGTTCAGAATCAGTTCCCTTTGAGTCGTTCGTCCTCCTGGCTGCTTTACCTCAGTCAACAGAAAAGTTTAGCAGATAAAGCACTGTCTTAGGGGACGTGCTTAACATAGCGGCTGATTGCAGTTGACAGTACACTTTAATTTATGTCAGCTCTTGTTGCATAGATTCATTGTTTAAAGGATCTTTTTTTCACTTTAAATGTTGCATTTGATGTACAGTAACAAGTATGCACATCTGCTCGACCTCCTTGTGTGTGTTTGTGATAACGTAACACGTGAATGCTGCCATGGAAACACGGCACACTGTGTAGATATAAATGGCTTTTTCAAGCTGATGAAAACCTTTTGGTGTTTAGCTGAGTATACGAAGGTAATTATTATTATTATTATATTGCATCATTGCCAAATAATCTGCCAAAATGTTGCACACATTTGTGGATAGTTTGTTTCCTCAGTAACTTTTCAATCCGTGTTTGGTCTGTAATTCTTTTGATTATACCATTGTGATAACGGTAATACTTCTGCATTCTTTAAACACAACATTCCATGTTGGTAGGCATAAATAATAAGTTAACTTCAGTGAAGAATATTAAAAAAGTCTGTGTGTGTGTGTGTGTGTGTGTGTTTCAAGGACTAAAACAAAAACTAAATATCACAACTTAATCACATCCACTCATCTCCAAATAGATGTTCTACCTCGCAGGGGACAGAATCGCTCTTTTTATAGATGAATGGCTGACTGATATAATTATCCTAACACTTTATATAGCAGCAGCATAGTTGGAAACAAGTGACGTGTCTGTCTTTTTCTTCTTGAGCATATTTAAAGACTGCAACTATTCTCTTAAGAAAAATGTACTTTTTAAAAACGTATCTATACATTTAAAAAATGACTTATTCACTCTAGAGAACTATGATGATGATGATGATAAATGATGATTGTCTTGCATACGTTTGTTATTTTAATGAACATTAAGCAGTAATCGTCTTAGGAATGTTGAGTTGTTCTTCATTGTGGATTGAAGTGCTGCCAAGTACCGATGCGTGTAGAATATAATCTACTTAAATACTTTCCAGTGGCTCATTGCAAAAATAACTATTCGCCAGTTCTGTTGCATGTAAAGACGGGTACTTTTTGACACTTCAATGGAGGACATATTGGACGTAGAGAAATGTTTTCAGTGATAAAACCTGGAGGAGAGAACAGTTTTCTCATCCCAGCCGTGCTTGCTTATCAATGTTACATTTGAAAGCATACAACATTTTAATTTCAGTGGTCTCTTGAGCTTCACTAAGTACTAAATTCATAAAATTAAGAGAAACACGGTCTTTCATGAATATGAACATTTTGACATCATTCAGTGTTTTAAGCCTTCCCAGAGCACTATGACTTTATTCCAGAAGCTCGGAACACTAAAAACTCAGATCACAACACACTGAAGCAATAGGCTGAGTAGGTGGGAAGACGTTTCCCGGAAAAACACCACCGTCTGTACACAGCTGGAAAGTGTTGAACAGTCGAATGACACCGTTTTTATGTTTGAATGATTGTTCCAAATAAAATATTGAATTAACATACAATAGTCTTTTCCATTCTTTGTCACAAAATAGTTACAGTATTGCACGTCAAAAAATGGTCAAAGTCATTGTTTATTTTTTCGGACGAAGAAATAATAAGTATAATGAAAAGAAAAATCATTGTATAGTGTGGCAAAAAGGGGATAGTGTAAAAAAAATCATAGTACAGTATTGCAAAAAAAATACATTAAAAACAAATTAGTGTAGGAAAACGTCCTAAGAAGCATATAGCTCGTCAAAAAGAAAAGTAATGAATCTATAGAAAAACTTATATAAAAGTCAGAATATTGCATGTTGAAAAAGATTATGATCTTAGTCATGTTATGTTATGTTATTAAAAAGTCATTTTATGTTGTGCCCCCAAAAAAGAAAAAAAACATAACATAATTTTTTGCAAAATAGTACGGTGTGTCAAAAAAAGGCATAACATAGTATTGGGAAATAAGTAAAAAATAAAGAATTGTTATCTATTCTAAGAAAAAAGCTTATGCCGACTCATTTCATTTATCATCTGTGTCTCGGCTGATTGTTTACCTTCAAGTTAACCAGCTCATTCTGCAGTTTCTTTATGACAATCACGTTCTTGTTGTAAAAACTAAAAAATGTTCTCCCCTAGACATAGTATCGCAATCGAAAAGGTCAAAGTAAAGCAGGTTGAAAAAAAACAGTTTGTGCAGAGGATGAAAACATTTAGTGATTCAGCCTGATCCTCGTAAACATTACTACGGTAGTATCATCTCATAAAGTTACAACAAATTAATAATACAATTACAAAGTCTAACGAATTATGACTGACTGTCTTCTGCTTTATTGGGATTTTGGCCACACGTAAAAGAAATGATGTCACATATTTGACCTTCGGACGTATATGTCACCTGAGCCCCTCGCTGCTTATGATGAACATCCTCAGCGCACCGAGGACAAAAACAAAGGCCGCTTCACTGTTTGGATCCATGAGAGAGGCTTTAACCGCATCAGTTTACTATTGCAGTGAAAAAGCACATGCATATTGATAATGACTAAATACCCAGCATGCATTGGAGCATTAAGTGGCGTTGGGACGACAGCCGTAGTGATCAGTGTGTCTCTGCTCTTGTTCAAGAAAAAACAACGGCTGTAAATTGTTCCTGCTGAAATAAGTGATTCTAATTATGACCAGTTTCTCTTTTCATAAGTTATATTGAACCCTCCCCCCTCCCCCACTGAATACCGCCTTTCCTTGCTGGCTGCATTCATCCAATAACCCCCCACTGTTGGCTTCTCAGATGTGTAAGGGGAATGATTTTCCACTGCAAACAAACTGCTGTTCTTGATTGAATTCCTCGGTGGGTCCAGCCTGAGTGTTTGTTATTAAGCAACCTAAAATGACACAGTCTGCAGGGGGGCCTACCAGTGGAAAGATGCTGTCCATTAGCTGTCAACAATGACCACTGGCTCTACCCTCCCATGGGACTGGCAGGCGAGGCATCGTCTCATCCCGAGGCTGGCTGGGAGATCACACAGGCCTTATTGTCCCGAGCAGCCTGGGGTCTCATTGTAGCAGCGCCTCTGGGAAAGGACGGGCCTTCACGTCCGTAGCCTATTAAAGAAAGGGCTTTCTGCAGGCTGAGGCCGTGAAGACTGTAAGGGATGAATCCAGGGGAGCACAGAGAGGCTACGGAGTAGATGTGGAATAGGGGCACCCCTCCTTAGACAAGTTTTGAGTCCCCATCCAGACCTCCCTCTCCCTCTCCCAGTGCTGACCTCCCTTCTCCACCTCTGTTTAATAATGCCTGGGCCTTGGTCATTATTTTGGGCAGATGGAGACGGGGGCAGGCAGTGAAAGGAGCTGGTGTCACTCCTGAGGAGAGGATGGTAGGGATGACAGAGAAGAAAAAGCAAATCAGAGAAAAGATCAAAAGCAGAAGCTCGCCTTTCACTCGCCTGAAAGCGCTAAAGAGGATAAGGAACGATCGGGCCCGGGGTCTCCTGTCCTCTCTGGCAATTAGACTCAGCTGATGGAGAGAAAGGCGTGAATGGCAGGGTTCAAGGCCCTCTCTAGGACTCACACAACGGGAAGGAGTTTTTTCCCCGACGCCTCCTTTATCTTCCTCTCCTTTCAGAGTGTCAGAAATGCAGCTGAAATATCTCTCCAAAAAGACAGCACAATCCCCAATGCCAAACCTTAATCACGGTGGCTGATAAGATCGAGGGGGAGGGGAGAGGGGGATTTGAGAGAAAACACACATTCTTTTCACAATTCATCTTTACACTTTATATGAAGCCAGGATTCAAGGGAGGCATAGTCGGTTTGTATATGATGATCAAATCGAGCAAATTAGGCACCATATTTTCATGAGACAAAAGGACACAGCACGTCCGAGGTGCCATTCTGAACACCAATTAACAAACAAATCTGAGTTTTAAAATGCATTACAGAACCAAGACGTTTTTAAGGACGGAACTGAAGTGAATGCCAGTTATAATTCGCAGTTTTTGCTACGACTTCAACAGCTTGTCATGAAACGCGCACAGGGGATTTCAATTACGCAGGTCATCAGAGAGTGAAGCAACTGTATTTAGGTCACATACGTCTAATGTGTACATTAACTTTGGTAAAGGTTGCTAAAAATACACGTGTAAACTAAAGAAAAAATTTGCCCTTACTGATGCTAAGGAGGAGCTATGCAGACAAAGCGGCAAAGAAGATTAGTTGTTAAATGTAAAAGCAGGTTTGTGTGCAGGTCCTCCCCTCAGGAGACCTGCTGGCTGCCAGAACCAGAACACGCCACCATGTGCTGGTCCCAGAACGTGACGAAAGCCTCCAGCGGCTTTGGACTCAGAAGACGGTTTCCTTCCACAGCGGGACCTCGTCCCCCACGCAGCGAGTCTGACCACATCCGCACTGAGAAGAAAGCCTGCACTACACAGGACCAATATTTATTCAGATTAATATTACCCGTTTGAAGAAGCAATGTTTAAAATAGCAGTGCGTTGGATTCAGTGACACCTAGTGGTGAGGTTGCAGATTGCAGCCGAGTGAATAACCGTCCCTTTCCAAGCGTGTCAGAGGACTGAAGAGGCCTTCGGATAACGTAACGCTGACTTGGAGTGAGTCTTCATCCTGTCCGTTCTGCGATACAGTAAAAACATGGCGTGCAACATAGCGGCCTCCGTGAAGAGGGAGAAGAAATAATAACTATTATATTAAATCTCTGACAATAAACCAATACACTGTTCCTTAAAGAAAATGTTCATTTGTTCATCATCCTTCTCATGATTACGCTCTACCCCCGTGCGATTCATAATTATAGTGGAAAGATTGTTGATAAAAAGAAGTAATCGTCAAGAGGTCAAACAAAACACCGACATTTCTCTCATGAAATCACTTTGCATGTGCTCTGTCAATCAGAGCTGTCGGCTGTTGGTCGCCTCAGGCTCCTCTGGATCGAGGGCTTTGATATTGGCTCGCTGCGGGGAAACACAGTGGCCCTACGGCTTCCGGGCAGAGGCCCAGCGAGGACACGGCGTGCCGGTGATTTACCTGCACCCAGACTCCCTGTAGACGATGGGGAGTGGTGGGGCGCATGTGAGGCTCTTCACACTGAGCTCATTACGGAGAGTAATGACTGGTTGACGAGGACAGGCCTATTGTGAGAGGAAATGGAAACCTATAATAAAATGGTTAGTTACAGAAAAGTTAAAACAACTCCTGTTAGTGTGTGTGTGCGTTTACGGTTAATACAACAGGATACAACAACATTTGGGAAAATGTTCCCATTTGAGACTTAAAACGCCTCATTCATCAAATCAGTTGCTAACGAGATATCACCAGCAATAAAGGCAACGATATCACACTCTCAGAACACTTTTGTGATGAGCGAAGATGCTTTGAATCAGAAAAAAAAACATCACAGGGAGAATGAATAGATGTGATCTGAACATTCTGCAACATTTCGGTGCCAACCATATTTGTGATTCAACGCCATGTCTCTTTCTTCACGACAATTAGTGTATCATTACTCAGTATCGAAGGCCGATGCAGATGCAGTCAGAGGTGAAGTGTCATAGAAACGGCGTGTGGAAAGCTTCGCCTGCTGCTCTATAGTTTATGCTGGTAACCAGTTAGACACAATGTTGCCCATTAGACACCTTCATACCATCTCCCCACGCACACGCACACACAGCTGAGCATTCTCAGGTCGGATATTGAGTTATAACAAGTCTTTTGAGACCGATCAGCCGCTGCATTTGTGGCTCATCAGAATGCATGTGTCAGATCACGTTAGTCCCCACGTGTGGACCGTGATTTCACTTGGTAATTCTGAGGCGTCTTGCCGCCTATACATATTCATGTTGAGCCTATAGGTGTCAGATTGAGACGTCCTTCCTGTGACCTTGACAGGGGGTTATTAATATTGAATACTTAAGTCAGCATAACGAGATGAAGCGATACACAGGTCGTCTTCTGTCACGTTGGCCAAACTTTGTGTTCAATTCAATTGGACAAATAATCATTTTTTATATGTTTTACATTGTGTAGGGTATTAACTGTATATCGCATTGAGCAGTTATGAAACGTTTGATAATTTCAAGTATTTCTCAAACAATCCAGCGTTAAGACACCCACTCCAAACGCAGAGATGTTCGATACTCTGCATTGCTTTTGGAAAGCATTTGACACAACAATGATGGGATTCTGCATTGTATTTCATGAGAGCAGTTTTCCTCTAATTTCACTCATTTCTCATTTAGGAGGCTTCTGACAAAGCCCACGCGCTGCGACTCTGAAGCCATAAATCCCAGGGTATTACTCTAAACGCCAACATCTTAACTATTCCTATTCTCCAATCCCTAAATCGGCATAGATGTTGTTGCTCGTGGCTGGTTTTAAAATCTCTCCTCCTGCTCCTGAGCGGCGTGTGCAGCCCGGTACCAGAGGTTTGCCCGGCTGTTGTGCTCGATAGGTTGCTGGCTGCAGGCTTCTCGTCCCAGCAGCTGAGAGGAGGTCGCCGGGGTCCTCGTGCCCGTGGCGACGCCCCAGGGCCATCACCACAGCGGGGAGCCCGGGTGCCGGCGAGGTCTCACGTAGCCTCGCTTCATGAAACTCTAATGAAGAGGGGGGGCTTCAAAAATGCGCTGCTAGACGCCCACAATCCTGCAGCACGGGGAGGAGGAATACAACGTGCATGGGGGATTCAGAGAGGCGCATTACAGAGCCGAGACATGGACGCAGGCTGTGTAGGAAAATTGTGATGTATTTATTGCCATTTGAAATGAGAGACACTGTGATTGTTATTAATAAATAAAGCAAGCAGTGTATAGATTAGGTCACATCCCACTTGCAGGAAAAGAATTAAATACAAACAGCGAACCAAATAGGCTTTAAAGAAAATTAATTGTAGGCACTCATCTTTGCATGTAAACATAAGAAATATAGTGAGAAATAAAATGTGATGCATAATATTGTTTACCAACCCATGTTTCTGTGTGGACAAAAGGCACAATAATTGTTACCTCATTTCATCATAATATTTAAACTTGTACTTAGACATTGTACTTTAAAATGCTGCACTTTTAAAATATATAAACCCATAAAATACTTTTTTTCATCCCAGCAACAACTGCCATTTTTTTTGCGGGGGAGGATAATAGCAGACATCCATTATACAAATCAGTTAAAAATATACACTTCCATACAAAGCACGTACATTCATTAAAATGCAATCTGATATGTCAGCTGGTTTAGGAGGATGCAGCCATGAAATATAAAATAAAGCAGCTGCTGATTGTTTGGCTTGAAGAGTAAACTGCACAAACAACACAACATTCTCCATCTTTAGAAATGATATCCCTTATTTCCCCTCCGTAATGTCTGCGCGGTCCTCGTCGTGGACTTTGAAAGGAAAGTCTTCAGGTGCTGATTGATGCGACCGATGCCGAGCTGTGCATCACCAAAGCAAATTAAGATCCAAACCTGCAACGCAACCTGAAACAGGCGGCTTCTCTGCAAACTGTCTGAGTAGGACGCCTACGAGGCTTTCTTCTTCCTGCTGCCTCTCACCTCACTGTAGTGAACCTTTAAGAAATAAGGCAACAAGAAACAGTCAAAGGGAATGAACGTGTGGATTTCATAACCATGGAGGCAATACCTTTTGTTATAGTGCTTTCATCTAATGGCTATTGCAAAACATTTTCAGTGAGGCAGCTCATGAAGCAGTGCTGCTGCTGCTGAGCAGGACGACCAGAGTCATCACAGGGGCAGAATAACCGCCGTCCGCTGGGTAACTGGAGAGCCACACTCACTAAACCCAGAGGCCCAAGGGCATCCGAGGAGGAGAGGGAGGAGGCAAATGGGGTCAAACAGCTTAGAGAGACAGAGAGGGAGGGTGAGGAGAAGGAGGAGGAGAGACGGGTAAAAAGGAAGAAGACCAAGAGGAAATTAAAAAGGAATCAGAGAGGCAACAGAAAGAAAATATATATATATATATATATTATATATATATATTATATATATATATATATTATATATATATTTATATATATATATATATATATATATATATATATATTATATATATATATATATATATATATATATATATATATATATATATATATATATATATATATATATATATATATATATATATATATATATATATATGTTCAAAGAACAATTTAAAAAAGCCATCAATTTAAAATCGGTGTTGTAAAGAAAGTGTTGTAAAATATTCTAGAAAATGCGCTGAAACTGGGGGGGGGTTCATACAGGAGACAGCAGCCACAGCAGCAGCAGCAGCGTCTCCCGTCCCCGGCCTGGGAACAGCCTGCCCTGCCAGGCAGCTAAGCAGCAGACCTCCACCAGGGATGTATCACGACCCAAACACAACAGAAATTATACGGGGCTACATAATTATAAAGATGCAGCTAATTATACAGACACGAGTGGCGGCTGCCTGGGAGTTGTTTGAGCGAGAGGCAGAGCTCGCGGGCTCTGGGATTTGGGGCTTCCTGGGCCGGCGGATCCAGCGGGGCTTACCTTTTGCACATCTGAAGGCACCCTCGAAAGGAAATCAAACACCTCATTGTTGTCAATGCTGTACGGGTTCCGTAATTTCTTGGTGAATTTATTGATGCCTAAAACAGAAATTCACACCAACGTATCATTAGCACAAGTCTCTGGTGGCTGCGGTCTTTGTTTCCACACAAACAAATACCTGCCGAGGAGACTCGTGCTGTCCAGGAAATGGACCGCACGAGTCTCCCTAGAGCCCGGGACTAGTTCTTCTTTTACTTTCACTTTTTGGGCTTCAACACTTTTTACACTCAAGACATTGACACAATAATCTTATCCAGTTAAGTTTTAACGCTTACATTCAAACAATAACTGACATAATGAGATAATGTGGAAGTTAGTGAACTTATGGGATGATGCGCTCAGATCAAATAAAGACAAACGCACACATCCATACAAAAGCGGATAATGTAATAAAAGTATGCACTCACCCCAGATTAAAACTATATAACGAACCGGGATGTAGTATGTGAGGATTGTTGCCACCAGAAAGATGAGGAAAGCCAGGCCGGACAGGAACGGCACCGACCAGTTAAAAGTGCTGAGGAAGAAAGTTTGTGCCAATTTAATATACTAATAGTACAGCAAAAACGCGGTGTCCATCAGACAACCTTTTTCGTTAAGGTTACATAAGCATGTGACAGATTTTAAGACGATTTCATGATCTACTTAGGCCTCCGGCTGAAATACAAATAAAAACGTGAGCTGTAATTTATACTTTTTAATCCTCTCCCCAAAACAGGCCACCTCGTCCAGCAGGGTTTGTAGGGTGATGATGGTGTCTTGGACCATGTGGATTTTCTTCAACAACCCTCTTCTCTCCGACTCCTGCATCAGAAAACAAAACAAAAAAAGGGTTTTTAACTTGTCCCATTTGCTCTTTCAGTACTTACTGATGGGAAAAATCATTTTATGCAGCTAATCGTCTTCAACAAGAGTACATCATTAAAAAAAACAAAAGATAGTTGCCATAATACCTGGTGACAGACTGTCAGACACACGCTCATTGAATTACTCCTGAGAGCACTATCAGTACCAAATAACACAGATTAGAAAAAGCCGTAAAAAGTACAAACCACTTAGAAAATATAGTTGTACTTTAGTATTTTTACATCAATGTAATTGTATAACAAAGAAGATTTGGTCATAGTAACTTTCACAAACAGAACCAGAAATAAATAATTTGTAGTAATTTGTCAGCGCAGCCGTACAACAAAGCTTCATCTGGTCAGCGATAGAGACGTTCTCAAGGCCACAGATTTCATCGACACCAGACTCAAAAATAGTAATAATTATACTAATACAATCCAAATATCTGACAGTGAAAGACTTTTTAAATGCCGCTTAGGATAAGAGTGTCTGCAAAATGTCAACGGAAAGGCAGATAGTTCAACAGAAAATGTACAAATGGCTTTTTCAAGTGAGCGTCCTTCAGGAGGAGGCTGGATTCAACATTATGAAGCAGACGAGGTGCTGTTCTCAGGCCAGTCCGGATCCCAGGAGGGAAGAACGGCTTTAAAGTAAATGGAGGAGACCAGACTCTCTGAAGGTCTCCGGAGGGAGAGACAGACGATGAGACGGAGACGCGGCCTCATGTCCACATCAAACGCAGGGCGGCCGAGGGGGGGGTGAGAGGAGGAAAGGGAGGCGCTGGGATCGGTGGGGGTGCCGTTTATCAAGGGATTGTTTACTGGCCAAAGCCATGGTCTTTGTCACTTATGTGATCTGTGTGATAAATGTCTTTGCGGGAATCGCTGACTCGGTGCCATGCAGACGTAGGAGAGGAGCATGGGAAAGGCGCTGGAGTCAAACCTGTGGTATTCCACATGCACAGGGACTATTCCCCCCCCCCCAAAACCACATGGAAGACAGTTTAGTTTCACCTCAGTCAAAGACCCATCAAACTTACTCATTGCCCTCAACCGCAGTTTCAGGGTCACGTTCCCACTGAAACCAGTATGAGAGCCAGGGTGCATTAGGACGATGCAGGCCATTCAAAAAGTCTACAATAAACTGCTGTCATTCTGAAGGAATATTTCACGTCCTAAAAGCATTGTCACACTTTCAATGGCAACTTTTTGAAAATGAGCTTTGGAGCAGCATGTCCAAGTGCTGTCATTAGTTCCTTATTGATGGTATTATATGGCGTGTTAAGCTCAGGGACCTGCCCATATGCAGCAGAACCTTTTCCCCCCTCCCCTCTATTAGCATATGAATGTGTTGTGACATGTTGTGGCTGTTGAGGTCTTCATTAAGCCTGAATCTCTTTTGGTAAGTTCAATTTAAATAAAAAAATACAACTTGCTTTAGAGGATTTTGTGCCAAATAAAGAGTTTAGTAAGATACAATCATAGATCATAGGCAGACATCTTTGTCAACATGTCCAAATATCGGAATATAGAAATGCAGATGCTTTGCCAAATTAAAAATTCAATCCAAAAACCTTCATGCATACCTTCTCATCATCGTCATCTTCGTCCCCCACGTCCACGTTGTCCTGCAAAGAGAAGTATATTTACAGAGTTGAGATTATCTGCACTGTAAACATTGTCTGGCTGCATGTATTAACTCCAGTGTGCTCACGGCGTCGTCATGTGACACAGTGCAGGGATCAGCGGCAACCTCGGGGTCAGCCCCCAAAAAACATTCAGCTGACTGAAGAGAGACACGTTGGCTTCGTGGCAACCGGAGGACAGCTCGCACCACTGTACCAGAATTCCCGGATGTGGCCGTAATCAATCTTTTAAAATTAGCAGCGGATCACATGATGTGTAAGTGATGAAGCCACGAGGAATTATCACCCGACTGAGCGTTATCATCGTTAAGCTCCATCTCCCTTTCACAGCAGTGTGTTTAACCTTGCGTGTTCCCATTATCGGACATGCATGTCAAATGATTATTTTTATAAAGGATTTGGATGTTGTGGTAAACGGTTCAATATTCCGTTGAAAGGAATATAAAACATATTCATTAATGCTGAATTGATGACTTGTTTGACATAACTAAACCAACACCAATTTTGTTAATTGTTTGACACTTTAAATACCTTATTGTTTAACCCACTGTACTAACTTGAAATATTTTAGAACAGTACATTGGGGTCAAAGAGCTGGCGGTCGGCAATTTTCCACAATTTTCTAATTTCTTTAATTAATGAAAGAAATAACAAGTGGATTAAACATATAATAAAAAAAATGATTATAGTTCAAGCCCTACATGGTTGTAAACCAGCACATATTTCACTAACTTCCCGACACAATAAAGCACATTGTTGTCTGAACAGTGCACTGTGTATGTAATTTGCTATAACCTATAGTCTGTGTCTAACCGTGTACAGTAAATACAGCTGCCAATCCACACCGAGCAGCAGACCAGATGCTACATCCCATTTTTTTTTTTTTTCAGTGAAAAGGAGGCCGGCCTCAATGGGTGAAAAACAGAGCTGTGAATGGTGACATTTCAAAGCAGAGTGCATAAAACTTTGTCTTAGTTGATCAGTCACAACAGGCAACAGACCAATTACGGCGAAGAAGAAGCAGACTTTAACATAAAAAGGAAGGAAGCGGCATTGTCAGTAAGGGACGAGCAGAGCAAATTAGCCGCGTCTATAATGATATTTTGCATTAGTCTATTCAGTCAGTTTTCTATGCTTATGCATTATATGTATTGGTTTATTATGTAGCAAGGCTGGTTGCTATGGAAACAAACCAGCATTAATTAAGAGAACAACATGCGGTGGAGGTAGATGTTTTTCTACGAAAATCAAAGAAAAGGGAGCCGACAGGTCACTCGGCAAAAACAAGACGAAGATGGACGAGGCTGACGAAAGCGCCTCCTGACTCACCAAGTCCTGACTGATCCGACCGGACTGGATCTGGAAGTAGTTCCACAGGATGAGCAGCACCAGGAAGAGGGGCAGCATGTAAAACTCCCAGTGCCACACCGTTACCAAGAACACCTGCAAGGCGGCGGGGGTGCAGGTCAGATATTAGTGAGGTCGGACCCACGGAGGGGGGCGGCAGAATGAAACAGCCTGCTCTTTATCAAGTCCCATCCAAGGACACTTTCAAAAGGTCCCAGAGTCCCCGCTAGCTAAAGGTTGATCCAATCTTCTATTGAAGGCTACCCTGCCACTATCAAAGCCTCGCTTCCTACGTACATTTTCTGTTGTTTTGCATAAGCTGTGCAGGGGCCGCCACTTTGCTCAGCCGGACCGAGTCCCCCTCCACCCCCCGCATACGCATTGACATTAACCACATGCGTCTAATTGATGTGCCTCTCTCATCTTGTGTGCATTAAAGCCAATCGCGCGATCGACTGCGGCCACGGGGGGGGGGGGGGGGGGTCTGTGTGCGGATATGACATTAGCATCCGTAATGGCACTCGTGATGGACATTACACCGGTGTGTGGCTCAGGTAAAATGGATCGGGATGCAGGGAAAGTGGCGTGCGATGCTCTGTGGCACGACTAAATGGAACGATCAAATAATCCTGTCAGAGAGGCTCCGCCGGCCAAGATGGCACCGCGCCAGAAGGCGTGGGGAAGGGTTTTGCAGGTTTTTATGTGCTAATAAAGGAAGTCCACATCTGCTGGAGACATTGCTCTCCTCTGAGGCACCGACTGACATAAAAAGATGGCGGATCCCAACGTTGTAACCTCCCCACCACCGCCGCCGACATCAGCTTTAATGTGTAAGAAGCCATGCATGCTCTTGTCTGTGTTATCACATGCCAAAACGGAGCCAGGGAGAGGAGATGAAACCAATTCCTCATTTAAAGGTTCTGTTTTTTTTAGAAAGGACTTTGTAATGACTGGGAGCGCCGGGACAGAGGCAAAGCAAAGTCACGCTTTGGTTGAAATGTATACCCGGCCCATAAAGATTGCGATAAGTGCAGCCCATTTCAGCTTGAGAGGCATTACAAAGTCTTCCACGGCAAAAAGAGATCTGGAAATACAATCCAGATCACAGGACGGGGGGGAAGGGAAAACAAGAAAAGAAAAAAAAACCTGGAGCTACTGAACTGGAGGGTAACTCATTTTCAGAATGCAGAGGGATTTCCAGGCTTGTTCTCGGTGAAGGGTCTGCATGGCACGGCAGTAATCCAAGAGCACAGAAATCATTGATAATATTCCCCACATTCATTGTTTTTAAAGCGGGCTTTGGAAGTGTGGCTGATCAGCAGCTTCTGATTATATTGGATAATAATGGGATTATGCTAAAGTAGTGCATAAAGTAAGAGAACCACAATATCTACAGAAATATCCTCAAATATATAGTGATTGTGAAGACATCACATGTTTATGCATTACTAATGTTATATTTCAAAATAAAAGCTGCAAAAAAGGGGGAAAAGGCTCCTCTCACTTCTTACGTATGTGGTCTGTTATACAGGTGAGTGGGCCTCTATCGCCGAGCGGATTATGGCTTTTTTGGTAACCCCGCACATATGAAGTACACCGCATCGACAACTACGTCCCACACCGACGTGCTTGGCAGTCGGCAGACGCTGCAGGTATCCTGTCATGCAGAGTGACGCTTTGCTTCTGTGCTCTCATGGGGAGATATTAAGCAGGCACTTATTTCTTCTCACGCGGCTTGAAGTGGCAGGGTGCGCTAGTGTGAAAATACGAGTACAGATGGTACTGTCTCTCAAACACTGAGATGCAGTGGGAGGACGTGTGTGCACATTGTGCGCCTGTTCATTCTTGTATGACTTGTACGCTAGTGGATGTGTGTATGTGGAGGAGGGGGGAAAACACACTTACAATAGTTCACTCTATAATAAAAAGGGGGGATTTGGGTTTCGTTGGGAGTACCTGTGCATTAACTGTAGTCTAGAGATGTTCCTTGTAGGGTACAGTTGCTCTAGAGTAGCTGTACAGTAGGGGTGCTCTGCCTGCCGACCTCATCCCCAATTACAGTTTCTAGAGGCCAAAGTGCTCCTAAATGACAAAAGTCAATGCACAATCCAAAGCTAAAGGGTGGCTAGGTATTGGCTGGAGTACAGTAACTCTTCACAAGTCTTCCCAAAACTTCGGTGCCATCTACAGGACGCAAGTCGCAAAAACAAAAAGAACTTTCCATGACCTTCATTTCCTGCATAGTTAATGCACAACTCGCTGTGGTCCATTTCAATCAAGCTACGATCAGGGAGAGAACGACGCCTAAAGATCAGCACCCACTCCACTTTACAGTTTGAAGACGAGAGGCTGAGATGCTTCTCGTCTCCGTGCTTGCTGAACACTTGTATTCAACAATGTGAGGATGGAGAGTGAGCCTTATCTCTGAAGAGGCTTCTAATTGGACTTGTGTCTGCATAATGGTGTCTGAACCAAACCCTGCGCAGATTGGACGGGAGGGTTAATGAGTTGTCAGGGAAGTGGAACAGAAATAGACCACCTCGACTCCACTGGGACTCTACGCTCTGCAGCTGAGGCATAACTCTGTATCCACTAGACACACAAACACCGAAAGCGTCCACTCCAGCGCCGAGCCGGGCCGAGCCTGCGCTTTGTGCCGAGCCCAACGGCGCATTGATTAATAATCTCGCTGGGAGAGTTCAAGTAGGGGATAGCCACTCCGCAGCGAGGAGAGGGAACGCAGGGTTATGCAGATTGCGCGTTGATAAGCAGCTAAAGCTCTTCACCAGGAAGGCCAGCAGGCTCCTCTGAGCGCTCTCCCACTGGAAGCAGCTTTTGATGTACCGCAGAGTCGACATGATAGCCCTGTACAGCGTCTGGACGCGCAGCACGTTCCTGGCCAGCACCTGAAAGACACATCAGAAACATGGCGCACACGTACGCGTTACAGCAGTTGTGTTTAAGATGTGTATGTGAGCGTTTAAAAAGGGTGTTGTCATCCGCGTAGGCGGATTTTTTTTTCAAGGCGTTCATTTGTGCCAAGCAGGAGAAGTCCAGTCAGCCTGTGTTAATAGTCGAGTAGCTGGTGGTCAGGGGGGCAAAAAATGTCAGTAATCTGACCTGATTTAGCCAACCACAACTTTCAACATGAAAACAGAAGGGAACCCTTCACATTACGTTTCGGGTGCTCAGTGTGTAAGCCAATTTTGGCGTTAGCGAGCAATGTATTGTCTGACAACAATGAGTCTTTGTGGGAAGTACAGACAGTCAGGCACCCTGTCTCGCACCCTGTCTTGCCCACTGTATATCAAACTAATGTAGCAGAACAGTCGAGACAAACTCCGTCGCAGTTGGGGTCATTTAAAGCTTCATTCAACTAATTCAGGCAAATTGCAGGCGTCGCGCTTTCAGAGAAAGGAGAAGTAAAAACCCTCAACATCGTCATTAAACGCTCTTTTTTAGGTTCATAGAGACAATTTATTAAAAAACAAAGACCACAAATTGTCCTCTAGCGTTTTCTCTCATAGCGGCTTTTTTTTTTTTAAAACTATCCAAGCATCACATCATTACTGTCAAAAGTGCAGTGACCTTTGATCCTCACTCAGTTCCCTGTTGCTTCAACATTCAACGCTGTGGAGTTTAAAGCTGAAAACACCAATTTTCATGAGGAAACAATCTGTTAATACTTTAGTTCAATAAATAATTCATTGTTTGTTCAGTAAAACAGTGAAAAGTTGAAACGTTGTCAGAACCGTTTTTAACTAAAATAGTAAAGAAAGAAAGTAAAGCTTTCCACATCCAGATTATTTATTTTACCCAGCACTAATTGATTTGATGGGTATTTTGCTCTTTTTATGTGAGTGTACGCCACTGTGTTAAAATGGCCGGCCCATAGAGGGCAACGGGGGTCGCCGTACGTCGTGCGTCCCTCCTTTAGCCCAAGAGATCAAATTTAATTATTAAAAATGTCAATATTTGCGTTTTTGAAATATGGACTGTACCCAGTAATATTTCATAAAATATGACATCAGCGCAAATGATATGCTTTGCCTTCACATCGCTGCCTGTCTTTGTGTGTGAAAGATTGCCTGGAGAAGGCGGGTCTAAGAAACACTTAGCCAATCAGCCAATCTCACATTTAATAAAAAAAAATGTGTGACATACAATTTAGCCAATGAGTGTCCTTAAATAGACTCAGCCTGGGGCAACTTGGTTTTGTCCCATGCTTGCGCGTTCTCAGGGACATTTCCTACTTCAAAAAGGAAGTAAGATGGTTAAAGTTATTTTACACACAACATTGATCAAACCTTTTTGGAGAATTTTGGATTATCATCCATGAATCTTGTCTCCATTGCATTGAAGGTCCTTATACTTGCTCTGACCTGAAAAATAAAAATAAAAACTCTGGCGCCGTGAGAAGCAGACAGAATGGGAGCCTATCTTTCATAGCCATCTCACACTCATGTCCTCATTGCAGGCAGAACTTTTACTTACAGGGTTAAAAATAACATTCAGCTCCAGAGTGATGCTCCCCTTCGACAGCCCACCTAAGTCTTCTTTTTTTAGCGGGAAGGTGATCTGCTGTCCCCTGCGGATCTGCAGGACAGAAAGGGCGTCAGGTGCTGAACTCGTCCATGAACCTGACCATCAGTCACGCTGCATTACATCTTAGCGAGTCTGGAGTGTTATCACCCTCTTCACTTTAATTTAGACACAGAGTGTAAATAGATTAGTCTGTTGTCCTGGACGGACTCTTAGTGAGGCAGTGAGTACCGAGAGCAGGGGAATGGCAACTTTTCCCAGGAAGTCTGGCGCCTTGTCTCCATCCTCGTCAAAGATGGTCACCACCAGGACATCATGAATGTCTTTGACAGGGCTGCAGACACAAACAGAGAGATCAGATACTGCTCACAAACAAGCACACCTGAAGGCCACAGTGTTTATTTCCACGTTGTTATCACACTGAACACAACGCGGTATTAACGGGAACATGTGGAGCGCCGAGAAAACGGGAGACTCAAACTGACAATGTGAAGACTTTATTCCACTCTGGGTTGAGGCTCTTGTAGACTGTGTGGGTCTGCAGCCGGTCGTTCCCCAGCTCCAACACGCAGAAGGGATCACTCTTGCCTGAGGAACACAACAACAACAACAAAAACACTTTCACACTTGGCTCCCTCTGTCTCGTTTAGTGTAACAAAAGAACAAAGAAACAAATCCAAATGTGTGACATACCGTTTAAATCAGCAGCCAGCAGATCCACAGCCTTGATAACTTTGATTTGCACGATGCCGACATCACGGAGATTTTTCAGGGACCTTTTCAAACTCTATGGGGAACAGACAGGAAGCATGGGGGTTTGGATACATTAACACAACACAGAACACATCTGAGAGCCACCAAAAGCCAGCAAAATCCTAAAAACAAATCATAGGATACATGAGCTAGACCTTGTTTTCATTGAAGTTCAGTAGTGAAGGAAAAATAGAAGAAAGAAATGTCAGGGAACCCTTAAAACAAACTGCCATACAAAACCAGGATCAAGAGATTTGCTTCAAAAACAAACTTGGGCTTTTTGGCCTAGATTTCCATTAGATTTAATATTCACAAAAAGGTTAAATGACAAAATACAGAAAGTATTTTAACGGTGTCTGTATCTGTATTATTTAGCCTCGTAATCATGGGGAAATAAATCAACAGCATTGACAACTGAGCTGTGCTCTCCAAATGTAGAGAATTCCCACATCAGTGCCCAAAAGACTGCGCACTTTGCTCATATAAACAAAATAAATGAGCTGAAAGAAGTTCTGGTGAATGCTGTCGGGCTCTGATATGTTTCTGTGAAGCTGTGCCATCTCCGGTTTGAAAGGCAGTCAGTGTCCACGCTAGATTATGTTTTTGAAACAAAACAAAAAAAGAGGCAAAAAGGGAAAACTGTTTTTTGGTCCATTGACCGGATACTTTACAAAGTGCTTCGGGGGATTTTTTCATTCTGCAATAGAAAGATTTGTCTTCAGCGGCTGACTCGTCTCATGTCAATATTTAACCCGAATACCCGAACAAAACATGATCTCAAAACTTGATCCTATTTGCACTGCCATGATGGATTACCAAGGACATGTCGAGGCTTTGCACATTCATTTTCAAAATGAACTCAAGACAGGGATGATATAATGTGAGATCTATGTTATTTTTGGGGAAAATGATTAACGGTAAAAGCCATGATAACATAACAGACTAAAACATAGAAAACACAGCTCTAGACATCAGCATCTATAGGCAGTCAGGTTGGGACACACTTTCTCGTTGAATGAGAAACTGTGGACTGGTACTGTACATTCTGAAGTACAGTTTGCCAGAGGGTAACAAGTGGGACATGTTTTATTTTGAATGTTTAATATACTTTATCAAGACAACACATGTCCACCCTGTTGATGTCAAACCCTTCAGCCTCACACCGACATTTCTTCATACTGACTCTCAGTGCATAACCGGTCAGATACTGCCATCTCATGGCCTTCAACACAGAAAGTGCTGCAAGAATCCTGGTAGCGGTTTAAATGTAAAGGTTAAATCAAAGCACGTTTTATCAGCATCAGACTATAATTAATATAGGTTTGGTCTAAATGTTCACTTATGGGTTACCCATCACAGATTACTCAACATGACTTTCTCCCCTTCCACCTCCTATTGCACTGGGCTTTCCTTTGCTTTAGTTAACCACCTTTGGACCCACCCATAGTCTAAATAGAGTGAAGGACATTTTAGTGACGACCACAGACCATTTTGTGAAGACTTCACGTCATCTGCGACGTCACAAATCGAGCCAGGGGCCTAGAGTGAGGGGGCCACTTCCCCACTTCCTACCCTCCTACTCCTGGCGTCCAGACTTACACCAAACCCATCTTCAGGCGGTGCCTTCACCTTGAACTGCACATCTACACGAACCGACAGATGCACAAACACCAGCTCGACTCGCACACAGACTCACGGGGTGACAACAAAAGCAGCTACGCTGTCTGGTTTTGACTGGTAAGGCTCCAGGTACACGTCAACTGGGACATGTGGGTGTCGAAGTGAGGCAAACACATCGTACAGATGGAACATATACACCAGTGCAGGTACTGACGTAGTTGTCCAGCTGTTTCTGTTGTTCATGAGGATCATCGAGCGGCGCGGCGGAGAGGTCAGCGATGGAGGCGCCGCTGCACGTGGTCAGTGTGACCAGGAAGACGAGGCGTCCTCTCCCCTGGTCCAGGGTCTGTGTGAACAGCTGCCTCTGATTGAAGGGTATCTTGGACAGGTCCACGTCACTTCTGTACACACAAACACCGGCCTTCACATACTGCAGCGCGCACACACACACACACGCAGAATTTCAACAAGGCTTATGCGTCGTGGACAGACATGCATGGGGACAGAAAAGCAAGAACCCGCATGTGCAGAAGCCCACGTACAGAAGACAAGCAGTCGCACTCAATCCTCACAGCGCCAGCCTACAGGGTTCAGAGGGCAGACTCACGTTCCCAAACACTCCTCGTTCCTTCGTCCTTCCTTGGACCAGAGTTCCACCTCCAGGTTCTCCGGCCTGTCCCCGAACTGGTTAAAGCTGAACCTCTCTCTCCACTGAGGGTTGGCCACTTTGCAGTGATTCTGAATCATAAATTAGAACATTGAACACAGAGAGTGGCCATTCAAATACAGACGAGGGTCAGAACATGTTCATACCCCATTTCTCCTGTTATATTACTCCAATGCATTTGGAGCCTAATAAACGTTATGTCCAGATGTATTCACTGAATTATATAAGTTTTAAATTTACCAACAGATTGCTTGGGAACAAATCATTCATACAGAAATCATAATGAGAACTTCCAATTGCACACAAAGGCATAAAAAGGCATTACTGTCATCTTGAACTTGCAGAGAGGAAAAGAGAGGAGCGATGCGGCTCATTAGCTTGTTGCTTTGATGTGTAACGCATGATGTTGCAGAACAGCAGGGCAATCATCGGTGACAGTAGCCACAGCGCAAGAAAGGCACCATCAATGCCAGACATCATCAAGCTGCCAGGATGAGCACTGATGAAAGCTTTTCATGTCACACACACACACACAAATCCATTTGTATCTTACTACACTGCTCGCTCTTTCTCCCTCCCCGTCTCCCTCCTTCCCTCATAGGTGATCTGTGACCTGTCACAGATTATAAGGGCATTGAAACTGTAGCATTTGCCCCTCCGAACAGTTTATTCTACTGCTGTATTAATTAATGATCTGGACATTCTGGCAAATGCTAAATTAAATACATGAATATATAATTCCAATATCAAGGTGAGTAAACAACTAACACATGCATACATACATTAAGACTGTTTGCTTTGGACATTTTTCATTTTATTTTAATTGTGACAATCACTTTGCATGTACTGACCAAATATGTTATCAGATAAACAAATATATATCTGGTTAAGGAGGTAATCATCAGATAGGAAATAATTACGGAGAGAAGGGTGCAAGGTTGGAAGGATAAATCCAAAAAGGTGTCTAGGATTGGAGGCGAGGAGGAGAAAAGGCGCAGAGGAGGGAGAGTCTAAGGAGAAGAAAAGGGACTAGGGGGGAGGGGAGGAGTGGAGAGGGTTTAAGAACAAGTGCAATTGGAGAAGAGCAGGAGAGGAAGAGCAGTAGTCCTGCTTCCAGTACCTTGCTTTTATGTCTCAGCTCCCCCAGTCTGAAGCGCACAAAGAACTGACCCCCCTGAGTGTCCAGCGGCAGATCCTGACCCCCGACCAGGGTCACGGACACAACAGACGTCCAAAGCTGACTCCTCAGTGTCTCCGAGTGGCGAAAGCTCTGAGAAGAGCCTCCTGGCTGGGATTTGAAGACGAGGAGGGGACGAGAATTAAAATAGAAAATTCCTACGTAACATATATTCACTAATCCATTATCTTCTTGTTTTCTTTTATCAGAAAGCATGCAGGATCCTTCAGATGGAGGAACAGCAGGAAACAAAAGACAAACCGGTGCAGTAGTTAAAAATGGGGGTTCTAATTAAGACATTTTCACTATAAAACACAAAGCTTTTATCGTATAGCAACGCCGATCTGAATGGAGATACAGCTGAATGAAACAGCATTATCTTTCTTGTCCAGGGAAGAGAGAAGTGATTTGTCCCCCTGAGGGATTCACTGAGGGATTAGGCAAAGCCTGCAGCAGCTACAATGCAGAGCGGCGGCTTTCTTCCATATATAATAGGAAGCCATATTCTGAGATAATTAGCTGAAAGCTTACATGCACACTGCAGGGAGATATCCAACTCAAGATTCAATTAATGCAGATCAAGCTGACAATGATGGCCTGTCTGAACGTTGCCCTGCCACACGCACAGGAAGGTCATCGTTGAATTTCAAATGACAGACAGCACAGAATGCACATGGCAGAACACAATTAGCACCTGTGCCAATTTATTAGGTACAACTGTGAAGTAATGACGACCACTACTACGTCCAAATGCACCATCATGTGTCTGCAACTCAATCAATTAACTGTCTGGAATGAGCAAAAATGTCAGATTTGATGATTCCAGTATCTTAGAGGAGCGTATGAAGAATGCATTCGGCAGCTGGTTTGTTGGTGAATCTCCCTGCAGTGAGAAGTCAGAACATTTTATACTTCTACGTACCTATTTTGTTCTAAAGAAATAGCTAACTGTCAACCATCCTTCAGTCTAAATACTTCCCTTCGTCATTACCGTCTCTGTGGCCTTCCCAAGCGAATAGACTCCTACTGGACCAAGACACCATTTAATTTCTTTAAAGAAAATAAATAATTCATGGCTCTCCTGTTACGTGCCCTCCTCTTACACTACGGATCTGTTCAAAATTGCTCCCTATACACACAGATTTCCATGTATAGTCTGGTACTGCACAGTATGTGGATTTTGCGTACATGAGAAATTCCCTCAGCTTGCTGAGAACACTCAACGCACCCAGAAACCACGCCCTGCCGGATTCATAGGTGTAGGTAGGTTATATTAAAAAGGCACATTTAAATAAAAAAAAATGCAAGCGCTCACGTATATAATATAATACATAATAGATACAGCATCTACGTCGGTATGCAGCGTGTCAGTATCCTAATCCCAGTATCCTAATCCCAGTATCCTAATTACTCCTCTGACTCCTTATTCTTCCTTTAGAAAGGCTAATTTCCTATTGACCATTGATATAATAACTCAATGTTTAATCTTTAAATAAACTAATAATGTCAGATTTTCCTTTGTAAAATAGACATATACTTTCTTTAACAACTACATGGTCATTTGCTGCCCTCTTGTGTGAGACAAAAAATGACCAACTACAGCTATGATTCTTCACAAAATGTTGGGATCTCGTTTACATCAGGCAAATCAAACCAACGGCAAACAGACTGGATGTCACTTCCTGTGTGTCTTATGTGTCCTTCCTTCATACCGGATCACTCGCTTTTCCTTTTTGGTGCCACCACTGCCGACAGGAGCATGCATGTTAGCAACAAAGCAAAACAACACGGTGGTTAGTATCAGGCAGCAAGGAACCGCTAGGTAAAAGCGTAGATGTGCAATAAATCGAATACACAGCAAGTGTCCTCTCGGTTATATATTACACTGCCTCTTTTGCTGTCTCCGTCTCTGAGTGACAGCCTCATGTCCACCAGCACCTCCCCCATGTCCTCCTCCAGGCTGTTTGGGTCGTCCAAGGGCAAAGCCATCTCATTCAGCCTGCAAATAAGACTAAATGTCACCTTAAATGTACTTCAACATATATACTTCAAATATAAGTTCAGCAGATCTATTGCAGAGACCGGCGGCAGAGGGCGCGAATCTGAGGAGTAGAAAGATGATTTTACAGGATTAAAAAAAGCAGAAAAACACATTTCTAAAGAAAAAATAAAAATATTCTCTCTAATCTTTGCTTTTTGCTTATAAAGTAAGGCTTAATCTGAATCTTATATGGAAATAGCCAACAAATGTCTATGATTCTAAAATGAAGAACCCTTGCGTTCATCTCAATGAACGTATCTCTGTCTTTCACGTTTCTCGACAACTGGGTCGACGTAGCGCTGAGGAATATTCATAAAAATATTTGATGTGTTTATAAACTAAACACTGATACATTACAATCAGATTCCTTCTAAGCCCACAAGAACGCAGTGTGGGTTTATAAGCTACACAATGCGCCCTGCGACCACCCCGAACACAGAGTTCACCCCCGTGCCCCCTCTGACACACTCACTTGTCAATCACCAGATCATGCAGTCTGACAACGGCGGAGCCCATGAAGTCATCGGTGGTCAGATCACGGTCGTACACCTGCGTCAAAGAGAGAGTTCAAACACAACGGCATCGCTCCCCTGTGGTGCGACGAGGAGCCTTTAGGTACCTTGATGTACAGGTTCTGGTTCAGACCCTTCACAGGGAGGGTGAAGGTCTCGTTCCATGCAGGGTTGAGGTCTTTGTAAACCACTTTGCTCTTGTAGAATGTTTTCCCGTCCAGCTTGAATTTCACATACGGGTCGCTGGTACCTGACAACGATTTATGAAATACAAAACAACACAGCTCACATTAATCACGCAACCGCCCTGCTGTTGGAGAAAAACACTGACTAACAGCTGTTAATCCAGCTTTAACAATTATAACAACGATAATGCTTATGGATTTCATTAGCTGAATTTGTTCAATCTGACCTAGACAAAGCAATAGTGAAAGCTTGACAGAATTTACTTTCTCTCTTTGTTCCAAAAACAAGGTTTACAAAAAGTTACACATACAGATGAAAGGAGCCTGCTTCTAGTTTCAAACGGAGGTTTCTCAACGGCCAGTTAGCCATGTTTCTTTACTTCTTAGTAGACGTACAGGTTTCCAGTAAAAGGGGAGGCCAGCCCACTTAAAGTATCATCTCTGAAGTGTCTGTGTGGAGGATGTGGTTTCTTTCCCCTGCAACCGATGGGACCCCAACTTCCTGACTCAATAGCCAGTCATATGTGGGCTTCCAGTGAGAAAAGGGACAGCAGCTAAAAACCTTTCAGTATTTTGTTTGTGGCTCATGAATCCTGTATGACATCTGGATGGGGACTGTAGCGGGAAGTGTTTTTCTACTTTTTCTCTGTCCAATCAATCATTTTCACTTGAAGGTAAGAGTTTACAATCTGGGACTTGCAGCTATTCTGTCCATCGACCAGTTGAGGGCAGCAGACCCCCAAACACAGTTTATGGACCGCCAGTAAACAGAGGAACAGATTCTCTGGGAGATGCTCTGAATGTAAAGACAAATAGACGTAGCATAAGCTGTGAACCAGGACAACAGAGCTGGCCGGGGGGAATCGTGCCCATTAGCAAACAGCTGTTCAGTGTGTGCGACGCATGCTCGTTATATAACCTATTCCAACGGCGAGGACGACAGTGTAGCCAATGCACTGCTTTTAAAGCAACATGGTCTTAACAAGAACGTAGGGGAAACCTGCACCTTTATCTTGCCCCACAGGTCACGGTGTTGTGACTACAAAGCCACGCGACAAAAGGGAATATAATCCGAATGCATGCCTGCAGAATAAGGCCTGTGAAATGAATGCAGGGCGCGACTCGGACAGGTTCTAATATGCCGTGTGCAATCCTGCCCTGGCTGTTACTGCAGCCTCACAGTAAACCCGACACGCGGCCGTCTCAGGTGTCAATGACGCGGTGTATTTCTGGTCGTTGGTTAACAAGTCGAGGCCAAACACACAAACTGAGGCCAACGCCAGCGAAAACAGGGTGGGGGGGGGGGGGTGCGGCTCAGGGAACAGTGCCAGCTGGAGGCAATCATCCTTCAGCTGGGAGGAGGAGGGGAACTAACAGGGTGCTCTCTCCCGGTATTTAAGCAGGCACAGGAGAGCGAGTCGGGGCTAGTGATGGTGGCAAGCAGAATGGCACGCCAGAACGCGACGCTGTTCCCGCAGGACGCACAGACGGCGCCGGAGAGAGCGGGGGCGCACAACGGCGCCGATTACCTGACATTGAATAAAGACATCACTTGTACCGCGTCTCAGTCCCCCAGTACTCAAGCCCTTCCCAAAGGTCAAATAAGGTCAAGATATCCAAAGCTCAACTTGAATTGAAAGCCAATGAATAATAGTGGGTCTTAAGCATGGACTTGAACGTTTCAATGGGCCATTGAAACGTTGAAACGTTGAATGGGTAAACTGTTCCAGAGGTTTGGAGCAGCCACTGAAACAGCTCGGTCACCTTTGGTTTTTAACCTGGATCTGGGCACATCGAGGAGCATCCCATTGGACGACCTCAGTGCTTTGCCAGGTGTGTGGACATGCAAAAGCTCCGACAAGTAAGAAGGCGACAACCCATTTAAGATCTTAAAAACAATTCATACAATTTTAAATTCAATCCTGAAACAAACAGGAAGCCAGTGGAGCGCGGCCAAAACCGGTGTAATGTGGTCGCGCTTTTTAGTCCTGGTTAAAAGTCGAGCTGCTGCGTTCTGGACTAACTGTAAGCGACGAAGGGATGACTGATCCAATCCAACACACAGTGAGTTACAGTAGTCTAAGCAGGACGTAATGAATGCATGTATGACTCTCTCAAAGTCTTTGCGTAGCAAGTAAGGTTTGAACTTAGCAAAGAGTCTCAGCCGGAAGAAGCTAGTTTTAACAACAGAATCTGTTTGTCAAATTTAAAAGCACTGTCAAAAATCACTCCCAGATGTCTGGTAAAAGGACGCCTTTTACGCCTAAAATACCGAGAGTATCTACACAAGCACTGAAATGTTCATCACGTCACGTCTTTGTTGTGTCGGCTGTTATACAGGCCACACCAAATTGGAAATGGCAGGAATGCAACACATTCAAGAACACAAGTTCCAACACGAGCGTGAGACCGCAAAAGGGTAGAAGAGATTAATTAAAAAAAAACACGAGTCGAAATGGACATGAAAGCAAAAATTGGACCAATGTGAAAGAGTTTATCGACTCGCAGGTAAATTTAATTGCTGTTTGCACCTATTTTCAGGAAGGTAAGGTGATATATGAACGAGATTATCAATCCTACATTACACTTCTCGTATTTGTGTTTCCTACCGTATCCGTTTCATCCTGTATCCAACCGGCTTCCTTGATGTTGATTTAGTTTTGTTTGAATACAGATCACGTGCAGACATGAATACACAAAGAAAGTTCTGCTATATGCGTTCAATTTTCCCTTTGTAAAAGGATCCATGTCCATTTCTTGCACTTCTGTAGTGTATAATCATCATCATCATCATCATTGGATCCATTTTGGAGTGTGATGGTGTTAATGTTGGTGCGGTGGGTGAGAGGAGGCTCTTACCACAGCGGTCCCTGACGACCAGGTTCCGTCCTTCCTTCAGGGTGATGGTGAGCAGGAAGCATCGGAGAGGATCCCGTAAGCTCTCCGGCACATTCAGGGACTCGCTGCCCATCTCGGACTGGACACAAATCCATACACTCTCGTGATCAGTCTGGTGAAACCTTGACTTTCTCAAAAAGGTTTCCCTGCAAAGCATGCTCCTTTTTACACATCTATTTTTACATCTATGCCTCAATAAAAAACTAAATCCACTAAACTTCAACAGTATCTCACCAAACAACTTGCAGACGCTGCTGGCTTTCAGTACCAGCCAGCTTTTGAGTTACCACACATACATGTTTATGATAATGATAATCTCAAATCATCTGTTGTTCTTCACACAATCCGCTCCTGTAAAACTAAAGCGGTCCTGAGCCATTATTATACGACTGTCAAATCAATCAAAGATGTTAAAGTCACATGTTCTTCACACACCAGAATCTACCTTTTACATTATGTACTCAAGTTGTACTGTTGTTACAATTTAAAAAGGCCACTCTATGGATGGCTGAATGCCGTCTATGCTTTTATGTGCATTCAATAGATTTGTTAAGCACTATAAATCCTCTCCAGCAAAACAGACATCTTTTAGAGAATAAACCCATGGTGCCCTGCAACCACTTGGCTCAGCGTCCCGGCCCACAAAGCCCCGGCAACACACCACACAATAATAATCTGGAATTAAACTCTGACACAAGCGTGTGTCAGCCGAGGCACAATGTTGCCTTCTGAGCGACGGGAAACAAAACCTCTTCCTCAAAAAACAATTACACCACTTGACCTTTTAGCCCCACAGATAAATCTGTAGTAGAAACTGAAGTAACTGCAATCCAAATGACTTCACTTCAGAATCAACACAGAATCCCCGTTCAAATAGAGGAGCTGCACTTACACTTTGGCTGTCTCCATCTTTTAACCCTTGTCTGTTGAGTTCATGATTATCATCCTGCGGAGACAAAGACATTTCACCAATGTATCATGTGATAAATGAAGAGAACTTGTGGTAAAATAGTCCCGGCTGATGAAAGTGGAAAGTGTTTGTGTGATGATCACTTAAAGCTTCACAAACTGAACTCTTTGGCTTTTCTAGCATCAGCGCAAATCTTCGGAATATTCAACAACATGTTTTTCTATCCTTGGGAGTGGAATGATTGCACCAGAGTACACAGTAATGAAAGAAAAAGGCAACCAACTTTTATGCAGTGATGGTCAGTTTAAAGCTACTACAACTCTGAGCCGTTGACTCCCTGTAGACTTTAAACCACGAGGACCGCTCCTCAATTCATCAGTGAATGAAGAAAAATAGTAAAAAAATATATTAAAAGGACTTTCTTGTTACGTAAACGACAAGTGTATTGGTTGGAACACCGTTGCTTGTATTGAATTGTTAAAACACAATGTTAGCATTTCATGCCATCATGCAGATCTGATGAAGTGTTCAGTTGCCCTTTAGTTTGTTGGTTTAGCTCGACAAGCACTAACCACAAAGTAAAGCTGATATTGATGAGAATATTTATTTAAAAAAAAGGCCACAGACCAAACTGAAGATAAATCCATTTTGGTCGGCACAATGACAAGCTATGGGGGTTATCAAAAGGGATTATAAAAAAATTAAAATGTACACGTATTCCATAGGATGTCAATGCAAATTGAAGAATATACTTCCTTAAATAAGAATAGCATCGTTTCTCTGTACAGTTTTGTTGAGTAAATGAAATGTGTGCACATTTCAATGCTTTTTGAATAAACCTTAAACAAAGGGATTACAAATAACAGGTGGAACGTGAATGTCTCTACAAATCGCATGGCAACATGTCATGTATACTTCGCTTAAAAGCCTACTGGACGTGATGCCATGTCATCACGGGATTGACAAGTTGAGTCAAAAGACAACGTTCACTATTTACTGTCACTGATCCGCAACACAACACTGCAAGGGAAAAAAAAAAAACTTCCTGTTCCTATAATCTCCCATTTATTGAATACAATGAATGAATGTTGTTTATTGAAAATGTTAGCGCTAGTGAGAGACATGCAGTTTGGGGTTTTAGTCCCACTTGGGGCAAAAGAGTAACTAATCCATTCATGAATTCAGAAGATCGAAGACAAAGATTTAATGTTACTTTTTTATGTCATCTCTCGTCTCTAACAAGGAAATAATCGGAAAATGTTTCTGATAATACCTGCAGATGATTATAATGCCTCACGAACGACAAGATAATGTTATTTAGTCTGCAATGAATCAATACTCGTGGATCACAACACTGTGAAACGTTGGCCTTGAATGTTGTCAGAAGGGAAAACTAAAGTGATAAATGCAAATCTGTTTGGGAACAATGATGTGAGACCATTCCCTGATGACATGAAAACACAAACAGAATTCACCCAGTGCTGCAGGACACTATTGGTTTTGGAGGGACCTGTAACCTGATAATCCCTTTACCTGCCTCCTCCAAGTTAAACGTTGTGTGTCCAGTGTAAATACACCCAACACCCATCACACACAGTACACAGGGCAGCCAGTACTTTATCTGTGTACCTGCATGTCACAGTGCACAAATACTACACAAGCTTATCCTATTGTTCATTGCTGCCCGTTAATGATTCTACAAAAAGTGTGAGAACAAAAACAACTCTCTGAACGCCGCCACGCATGAAGCTTAAACCTTAATTAGGTGCCTTTGTGGCACCGGCTCATCAAACGCAGAGTCCGTACCTGTGCGCTGTCCTGGGACACCTCCTCAGAGATGGACTCCGGGCCGTACACGGTCATCATCTCCGGCAGGGCCAGCTCCTCGGGCTCGATGCCCCCGGCAGGTCTGCGCTGCATCTCCGGCCTCGTCTCCTCCACGCAGAGACTGCTGATTGACCCCTGGGAGGAGGCCCAGTCCGGGCAGTCTGTCTGCACCCTCCTCCCGGCTGCTCGGCGAGCGGCTCGCATCACCAGGCCACTCCCACCGCCCCCGGGGGCGGGGCTCCCAGCGGGCTTGATGAGCGGCGAGGAGGGAGTGCTGTAGCTGGGAGCGGCGTACTGTCGGACCGGCGCGCCGGTGAGGACGGGAGCGTGCTGCTGCTTCACGGCACGCATGTCGGGAACGGACGAGCTCATCCGATGGTCCATGGTGGGTTCCAGAAGTTTGCTCGGGCTGGTCTTGCCTCGCCGGAGGTGCGGCAGCATCTTCTGGCGGAGCTGCTGCAGCTTGCCCGGCTTCTTGGGGTCCATGACGGGAGGGAGTCTCAGTCGGCTTCTACAATCTGGACATCGACGGCAGCTCTACTGCAAAACAAGAGAGTCACCGTCATCTACAGCGCCGTCTGATGTACACAGCCTGCAGCTGGCTATCTGAGGATGGCAGGAGACAGCTGGGCCTGCTCTGTCCAAAGGGTAACGGGAATCTGCCCTTAAAATCTTGTTTACTGAATCTGTACACCAAAGCTCTGAACCATCAGCACCTTGTAATGGCAAAAATATATGTAGCTCTTTTTATAATGCTTCATTGTATAACCAGTTGATTAATTGCAAGTGCTGAGATGGCGAGGCCATGGGATAAGCACTGACGTATGACATTCTGATAGGATGTTCCCGTGACCTGGCGATAGAGACTCAACAAGTTTGTTTTGATCTGTTGATGTGACCTGTAACTAACTGATGTGCCCCACACGGATAGTACGTTCTCCTGTTGACGTCACCTGTGACTGAACTAAAGTATAAGAACGTCTTGACTTGATGACACGAAAAAGAGGGAGTTCATGACAGTCTGCGGAGCACGTAGCTGTTGTGACCTCTTTCCCTTGCAAGGAAATAAACGGACAAAGACATATTTGATTCAGAGCCTTCATTTCTTATTCTACGATTGACTGTGCAAACATTTTCCATCACAGTTGGTGTCAGAAGTGGGATCGTTTGAAGTTCCGCCATGACTCTATGGACGTCCGGGAAGTGGCTAATTCAGGATCCACCGAAACGTGATTCTGCCCCAAACCTCAGATTCAGAGAGGAGGCGTCCGGCGACCAAAGGGGGCCTGATTGGCTTCGACACGATCCGAACAAGGAAGGTTTTTCACAGAAATCGGGTAAGAAGTTGATTTTGATTTGATCTGATTTTCAAACAGGGTTTCTGAATTGTAACGGGTGATAACATTACGGAAAAAAAGGGTATTTAGTACTTTTGGATAACAGAAACCTTTTTTAATTTTTTTTTTCGTTTCAAATAATTCTTCATAAAGGAAAAACCTTTTTTATTGATTGGGTCTCTTACGATGATAACTTGTCTTTTTCCGGATATTTGAATATGTGTATATAATTGTGTATATAATTATAAGTAAGAAGTATTTCAGTTTCATCAGCATCCAACTTTTTACCTGGGGAAGACAAGGGCAATTTACGGATTAACAAGTGTATTCGGACTAACACTGAGATCGTAGAATTGTGACCTTTGACCAAGAGGGGGAAGATAGGAAGTGATTTTGCGAACTAACGATTGTATTCAGACAAACACTGAAATTGCATCATCCAGCCCTTGACCTAACAGGAAGATAGGAACAATACCGTGTTTTTAAGATAATAATCTGAAAACCGATATTTGCGCCCTTGACCTATGTATTAACCGATATTTTCGGTTAGGTTTTAACTTGTGTTTATCAAGCTTAAAGATAAACAGGACTTATAGCGAAGGCTGTAAGGAATAAGTAGCCTATACTTCACCACGAAAGAATGGGTGGTGCACAGGGTAAAAAGGAAATGAGTCCGGAGGGTCCCGTTGTGGATCTGACGAAATATGGAAGTCAATCTCTAGAGTTTTTGCCCGAGTGGTCAAAAGATTTTGGGTTCCCTGCAAATGGTTCTTTCAGTAGAATAAAACTGAACATGTTACGAACTGACTTAGAGGGGGAAAAAAAGGGTATAAAAACTCAGAAGGTGATAAAAGGCAAAGAGCTGGAGGAGATTGAGAAACAAATGAAAGCGTTTAAATGTTTTGGATGGAATGAATGTAGGGAAAGAAAATGAATGGCTGAAAAATGATTGTGCATGAGAGTGTCTCACGAACCAGATTCAAAAGTTTCTGGACAAAATGACCAGTGTGGGTTTGTTTTTCTGCCACGTGTCCAATTCCAATAGACGCTGGAGGCCTTCTCATCACATGTTCGCCAAGACTGCACGCTGCCCCACATGCCGACCCGCAGGAAGAACCAGGCTCAACACACAACCTGGTTGACCTGAGTAGAGGGAGCAGGGGGCTGCATGTGAGGGGGAGACGGTGTCCATGCTGAGACATCACATGATAAGGGAAGTGGAATACACACACACACACACACACACATATATCGGAGCAACAACAAGCCCTCATAAACATCATAGAGCAATCGGAAGCACAACAAAAGCTTTCACTCAAACACACATATGCAACGTTTTCAGAGAAAAAAAAAAATCTGTCCGGGAAAATAAGTTTAGATAAAAGCGCGAAGAGAATAATAATACACACAATATATGATGGAAGTTATGACAGTGGACGACGGATGGGTTTTGAGAGGGGAAGTTGGGAAATTCTGAAAGTTGGGTTTTGTATGTTGAAGCAGCGCAGGTGCGCAAGGAGGAAGTAAAAAGAGATAGTGAAAAGTGAATAACAAGAGCTGTGATAACTCGTGATTAATTATCCTGATTTGTTTTTTTCATTTTAAGAAGTGATATACGGGAGTAAGTCGCTTTTTTTCCCCCTCTTTTTTGTAAGTCGCTTTGGATGAAAGCGTCTGCTAAATGACATGCACTGTAATGTAAAAACAAAGCAGAGAATATGAAGAGAAAATAAATTACGTTGTCTGCTCAATGTTTTTTCTACACAGAAGCTGCCTTATCGGGCCATGAACCTGACATGAACCGAGCACAGGAACAACTCTATTCTGTAGCCTTCAGGTAATTGTGATAGAGAGCCAGCAAATCGTATCGTTTCAACTTTTTTTAAATGTCTTAGATTACAAGATTTGCAGATGATTGCAAAACGCTTCCTGGCAAGTGAGCAGGAGAGAAGAGTACAATGTACGGTGAAGAGGGGGAAGCATGGTCCGGGGGGAAGAGAGGAAGTCTTTCAACTGGAGCAGAATGGATTCTCTTACAGCGGGGCTTAATTAGGATTATATCAAGAACCGATATGCATGGACTACTCTCCCCTTGCATCGAGCAAAAGTCAAATGGAAGTCGTCAGGTGTTTTTACTCACACGCATGGCCGCTGCTTTTACTATAGGCTCCTTTACAGTGCAGGTTAATAGTTTTTCTAAAAGTGGGATTAACAGTGGAAATACAGCGGGACTGATCCACTACAACGTCCTTTGTAACTTTGATAAGGCGGGTATTCCGCTGATTCGTCAGTCAATCATTCACAGTTCACAGCCATGATATAAAACAATCTCTTTTAACAAGAGATGACCGAACAAGCTGCAGCAGAGAGCAGCCGCTGCCTCCTGCGATGTTTCATTAATGCTTAAATCCGTGCGGATCTGCGCGGAGGATCTGTGTCGTACAGACAGCAGCGGTACCTGCTAAAACCTGATCTCGTAGAGCAACAGCCCCATAAGCCTCTTACTGGCCCCATTCTGTGTATCGTCACCAACTGCATCAGCTGGAATAAGGAAGTGGAGGAAGTGGAAGGCGGCAGATCACTGAACAAGACATGAGTCACTGTTTTAAAAACATGCAGATTGTTAACAGGTGTGAACAAGTGAAATTTAGGAATACGAGTCCAAGAATGTCTAAAAAGGGCCGCCTGATTTCAGACAGCGGTGGCAAAGAACAGCATGAAGAATAACGGCCAGGTTTCCGCTGACTGAGAGTGGAGTGAGCACAGTTGGAGGTGAGGTGTCTACCTCTGCGTCTACTTAGGAGAAAATTAGAGATTTAAGGACTTGAACATCACAAAATACAAGGGTTAGATGGAAGGCAGAGAAAAAGGGATGATGGCCACTGAGAGGTAAAATGCAGTGAAAAAGGTTGTCATGATCCACTGGGTTTCAACACGTGTTGAAACCCAGTTACAACATGTTGATGTTTGAGTAAACTCTTGCTGCAAAGTAACAGGGAAATGGAATGTCTTATTTTCTGAGTTTTACATATAAACCCTTTTCTTGGATCTATTTTCAATGACTCGTCAGGTAAAGTATTTCCCATACATCCCTTAGAAACCTGCTGGAGTTCAGAGGGGGCACAGCGACAAGACAAAGGTCATGGCGGATCCATTCAGTTGCTCTGCAATCTGCTCCTCCTGATCCACAACACCAGGGAAGGAGGTGCGTTCAAAGTCCTCTGCAATAAATCTCTTGAATCTTGAATCACAAGAGCTCAGTGTCTTTATTGATACTACGCCACTGAGGTTGGAACTTGTCAAAATCAAAAAAAAAAATTAAAAGAAACAACCATTTTAAGGGAAAGTAGCTGCTCGTAGTGAAAAAACGAAATGTTAGAATGTAAACAAAATTGAGTTTTTTTAACAGGACAAATAAATGCATATTGCTGCGCTGAGTCTGATGACCATATCAACATAGTACGGTTTTCAACAGGTGTCAGTCTACAGCCACATTGGCCAAAACAATCTCTTTTTATTAGGCACCTTCCGTATTTGATAAAATCACAAATAACTGGATCTGAAGGGATGAAGCCTGCAGCACGCAACAGAGTCGTATTTTTATTTTAAAACCATTAAACATAGACACGTCTTTCATTTTGAAAAACTGCGTGATTAGATCAGCCCACTTCCACAGTGACCCGGTGGTTGAGAAAAGGAGCCCTGAAGGGGGAACCCGTCAGTGATTGCACTGTAAAGATAAAAACATCGTCCGTCCCGGACAAACCAGTTAACCCCGCTGACCGTCATGCAGGTCACCAGCCTGCATCCGTCCCCTTCGCTGCATCGTGTTCGTGCAGTGCCTCTTACCATCAACTCATTTATACTACGAGCAACAGAAATGAGGTCAAGGGAAGAATAACAGATATACTTACGACCCCAGGAATACCACACTAAAGTCTAGAAAGAAGCAAAGTGGACAAGGGCTACATATTGGACCAAAGGTTTTATAAAGTTCTTGCCCATATCTTCATTACACAGTTATTCTTGTGCACACTTACTGACTGAGACCGCGGTGGTTAGTAATCTGTACACTGCAGTCAAATAAATATCCAACGTCCTTCACAGCCCAGTTAAGAACTTTCACACCAGCTGGATGGTTTAGCAGAGAGCATCACGGGTGCAGAAAACGACTTCAGTTACCACGCGTACAGTACTACTGACTGTAGTGTGACTGAGCTAGAAAATGAGCAAAGCTCAAATTGTCTGAGCTGGGCGTGATATTCATTTGAACTGCAGGTCAGGCCAGAGGGAGGGTCAGCCAGTCTGAACCTGCACTAAGCAGACACGATGCGAACGCATGGACTCCCCAGCTGGCCAGAGAGGCAAGCCTGCATTCCCATTTGTTAATGGAGATAACCGCTTCCACCAAAACCAGATTTAGAACATGTGATCTGTTACTTCCAGATCAACTCGCCCCTCCAACCTTCTTCCGGCCCAATCTGTGGACATGTGAAGGTTATGATGCCAACACGTTGGGTTGAGGTCGAGGTGACACTGTCTAAGCATCCGCCGTTCCTGCAGACAACCTCGTCCAGGAGGCCTGTCTGGCTGACCTCCGTCGCACCACATTTCACTCATTTATCCGACTCTCTTACACAAAGGAAAATACAGTGAGATGGCCAGAGATAACTAGATCTGTCTCTAAGAGCAGGATGGACTGAGCAACCAGTGGTGGAGACGTCCAGGAGGTCAAGGATTTTAACAAACATGGCTTCGACCGGAACAAGATAATGGATGAAACAACTTGACCCCGACTGGTGCTCTGAGGAGAGCGTGTGTTTTACGCACACAAACAGCATCTGTTGATCGCAGAAAGTGGCAGCAAGATATGACATTTGAGAATCTAGGAAAGAAGAGGATGAACGCACACAAGGTACATAGAAATCTTATTCTATAAAATAAAAAGCCCGTCATGTTGTTCAACAATTCCAGTCAAAAGTTTAGACACACTTGTGATTCAATTCAATGAGAAAGTGTGTCGACTGGTCCTGTATATTATGACGTGCATCCAATCAGAATACAGATTCCTGCGCTGTGGAACATAAACTGAAAATACACATCTGTCCGATGTGGCCACCTATGTGTGAAATGGATTAGTTTCTGCAGGCAGCTAGCCCCTCAGCTACTGTTATTACTCATACAGGAGCAGGATGACTACTGCATTTATGCATCTGTTCCCAGGCCATCGGATGCTAGGGTTGTAAAATGATATCAGATGCACACTTGTCTGCTCTTTTGCAGACGGGTTTCTCAGACGACCTAAAGGTGAACAAGGACTGGTTTTCTCTGCCCAGCCCGGGGTTGCCTTCATATGACCTACTGGGGAATTCTCGATAGAAAATAATAGATATTTAAAAAAAAAAACAGACACGCAACAGTTATAAAGAGATCATAGCTTCTATGACTTAGTTCTCTTCTCAAATGGTTGGGACAAGTTGAGCAACTGCACAGCGTTGTCTCGTCAGAACGTGTCATTTCCTGAAACAGCACGTTTCCACACATTGATGAGCGCACAACTGACAAGAACAAACATCCAGAGTTCAAACAAAAGTGACCAATCGGCTCCTGCTTATCAGCAAAGACGAATAAGGGCATTGCATCTTAACTTAAATGTGGTGCCGCAATGAGGACCGACTCTGGTCAAAATGGAAAAAATAAAAGTACAAGATTTGCATTTCGATGCATGGGTTATCAGAATAAAACATCAGCCACTTTTCCGCACGAATGTAAGCAGGAGAAATGCGACGTTTACGCGAAGCTACACGAAGGAAGAGTTCAAAGGGGGCCGCTGAGGCTTCTTACCTGTCCGCGGGGAGGAACGGCTTCCAGGAAGCAGGCTCACCTGGACGAGCCCCACGTCAGACCGCCCCCCTCCCCCCACAGGTGAGACTTCCCTCGGTACTTTCCGACTTCCCCCGAGAAAGAACGGGAGTGCTGGTGGAAGTTGTACCTTTATTCCGCTGCTTGGAGCCTCTGACGTCCGTTTCTCATCCACCTCATGGCTGCTGGACGTCAGGCGCTCCTCCAACCATCAGCAGCGATCTGCGGGGCCGCCACACTTCCGCCTCCCCGGGGAGGAGCGTCGACAGAGGCGCTCCCGCCCGCGGCTACGTTGAGACTGTCAAAGTAAAATCCCTGCCCACGAAGACGAGAACGGAACAAACAAGATGCGGCAAATAGAAATGACACACCGAGTGATACGAGGAGGCTTAAAATGGGTTTGCGGCTGTTCCGCTCACGTATTCAGGAGTTGGTTTTAAAAAAAAAACAATGTTTCATTTATCCCTGCAGAGGAGCGGAAGTTGGCCAGCATTGCATCGGAGTCAGTTGATCATATCATCTCTAGGGCAAAAAAAAAGGTCAGATGCATTTACTCCGTACGGTTTCTCTTGTGTACATTGTTTCTCAATGTACTTTAATTCAAACTAACTTAATAGATCGTCAAACTTCATCAATCATGCAAATATTTTTATGATGTTGCTTGGACCAAGACGTGTCCGCATAAAGCTGAATCACAAGTCCATTAGTCCCATTTATATGTCCACTGAATAGAAAGAAATGTCTTCATTCCCATTCACCTTGCTACATTCAATCCCTCCACTTTTCCACCTCGGTGTAATAAGTGAATGATGCTTTAGCCTGCATGTTTTTTACTTTATCTCAACTCGTATAATACTGTGGCTGTTGGCATCAAAGTGCGTGCTTTCCATGACTGGCGTGGAAATATCAAATAATATCTTGTCGGCATTAAATCCAGCTTTGCTGCTTAGAGAGTTTCTTTTTTCCCACAATAGAGTGGATTATCATTTTGCAGTGAAATAAGCCATGATGCCCCCAGGCCGAGTGGTCTCTAGGATGGTCCCACTAATGACACGCTTTAATAACGCTTACATGTAGGATGTGATGGAAGGATGACTGTGCCCTGAATATATGGCACACATGGCAAGATGTGGGTGTGATTTATACAGATGATATCAGAGTAGCAAACATCCTTATTGAACTACATAGTCTACAATGTCGTGCTGTCAACCAACAGGAACTAACAAGCGCGTGCCCTGTGTCAAAGCGGCTAAAGTGAAACTTCACAAAGGCTGGTAACATCGAATGCCCCATTGCTTGTGAAATAACATTAGCTTTCGCACTGTAATTTTTTTGAAGCCCGAGCGAATGCGCTGCTCTTTTTTTACTCTAAATTACACATAAAGCTGTGGTTAGTTGCAGCTTTTGCACTCCTCACCACATGCGCTGCATCGCACGTTCCATTTCCTCAACCGGTTAGGTCACACAACTGCTCAGTAAATTCCCATCTCAAAGAACCCGAAGGTCATTTTATGACTCCAACCTATCGTTTGCTCTCTCACATTTCATTTGGCTTTGTCTTCATTATAAAAACCATGCATCAAAGTCAAATGAAGGATAAACACATCACAACCCTGTAAATACTCATATGGACGTCTGTTCAAATGTTTTTTCCTTTGCATCTTTAAGTTTAATAACTTCATTGCACCTGCACATACACATTAGAGGAAGAATGCTCATGTACATTACGTAACTGCAACTTTCCCCCTGCGTGTTTCACTGTGGTGAATGTGACATGAGATTCCTTCTGTATTAATAAAGCAGATTTCTTCTCATTCTGAGGCTGTAAAACAAAATCTTTTACCACCTTTTATTGCTACCCTTGAATTTTATAGTAAAACAATATAAGAAGACCTAGATTTGTTTTGACCGTACCAAAATATTTTCTAGAGTGCACTTCCCTTTGGTTATTTCACAATACAGGTGAAACATCAAGAAACACTTGAAAAGAAAAGAAAGGGCCATCAATAACTTGTAACTGTTGGAATCAACATAAATATACTTTTGTAAAATTTGTTGGAGGTGTCATGTATGACCCAGGCCGATGCAATTAGAAGACCAACAACATATAGTTACACCAAAAGTGATATATATTAAAGAGAGTATGTACAAAACAATAGCGACATATTTGGAAAACGCACACAGAACAAGCGTCCATTGCTTCCGTTGATCTCTGAATGAAATATTGTCTTATTCTGTGCACAATATAAAAATACACGCACACAAACAACACAAACACAGCATAGTGCTTTGGCTGATATAAATATATGGTTCTATTATGCTGAGGGAGTATTGCTTTCATGTTAGACTTGTTCAATGTTTCAAACCCTGAGAAGATCAGAAGTGAATCGAGTGACACCCAGTGGGAGACGTCCAGAAGCCCTTCACTGCTTTTCCATCATTGACAACACTAATCTCACCTGTCTCAACTGTTCTGTGTGCAGCACTGCATCGCACTGACTGCATGGTCACAACTAAATGACCGATTGTACTGCAAGTGGACCCATAATAAAAGTCTGTGATGCGTGAAGGATTTATGTTAGAAAAGAATGTCATGTTAAGATTTTTCTGAAAGATGATGACATGATTTGGACGCCGCATTCAGAATTTTGAAGCAGATTTCTGCCCAAACCTTCTGAAATAATTTGACACAAAAAAAGAGAATAGAAACAACAGAACACATCAATCCACACGTAATTTTGCATTAACAGCGTCCCTCCTGTGTTTTCCTCGGCGGGGCTTCTATGTCACCCAGCTGTCCATCCGCATTCGTTTGACCGTGGGACTCTCCCTGCCCTCCGACCGGCTCATGGGGAGCGTGAGGAAGTCCAGCCGCTGCTGCTCCTCCCGGTCGCTGCCGCCCTCGTGGGAGCTGCAGGAGGAGCTGACGCTGTCTGCAGGAGACCTTCCCATCTCCGCTCTGGTGGACGAGAGGGGATGGGGAGGGGCGTGAAGCTGGGTCATGTACCCTGATTGGCTGAGGTGGTCGCGGGGTGGGGAGATCGGCTCGGCCTTGATGCTGAGGTGGTGGTTGGTGCTGATGGAGACGTTGGCGTTTCCGGACCTTTAGAGGAGGAGCAACAGAGGCAGAGGATACTTGAAGGCGGTGAACGGGAGAGTGTGATGGTGCCCCCTGCTGGTCCAAATCACCGGCCTGTTATCTAATTGGCTCGTATTGACACTTCACCAAAACACATTTTAGGCACTTATACTTTTTTCCAGCATTTTCATTTCACAACGACTATCAAAAGGCAGCCAGTCATCTCCCAAGCCGCTTATCCTTCATACAGGATTGCGGAGGCAACATTGAGGACCCTTGCAGACAGGGGGAGAACATGCAGACTCCACACAGACAAGCCGCTGGGTGGAGACGGACGGAGGTCCATCTTGCTGTAAGGGGCCACGCTAATATGATGAGCTAATAACATAGTAATGTACTTTAATTAAACAACCCGATTTTCAGTGAATCAATATATTAGATTGTGCTCCAACTTTCACCAATACCTGCATAACTACTGCCACACTAATGCATTGACAAATATTTGATAACAAATAACCTCATTTGTTATAGACATTCTTTAGTGTCACATTGCTACTAGTGGTGCTACTCCACCATTGAACTTGTCTGTGTAAAGTAGCCCCGTCCTGCATAACAAAACGTCACACGTGTAACTGAGTGTGAACCCTCGCTCTCTGTCACCTCGCGTCTCCATTGTCTCATCTCCGTTTTCTGACCTTTATGTCTCAAGCGATCTTGCTTTTGCGTGAATTGACAGGGTTGACCTGTGCATCCATAAACATGTTACCTGTAATCAGGGGAGAAAGGGCTAACTGTGTCTGGTACTTACCCCAGTGAGCCCAGCTGGTGCTGCCAGGCTGTCATGGAGCCCAGAGAGGGGCCTGCGGGGGAGCCGAAGCCCGGCAGCTCCGCACTGCTCAACGAGTAGTCTGTGACGTGAGCATGACAGCGCACAGAGGGGTGGAGAATATAAACCTTTCCATTAAATGTGTCGAGTAATACATAAAGCAAAACAACAACCTTGTAATGTCTTGGGTAAACTGCTCATAGCAGCACTGCACAAATTCTAATAATCATCATCGGGTACCGTTGTTGTAGGCGGAGTTGATGCCGCAGTACGCCAGACTCTGGTGAGGCAGGCTGGGTGTGTTGACGGAGACCACCGGGGTGGACAGAGACTGACTGGACTGACTCTGCCTCTGGTTACCCTGGAATACATGAACACACATACACAGAAAGGTTAGCGCTCTGTCGTGTGTTGTCACTCTGTGTTGGGATCACAGCGGTGTTGTGCAGGGACGGCACGCGGCCGCAACTAGTTCTGCAATGCCTCACTTCAACCACATGATGTCAGTAGAACTTGACTTTTCAAGGGAAGTCTTTCTCAAGCTGAGGGAGAAGCACTTCACCTTCAAATAAAAATGAGAAATCAAATCTTTCACTTTGTGTTAAACCAATTTTTTTTTTTTATTCTGTAAGTATTTATTTCACTAATTTCCCAGAATGCCCCCAACTTGGGTTCAGTGTCTTGCTGGTCACAGTCTTAATAAGGTCTTGTGAACATACTGCTGCTTCATGTGTGCTAATTTACTTGATTTTTTATGATGTTTTAACAATTACCAGAAAAACAAAACACAAAATACCAGCAAGTAATTCATTCTTAATCTGTCCCAGTCTCAAATTAAGCAGCAACCCATTTTGGTTTGGCATACTTCCTGCTGGTGAGGCGGCTCTTTAACGTGACACATTTCTAACCCCCATTGGAAGTTTTGTGCTGCTCTCTGGGCTGCTGCCGTTCCAGCCCGATAATGTCAGCAATGACATCACCCAGTATGAGGTCATTCATTGCTGCGCACACGCCTTCACGCACAGATAGTGGGTTAACTAACTGAGACATACCGAAAACAAACAAGCTTAAAAAAAAAAAAGTAAACCCAATAGGACTGCTTGGAACTTCACTTGTGCTTGCTTCACATCATGTTGTATCCGAGCCCTATGAGTGACAGATGCCGTGGCGTAGAGTTTGAGCTAAAACTGTTACATAGTTAAGGAGGACTATGAAGAAATCAGACCTCCTCCGTTGTCAATGGAAGTTACCTTAAAGTGGAAAAAACCCTGTAAATGAAAGGAGTTGTCGTGCAAACACGGAGACGCTTCACCGAGCGTGTTGACACTTACATGCACACACATCACAGAGGAGGAAGTCAAAGGCAGTTTCAAAACCACCAAACAGATGAGTTGCTATCTGACCACAACTCGACATCTTCCACTGAACTGAATGAAAAGCAGAAACAAACACGTGTCATCATCTGAGCAGTTCCCCCCCCCACCCCCTCCACCCCCTCCGCACCCCCTCTCCTCTGTCGGTTTGAACCTTGTGGAAATATTACCATGCTGTTGTTGCTTACGGTTCTGTTGCATTTTCCAACTGCACGCCACGTGTCGACACTTAAAAAGCTGCTATTCAACAGAGTTACACAAGAGAAAAAGGCCGTGCTGACTAATAACCGATGCTGAAAACTGGATGGCTGCTGATTATTTGTCATCCAGTGAGTCAGTTATCATCTCAAAAAGAGAGAGGTTGCGATATTATGATGTTAACAAATATGTAATAATATTTTGACTCAATTCTGTAGAAACTGTGTTACCACTTGGCATGAAAGGGTGTGTATTCATTTACTCTTATTCATAACTTCTTCATCTAAAATGAAGTCACATTTTATTAATCCTAAAAACTGCACCTAAATTGGTTTCAATGGAAAGACTGTAAAGATGGAAGAATGTTAAGCACTGCAAAAAACTGTAATTTTATGTTGACGTCCTTTTTTTTATATCAACACGGCTGTCTGTTATATTGAAGGATCACTGCCAGCAGATTAAAACTTTTCCATTTTCCATTGTTTGCCAATCGTTACATCATGCTTGAGCACAGCGTGGGAGGGAAGGGCAACAGTAAGGGAGTTAAGGGCAAATCAATAACTTCAATAGCCCAGCTCAGCTGCAGAATGCACCGGCTGAAGAGGAGGAGGAGGAGGAGGAGGAAGAGAGGCACTGAAGACTCCTTCAACGCTCTCCAGGGCAGGGAGTCACTTCCCACACCACTGGTTTGGGGTTCTATTGGTGGCACAAAGACGAAGAGAGTGTACCAGCCTGATATTTCTACATTTGAGTTGGTCGGGTTCTGTTTCTCTACCTGGCTTCAGCCTCTACAGAAACTCTGCTCTCTCCTAAAATGGATGAGTTGGCAGCCTACTTGAAATGTCATGAGTCGTATACTGTAAATGACAGGATGTATCCAGCCAACATGCATCACTTTACTTTAAACATGTTCTTTCTGATAGAAACAATTCGATCTGGCAAAAGAACATGGGGAGCTGTCAGTTGTGAAAGAACAGAAAACAAACTGATTCTTGGTCTTTCTGCAAATAATAGAACAAGCTACAGAGATTAAGGCACCTCCAAAATATAAAAATGAGACGTGCCAGAGATTTTCTCCGTTAGTGGTGGTAAAGTGCTGGAAAGTGCAGCAACCACCACGTTGTTCCTGTCTGGGAGTACTCTGTGTTTTGTCTTTTACCCTTCGAACGATGTTTTTTCAGTTGGTGAAAGTTGATTGTAACATTCTTATTGCCTAAAAATGTTTTTTTTTAGCTTTAGTTGTACTTAGCTCCAACCACTGATGTAAATTGTGGCTGTAAAAGATAAAAAGATGCCGGCAGCCAAAATGTAGAACTCCACAAGCCAGTGGGTGGTGTCACGGTGAGAAGTTCTTTGGGTATGAAACACATTCAACATGCTCGTAAGGCCTTAAGGACGAACCAGTGGGGGAAACTGCTGACATTGAAAGGAAATGTAACTCGTGAGAAGACTTACTGGTTGTAGCACTGATGCCTGGAGTTTAATCCAACAAGCAGTTATTTGACAATATTGATGCGAGGAACAAAGAGATCTAGTCTTCTTTGATAAAACAGTGGCTTCCTCTGCTCACAAAACAACCATCTGGTCCAGAGTGTGTCCAACTAATAAAAGGTTGTGAGCAACTCTAATCTATTAATCTATTAAGCCTTTTCTTGTTGCATCCAAAACTGGTTCCTGATAAATCCCAAACCACTTTAGTTTTACCAGATGTGTCGACTTCTTTCCGCGATTGGCTGCCCTCTAGTGGCCGCCCATCAAATAATGCAACTTTAGGCGCGATTGTAATAACAACAAGCCTAAAAATGAGTTTTAGTTTACAAAAGAGTTTGGAAGAAATATTGGCCATTACTCCCTGCCACTAAGACTTAGCGAGTGTTAAGATCCTGAATACACACACCATACACACACACACACACACACCATACACACACACACACACACACACACACACACACACACACACACTTACTTACCAATGATTGCATCAGCCCTTTGGACTGAGGGATGACCACTCGGAGGTCTGTCTTGTGGCTGGTAGGGACCAGGTTGTTCCCCAGATGGGGAAGAGCAGAAGGAGATTTGGGCGAGATGAGTTTCGCCAAGCTGCCCCCACCAGGCGCGCCGACAAAACCGTTCACTGAGCACAGAAACATAGAAATACGGGGAGGTTTCAGAGGAGATGGTAAGGAAATACCTCATGTTCCCACGAGAATTCAATGACAGGTTGACGGACTGATTGAGGGAATGTTTGCGCTCTTCTATATCAATCCGGAGCCTCTATGTTTAATGTCACATTTCAGAGCCTTTTAAAGTCATGTTTTTGTGGTCTAGCAGGACAATCCACCTACATTTAGAAATATTTAGAAACCCAGAAGGAGCTTACAAGTGTTAGATCCATTATCTCACCCTGTCCACTACCAGGCTCAGAGTGGAGAATGAAGAAAGTACAGCTATATATTATACAGGAGATAATAATGAATAATTGATCTTTTCTGGCTTCTGACGTTACATAATGGCAGTGTTCCTTTGAGACATCCTGCACTGGGAGGGACACCGCAAAGAGGAAAGGCTGCGTAGTCTGCAAGGAGGTTTGTGGCGATGGTTTCCAACAGAAACGATAAAGACATCTGACGTAACCAGCAACAAATGACACGGCAGCCGCAGGACTAGCAAAATAACAAAGAGGCCTCTGCAAGGTTTTAAGCTGAAAGCGTAGTCACAGGACGGCCTTTTGCTGTATGATGATACATTCACCTGTCATCTGTGACTCGCTTTGCAGGATACTTATACAGCAGGTGGGGTTGACTGTGTCTCTCTTTGTTTAGAGAAGTTCACAAAATGTACAATCGTCTGCTCTATTTGATAGCACAGTAAACTTTTCTTCTTTTTTTTCTTTTTTTTTTTTTTACCTTTTTTTTGTCTCTTTTCTTTCGTTTTTTCTCTTTTGAGTCTCTTGTTCACTTATTGTTTGCTGTTGTGTGTGTCCCTCCTCTCATGCCCTTCTAGCAAGAAAAGCGGAAATAAAGGGAGAGGAGGAAAGGGGGGGAAAAGATATATGCGACGTTGATGTTTTATCTTCCTCGCCCTGGCTCTTGTGTTTTTTTAGTGGGGGTTGGTGGTTTTGTACTGTAGGAGATCTAGAGCTAAGATAGGGCGTCTGTGGATGCAGTAGGGGTAGAGGGAGGAGAGGAAGGATGAACTCTGAAAAGTCAGGGACCTCATGCAAAGCCTCAACACACCGGACAGATTGTCGCTTGTGGGAGTTGGGTTATTTTACAACATATTTGGGGGTGTATGTGAGACTTTGTTTTTTTTTTATGATATATGGGGTTAGTGCTTGGAGAACAACGAGGGGAGAAAGTGGGAAAAAGAAAGGGTGAAAAAAACGAGAGGAAAGGAGGAAAGGGGAAAAGAAGAAAAAAAGAAAAAGAAAGGAAGGAAGAGAAAAGGAGAAGAGGACGAGGGAAAAGAGGAGGAAAAAGGAAGGAAGAGAGGAGGAGAGCCGGGGACGGAAGGAGGGACGGAGAGGCAGAGGAGGGGAAAGAAGAGGAAGGAGACCGGAGAAAGGCAACGGGAGAGCCGAGCACCACCGACGCACAAAACACAGCCCGGGAGGGCAGCGGGACGCGGACCCGAGAGGCACGGGGCAGGAGGACGGGACGGCGGTGGTGCGTGCTCCATATCATCGCGTTGTGCTGGGGCAGAACAGACGGGACATACGGGGAGCAGAAACAGCACGCACCCCGAACAGGGTTAGTGCTTGCGCTAGCGGGTCCCTGCGAACGACGACTCCTACTCCCCGCTGTGTGGGGCCACATTGTCGCGTCCTATAATCCTAAGTCCTCTACAGATAAAAACAAATGGACACACACACACCTGTGTTCCCAGAGCTGGGAGGTCTCTGTGGGGGGTTCATGTTTCTGTGGAGGTGTGTGTGAGACGAGGAGATGATCCCACTGTCGGCCAGAGCTGCTGTGGCTGCAGCTAGAGCATGGGAGGTCTCTCCTCCTCCTCCTCCTCCTCCTCCTCCTCCTCCTCTTCCCCCCCCGGGGCTGTACGACATGCTGCCTTGCATAAAGTTCTGCTGTGGAGGGCCCGGGGTCTGAGATGGAAGTGCCGTATAGAGACATGTCATCATGAACTCGATCAACACAGAGGCACAGTTCTTGATCATTAGTCTATCATCCATTTACGTGATCTACGTCTGTTTTTGTTTGACCAGGTATTTATGTGATAAACTACTGACCGACATAAATGTAACATTTTATGATAGAAACTAAATAACAGGAAGAAGAATCCTAATCGTAACCAACAGGCATTCAAATCCAGTGGGACTGATGCAAACGGGTGTCTTAACAGACATTAATAATCAAAAAGCCTGCAGTCTGCATAGGCGCTTAGTGGCATACTGGGTGTACGCAATAAACTACGTTGCGACTCACAATTTTATGACTCTTCATCATGTTGTCGAACTCTTCATTGATCTTCTTGTACTTCTCCTCAGTGTGGGGCGTGAGGACGTAGGAGGCGTCCGCATCGGGGCTGTCGCAGCCTCTGTGCTCCTTCTTGTTCAGGGCCTGAAATATGCACAACGGGGTGAGGAGCAGTGATTAAACGCCATGGAAACAAGTTGAGATGTCACAAACAGCTTACAGTGGCCTGTAGTTGACATTCATTACAAAACCACATTTTCCCCAGAGTGGTGAGCTTACTACTGAAATCACCATAAACCAGATTGTTATTATGATTCACGTATCCATGAAATCTTTATTAATTCCTCATGATGGAAAACAATTAGAATGTACCTTCGAACCACAGCTTTTAAGCACAAGGCATCAGTGTTTTTCCACATAAAAATATCACTCCTGTAGTAGGATTTGTGGTCGATGCAAGCATTTGTACAAACAAAATGCTGTTTGTATATTGCCATTTATTCCATTTCGTTTTACAACGTTTTTTAATCTAATTATATATTTTGAGAAACAGCACAAAAACGTGGCTACATTTTTAAATTCAATGTCCAATTGGTCTGTACATTGAAAAAACTTTTTGCATGTACAGTTGCATCCGTGCTTTAGCCAAATAGCATCTATAAGCTTGACTTCACATTACATGACCCATAAGGAGCATATATTCCTCCCCTGCACACAACAGCATTAGTAATCACCACAGCCTTTTAAAACACCATGGACTGGAGTAAGCAGACAAACCTGAAACAACGTTGGGTCTGTTTGGGTGTTTATATTTGTGTAGGGCGGATAGACAGGGAAATAAAAGGCAAAACGTTGGGTGTTAATGGACCCTTGAGCACCTCAGATCCGATTCACTAGCACAAACAAATGTGTAGAGGATCGAATGACTGTCCGCGCGCGGCACACCGCTGCAGTCCTGGTGATGAGTAGAATCACTGCCACGCCTCGCTGTACTGTATGCTGCCAACCAGACCATCCCTTCATCATTTCATCCTATTACACCTTTGTGGGCAGTTGTCTTTCTTAGCATATTCATTTTTTAACAACATCCCTATTTAAGGCGTGTTTGGGGCACAGCCGAGGGGATTGCCATGGAAATGCGGAGAAGCCAGATAGAAGGCACACCAACAAATGACCCATCACGATGCCGTTAAATTCATTTCACTTCTTGGCTCCTTAACTAGGTTGTTGGTACATTGCAACGTTAAAAGGCTTGGACATGGAGTTGTTGTGTGGCAAAGTTAAGGGCTCGGTACAAAGCACATTGTTGATATGAAAATACTACAACTGTTAAGTCCAAAGAGAGGAACGCACATTATATTAACTTTTATACAAAAAGTGAAATAAGACCCGCCCCCTCAGCCCACAAGAAAAATAACGCGGTTGTGATTCAAAATGTGAAACGCATCTCATTACAAGAAACATATGCTATTCCCATTGTAGACTAAATCAAGCCGTTAAGGTGGTTTGGAAAGATTAGGTTGGTTTAGAACACGGACGGGTGAGTTGATGGATGTAAATTTAAAGCACCTGGAATTCGGTAAAAGACGGCATGAAAAAAAATAAATCTAAATCATACTGACATCACTTCTCAGGCATCCAGCATCTCGTCTCTGCGTCTCATTACATTACAGGTCATAGCGTGAAAGGGACGGACGGACCTGGCAGTTGGCTGACCGTGACCTGTCCGGCGCATTCCCAGACACTGGTGCTTCATGGGAGCGTTCAAACACACACATGCAGGTCTATTTTTCACCGCGGGCCTGAAACTACATTTGAACAACAGGTGATCACGTAGAGAAGCCACACGCTCAATTCTACGGCTGGACATCTCAACGCCCCGGTAAACATGAGGGTGGCAAGTTTAAATTAGGACGCACAAAGTGTTTGTTCAGCTTGTTTGACAAACGCTCCCTAAAGCTGCAGTGAGGCCGCCCGGTATTAATTGTAGCTACGCAAAAACGTACCAAAGGAAACAAGAATTCTGGAAATCAGGGATTATATTTTGAAAAGAAAGTAATCAAAGCAAGTTTATCACAGGTTAGTTCCGTGACAGATTACCTGTATTCTAAATATCACACAAATGTATATCTGTCGCGTGAGAATATGTGGCAACCAACGGTCGCCATCTGGCTGACTGATTGCAATCAAAAACCCTCAATCAAAAAGATCACTGTAAACAATACAGTAAGTCAACACTGCTGCACAGCTGAAGTATTCAACGGCTAATTGCTCACATTCATGATGTGTGGAGAAATTAGCCAGTTCACGACAGGGACACTTTTGGCTTGCTCAGCATCAGGGCTTTACGAACATCCTCTGATTGAAGCGTGAGCTCTGCTCGACCTTTCAACCAACAGGGGAGGGGAGGGGGACAGCTGTTAGTGGTCATGTGATCCCTCCTGTGTCTATAAATGTTTCACACAGTTCTCAGGCAGCTTAGACGTTTGTCTTTGAACAGCAGTTGTCGCTTTAGAGAACTGACAGTGGGACGGCGAGAGGGGCGCAGAGTACTCCCAGGAGAGAAGGGCGCATTTGTCCTAAGAGCCACCGGGCCACTGAACCACTGCGTCATGTCTGGCCACCGACGACTATCTCAAAAAGAGTGTCTGCTGGAGGATCTGAGGGACGCTCGTCTCCTTATCGTCTCCAATGTCAATGGGGGCTTTAGTGGCTCTCCGCAGGCATGTGGATCATCGCCACCACGAGGCACCAGCTGAGATGTTGAGAATCTTGACATGTGAGGGTGATGTCTTGTTGCTGTCGGGGCTGCATCAAAAGATAAAATAAGCTGCCCCCCTCCCCCCTCCACACACCCTTTCCCTGGAGAGAGTCTTTTCCAGTCAGGAGATTGTCCTCTGGGCTAAAAATAGAAAAGGCGCAGTTGTGTTCGAGGTGCCATTCAACACATCTGCGGCAGAAAATCTTACCCGGTTCTAAACTCCGTGTCCAAGCAGTCTTTGCGGAGTGTTTCTTTTTATTTATCTTCATATTTGTGTACATACTTGTTCGTAGTCTTCTCTTTCTGGTGTGGTTCTCATTTATCTCGGGGCTGCGCGGGCCGAGATGACTGCGCCGCATACCTTGGACGGCCGCTCTGCTGTTCCTGAAACTCATCTGCTTTTGTTTGAGGGTGACATTACGCTATTCCTCGGTATCTTCCCCTCCTAATAAATCATTAAATATGAATGGGATACGTTTCCACCTCGAATTTAAAACAATTCATGACCAACAAACTACGGAACTGAAACACAAATACACAGGGTCCGAAATATGCAATAAACCCACTTTTGTGAACCGCAGAAAGAAAAAACAAAACACCATTGTGGAGTTGAATCGTAGGTGTCGTGGGTTTACCACACAAACAATTGGCATTAGGAAACTGACCGGTAAATGGCTTATATTAAACATCTTCAAGCTACTTAGGGCCGAGTTTCTCTGTTCTGTGACAACCTCTGACAGCTGCGTTAAGAGCCGAGGCGGCTCGCAGTCTGCGAGCGCCGTTGACTCTCAGATGTCAGTCAGCCGGTGTCGTGGGAAAGGTCCAATCGACCGCTGCCAAACGACCGAGGGAAACTCGAGGGAGACTCGAGGTGACCGAGCGCGTGCTGCATGTGGAAACTGCCCGTTTGTGTGGCTGTACCAGAGAGATAGTCATCCACAAACATTGCGTCCTATCCAGCAACGACAACGATTCCAAAAAAGCCTTCTGCCGCTCCTCCCGGACATGAGAGGTCTGTCGCAGCCAGCGGGTTATTACTTTACACATATTCAAATTTCACTCTTGAATGTCGCAACTTGACCGACCGATATGTAAAAGAGAGCGCGCTCACTGTCCAGACTTTGTTTTAACCAGCCTGTCTGTCTGTGTGTTGTATGTGCAGAACAACAAAAACAAACAAATGAGGCTTAAAGCAGGCAAATCCAGCCGGGTTATTGGCCGACAGAGCCGACACAGGTGCCTGCCTGTGGTCTATTAAAGCAGGAGGACACGCAACATTAGGCCATTTACAATCGTTATGGGCGATTTTAATGATCAATGTTACCACCCTCAACCACTACAATCAGTACGTTTAGGAGGATGAATTCAGCATTTAACAGTCGCTGTAGGAGTCTGACTGTTTCGCATGCATGCTCCAGTTTGTCTTTGATTCTTTTTCTCGAAGACACCACGGTCGTATTCCCCTGAGAAACAATGTTAGATCTGAAAACATTTCTTTACATTTGAGAGTTTGTGTTTCATTGTTGTGTGTGTGTGAGAGCAGCAAATGAAGGCTCTCAGCAAAGCAATGGTCGCTCATTATTGATGGCAGCTGCAAAGAGTACCTGCTGTGAGAAAAAAAGGGACCACGATGCAACCAGACGGCTGGATGTTATCACTGAAAGCATCAACGTCTGGCGCGTGTGGATGCAACAACACACCGTCTCTTAGATGATTTGCATAACTCAAAGTTGGAGGACCAACCTAACAGTACGGTTTCATCTATTTATTGCAAATTCATGATGTTGAGTCCAGTTTGGGCTTGATTCTGGCATAAACCTTGATGAGGATTTATTTGGTCAATATTGAAATCATGGCTAATTAGTCATTTGAATGGACACAACATAAAGCAGCTGCTAGTACGCTTTTCTCTCTTTTACAAGAACACTAATGGCTAACAAACAACAAACAAACTATTTAAACAACTAAAAAGAATAATATTTATATTTGCAATCCATAGTATTATGCAGGTATTTTAATCTCTGCAGTATTGGCATGCACGTTGAGTTGAACATAAAATTTTCCCATTTATGTGTTGCCTCAAAGAAAAAGAAAATATTTTATATGTCTTTCAAAACGTATTTTGTACTTCCCCAAATTTTTAAAGGGGGCAGACAGTACTGACGAGAAAGCAGCAGCTTAACGATGGCCGCAAAGTCCTCTGCGGTTTCACTTTTGAGATAAACATCTTTCTACTAACCGTTAATGGATAAAACTGAAAAACAAACTATCTAAGGTCTCTTCTGACTATCAAATGAGAGGTATTACATTTCATGCATTTTCTTGCATTTTGCGAGACTTAAGGAACGATAGGTTGTCAAATGCAAAGGTTAGCATATTAGCTTTTAGCTAGCACTCACAACACTTTCTACACCAAGTGCAAAAGCATAGCAGGTTTCATTAGACTCCCGACCAAAAGTAAAGAGGACAGCACAGACCTGGTACCATATTTTGTCAGGTCAAAGCTTTCCCATGACAACACTAAAACTGCCATCACAACAAGTGATGGAGACGACCACTTGAGCTACAGTCAGGTGCCACCCACCTCCACGATGTCAGAGTTCGTCCTGCTCTCGTGCGGTTCGTTGTACTCGGTGTATTTCAGCAGCACTTTGTCCATGTCGGTGCTGGCATACTGGAACAGCTTGTTGGAGCTGTTGAAGATGATGAGGGCGATTTCACAGTCACACAGGACGCTCAACTCGTACGCCTTCTTCATCAGACCAAACTTCCTCTTCATGAAAGTCACCTAGAAAGACAGAAAACAAGCATTTGTTTTCGTTTTCTTCAAACACGGGCTCCCTTCCCCTTGGAGGAGTGCTGATGAATTGGAATCATTTCAGTTTTATACAACTTGGTCCTTGTTCAGCGGCACAGGTTGAACCGACAAAGACCAATAGTTCACATACAAGGAGATTATTCTTTTGAAGCCGGAATCCGGCTATGAGAATATGCTCATCTGCATATTCTTGTCATTTTTTCCCTTCATTTTATTTGATCTAAAGCAAATTCTGAGCTGTCCTTGACCTGAGAAGACACCATCATTTTAACAATCAAGACCTAATGGTTGGAGACACGATAACAATTCTAAATGAAGGTAGAAGCTGGGGGTCCTTTCAGGTACTCATTGGCACACGAACAGTTGCTAACAGAACCTTGTCATGTGGGAAAAGTGATTAAAAAATGTTAAGTTAAAAAAGTCAAAAGTTAAAAAACTCACACGGAGGAGGAGAAGGAGGGTGAATGTGAAAGAATGCCACTAATTTAGTTGTTGGGCTGACTGGGTGGGGAAAGCAACTGAATAACGTTTCCGGTCTCTTAATGATAACAATTAGCATTTATCATAATTATAAGTCCACATAAAGTCAATGAAACCTTCCATGGGCATAGGAAACGAAAAGATATTAGTTAAGCGAACAGTATTATATCGCATTGAGATATCTAAAATGATACAAATCACACTGGCACCAAAACCATGAAACACACCTCAACCAAAAGACTAAATTGTGTTTGCAGGTTCACACAGGTATTTTTTCCGTATGCATTCATCTGTGTATGTGCTCCTTCCTTGTTGGCCTCTTCAATGCTGACTCATTTCGTCACGTATCTAGAAGCTGCCTTCAAACCTTCTCACGCCACCTTCAAGACTCCCGGCGGTATCTAAAATGATACAAACCACAATGGCACCGAAACCATGAAACACACCGCAACCAAAAGACTAAATTGTGGTTGCAGTACACAGGTTCACGCAGCTATTTTTTCCGTGTGCAAGCATATCTAATCCTTCCATCACGGCCTCTGTGGCCAATGCTGACTCATTTTGTCAAGTATCTGGAAGCTGCCTTCACAGCTTCTCACGCCACATTCAATAGTTACTCAGGTATTTGCTATCAACATTTGATTTAAGGAAAATTCTTTTTTTGTTCAAATTTTTCAAAAACTGTATGTTGTGCCCATAACATGAGTTGATGTTATGAGTTATATATTGTATCACATGGTCATTCACTGGTCTCAATGTTCTCTTTTCAAAGTGGGCTTCCTTGGAAGTCAGACCGCTGACGTACACAAAAAGGAAACTGTTGGGAGAAAGGTTTGGATTATGTGCTGTCATGTAATTGTTGATGACCTTGCGATATTCTTTGATGCAATGCAAATTCCCAGAGGGATAATAAAGGTTTAATTCCTTCATTACAGCGTTCTTCACTTCAGGAAGGGTACCATTACATGCATGATAGCGGCTTTGTGGCTTTCTATATTTCATACCACTGAAAGCCACATCGAAAAAGAAATGTGCTGTTTTCAAGTGATTTGGTCTCCTATATTGGCCATAAAAGTATATTTTCTAAAAACATTTCCCCAATGGAGGTGACATAATGTCCCATTTTGTGTCCAGTGCGGTTTAATTTGTTTTCAAAAAGTGTCCTTGGAGCTCCTTCAACATCACAAGTTCTAGTTATGGGGCAAGGACTGCATTCGATTGCCAGAAAAAGTTCATGTTCAACCGAGCTGAACATTTGCTCGAATGCCAGCAGCATTTGGAACAGTAGTAGCAGTCACAGAATAAATTCTGCATCTCATTAAAGTAACTAGATTAGAGGATAGCGGTAAAATGTACGTCACAGTTCTCACTATAATTTCATGGGGAGTAACCGTAAAATCGTTTCTTTTACATATTTTTTACAGTTAATTTGCGTTGATAGAACATGTTTTTAAATGATGTTCATTATTTCTTGAGCATGACTTGCAAATATATTTCTGTGAAAAGAGATAACAGAGCCACCTTGTTCCTCTTTCAGAAAACATGTATGACTGCTGATAGCTGTTAGATCGCTGATGCACCTTTCGACTCTTGTGATAATATAGTCTGCATGGTGTGTAATAGTGGAGTAGTGTGATAGTGGAGGAAAGAAGAAAACCAGCTGAACAAACCTGATGCGCTTAAAAGATAAAACAAGAACACAAGCCAACTTCCCAAAATAGAGTGCAAGGAGCTAAATATACAGCAGGCTCCGTCGGTGCACACCGACAGCCAAAGCAGTGTCGATCTAAAAGGCTCGTGCCAAGACAACCAAAGATCAAATATAAACATCATCCCAGATATTTATTTTTCAGCCACATCCCTATTTCCAGATCGTGAGCCTTGCTTCCAGACAGGCTGGTATTTGTTGTGCTGTTGGGCTGATATATATATAGAGAGAGCAGACAGACAGAGAGGGATTCCAGTGGGCAGCAGTGTGGCCGCGCAAGGCGACGCTGAGGAGAGAAGGCCACTGTGTGTCCCAAACGCTGACCCACCCTGCTAATGACAGGGTGCCGTGCGGACCTAGCTAACCCCAAATTACCGTCCTCGCCACCAGCTGTGACCGCTGCAGTCTCCAAAGGAAAAGGGCTTCGGTGGATCTTTAGGAGTCCACAGAAGGCTCCTTGAGGGATCCCTTTTTTACAAAGTGTTCATGAACCTTTCAATACTTGCGCATCCGTATGATATTTTGTCTCTCTCGAAACACTTTCAATCAACCACCACTTCCAACACCGTTGCTCTTTTAAGAGCATTAATATGGGGACACATGACTAATTGCAATGTAAAGAAACTATGGAGAAGAGTCTCTCTTTCTCTCTCTCTCTCTCTCTCTCTCTCTGTCCTGCAATTAAATCTACCCTTTGCGATTTTAACTAACCGTTGAAGCGCCTAGGAGTCTGTTGGGTTCCACTGGCTAGCTCCTGGCTTCCAGTCTCTGCATGGCTCGTACGGGAGTACTCAGCTCCGTCAGCGCTGCTATAGTCATTGGCACCGTTATGTTGGGCTTTGAATGAGTATACAACTAAGAAGGGATGACCTGGGAGGACAGGAAGAAGAAAACACTGACCTGTCGGTTCCTCTCATCTACGATGCGGGTGATCTGGATTTTCTTCCTCCCCATTGCCAAAATAAGTTCCTCTAACAGCCGAAGAAGAATACCAGTGGGCTCCAGGAAACGGGAAATCCTTAACACATAGTGCCGCTGTCAACTCTGCTACTCCGATATCAGTTTGGCATGGCCTGCTGAAAAAGAGTGAGACAGCGACAGGGTCAATAAACAATGGCACAATAAAGAATATTCAGCAAATAGGTTTAAATTCTTGTGTCCATAAAAGCATGACTTTTAGGTGAAACAGGCCAGAGATTTGTTGCGCCGGGAGAGAATTCATTGTTTGCTGGAGACATTGTTTTTACTCCAGTCAAACGTGCAATGGCTAGACCTGTGGATCTGCCTCATTTCACTTGACAGCAGGGCGCTGTCAGGAGGGCGTGGAGTGCACCGAGGTTCACTGATCAACCAGCAGGACTTGAATTCCAGCAACAAATACTTGATCTCTTTCGAGGTTTTCCCTCACACAAAGAGCCACGAGCCAGCCACAAGCACTGCTGCCAGCGCTGGAACCAGCACGTCTGCACAGCAGAGAGCAGGAGCGTTATTACCTCTCATTCCTTCAGAGTCCTTTCCAAAGTGCCTTTTGGGCCTCACAAGTCTTTGGCTTTGAAATTGAATCTCGGAATATTTGATTTACATTTACAACACAGCAAGGCAGACTGAAACGCACGCTGTCAGAGGAAAAACCACAAGAGTTAAATCTACTGAATCTAATTCATCTCACACACACACACACACACACACACACACACACACACCTTGTCTAGCGGGCTCCAAATTCTCCTCCACAGCAGCACTCAGTCTCGCGCGCCAACGCGAACGTTGAGTGCGGCAGCCTGGAGGGAACTTGTCTCTCGTCTCGTGCTCCTTCGGCCCACCTGCCCCTCTGTGTCCCTCTTCTCCTCAGCCCTCTGCGTTTCTGAGCCCTGCTTCCCCCAGAGCTCCTTAGCTCTTTCATAATCTCATCTGATCTGGGAGGAGGCAGAGAGTGAGGCGAAGCCGGGCTTTATCCTAACCCTCCCTGGATTACTGCAGCATGTGGATGCCAGAGCAGGAGCCACCGAAAAAAGAAAAAAAAAACGTACTGCCGAGACAGCTCACAGGGTCGCAATTGTCATGCGCCAGTGGAAATTCCGTGGTGATTATTTGCTGATTGAAACAACCTCTATGTTATAATATAAAAGAAATAATCGAAATGAGTACCAGTCGCAGAAAACAATCATAAAGCAGATGTAGTTTTAGATTTGTTCAATAAATGAAATTAAAGAGTAAATCCCTTGTTGATTTGAAGTGCGTTTAAAATTTTACAGAACTGAGGTCCCCTTGAGTTATTGTTTAAAGGATTTCTATTGAAAATACAGTCACCCAAATATTACAATTTTTATGTTTTACAATCTGGATGATTTGAGGGCAAGATAAAAGCATTTTGAAAAGAGAACAAAAAGAAACCCTTTGCACCACTCTCATGTGCTGCTTTTTTCCATGGAGAAAAAAAGATGTAGGGATGTAAAATAACTCTATAGTGTGTTCTAGGGAGGGTTTTCTTGCACCTCTGTGACATACTAATAGGGGTTTTATATCTGCTTATTGATAATAATGTGTTGATCTGCTTGTTTTGTCAATAATACTAACATTTTTAATCACAATAATCAAACAGAATCAAAACTACTTTCTTGTCTGCGGAGTTTGAAAAGCTGAAACTGTGTGACTGACACTAGGCTGCTAGTGCTGCTAATGCCGGAAACTAATTTAAGGGCTACTACTGCTTACGCTATACCACTTAATGAGTTTAGACTTTTTTTCTTCGTACAGATGACACTAAGCCTTTAGATGTGAAAATCTACCAGTGACGATATCCAGCAATATTTGGATGCTTTATTATGTATACGGTTGGTGAGAAATGGAACCTTGAACACAAACAACATGATTTAAAAAAACTAATACAGATTAACCAAATTTCTCTCTTTGACGATACATCTGCAAGTAGGGTTTTAGAGTGTTGTGGAACGATGGAGCCACGTTTACACCTCACGTCCTAGACAAGGTGTCCACATCAATGCAGATGTAATATGCTAATATGAAACTATCTAGTTGCTGCAGAAATCGATACAGCCCCCGGGATGAGCCAACCAGCCACTAGCTCTCACAAAGACATATTCAAGGCTGAGCAATGTGTTGTACTTGCATTACATTAGTAGAGATTCAGGGCTAAATTCACTTGAGTATCTTTATTATTTTAAAATGTAAACCTGAGCTATTTTCAAGCATCTTCCTATTAATAAAGTGTAGCACTTTGGAATAAAAATATTATCTTTCCTGATTCAACACTGAACTCATGTGCATCACATGACTGCATGAATCTGTACAATTTTCCTTGGATGACACTGGATTTAATTATATATTATTGGTGGATGCCCACCTATTAAAATATAAACTATTTCAAACGATCATTATTCTAGATATTTGGCATTCAGGTAAATCATTTTTCTAATTTCCTGAAAGTCCTGACAGCAATGAAAACAGCTCTTTCTAATCTGTATTTGGCTCTGACCTTTTCATCGCCTTTTTTAAACTAAAAAAAACACCCCCCGCCTCTCTGGACGTAGTCTTAACAAGAAGTGCTAAGCCCCCAAAGCGAACCTCACAGCCAAATGCTCTTCTCTTCATCTCACCCATGAAATCCAATTCCTGCGGATCTTTGGAAGCGTGACCACGCTTTGTGAGGGTGTGAAACACACTTTTCTGAGAATGGATTGCACAGGATTTCATATCCGTTGTGCCTATACAAGCAATAGCAATATGGCACCCATGGTTGTTTATAGAGCTGGGTTTCAGTCCAGCAATTTTTATCATACATAACTGCATAATGAGCCGTAAGGCTGTCAACTTTAGTCGTTTAGTCGACTAATCGGTCCGATGCCGTCTTGGTCGACTGACATTCTCATTGAATGTCAATCACCAGTTGCATTTCTTTTTTTTTTTTTTTTTTCACACCCAAAAAAATATGTTCATTGTTTTACTCCTTGATATTTATTCGTTTATAAGCGGTTATATATTACTGTAATCTAACTATAATTATCCTATGTTTTATCTCCAACTTTAAATGCTTTAATTCAGGCTGTTTTGTAACAGTTCAGCGCACCGCGTAGAACACTCGGGAACCGCGGCGTAGAACTTCCTCTCGCCGTCGGAGCCCGTTACGTCTCCGCGCTTTAAAAACAAAACGCCTTAACGTCTGCAAGCTGAAGTTCAGAGGTTGCTTCTTTATTAAAGAGCGAGCTCCATCACCTCCCGCGTCAGGTCCGTTACGGTCCGCGGGGACCACGCGCAGCGACAGCAGCTCGGGCCGCGGCGATTAGCGCTGATCCGAACGGTGAATGTCGTAGGCTACGGCCCCGTTAGGAATGTGGTTGGGGACCGCTGGTTTAGTCGACTAATCGTCGACTTAGGACAAGACTTTGGTCAAATAAACATGTTTTCTTCTCAGTTGGGTAAAAACACCAATAAACTTCATTAAACGGGGTCAACAATGAGTATTCATAAAGATAAACGATAAATATCCAGTTTAAATCTAATATCTAAAAAAGAAAACCCATCTAACATCATGAGCATTAATTAACAACCCCACCTCCTCCGTTGACTTCTCATGTAAAGAATAAACACAGTCAGAGCTGAAGGTTAAATCATGCTGAGCCTTAACAGCGGAAGGTTGTTTTTGGTACAAAGCGGCACAGAGTAATTGGCTACCCTTTCATCCCTCCTCCTCATAATGACCACGGGTTCATCTCTAATTGCGTTGACCCCAACATGACCTCTGCTCCAGTCCCTCCAACAGGGAATCAATGAGGCGTCACGCTGCTGCCACCCAGCACGCTCCACTAGATAAACCCCAGTAATAAAAGAACCACTGTTTCCAATATGTGCGTCATCAACATCATTCTTGCTGGGTTGATCGTTGAATCTGGCCTTATTGTCACCGCGGAAACGGCCATGGTGAGATTCACGGCCATCCTCGCCGGAAGATGAGTTTCCTGTTTCATGAAGTGTTGAGAACCGTTGACACTGATTACATTCCTTATTCAGTCCTTACTGTCCCTGCAGCTCTGCTCATCCCTTTTGTGCTCAATCTCGTCCTCCTTCCTCTAGCATCTTATTTGCATTATTTCCATTGAAAGAGAGAGAGAGAGAGAGAGAGAGAGAGAGAGAGAGAGGCACTCTTGCTCAAGGCATAACCAGGCGTACTGATAGAAGATTCTTCTCCCCCGCAAGTCCCAGAAATTCTTTGAAGTTGGAGTTTTCTAAAAGTTCTTCGGGGAGCGTCCCCATGGTAAACAGGCGGGCGATGTTGTGGACCTGCTCCCCGAGGGAGGTGGAGTGAGATCAGGCTTGTTTACCGTCTGAAGTGTTTAATACTTTCCTGTTTAGAGTAGCACTCGGTGTGCAGACCCTCCCCACACACCCAGTTGTGAATATTACTTTTCTTTGATGCAAGGAAAGTGAATGACAATTTATGTAAAAACATAATGGAGTTACAGCTACTTAAAAGAAGCAGCGATGAAATTAGCATTTTTCAAATGGAAATGATGCTATGCAAAAAAGCTCTAAAAAGCGTAAGGTAAAGCCCACGTCGCTACCAGCGAAGGAAAACTGCAAATGAGTCTCCTTGTAACAATGTGCAATGACAAAACCAGAGGTTCAGTAAGGTCAGCCACAAAAATGTTCCGTTTTCCCCTTTTCTATGGCGTAATACTTGTTTTATGGCGAGACAGGAGCAAAGAATCAGAGTGCTGGTGTTCTTCTGCTGCCAAGCTCGGCAGGAGCACGAACTGCGATTAATTCATCACCCGTTCCAGAGGCGGGCTGGCCTCTGTATCGATGCTGCCCGGCGCTGCTTTGCAGGTCACTGAGCTCATTTTTTCCCAAAATGTATTAATTAAACTCGTCCTCCTCGAGCAGCACATTTAATGCCAGGCTGAAGGCCAGGGAGATTAGACGACTTAAAGTGTCATCTGCCATGCCACCCAACTCCCCAAGTCAGTTAGCAAACTAAGAGGCTGATTTAAGTGCGAGGCATCATGAGGAGATGGGAGTGGAGTGTGTGTGCGTATACATTTATGGCAAAGCATGATGGTAAGGAAAAAAAAAAAAAAAATTAAATAAATGACTGAATTTCTCAGTCAACAAGCCCGTAGCTTCTGGGCTACAGTTATCCAGTGTGCTGCGTTCACAATATTCCCACCTTGTTAAAACTCCAAGACAGCAGTGGGCTCATTTAATTACTGGCCCGCTGTGATGTCATTTCATTATTGTGTTGCTTTTATAACAGTGGTGGTGGGATAAGATTTTCCTGTCTCAACAAAGAGACGCTGATGTCATGCCTGCAACGCAGATGGAAAGACAAGCTGCCCTGTAAAACATTACTCTCTGTTCCTTTCGTAAAAACACAGATTGGTCTTCAGCCAACCTTCCAACACTGTGCGTTTTAATATTGTGTGTCCAGTTTTGTGCCCTGCCGTTGAAATTCTGCTGCAAAGCTATCAGCTGTGTTACTGAGACTGTATGAAGCATGTAACAGGATAATATTTGTAACATCATAAAGATGGCTCAGTAGAACCAAACTGAAATACTAAAATTCATATTTTAGAATATATATAAATATTAATTTAAAAAATATATATTTAAGTTTGAGAAAATTCATCTTGAGAAAAAAATGTGTTTTGAATGCAATGCTAAAGAGGGTACACTGAAATAACAACCTAGAGAGTAAAGCACTCTCCATTCTTATGTTACAGTCACACAAATACACACATACAGAAGAGTTCACACACTGAAAAGTATCTCTAGCCTTTGATCTGCAAAATTATATTATAATGAATTCTTTAAAATTTCCGTTTTTTCCTGCTCTCATTGAAATTCTGTGCTTTCAGCAAAGTAATATTATCCTTTTAATGTTGTGAAGCGATGGAAAGTAGATCTGAGGCCTCTATCCTGAGGGTCCTTTAAGAAAAATCCAATTCCCTGCCCCTACATATGCGCGCGCGCACACACACACACACACACACATGCACTGGATAAACCGTAGACTTTTTTTCATGATGGGTTATGAACAGAACAAGTAGTTAAAGCTATTATTCAAGTCAGTCCTCATACATTGGTCCTGTATCAATCGTACATCAGCCCTGTATTCAAGAAATGCCGCTCGCAAGGGATTTCACAAATGCATAGAATTTGTTAGCAGCTGCATTTACTCACATTTATTTCTCTTTCACCGAATTGCTGGCATGAGAGGAGATATTACATCTGTGATCCGCCGGGTCACCTGGGATTAAAGTGTTTAATTGCTGAAAGCCATGTGTGAGGTCACACTGGGAGCTTCTGTGGGAAATTAACATCCACATGAACAGCCAGGCCACAGCGAGGCAAGCTAACTTCACCACGTCACCATATTGTTACACGTAATACGAATTCCTACTCACCTTCATTTATCACCCCGATACTCACGTATTCAATATACCAGAGGCAGTAAAGAGATTAAGTCAATTAAGTCGACCATTATCACAGCATAATTGTCAGAACAATTTTTTCTAAAAGACATCAAGTCTCAAAGTAACAAACCTGGTTCTAAACTCGGCTGGCAGTGAGAGCGCCTGCGTGTACAAGCAGCTTTAAGGAAGTGTTGGCACCATTAAGAACAGAGTCAGGACTCTCCGGAGACCCAAGCGCCTCTCTGGTCTGGAGCCTGTATGTGCAAATCAACACAGAGTTTAATTAAGCCGAGCCACCCTTCCATCGACCGGACATTTGTGTTTGACTTGGCAGGGGGCAGGGGGAACCTATTTACGTTAACAAAGGACGTTTTATAAGACGGCAGGAAAGTAGATGGCAAAGCTAATATTTGGAAATTGTTCTATTTGATTTCGGTGTTTATTGAGTGTAATTTCTGAGCTCCTCTGTGGCGTTTTTAGCATCAAACGTGCGTGCGTGTGTGTGTGTGTGTGGCCCAGGTGGTCAAACGGCAGGCAGCCAGATGTTTGGCTGGTTTGGAAAGAGCCGCTCAGGCCTGATTACCCGGCGTCCCACGGTTCTCAAGTCCAAAAGATTAGGAGCTCTTCCAGAAAACACAGCCACGGGAGAGAACGTCAACAGATGCCTTCGCTAGAAAGGTATTGCTCAACACGGAAAACATGATTGCAATTCCAATTCCCTGCAAAGACACACATGTTGAGGGTTCCTCTGAACCCTCAACACTGTCTGCAGGTCATTTGAATCAGAACCAGAGTCGCATAATGCACTTCTGTACATTTCAGCAAATAGTCTGTGCTATGCTCACTGTAGCTTATTTTCTTCAACTAAAATTGTGGTTTTATAGACCCTTTTACAGCCCACGGGATCAAGTAGTTGCGCGCGCACTAGCTCTAACGTGTTAGCAACTCTCTCCGAAAGCTTATGAAAATCATCAAAGTATAAAATGTCTGGTAGTTGTGTTCACTGCCATCCGCTGCTACGTCATCATTGTGTACAAACAGTAAAAGGGTCTATAACATTGAAAATTAAATCTTAGTTATAGAGAAAAGGATACGGCCTAAGTATCGCCAGAAGTTGGGCTGCGTTTTGTAAGAGCTGCTGGAAGACATTTCCTACAGGAATGCATGATTGTATTGAATATATATTACCTGAAGGTGTTGGTTATGTGTCCTGACTTTAGGAGAGACTCTTCTTTAGCCTCAAACTCAGAGGACGGGTAAAAGAGACAATGTTACAAACAGCAGCTTCTCCTTCAGCTCTGCGATTCTGGGAGGAAAAATTAGGACATTCAATCATTCAATACATTAGTTACCAAATGTATTTCTTTTCATTATCAAGTATAATAGAACAAATGGTGAAATGTGATTTCTATTTGTGGGAGGGTAGCTTTTTAATTGACAAAAGAAGAAAAGTGATGACTGTCTGAATGAAGGATGACGCCACATTTCAGGGTGTGATGATGAACAATGATTTTCCCTAACAGATGTTATGATGCCTCTATAACCACGTCAAACAGCAGGGGGATGTTCCAACGCGTGATTTGATTAAAAAAAACTCAAAACAAAGTTCAGCGGGCAGAACTAATGAGCCTCTGCTGTACTCTAATCACATCAGTCTTGATGTTTGCATGAGCCCGGACAGGTTCCAAGCACCCGACAACACGCCTACGCACACAGAGGAGTCATCTGAACCTCTGGTCTTCTCGGCCGTATGTGATGCTGCGTGTCATCGACTCGCCAGGCCCTCACCACGGCGAATCAAAGCGGATAAGAAATGCATTAGTCCGCAGGAGCAGCCCGCATTAGCTCGTGCCCCGCTAAAGCAGGCCATGTAATTGACTATAAAAAACAAAAGTCCGTCAGTTGGTCACGGAGCACTCAAAATAGCCCCTTTGGTAAAATACACACAGGCACACACACACACACACATAGTGGAGCTATTTCTCCAGCGTGTGGGGCAAAAAAGAGAAGTCTTCCCTTCAGAAGTGTTGCTATTTCTGTTTACCACATGGCCCCAAATATGATAGAATTAGGGATACTAGGCGGGAAAGGAAATAGCAAAGGGGACACGTGGATTCCACACAGCCGCACACCGGGAACCCAACTGCCAGGGAGGGCGAGCGGTCATGTCGCTTATTTACACAACATCCACATGTCCATTCATGTAAAGCTGAAACGAAAGTGAGATTTTAAGGCTTAAGGCTTTTTGTGTTTCTGCAACTTCTGCAGTTAACCATTTAGGTGAATGCCGCTGTGATAAACTCAGTAACCTTATGTGTGGCCACTGACGTCAGGCATGGTTCTGCAACTGCGGCTGTGTCTTTTCACACCGTTGTGTCCAGGGTGCGATTTGACAAAAAAATTCATTCATAGACAAGAACATTTTACTTTTAATAACCCATATATGGATTTCCAGTCAACGTCACGAAAACATGCGTGTGCAACTAACAGGCAGAAAGCACCATAGCATCAGTGCTCTTTATGAAAAGACACTCAAATTAACTTCATCAAACACTCATAATAATTCACTAAACAGCTCAACGTGCTGTCAACACTCAGGGACATGGTCTGGAAAACTACACTAAGTAAACAGTCGGCTCTGGTGACGCATTTGTGGTGGCTTTTTCGGTTTTCCTATCGGGGCATTGTCTGCAGCATTTCGGCCCGCTCTTATCCACAATTCTGCAAATGTGTGCGCAGGAAATTATGCCACCTCTGGACCATTAACACCAATGAACAGTAGACCATTCAAAGTGGAGACGTGCATTCTGTTTCTTTCCTCCGTGAGAATGTGGTTCATAGCGCTAAATCCACGCTCGCACTCAGCAGTGGACACAGGGAGCGTAGAGACAGTGGTGAGCACTTTTTTCAAAGTCTCCCCTGTGACACCATTGCATTTCAGTTCATGAAATTCTTTGAGGAGTGTGGGCATATTTGTGTCGGCTGTAGAAAGGCTTTTATGAATGGTCAGAAGTTTGTCATCCCCATAGAGTAACCGTTCATCTTCATCGGAGGGCCAATTTGAGGGGTTCAGCGCAGCCGCCGCAGAAAAAAATTCCGTTGTCATCGAGCCTGCTCTGAATGTTATCGGCCAGGGAGATAAAAAACGCTCACGAAAGGTCTCTGCCTTTCGTTGTTCCCCGTCACTCGGCTGAGACACATTAACCCCCTTAAATGTTGGCTTGCTTCCCATATCCTTCTTCAGACATCGTATGTTAACTCCATCGGCTTTCCTCATGGACCTCAGTGTCCGCACGGCAACGCCCACCTCAGCATTGGCTGTGACAGCTGTGGCATCTCTTCTCTGAAAGAAGAGGGACAGGGCCTGCATCGTTTCGAGCGTGTCTTTCACTAATGCCATCTCCACCACGAAAAGCCACTGAGTCATCTTAGCATGAATTCCCTTACATTTGGCCCTGTCTTTGGTTGATCGTGATGTGTCTTCGGCCAGTGCCGCGAAGAGTTTGACCAGGGCTGGATAGCTTTCCTAAAGAGCACTCACAGATGTGCACGACGAGGATAGCCAGCGCACGTCAAACACCCTTCCTATCCTGCGAGCTTGCATCTCCAAATTGGAAGCGACACGCTCTGACTCTCGCATGTTCTTCGGACTTTGAGAGAAGAAGGCGTAGAGGGAGTCAGTGAACATCTGGAAATGACTTGCATCTGTAATTTGTTTAACAGTGTCATGGACGGCTAGTTCTAGTTTGTGATTCATGCAGTGAATGACAATCAGGTTGGGGTTAATCTCCTCGCGTAGGTGTGTGGCGGCCCCCTTGCACTGAAGCAGAGGGTCACAGATCGCCGATCCAGTGCACGACTGCAACTGAACAAGTTCGAAGAAAAAATTGCAACACTCCCCTTCAAATGGAATTCTAATGTAAATGATCAGACAGGTTCTATTTGAATCTGTTGTGCTCTAATCGATGAAAATGCTGAACTTGTCGGGTGAGTTTTTAAGGAAGTCCACCAGACGCACTGACATTTTCTCTGCAATAAACATCAGCATATTCCGACATGCCTTGTCAGAATGCAGCATGTTACCGAGGTCCACACCGTTGAGTTGTTGCAGTTCGACCAGGTGAGGCTGCATTTTGAATGACAGGTCAGTGTAGCAGATCATATAGGCTGTGCGAATGCAGTTCTGTGGTTTTTAAACTATGCTCATGATGCTTTCGCCACAGAGTTGCACTGTTCTCAGTTGCCTTCTCAATTGCGGTCTCTTGTCTTTTTCGTAAAATTTCGATGCATTTGATATGGCTTTGAGATTTTCCGTGCTTGCTGATTTTGTCATTTCATTTTTTTGCCGTTTTGGCTTTTATGCCTTTAATGAAGGCAGAGTCTATATGAAGCCTCTCCTGTGTGTGTGGCCCTAAGTCCCTGATGTCAGAACAAGCGTGGCACTTGACTGACCCGTCTGTGCTAACAGCTAGCGACTCACCCCCCTCCCTCCATCTAGCAAAGCGCCCCGGCTCAATGCATCCTCCTACCACATGCGTTTCAGAGTCGCTGGCAGCAACATCGGCGTTTCTTTCCTCATTAAGAGGCTGGGAATCGTCCTGTAGGCGAACATGAGCGCCAACCTCCAGCGCATTTCTTGCGCTATCACTCCCAGATCTTAATTTAGTCATTTTATTCTTCGGTCCTGAAAAGTAACTCGATATGCTGCTCTGAACGCGTTTCATCATTTTCAGCGCTGTTTTCTCTGCAAAGTTCCTGCACAAAAGTTACAATGTTCTGGGCTTCGGTGCGGTGCGGTAATAAATAAAAAGCTCCACACCCCGTGCAAGGTTGCCCAAAGTGTCCAAAAAATCGATCGCTTTATCCGGGGTAGACGCCGCACCGAAGCCCTTGTCCCAGCTCTGTTGCATTCGGAACAGAATGTGAGAGATAGCCACGCCCCCTGATTTGCATATAAGAACATGAAATGTAAAAGTCTCTTTAAATAAATGTGGCATTATGAAATAAAAGTCTCTTTAAATAAATAAATGTGGCATTATTAAATGAAAGTACCATGAAATAATGACATGTATTTCATATTTATGTAGTTATTCATGTATTTATGTATCTATTCATTTATTTATGTATTTATTTAATTGTGGCTAAAACGGCATTCCATAGGTCAGAAGGTTAGCAATTCTTCTGTTCAGTTTACTCACATTGCACAAATAAAGCTTTAAATTTAGATCTTGAGAGGAGTTTAAGACGATCTCAGTCCGACCAGTAAAACCAACGGCCAAAAGAAATGAACTGAACCCTCTGAAGAAAGCGGTTGGCGAAATCTTTCCAGTGCACTCACTTTTGATTGCCGTTCTCAATATCATACATCCACAATGAAAGACAGTTTTTGGATGTCTATTAAAAAAATGTCCCTACAGTGTTCTCATGTGCTTACAATCTTGAAGATAGCTTTTAAATATTTCTGACTGTATGTTAACTGATGGCCACACGTTGGGCTCCGTTGTGTCACACTTTCTCTGAATAGGCTGACTCTATCTTTCGTGGGAAGGCGGGGTTATTTTTTCTTTAAATATAAACTCTTATATAGCCTATATATTACAAAACAAATAGAGAAACTGAAAGAAAAACACATCTCACTGAAATGCGGAGTAACATTTTGCATATAGAGTAGTTATGATCTTAAAGAATTTAGTGCGCTTCTGAAAAATGTCTAATTTCATCAATGATATGGGACATGGCCCCATACAAAGTCAAATTTCTACTATACAACTATACAACACAAGATACCCAAGTTACCTACCAGGTACCTTGTCCTCTTACTACGGGAGTTCCTCAGGGTTCCATCCTGGGTCCCCTCCACTTCTCTCTCTACACCAACTCTCTCGGCTCTGTCATTCGCTCGCATGGCTTCTCCTGCCACAGCTATGCCGATGACACCCAACTACTCTCTCCTTCCCTCACTGGGACACTTAGGTGGCGGCACGGATCTCTGCCTGTCTGACTGACAACCCTCAGCGGATGTACACTAACCATCTGAAAATCAAGACTGAACTACTTCTTTATCCGGGAAAAGATTCTCCTACCCAGAACCTGACTGTTAACTTTGGCAACTAGTGTTAACGCCTACTTTGACTGCTAGGTACCTCGGTGTAACACTTGACAGCCAACTCTCCCTAAATCTGAACATTACAGTGACAACACAATCCTGTAGATATACGCTCTACAACATCAGGAGAATACGTCCCCTTCTCACTCAGAAGGCGGCGCAGGTACTTTAATATTCATATATATATTATAAACCAAAAGCTTCAGTTACATAGTGTCAACATGGGAAATAAATAGAAAAAGATACATACGCACTAACACAACTGGGATATTGGCTCATCACAGAAAGCGTTTATCCTTAATGCCATTCACGTGATATCTAAACTAACAACAAATGTCATTCCGCTGCAACTAGATGAAAGTATATCCGCTGTAGACGAGACCAGGATGACGGAGTGGACGTGGGAGATTTGTTCCCTCCCGTATGCTCCCTGTGGTCTCAGCAGTCTGACGCAGGGACAGTGTAACCGTGACCTGATTAGCTGTCCCCTGAAGCCTGTAATCACTAAAGCCAGCAGACAGGCGCTGTCAGTCCGCTGACAGGGACGATAATTGAAGGTGATGCTACATGCTGCTAGTCCTGCTAATGAAATATGAAAACAAAAAGAGAGAGCCGAACATGGCCCGTCTATTCCCTCTACCTGCACGTTGATCCGAGGGTTAGACTCCCTTGCACGATGCATAGTCGTTCAGCTTTTCCTTGTCCTCGTAATCAACAAAGAAAAATGGGTGTTATTTAGTGATGGAATGATTGTTTCTCCCAGTTCCAGTGAGAAATATTAAACGTGCATCAGTGAAGTCACCCTGTCATCTAGGTACAAGCTGAAACCACGCCCCAAAAGACATCCCTATGAAAACACGATCATGTTCTTAACCTACTATTTGATATTGAGACTTTTGAGGATCAACTCCAGGAGGAACACCAGGTCCAGCCGGGTTATGAGAGAGCTGGACCAACTTCTTCTCACTTCCTTTGGATACACGTCTAGGGGTGTAGATGGTATGTGGGACCCCCTGTTGATCCATGCGTTTATTGAACTACTTTTTGAACAGTGATGATCATATTTTTCTTACAACTTTGCGATGAATTTCAGAGCGTCCAATGTTTTGCTGTGCGTGTAAACGTATAAAGGAAACACAAAATAACGCGCACATCCTCACGTGGACGCATAGAGACGTCTCTCCCTTTCGCCCTTCAGCCGAACTCAAGATACTTTCACACAAAAACGAAGCATTGCGTCTCCTGCGCCATGAGGCATATGTTTTATGCTCAGACCAAAGGAACCATCAGCGCACCAAATGAGCCTTTCGCCGTGTAACTCTTGTACTTGTACAACGCCATTCGACAACACGAACCAGATGTGGTAACTTAGTGGTGGAAGTGTCCCGCGGGGGGCGGAAGAAACGAGCTAAGCGGCTACAAACGGCCCGTGGGGACCTGCAGTGGTTCGCTCAGCAAAGTTCCGTGAAGCCCCTTCACTCCGCGACACGACCACGCGCGAGCCACGCACGAAATGAACACGCGCGTTCAGTTGTGTGCGTCTGCCCGAGGTGGTTCAGGAAGCACTGCTGTCTCGTGAGGGGAAGAGAGGACGGATGACTTACCCCTGCGTGCCCTTCTGGAGGAACTCTTCCTTTGAGCCAACGCGTTCACACACACGCGCGCGCACACAAACACGAACACACACCCCCGTCCACTGTATTTGGGAAACTGACATACTCACAACACGAGTGCGAGATTTAGCTCCTCCCACCAGAGTGTGTGTGCTTGTGTCTGTCTGTGTGTGTGTGTGCGTGCGTGTGTGCAACTATTTATTATTGTATGTGTGGGTTTATTTTAAACCGCGTCAACAGCTTAAAGAAAAAAACTAGTGTAATAACCGATTAATATGATTTGGCCGTGAAGGAAGAAGATGAAAGCATGTGACCAATTGTCATCATTGTTATTTGTACTATTAATAGGGAGGTTTTATTTTTAAAGTGTGTTCCAGTCTGTTTAGATTTACTGTACTGTACATTGAGGTTTCAAATAATTGTGATGGTATAAAGTATTTCACATTTTGCCAGCATGCAGAAAATTCAAACTGTTGATTGAAATAGACATTTTGTCTGTCAAATTTCAAAGGAAAACAAAGATGGGAAAAAGATGGATTAACCTTGCAGCTGTGGATTTTCTTTCCTTTTTCTCCGATACCAAGGAAGATGCTACTGTATAAATTAAAGCCGGCTTTTATTTAGGAGTGCATAGCTTTCATATGTGTATAAAGAGGACTAATAAACAAAAGTAAAAGGCATTACAAACATGAAAGATTCTAAAGCAACAATTTCTTCTTTGCAAAATTGATTTTGTGTTTTAAACATACTAAAGTAGTAAATCCATTTTAGGCCATCAGATGGAAAAGCTAAAAGAAAACTCTGGTGCCCTCATGTGCCCCTTGTGTCAGATGACAGCTGACTGCTCAGTTAAAAACATCAGGCGAATCACTAGATGTCACATAAGTAGATTTCACAACTAACCAACACATTTCTTGACATGTTTCAAAGGATAGAAAGCATGTTTCTGGCAAAAAACAATCACATTGTGAAATTCTGTGTTTTTGTTTAATGCAAGTTTAATTCTGTGTTTGACTCTGTCTCCCCCCACAGGCTGCAAAGTGAAGGCTGTCTGGCCTCAAAGTGCCCATTGCTCACCAAAAAGGTGGCTGCTGTGTTTTGATCCTGGAATAGTTGGAGGACACACCTGTCTGACATCAATGCTTGCAAACATGAACTGTACATTGATTTTGTTTGACAGTTGATGCTGATGGCTACTGTAGGATATTAGAAATGAACTGACGACGCAGTTCATTAACTATGAATAAAATGCATTTAGTGTACACCAGAATACAGCTATGATTCTGGAACTATGTAATCAATAAAGTAATGAGAACAGTAACACTAATTCTGAAACTAAGCAATAGAATAATACCAATACACAGGTATGCTTGTATTCAATGTAAATCAACTGAACAACTTTTATACATTGACAAAAAACAACAACATTAACTTGTTTTATCACGCCAAGGACAGTCTTACCAATTGTACATATATACATTTATGCCATTTTTAAGTTAACGTAAAGGATTTGTGTCTGTACAAGTGAATGACAGCACATTTTTGTAGAATGACATGATTCAATTCATATACTGTAACACAATTTCACAAGTTTGCCTCAGAGGGCTTTAGTCTGTACACATGAGACAACCTGTCCTGAAACCCTGAGCGCCGCAGGGGAAAAACCTCAAGCAAAAAAAAGCAGTGAATGGGGAGAAAAGTGAAGAAACCTTTAGAGACAGCGAATCTCTCGCGACGGCGCAAATGCGATGGATATACAGAAAAGTTCAATAAGTCAGAAATTAAACCAAAATACACATTTTATCTCCTTATAAGCGTTCACGATCATCTCCTGCTCGTCAGCAGAGAATTAATAAAATCTTTTTGTTTTTGACTTATGACGTGCACTCCAACTAGACAGTTCCAGTGCAGAGCCACCTTTGAGGAAGCAAGACAGCCTGATGTCAATCATCTGGTTAATTTGAGCTAGATCGGGACCGACTTTGCAAACCAAAGAGCATAAGCAACAGTCACCTATATTAAAGACATGTTTCCTAAGGGCTTACCCTAAGGATAGTGGGCATAAGGTCAGTAGGTAGGTAAAAAAACCTGGGTAATTCAAAACAATCAGCCTTGTAGCCATAAGCAATGACACAACAACACTTTTTGGCCAGAAAGAAAACATTTTAATATAGATTAAAAATACCGTGCATACTAGTAAAGCAGATAATGAAAAATTCTCAATTTGACAGAAAAGTCGTATTTTGCAATAATTACAGTATACGTTCAAATGTGAGTCTCTAAAAATAGTTTTAAAAAAAATTGTCAATGCATTTGTTTCAGCAGAGTGAAGATCGATGCATCTCATAAAACGTGCCCCCTTTGGCACACCGGATAGAACCAAACTAGTCCGGATTACAAATGACTAAAGATTTGGCTGTAAAGTTGAACATCATCAAGTCATTTGTGGTGGTGCCGCAGGGTCTCTTTGGTCCGGGTGTTCAGTGTTAGCAGCAGCGAGGAGTGAGGCGAACATAGAGTCTGGTCTTTGCCTCAGAACGTCTGGAGGGTCGAACTCTGCCATCTGTCAGAACCAGAACTTGTGGTTAGTCTAGGTTTTTAGCAGCACATAAGCTGTATCTTTCTGTGTTCCTCTGTTACCTCGCCATTTTCCATGACCAAAATACGATCGGCATGGATCACTGTGTTGATACGATGAGCAATTGTGAACACGGTGCAGTGCTTGAAGGCTTCCTTGATGGTCGTCTGGATAGCGGTGTCTGTCTCTGAATCGATTGATGCTGTTGCCTCATCCAAAATAATGATCTGTTGGACAAGAGGGACACCATTGGTTGTGGTGGCCAACTGATGTGAATGATTAGGCAGGACACAAACTATACATTCAGAATACAGTTTACGGTTGTTAAAACATAACCGGCTAAAGAGGTAACACCGCTGCTTTTTCAGTGGCAACTAGAGATGTTCCGATACCATTTTTTCCCTCCCGATACACGTTCAGTGGATACCGGCCGATACCGAATACAGATACTGGTGTCCCCTTAACTCTGGTAAATTTGTCGTGCTCTTTAGCGTGACGCGTCTTCAGATGTTTAAGTTGCTGGTGTTGAAAATTGCAACACTCGTGCCACTCTTCGAACTTTGCCGTTTACAGTAGCGGTTACCGACCCGGGTAAGCGGACCCGTAACAATAACAGTTCAAATCTAATGTGTTGTTCGGTACAGCGAAAGTCGGCCGAGAAGAGGGCCCTGATAGCGTTAGCTAGGTTCGTTTGCCGTGTGTGACGTTCCACAAACCCGGTTCACGTTAGTAAAACGCTGGATCTCGCTACCTTTTATAGCAGCTTTTAAAGCCTCCTGGCAGCTAACCTAGCTGATTGATATGTTAAAACATGACAGTGGTAATCCTGGGGCAATTAAAAAGTAAAGTGTAAAAGGAAAGTAGCAGGTTCATGTACAAACCTTGGAGTTGCGAAGTAGCGCTCTAGCCATACATAGGAGTTGTCTCTGTCCTACAGAGAAGTTCTCTCCATTCTCCGTGACTGTTGCTAGGAGCTTCCCTTCCAGTCTGAAGATCTGAGGAAACCAGACAATATTATATAATAGTTTCCTTTGGCCACTTTTCACTAGAAGAATTTAATAATTATCCCACCAACGCTGTGCTTTATTATTTTTAAATAAGGGTTCAATAACACCAGTAGGATAACCATCTGCTCAGATAAATTCGATATACATCCCAATCAGTTGTCATTGTGCGTAGAAATTGGTCAGATGACAAGGTCTAAAAGACTAGAACTAAAACTTTTAGACCAGGAAGAAACTCTTGCTAATTTGTCTGAATAACTGACCACACACACACACACACACACACACTGAAGCCATTTTGCATCATTTTTCAGTGGACATACCAAGTCTTTCATGTGGGTCTTCTCTAGCGCTATCCATATGGCCTCATCATTGAAGTTATTGAAGGGGTCCAAGTTGTACCTGCAGGAAAGAACATTGAGGGATTGACCCACCGCGGTGAGAGCAGTATATACCCAAGTGTAGATGTATAGCTGCAGTTAAGGGGTTAGCTTAAGATACCTTACTGTGCCTATAAATAGCATAGGGTCCTGGGGGATGATGGACAATTTGCTGCGCAGATCCAGCAGACCAATGGTTGTTATGTCAATGCCATCAATCAGTATGGCCCTGCTGCCGGCTCCACCAGCCTGAATAGAGCCACACCTAGAGAGGACTTCCCTACAGAGAGGAAGAAAATAGTCACACAAAAGGATTTATAGGCAATGCTCAGCTTCTTCAGCCATGTCTTGACTGAAGTATGCAAATACTCTAATCCAAGTAATTCAGTCACATTCAAATCCTAAAAAGGCAGTCACACAGGGCTAAAACATTTGCATTATAGATAGATTTTTTAAAATGTATTAATGCATACATGTTTGTGCAAGTTAAGTGACGTTTCCCTTAAATTGAATTAATCTACATTTTTAAAACATCTGTAATCTTTCTAATTTACACCAAACTCAAGCTGCATGAAAAACAACGTTATAAGTAAAACTTTTAGGAACCAGTCATGGTCTTACCAGAACCTGTCCTTCCCACAATGCCCAGCTTCTCTGCAGCCTTGATGTCGAAATTGAGTCCTTTCAGGACAATGGGTGAATTTTCTCTGTACCTCATCTCATAGCCCCTGAAGGTGATGGTTCCCGTCGTCGGCCAATCCACTGGGACTTGGGCCTCTTCTATATGCCTTGGGCCCTCGGACTTACAACCCTGTACAAAATATGCAACACCTTAGTTTAGGGATGGGAAAGGAGGCGTTCCATCAACTTGCTTCAAAGAGAAGGTTTCGCTTTAGTGTAATGGACACTTTCAAGACGACAAGGATGGATGATTGTTAGCATCTGACCGTGATGTATTCCTGCAGTCGCTCCACAGAGTTGAATCTCGCCGCCACCTCAGTTGCTTGCTTCACTACATACTGAAGCAGGCCTGTCAGCTGGACCACACTCAACGTCGTTAGCACATATTTTGCAGATAATTCCAACGTATTTGCAAAAAATACCACAGGTTCCTTCATTTACTTTTCCAAAGTTACCTGCATGGTGTAAGTCAAGGCCAAGCCTTTCAAAGACTGACTGATGCTCTCTTTACTGCTGAGCACTACAAACAGAGCCACCGTCAAGGTCATGCATGCAGACACGCAGTCCAAGCAGAAGGAGAGCCAACGTGTTGCAGAGTGAAACATGAAATGGTAGTTGCAGTTTATGTCACTCAGTGACATGAACCTGTAACGTGATAAACAGGTTTGTGAATAAACATACTGCCCCGCCTCACCCCAATGATCCAAAACCAGCATTTAGGACACAAACCGGGTTCGGAGACATTTATTTTAATGTTAAAACTGCCATGAGCGAGTGATGAGAACCTTTTGTCTGACTCGTGTAGTACTGGGTACAAAAGGGAATGCAAGGTCGAATGTGGTGATGTTGGTGATTCGGGGACCCCATTAGAACCAAATATGAGTTTCAAGCTGTGCACTTTGTAAACATTTGTCTGTCATCATTTTATAGATTCTATTTTTACAATTTCCTGAAAGCAAACTAATCTCTGAGAGTAACTTCAAGGTTATAATGCAAATAAAAATATTTTAATGCAAATCAAAATCAGAATGATTTTTTAAAATGTGAGTCAAAGATACATTTCTGCCATTTTAAACATGTTTAAATTATACTCATGCAGTTGACTGAAAGTTGGCTAACTTACCGTTTTATGTAAATGTCTCTCAGGTTGTAGGCGTGGATGCTGCTGAGGCCCTCCAGGGTGGCGGTGAAGAGAGATAGGCAGGGAGAACGACTGATGTTCTCCATCCTCTTCATCTTATTAATGCTCCTCTGGGCGAACCTGTAGATTAAATCACAACCTACATGTTTAACATACTTTAAAAAAAACTGTTCTATTGTACTGTACTAAACTGTACGACACCTGCTTTGAAGACTTGCCAACCTCAACCAAAATCTCCATGTCCGTAAAACACATTTCCATGCAATCAATAGTATCACGTTTAAAATGGGTGTAGACTCACAAGACCATGAAAGCAAACACGGCTCCAATGACCGCTATGGCTGCCAGTATCGGGGGGAAGACTGCCGAGACGAGGGGAACAGTGGACAACACCAGCAAAGAATACTGCAAGAAAGGATCCATGTAGAGGGGAAGCGAAGAGTCCACCTCATCCTGATCTTTGGAGAAGCGATTGATAATGCGGCCTGTTGGTGTTGTGTCGAAAAAACTCATGGGACTGGCAAAGACCTGAGAAAGAACAATAGACCATTAACACATTATTATAGTCAGATCATTTGAAGGGGATGAGGGGAGATGGCATTTCCCTTGTGAGTCATCCTCTCCAATCACATAACAGGTTCAATGTGTCCATTAGTTGAGCCGACTGAGGTTTTGTGCTTGTCAGAGCATGAACCAGTGGCTCCTGCCGAAGTGACTGAAAATATTAGCATCCAAACAGAGTTGATAATCTTGTTCGCCGTCTGTGTGTTGAAGTACATTGATTTATAATAGTTACTTCGGCCCCCCTCATTTGTCTGCATTAGTTTGCGTTTTCCTTCAATATTGCCTTTCTCAAACTCTTTTCTGAAAAGGTAGAGAAGAGTTTTTCCTGCATCTTGTCCAGCATTTGAGGCCTTTCCAAAATGTTACAGTCATAACAGTAACTATGGAAAAATCTTCTTATCAGATTTCTTATCAGCAATTGTGTATTCCAGAATTTAAAACGCTTATTTCTGGTGGTATATAGATGGTTGGGGCAGGTCACCCAGTCAACAGTACCTTTTTGAACATGGTGTCGTGGAGTTTGCAGGACTGCGTTCAGGGTCACCGAAGTGAAGGAGAAGCCTTTGATGATGGCAGTTACCACCACGATGGCCAACATCACGCCATAAATAATTTGGTAGAATGACAGGTCTGGGTTTACGGAAATGTCGCCTTGGTTTGAGGAGGTCCCATTGGATGACTAAGAAAAATATATGATGTTAGTGGAGATAATTTGTCACTTGGGAACAGAAACAAAGGTGATTTTAATAATGCAAAAGGAAATACACAGCAGGAATCAGTACAGAGTTCCTACACATGTTGAGCAATGGAGTTCCATTTATTTATTTTTGCCCTTGGAGTGTGTAGCCATTGAGACGTTAGCGATGCGCAGTGCAGCGGCCAGAGGAAGAAGTTAGAATCGTGTTGGTGTTCGCTGTGCTTTGCTCCAGAGGCTGAGTGAAAACTAAAAAAAGGACTTGAGGCGAAATAACCCGACCTTTGTTATTTCACAGCAAGCTATAGCGGCAAGAAACTAATGTGTTAATTGCGAAAGCGACGGAGGGGGACAACTTTGCTTAACTCTGATACTTTTGTGCTTGTACTGTGAAGTATATGGTAGTTCGGGGAAATACAGGGCAAGTTGCACATATGGACACTGATGCTTTTATTCTGTCACTTAGTCTAGGTCATCACCGTGACATGGACAGATCTTATTATACTCGTTACCCTTCGGCAGGCTTGAGACTAGTAGGCCTGGGGTTAAGGACTTGGATCCTTTTATCTTTTATGCGGCTCGATGTTTTGACGTCATGATTGCAGCAGGTGCAACACTGACGAGCTGCATTACACAAGACTAGACTTTCTACCATGGGACAGAATGATTCTTTTATGTTATGCCGCAAAGCAATCTCCTGTCAATCGCGCAAGAGGACAAAGTAACGTGTCTGCAGCGCAATGACAAACACCAGAGCAACACTGCTACACCCACCATTTACAACTTTGAACTGCCACTTGGGTAATTTGGGTATCTAGTCAACTACTAGATAAGGTTCTTACCCCGTCACCCTTCCCCAGCCAGAAGCTCAGCCACCAGTTGGTCAAAGCCATGGATCCAATCATCAGGACGAAGCTCAGGAGCGCGAGGACGCTTACTACGTAGCCTGCAGCAGCACGGTCACATAAGACACATTTATGTGTGAATTTGTATTATTGCATACAATGCATGTGTTGGATACTGTCACACCTCCAGCTGCCTTGCAATATTGCTGGTAGATTCTCCAGGAGACGGCACCTTCTGTGGCATCTTCTCTACTGACCAGCTGATCACCGACCGGAGCTTAAGCAGAGAGAATTGTTGAAATGAGGGAGAATGTGGACATTTGCTATCATGGACACCATGTTTAATGTCGTGCCCATTTGTTAGCTCACAAATTGGGAGAAAAATATAAAGATACAGGACTGGTCTCGAGGGAGAAGCCAGTAATTCTGGTCACTAAAATGGACGCACCCTTTGTCTTTCACGTTCCGGATGGAATCAAATTTCATACATACTTTTAGAGATTAAATATGTGAGATATGAACATGCAACGACATAAGAATCATGATTTTAAAAGTTTTGCAGACTCACCTCCTGGTCCAGTTGTCAGTATATCATTTTCGCCCACAGTATCAAATGCTGAAAGAACAAAAGCTGTAGAGAGATCAATAAAATGACAGGAATTTCTTCTGTCATTTCTCTGCTGTAGACCAGACACGGCCAAACAATAATAATCTTCTATGGTGTTCGAAAATTTCAATGTTCTTTCTTCGGTCGACCAAGCTCCCTTAGTTAGCAAGATGGACAGATGGCACAACCTTTTACCTCTTCCTGGTTATTTATTGAATGACACAGAAGTAAAGCAGCCTAGTCCAAAACCAGCCCCTTGACAGCTTCTGCTCTCTAAATTGCTGCCTGCCATCAATTTCCTCAAATTATTATGTAATGCTAAAGACTTCCAGTGTGTCTTTGTACTAAACTCAATAATCCCCAGCCTGGTTTCTATTAATAAACTAAGTGATGTCTAGAATCATCCAATATGATCCATTTTTAGACATAAACACAACACGATTCCTGGTTGCCATACCGTGGTTCACTAACCCACTGTTGGCCTGGTCAGTTGGCTCCACGGCCACTGGCCGGGCAGCATCTTGGGGAGACACTTCCGCCTCACTGGGAGTCTGGAGGAAAAAAAAAAAAAAAAAAAGAACAGAAAAGCTGAAAATACTGCAGTCTTGGCAAGTTGACACACTTCAACCTAAATCAGATGAACCGTTAAAGGTTAAGACGCAGAAACGTACTGTTATCATGTAAGCTGTAAATGTGTCGTCATGTGTGAAAAAAGTGGAATGGTTTTACTATCTTGCTAGAAGTTTGGACGTTGTATTTTTTACCTCAGACTCTTCCATCTGGTAGCTGCTGATGAGCTTAGCATAGCTTCCATTGGCTCTCATCAGGGCCTCGTGGTTCCCAGCCTCCTGCACCATGCCATCATTCAAAAGCATAATGTTGTCACAGAACTCCAGGTACTGAGAGACACACAAGTGAGGACGAACATGTCAACAAACGCTGTCAGCACTGGGACCAGAGTTCCAACGCAGTCCAAACACCACATATTTGACTTTCTTATACTGCAGTTTACAATAACATCTACAATTCACGCGTGAAAAAAGTAATGTCTTCAACTTATTGATATGCAAATATCATTGAGAAACGCAGCTCTAAAACTGAGCTATTAAGGATTCACTACTAGACTAGTAACTAGAAACAGTCTACCTGGAGCTGGTGTGTCACCAGTATGATGGATTTTCCCTGGAGCTCACTCTTAATGCATTTCTCAAAGATGTGTTTCCCCACATGGGCATCAACAGCAGAGAGTGGATCGTCAAGGAGGAAGATGTCCTTATTGGAATAGACCGCTCTGGCCAGGCTGATCCTCTGCTTCTGCCCCCCTGACAAATTCAGGCCCCGCTCTCCAATCTGCCAACAAAGCAGCAGAAAGCTGCCAAGACCACTGACAAAGTATTCTCTTTTCCTTTTCAGCATGTTACAATACTCCTACTTCCAGCTACAAAAACATCAGCTAGACACGTTTCTCAAATTTGGAAATTCATACATGGATTTTCTAGTCACCTTTAATCATTTAGTTCTGACTCAGATGCACCGTTTGTTTACCTTAATGTGGAAAGTACGCTGCACAGCATTTTTTTTTTTTTTTTTTTTAAATCACTGGACATCCAATTCCATTTTCAGTTTCGAGAATTGAAACTGAAATGCAGTTTGGGGAATGTAGAGTAGCCTGCAGCAGAAAGTTTAGCCTGGGTGCCATTCCCACAACACTCTTTTGGTCGGGAAGTTCGGTCTGGCATTGCGCCATAGTGCCGCGAGTATTGCCTGGCCGTTTTCGGCTGAGCAATCAAATTATGCCATGATAAAGCCGGACCTGATAATCAAATTATCAGCAGTAACGTAATCAATCACATCAAAGAGCGCTTGGGTGGGTTGAATTAGTTTACAACGCTGGCTGCCGCTGGAGAATTGAGGTGTGTAGATTATCTTTCAGAGCAGACCTGATAGCAGAGACACCGAATTAATTTTAAAAGGGGAACAGAAAAGCAATCAAGGCATTTGTTGATAAGAACAATGTTTTTGGCGTCCTTCCTACGGGATTCGGCAACTAGGCGTTGCTTAACATACGTCACACACTCAGTTGCTCTTATTGGTTGTAGGTCTATCTAATTGAGTGCAGAGGCATTTTTTTCCTGGTTCGTTTGAAACACGCCCCATAGTCACAGCTCAATGGAGCAGTATCAGACTCAAATTCTGACTAGAATAGCGTACGACTAAGTCAGTCTACAGAAGGTCCCTACCTCAGTCTGATCACCATGGGGGAGGATAGCCAGATCAGCTAGGAGGCCGCAGACATCCACAACTCTTCCGTATCTGCAGTCAGAAAGAGTTGAGACGTCAAGAGACAGTCAAATAGTGTATTCAAAAAGGTTACAAAAAACGCGACAATGAATCCCACTTCATTACAGAGATACATTTAGTTGTGCCTATCATTTTACCATGGTAATTAAAACTAGAGAAATGCACGTATTTGCAAGTGTTTGTTGCGTCAGCTAAGTCCACCGCGTTTCCCTGTACTATGTGCTTCAGTCAAGATAAGGACTACAGCACAACGGGGGTCATAAATGCCAGCTGAATGCCAGCACGCAGCTAAATACTTGGCACAGGTCAGGAGACCCACTGCTTGTCGCTGTGGCCGAGTAGTTTCCTAAAGAAGTTCCTGTTGGATAAACGGATGACCTACAGCGCAACTACCTCGCCAGATAAGTTCCTCTTATCTCTCAGCACTTTTCTTTATGACCAACATTAGATATCAAGGAAAGACCCTTCAAGCATTGTTAGGATCTGTGTAACTGCAACAACGAGAAACTTACTTAATGTTAGAGAGACCTTTCTCTTTCAATATTCAAAAGGTCTGTTTACTTATCATTTACATGGGTTAAGCGATTATATACTTGGATTCGTCAAGAGGTTCCCCCATTATGATGTTTTCTAGAACAGTCCCATGAAATATCCAGGCCTGCTGGGAAACGTAGGCAAAAGTCCCATCAGCTGTGACGGAGCCGTGCAGAAGGTGCATCTAAAACGTAGAAATGAGAAAGGCTGCATGTTACATGGCATCTGTAAGATCTGTTTAGCTTTGACTTGGTTAGACGAAAGCAGGTTGAATTCAACCCAGCCATGTAAGCATTGATTTATTCTAACAGCCAGGCTAAAATGAATCCTGGAGTCTCATGTGTTAAACATGTTTTCGGATTAGAGCGCAGCTTATTTAACAGTTGAGTGCGATATACAGTGGGTACCGAAAGTATTGAGACCTTTACATTTCTTTGTTTCAAGCATTATTCCCAATTTATGTACACTTTACAAAAAGTGTTTGCCATTATAAAGAAAAACTGAAATATCACATGGTCACAAGTATTCAAACCTTTTGCTGTGACTCATGCTTTCCATTTTCCCTGATCCTCCTTAAGATGGTTCTACTCCATTAGTGTCCTGTGGTGTTTAATTAAACTGATTAGACTTTATTATTAGGAAAGGCGTACACCTGTATACAAGACCTTACGGCGCAGGTCAGAGCAAATGAGAATCATGAGATCGAATGAACTGCCCAAAGAAAGTTTTGTTGAGGCACAGATTTTGACCAGGTCACAAAATAATGTCTGCAGCACTAAAAGGTTCGTAAGAGCACAGTGGCCTCCATAATCCTTAAATAGACTTTTGACAACCAGAACTTTCCAGACGTGGCCTTCCAGCCAAACTGGGCAATCGTGGGAGAAGAGCCTTGGTGAGAGGAACCCAAACGTTCACATTGGCTGAGCTCTAGAAATGCAGTAGGGAGAAAGTTCCAAAGTCAATTATCACGGCAGCCCTCTACCAGTCAGGGCTTTATGGCAGAGTGACCCAACGGAAGCCTCGCCTCAGTGCAAGACGTATGAAAGCCTACATAGTTTGCCCCCCCACCCCCCAAAATTAAATCACACACACAGCCAAGCGGTATATTGGAGAAAACAAGGCACTGCTCACATTCCCAATACAGGTGAAACATGTAGGGCTGTAGTCAACCAAAGTCTCGTCCTGCGCAACAATTAGTCAACTAAACCAGCGACCTCTGAACTTCAGCAGCTTAGTGGTTTTTTTTTAAAGCGCGGAGACGTAACAGGCTCCGCCGTGTTTTTTTTTTTTTTAACACCAATAAAGACAAACACAACTGGTCGACCAATGAGAATGTCAGTCGACCAAGACAGCATCGAACGATTAGTCGACTAAAGTTGGAAATATGAAGATCTTGGAAGAAACCCTCAGAGTGCTCAGGACCTCAGACCTTTCAACAAGACAATGACCCCAAGCACACAGCTAAAATAAGAGTGGCTTCGGAACAACTGACCACTCTTGACTGGCCCAGCCAGAGCCCTGACCCCAATTGAGCATCTCTAGAGACCTGAAAATGGCTGTCCACCAATGTTCACCATCCAACCTGACGGAACTGCAGGATCTGCAAGGAAGAATGTAGAGGATCCCAAAATCCAGGTGTGAAAAACCTGACTCATTCCCAAGAAGACTCGTGGCTGTACCACCTCAAAAGGGCGCTTCTACGCAATACTGAGACAAGGGTCTGAATACCTAAAAGCATGTGATATCAGTTTTTTTAGTAAATTTGCAACAAAAAAAAAAAGTCTGCATTGTTTTTTTTGTCAAGATGGGGTGCCGAGTATACGTCAATGACAATTAAAATAAACTTGATTTTAGCAAAAGTGAAAAGCAGTGAACGATTTAAAGGGGTCGGAATACTTTCCGTACCCACTGTCGTCCCATTGACCCGTGTTCCTCCCTACACCACAGCATGCCCATTTCTGGGTGAAAAATACAGATGCGCGAGTCTTCATCAGTAAGGCTTTGATCCATACAGTTGTCTGTTTAACAAAGCTGAATGCGCATTTATCCCACCTGTGTACACCTGGATTCACATAGCGCCACCTTCTCATCCAGGCAAACACTCAACCGGTCAAGTTGCGCTTATTCAGTTATGTCTTCATTCTACTTTTCTGCAATACCCCCCTGGTTTAACCAAAGGTACATGAACATCATAATTGTTTGCGTAAATATAACCGATAAAAATGTCATGCATTGTAAAAAGACAAAGAGGACCAACCTGTTCCAAAATGCTGGAAATCAGTGACGTCTTTCCACTCCCCACGTTACCACAGATGCCAAGCAGATTGCCCTTCAAGAAATAAGAACTTTTGGGTTTAACCCCATCTACATTGCTTCATTGATCCCCACCAGAAGTAAAACACACCTTGGGCAGTGTGAAGGAAATGTTTCTCAAGGTTTGCCGAGTATCCGTCCTCCCATTCTGGGACGTCGCCCCATTATCTGTGATGGTGTCTGGCAGGTTGGCTGGTTTATTCCAGGAAAGCGTAGCATTTTCCATCACAATGGCCGAGTCACTGCCAGAGTTCTGGATCAAGTAGAGCTCTGGATTCTGGATCTGCATTATTTTCTGAAGTATATGCATTGGTAAGCAGAGAGCCCTTTTTATAAAATAAATATTTTAAAGGTGGAATGGTTTCCAAAAAGCTAAAAACTGGCAATCAAGTTGTAGTGATTTCCAAAAATGGAACAACAGGTTGGAAACCAACAGAAGGTTTGAAGATCAGTTCGCACTGTAGGTTGTCATTAATGTTAAAACTTTGTACAGACTGGTTATTTGAAATTACAGATAAAAGATGTTATGCTGCAGATTATGAGCTCTGGTGTGAGGCCACATTTACAGATCATAATGTATCACCATTAAAAAGGCACCAGCTCTAAGTTCTGAAGGTTGGGTGACGTCACAGCCAAATTACATAAGGTTAGATCGTAGGGATCACTGCCAGAACAGTGGAGTTCACCTTCAGTCGGCTTATTGCAATAGCAGCATCAGCCAGGAGCCTCACAGACAAGGGCACAAGAGCCAGGCCGAACCTCATGGAGTTGAAGATGGCCACCGTGGTGAAGGCCTGTTCATAAAAGAGAATGACTGTCACACTATTGAACCCTGGTGCTGTTTTTTAGTACATCTCGATGAAGCATGTAGATCACGCATTGGGCATGATGGCAAGGTGTGCTGCATTACTCACATCAGCTATGTTGAGCTTGTAGCGAAACAAAGTGTGTACAATGAAGGTGGCAACGGTGGCAAGGACGGGAACGGTGCTCCTGAGGATGGCATTGGCGTTTTGAATGTAAAGCACCGTCTGCAGTTGTTTCTTCTCATTTTTCCGGAGGCCTATAAAGCAAGACAGCATCACATGAGGGAAGAGATTCCTTTTTTTCTACCAATGAATTAGCTGACTCCAAAGGAGCACGCTTTAGTGGAGGCAAGGTCACACACTAGATTCCCATTCTGACAAGCTCTGCTGCTTAATAATAATAATAATAATAATAATAAAAAAGAAACCACAAGCCCGTCAGTCAGATGCTGTCGTGAACTAGGGCTGTAGTCGACCAAAGTCTTGTCCTGCGCAACGATTAGTCGACTAAAGCAGCGGTCCCCAACCACATTCCTAACAGCGCGAGCATCTCACCCCCAGCTTAGAGCGAGCTCCACTGGCTCTTTAATAAAAGCGAATTCTGAACTTCAGCTTGCGGACGTTAAATCTTTTTTTTTTTAAGCGCGGCAACGAAACTGGCTCGGACGGCAAGAGGAAGTTCTTTGCTGCACTTCCCGAGTGTTTTACGCGGTGGGCTAAACTGCGGCGCTGTTACAAAACCGCCTAAATTAAAGCATTTAGAGTTGGGGATAAAACATTGGCTGATTACAGCAATATACAACTGCTTATAAAAAGGAATCAATTAAAATGTCTTTATTGGTGTAAAAAATTAAAATATGCAACCTTGGTCGATGAAGACGGCATCGGACCGATTAGTCGACAGCCCTATTGTGATTGCGTGGTGACCTAATGAGATTTATTTTCCCTTCAAATGGAAGGGACCTACCAGCACTGAGTTGGTGACCGACCAGCTTCCCCTGATCTCTCTCTCACACACACACACACACACACACACACACACTTTAGGAATAGCAACTACTTTTATAGAAAAACAATGCCTTTTCGTAATCCTCAAAAATAAAGTCATCCGGCAGGTCGCACTGGACCCCCCCGACGGGCGGGCTTTGAGCTTGACAGCTGGGGTATAACGGATTAACATGATATTCAAAACGAGACTTCACACGTTTGACAAGTTTTCTGACTCCATACCTGTGATCTTCTCTTCAAAGCATTCTTCCCAGGCGTACATCTTGATAAGTTTGATGCTTTTAAGGATCTCATTCATTGTCTGAACACGGCTGTCTCTTATCAATGCAGTTTTCCCCCTGAATGTGACTGTGAGCCTGCCAATGACAATCTTAAAGCAGAACAGTAAGCTTGGTATCAATTGAAAATGACCTGCAAAACAGCAACTACAGATACCTCAGCGCCATCCAAGTCTATAGCGGACTTACTTTTAAATAACCCAGGTTGCCTTGGCCTAGACCAGGGGTGTCCAAACTTTTCCCCAGAGGGCCACAAACTGAAAAATATACGATGGACTGGGCCACTCACTAGACGTGAGGTGCGCTGCCTCACTTCTAATGCACTAATATTGGAAACACCAATCAAAAGCAGGTAAATTACGTTTGATAATTGAACAAAAAGCCTCCATCAAGCTCTCCATTGGTAGACTGTCAGTGTATTTTTTACAAAAAGGTTGGCAGGTCATTGGCTCAGTGAGCCTCTGATTGGTTCTTAGGGTGCTGAGCCCCCTTTATGAAGGGAGAGACAAGAGAAATCAGGGATGTGGATATTTCAAGCTTATTACACAACCTTGGAGCTTCGTAATGAACCACAGCCTATCCCTGGAGCTCCAGACAACCCTCAAAGTTGGCAAACAGAGCGGGACAGAAGTGCCCAGCGCCGAATCCCCGCCCGGCGGACCACCGATCGCCGCCGCGGAGCAAAAGTTTTGCGAGCGAACGCAAACCTAGTCCCAAGTACATACCCTTTCATCGTGTTTTCCACCCCCCCCCCCCCCCCATGCGTTTTTTTTTCACCTTGTTTTTTTTTTTCATGTCACCTCCGGGGCTCCGTAGACTTTCATGCAGGCCAATTGAAAATGGATGGCGGGCTGCAGTTGGCCCGCAGTTTGGACACCTCTGGCCTAGACAATAGGTGTGTGTGTGTGTGTACAACTATGGATTATTGCATTTTTTTATCTCCTTGCTACGTGGCTCACGTACATGCAAAACCAGCCATCTCCCACTGCCCGTGAAAATGTGTAATTGATAACTGCAGTTTCTAACATACAGACCTGCAATAGGAAGACGATTATGTAGACGAATACTCCAGCCAGTGCGCTGTAGCCCAGGATGTAGTAGGAATAGACGGAGCACACAACCAAGAGCACTGGGTTGGTCAGGATGAAGCTCCCGAGTACTACGGCCTCGAACAAACTGTTGCCATCGTTGGTCAAAACACCGATCATCTGAATGAGAGCCAGGTTATTAGCCAAGTCTCCTTTACTGGCGCAAGTTGCATTCAACTAATGGTGGTAGTTCTACAATTGCACAAAATGTTTACGACGAAGTTTATTAGTTGGGACGAAAGACAAACACAAGAAACAACAAAGTCACAAGGGGACATTTCAGGAGACTGACAGTTGAGTTGAAGTGCTAAAATTAAAAACACGTAAAATAAGGCGACGCATTTTTCGTCGATCAACCACTACAGAGCTGGACCCAGCATATGCTACAGCCCCAAATCACGAATCAGTGGTGAAGATGGGGCAGTAAGCCAAACGCTTTCCAATTTCCATTTGCGACCAGTAATATTGTTCAAAACGGCACCAAACGTCAGTAGCTTGCTCAGGGTCCCCACACCATACCTGCAAACTCATAAGGGTTGAAACGGGTGACAAACTGAACCAGACTGGGGGGCCGGGCGATCTTAACATTTATACAGGTAAAAGCCAGTAAATTTTCGCCTGCACACAGCGCAAAATCTACCCGTGCCTGGTTTACGGACCATGGTATTTCTGTTCTAAATTGGCCAGCCAACTCCCCTGACCTTAGCCACATAGAAAATCTGTGGGGTATTGTGAAAAGGAAGATGCAGAATGCCAGACCCAACAACGCAGAAGAGTTGAAGGCCACTATCAGAGCAACCTGGGCTCTCATAACACCTGAGCAGTGCCAGAAACTCATCGACTCCATGCCACGCCGCATTAATGCAGTAATTGAGGCAAAAGGAGCTCCAACCAAGTATTGAGTATTGTACATGCTCATATTTTTCATTTTCATACTTTTCAGTTGGCCAACATTTCTAAAAAATCCTTTTTTGTATTAGCCTTGAGTAATATTCTAATTTTGTGACACACGGAATTTTGGATTTTCATTTGTTGCCACTTCAAATCATCAAAATTAAATGAAATAAACATTTGAATGCATCAGTCTGTGTGCAATGAATAAATATAATGTACAAGTTACACCTTTTGAATGCAATTACTGAAATAAATCAAGTTTTTCAAAATATTCTAATTTACTGGCTTTTACCTGTATACATTTTTTGTTACACCATTTTGTAGCTGCAGCTGGATGTATTTGATAAACTCCCATGAAGCCAGCCGGCACACTCCGTTAGGCGCACGAGGGGCGCACGCCAACCTCTAGCGCACCCCCCCCTTAAAAAAAATAAACAAACTCTTGGATCTACACGATTCACGTAAAATGACCCATTTTGAGTTGAAAACGGCGAATTTGGCCCAAAGGTGACTAGTTGGCAGGTATGCTACACATAGACGCACCAACGACCTAGTTAGCGAACCCAGAATTTATCACAGAAGTCTTTGAAGAACACTTAACCATACGACTCGCTAGCAGCTCCTCTCGAAGGAAAGTCCGTACAAGTCGATTATCGAATGCTATGCCAAACAAGGTAGTCAGAGTAGAGCTTCGGTGCCCATGGGCTTGCAGTTACCACAGGCACACCAAAATATCCCCGCACATCGAGACTGCTCGACCTCCACAGCTGGCTGATCGACCATTCCCTGCATCTTTTTATCCTGTTCCTGCAGCTCTTCCTCTGTGTAGTCTGGCTCAAACATGTAAGGGCGCCCATCAAAATCAAAAAAAAGTCGCTGGTCTGATTAGACTCCGCCATTTCCGTTCCTATTTTGATTGCCGTCTACTCCGAGCCAACAACGCACTACTTGTAGCCTTCCGGCAGTAGACGCGCGAGATCTCACGTGACATGTCGGTGCTGGAGAGGGCTGGTGTCTTGAAATTATTCTAAATTTACAAACTATTCCAAGGTTTTTTATAGTCTTATGAACTTATATTTGGGCAAACTACCGCAAACAACGTACACACGGTTTTCTGGAACAAATAGTCAATGGACTACCTCGTTTGGCATAGCATTCGATAATCGACTTGTACGGACTTTCCTTCGAGAGGAGCTGGTAGGGTGTCTTGTGGCAAGTGTTCTTAAAAGCCTGTGATAAATTCTGGGTTAAAAAAAGTTAATAGATTAGACAAAACATTTGATTTATTTATCTTTATCAAGGATGAGTTGTGTGTCGAGTGTCAAATTAATCAGACTTCCAAATTCAGTTGTCGCCAGTACAGCAAAAAAAAAAAAAAAGTCAAATTTCTTTATAGCACTTGCAGATTATGGTGATCTTTTGGGCCTAGTTTACATTTCAAATGTAAAACGGACTTTAGGTACATTTGTCATACATCATCTCTGGGCAACTTTCTACAGTTCATCCAGAGCAGAAGGTTTCCCAAACGATGGCTCGTGTGATTACCTCTCCTGTTGAAATGTTGCTGTGCCCCCGCAGAGAGACGACTTTCTGAAAGGCCAACAGAGAGTAGGCCCCCTTCAGCCGGACTGCTGTGCGCAGGTTCACCGCCCAGAACAAGGACAACAGGAAGCCTTTGGAGAACTCTGTGGCAAACAGAGCGAAGGACAGACCCACACCGTATAATACAGTGAACTTCTCTGGGTCCTCGGTATATTTCAGGATCTCATGAACCACAACAGCCTGAGAGGACAGAGAAGTTTATAACACACAAAAAGAGCTTGCAACATTAAACAACTTTGATTAGTCAAAAAAGCGTTTGATCTGATCACCAAAACATCCTTAATATCTCTGCATAATGAGAACATTCACTTTAAGTACACCAAGCTGATTATATCTGCATATTTAAACTAAGTAAATTCTTGTATACATTCATTTTATTAGTGGACCATTTCAATGTTAAAGACGGGAATACCCACACACACACACACACACACACACACACACACACACACGAGATATTGGGAAACTGCTCCCCCAATAGCGGAAGCACTGGTAATGATATACAGGTTAAAATGTAATTACCGGGCTCAGAAACCATGGTGCCATGGCAAGGAGGCCAATAAAAAAGGACAGAAGCAACCTGGTTCTTTGAAATCGAAGGATAACTCTCCCCAGAGAGGCCTTCTCCAGGCCCACCCTTTCCACTTCTTCCCTCCAGAGTCTGTTGATTCTATGCATGACACACAACATCAGCCATATTAAATTACTCAGGTTTACGGTCATTAAATCATCTCCCATCATTGACATGAACCATTTTAAGGCAAGTATTTCAGCATAGATTTGTAATGAGTATAAATATAAGCAACCATCTATGAATATACTGTCCTGTATTTAATGCAGCACATGACAGTAAAGCAATGTTGGGTGTGGCATGAGTCAGCAAGTGTGTCGGACCTTTCTCCGCTGCGGTCACAATCATCAAAAGTAGACAGTTTGAGAGAGCTGGGTTCCAGCCTATTCTTGAACAAGGCCCACATCGTGGGGGTCATCCAGGAAAAGGTTGCGAAAGACAGAAAACCTGCTCTGTCCAGCTGGTGGGACCTAGACATGGAAACATCACCCAATACGTATTGTTGGTCAGTAAATCTGTTAACATGTCACCCAGCAGTTATTCATTGAGGGAAATCAAACAGCATCAAGAGAACAAACAATGCCTTGAAAATACACTGACTCAGATGAGGACCAGCGGATGGGTCTGAGGGTCCGAAGGCTCTGGCTGTATTTTTCAAACAGTGTTGGCCGGGATGTTTCTCTGTTGTTCACCGCTCCTGGACCAGAGGCCCCCGCTCCTGGACCAGAGGCCCCCGCTCCTGGACCAGAGGCCCCCGCTCCTGGACTAGAGGCCCCCGCTCCTGGACTAGAGGCCCCCGCTCCTGGACTTCTTTGGAAAACATCTTCTGACTAGAGTGAAAAAAAAGACTGAGTGAAAGTATCAGACATGAAGATAAAGCGAGACAGATTGGATCAAACTAAATTAAGTCAAAAACACACGATGCATGAGAAATGGGAGGGAAAAGATCCCAGGCCGTAAAAGCCACGATGGTTCTGATAGAAGCAGTTTGTTCTTAACTTACAAGAGAGACTCCTAGACCCTTGTTCCACGCCACGTCTCTTCTCATTTTCTCCTGTACCAAGAGAAGCAAACATGCAGCATCACAATATTACTCCCGTAACACTAATAGAAAAGAGGGGAAAATGGGTTTGAGGGAAACTAGAGCAGACAAGACTGCAAAGAAAGCGCTTAAGATTAAAGATGCTTAACATTCCATTTGGGAAAGGGGAAGCGATCATGAGAGGCAGTGAGGGAACTAAGGCAAAAAGGAAGTGGGACAACAACTGCAAAGGAAGACACTATCACAACATACAGAAATCCAATATAAAGCCACTGAAAAGGAAAATTGCGGAGACAGAAGGTAATCATATCACGGCTAAGCTTGGGACACACTGGACTAAACTCAACTCTGTTCGTAATGGCAAAGACGGGATCAAATAAGTGCAATAATTGCAACAAGACTGAAGACGTGTCTAAAAGTCAGCAACGAAATAAAAAAATAAAATTCGCCAGAATTTGCCACTAGCATGTGAAGTGTGAAGGGCCCTGTTGCAATTTATGAAAAATAAATTGCAACAAAATTGACTTCTCGCGTCTCCCGCAGCCGGAGTGCGGTGCCTAAACGTCAGCGTTGCAGAGCAGCCTTTCCAACGACCGCAGATTAAAACATTAATAATTACAACATGTTATAAAATAAACAGTTGAACCCAAAGTACCACCAGCTAATGAAAGCTGGTATGGCGAAAATAGGTGCGTTCAAACCGGTGTGCATTTGCTGTTATGAGGCAGCTAACTTAGCGTTAGCTGTATTGTGGCTGAATAAAAAGCATGTCTACTGAAACTACCGTAAGTTAAGTTAGCCAAGCAGAAGCAGTAAAAATAATTCTTTACATATAAAGCAAAGGAAACCCTCTGCCTGAACTTTGCGGTTTTTTATGCCTCGTGACACAACCAAACAGCTTGGTATTTACGCAAACTAGTTACCGCGCAGAAGTCCGACAAGATCACAGCATTCAAGCGCAAACCTCACCCGCTTGAGTCCCAGCTGGCTCAGGACAACCTCCCACTTTCCTGTTCGTCACAGCAACTCGGCCTCCGGCTCCGGTGCTTCTCCTCGCGCTCGGCCTGGCTACCAAAGTGAGCCGCTTAATTAACGAGTTTGATTGGCGCACCTTGCGACCTTTTGCCAATCCTTTCGCGGCCACTACCAACAGTGTAAATGCCGCTTCGCCTCGGTAGTGGCCATTGTACTGCGCCCAGACTTTATGCTGAGACGTCACGTGCGAACAGTTGTTTTCAATAATGAATCTTAACGACATCAAGCAGACATGACGCATCACTAATGAGCACCTCCGCGCGAAGGCGGATCGATTGCCACAGCACAAAACCCTAAAGCCAGACCCTCATTGACGACCAGGGGAAACAAATAGGTGAGCATTAAAACAGGTAGGATACAATTTAATACATTTTAAATATAGATACATGAGTGTAATATGGTATCTCAATATGGGCAATGGGCACACTCGGATCAAGCTAATGTAAAATGAAAAGGTCCAAACTCTCTGGTGCCAAGGGACGAAAACGAAGAAAAGCAGCAGGAGGAGAGGAAAGCCCAGTATAGAGGTATGTATTTTCATCTCAGACAAGTCATTTCATGTCACAAATAAGATGCTTTAGATTGACACTGGTTGTTTACATAGCTAGTGTTTGCCTTGTTAGCCAAACTACGGAGCCTTCCAGCTAGCATAGTGATGGTGCCATGAGTGCCATAAGCAATGCTCTTGATACATTCTCATCACTAATCATAATGCACCGCTTGAGGGCTGACAATAAGACTTGTCCGCGACACTAATTACGTCTATTTTACCGATTTGAAACAGTGGCGTTAGGTAGTTAAATATCAGAAATTGTGTAAATGTTTTAAACACGTTTACAAACACGTCAATTGTTATTTACATTATTTGTACAGTATTATAGCTCATCTTCGTTGTCAAAGGGAAACGTGCCTAAATAAATTAAAGTGATTAAGCTGTACCCAAACTTTTGTGCATAGAGTAGTTCGCTGATGTGGGTTCAAATCGTCAGTGTCAAGCCATTCTCTTCAGATTAGCTTTCCACATATAATTGTTTCTGTTGGTTTTTATTGGTTTGTGCTATTTCTGTGCTGATTTTTATTGTCAGTGTGTTTTGAGTACCATGTAAAGCTCTGTATAGATGCATTTATTATTATTACTGAAAGATTTAGTGTACAATTTAATGTACAATCTGGTATTATATATATATATATATATATATATATATATATATATATATATATTCCACACAAGATGTCTTGAATGTATTTACAGTAAAGTAAATCGTAGATACTTGTGAATAAATGTTTAATGTGGTGTTATGGATTGCTGTTTTATATTTTAAAATGTGTAAATGCACTACAGACATTTTGCAGAGACCCTCACCTCCTGAAGAAAGCTCAGCTTATCCCCCAGGTTCACCTCTCTCTGAACCATGTAAGTTTGTTTATTTACAGTTTTTTTTGATTGTGTACACACAAATTCTGGTACATGACACACAATTACCACAACATGTAACTCATGCACCAACCCACTGAACACCTATCACACAGTGTTACAATTAGCAACCAGAGATCGGAGATGGAAAGTGTATGACCGAATCCACAAACGCATACAGCCCTTCTCCAAGCTGTGGAAGACTCATGTGGAGATGTAGCAGTTGATGCTTTTTTTTTTTTTTTTTACTGTAACTGAATCCAGTAAATTCTTCTATTTTGTATGTAGACCACTTTATGTGCAACTTTGTGTTGGTTGGCACGTACACTGTACATTGATTTTGTTGAGAAAATAAAATATATTTGTTACAGTGTATTGTTAGTTGTGAGTATAAAAACAATATTCTAAAATATTTTACAACACACGTATGTACAGTATGTACTGTGTGTAGTAAGTGTAACACTGAACAAAGAAAAAGGTCTAGGTCACTATGATGAATGGAGAGGAAGTGTTTTCTATTCATCGCAGTGTTTTACATTGAGCACATCAGTGTTTAACTGGCAATTGTCTACTCACATGATGGTCTGTGTGTCATTTGAAAACAAAAAAACATTGAGAAAAAAAAATGTTTTGAATGTAAAGTTTCATTTTGCAGGAGTATTGAGGGGTTTTGCCCATTGTGTGTGTGTTTTTAGAAAATAAGTGTGTAGAGTTCTGAGAGTATGAGGCATGCTTTAAGAAAATGTGTGTAAACAATCAAGAAAAACTGTATTATAGTTATTGGTGGTAGTAATAGTTTTAGTTTGAGTAGAAGTAGAAGTCTATAAATTCATATTAATAAAACTAATCATCTAATAGTTTATTTAAATACATTCAAAACAGGACCTCACACTGGTATTCGTTGTAAACGACTTTCAACCTCATTCTTGATCCTTTCATCATATTAAAGAACTGCTGCAGGTGAAGGGACATCTACGATCACAGCAGCCAGTGAAACACAGACCGAAGACACAGAGCATACAGCATGTAAGTCTATTTAATAATCTTTATTTTACTTTATTCTTAGCTTACAAAACAATAATTTATTTACACCGTGGTGGTCCATTTTCAGATAAGGAAGGTAAGTAATCCACTGTTAGTATTCATCTGCCAAAAAGTTAAAGTGCCCATATTTTGATTATCTTTAAGTTAAAATAGGTCTTTGAGTTCCAAAAAACATGGTTCTGAAGTTGTTTGCTGGAAATAGCTTATAGGAAATGTGAGATGTAGGTTTCTGTTTTTTTATATATTCTTTTGACTTGTAGAATAGATGGTGTGACCGGATGAGACCATATAAGGCAGACAATGTGAACTGGAAAAGCACATGAAGATTGAACTATTTGAGATAATGCACCTGTGGCCGAAGGGAAAGCCAGTTTGAACCCATTTTCAGGGCAAGACAGAGTTTGAGTTCCGTATTGGATTGTTTTTCATCAACCAACTCGGGGGGGATAGGAAATCCCAACAGAAATGATTGTTACCTTCCTCTACTCCCCTCTGTTTCAGCCCCTTTCAGAGTGAGCTGTTTTCTGCTGCGCATGAGCTGCAGCTCATTTGGCCACGCCCACAGCTTGTAGAATCGGCGGTAGCGGTCGGCTGACGGGAGGGAAGGGTGGGGCGTGGTAGCGGCGCCGGCGGGCTGCGATTGGAAAACGGGACTGGAGGGGGTGGTATTATTCAAATATCTAGGTTTGTGACGATTTTGAACAGCTCGTTCAGAGGCTGAAGGAAGGATCAATTCAGAAACCCATATCTCACTCAAAACAGCATGGGTAAATTCTTTTTTTTCGAGTTTGTATGCATGTGGAAGCACCAGAGACACACAATAACACCCCAAATCCCAGAAAAGCTGATTTTTCCATAAACATGGGCCCTTTAAGTCAAATAAAAATATTTCAGTAGGTAAAACAGACTAGGTGGGCATGCAGTGCCTTCCCACCTATGCATTCACACAATCATACTTTTAGCTGATATTGGCAGCAGTTTATTATTTTTGCAGTAGCCTACTTGTAGTTACTGAATAGCTATAATATTTTCCTCTAAAATAAGTATCCTAACAGAATTGTATTCCTAGGGTTCAATTTTGGATGGACCCGTTTGCAGACCTAAGAGACTGGACACTTATGGCAGCCATGAACATCAGGACATACTGAGATTCTGCTTCAATGATGTTCTGCAAAAAGACCTGGATAAGTGCACAGACCTCTGGAATAAGCACAAGATTAGACACTCCAGACGTGTCATGTCCTGGGGAAATTCCAGACAAACTATCTCTTGCCTCACAGGTAATTCCATATCAACTGACAATTGACTATATCCAGTCTTACACAAATGTAATGTGTATTGAACATTAATTGCACCACACTGAAATTACATTTGGATCTAGTCATATTTTCCCTTTTACAATGAATTATTGTGTCACTGTTCAGGTTTGGTTCAAGGGACTGGATTGACCAATGAAGACAGGGAACTGGATACATTTCTCTCTTCACACATGCAGGATTACAGCAAAATGTATTATAGCAGCCACGTGATTGGGAGTCAGCCTCAGAACTATGTCACCTTGAAAGATAGCTGGCCCATACATATGGTCTACTGCAGCCCACTCTTAAAAGAGCAGATGTTAAGGAAAGCATTCTCAAATGTGGCTTAGCAGTTTGATTATCACGTTCAATCAAGTAATGAATGGCAATAATCATTAATATACTTGTAACTGAGCATGCACTCTTATGCTTTATGAACTGCACAAAAATTCAGACTTTAAATGTTAAATGCACATAAAGCCTGGAGAGTTCTGTAAGCCAAACTCCATGTTCGTCATAAACACTGTAGGTCTCAAGGAGAGGGAGCTTTAGCGTATTTGCACAAGTGTTTGAAATAGGGAATGGCGAATTTGTCAAGAACTCGATGCATGGCGGTGGTGTTATTTCAGCAGGTGGACGTGATGCCAGCCCTGTAGCAAACATCAGTACATCCTCCAGGGGCACAGCATTTGCCTTTTCTGAATGAAAAGTCCCTGTTTAAGTGTCTTTATCAAGTAAAATGTTAACACAGTGTGAAAACAAAGGGTTCACTTTTTACGAAACACTATATAAAAAAAAGCCATCACAAACCTTCACAATCAAGAAGAATATCTGCCCTAATCCAAGTGCTTTGCCTTCGTTCTGCCGACTGATGAGTGGTCTAAACAGGCTTTCCATGTCTGCAGTGTCACGACGGGTCGGAGTGGCGAGCAGGAAGGAGAACTCAAACGCAGAGTTTCACAAAAAAAACAAAAAAAGGACTTTAATAGTCAAAAAGGGCAAAAACAAACACTGTACAGGACGCTCACCACGACAACGACGACGTTCAACCAACAATGATCCCACAAAAGACAAGAGACACACATGGCTTAAATACACAAGGGAGGTGCAGGTGATTGTCTAAGTGATTCCACCTGATTCCAATCACAAGGAGACAGGACAGGGCAGACAAGGGGCGGGAGAGTGGGGACCCGAAGGCGTTGGTCCTCCCGGGGGACTCCTGCGGGCGAGGCGGCGGACGGGCCTCGGAGGTCAGGAGTGGGGTTCTCTTCCGGCTGCGTGGCTTGGGTCAGCGGCGCGGTTTCGGGCGGCGGCCTCTCTGGCGGCGGCGCGGCTTGGGTCGCCAGCTGCGTGGCTTGGGTTGCCGGTCTTGGTGGTTCCGGCTGCGTGGCATGGTTTGCCGGGCTCGGTGGTTCCGGCTGCGTGGCATGGACGCACCGGCCCAACCTCTGCCCCCACCCTCACCGGCTGACTTCCAGGCAGCCACAGAACCCCATAGGGCGAGGGGCGGCTGCCTCTCTGGCGGCGGCGTGGTTTCGGAAGTTTAAAAAGTTATCCAGCCGCTCCAGAAACAGATCATAGCCCGCTTCGCCGCTGCGTGGCTGGTGGAGGTACTCTGCAGAGTCCTTTTTTTATGGCGAGCAGGAAGGAGAACTCAAACGCAGAGTTTCACAAAAAAAAAAAATACTTTGATAGTGATAGGGCCCGGAGGGTGGAAAGTATGCTTTAATTTATTAAAGTGGTGTTGGTCAATCCTGTTGCCGAGCAGTTAATTTCATTACAGAAACCCCACCTGAACCTTCTGCGTGACCACCTGATCAATCACTAACCTAACAGATGGAATTCAGGGCAATAAAAGCATCTCTGAAATCTCTTTGTTTAGATAGGATGCCCCCGGGACTCGGACAAGTGTCCAGGTTTCAAAGGTCACTATGTCAAGTTCCAGAATGGCCCACAGTAACAATTGTCTTTGAAGTATGCTTTACCACAGACCTGGGCCCGATTGAGGATCCTATGCGGCCCGCGAGGTAAACGTCAAACCACACTATTTGCAGACGTGGGCATTGTACGCCCCGCGCCACATATACTGCCTGTCTAAAGGTTAATTGGAAATTTCAAAATAAACACATTTTCCAATTTCACCTCATGAATGGACTAAAGCTGCTTTGCTTTTGAAGTTATTTTTTATTTACGTACATAATGACGCATCAGGACACACGCATGATTGGATCGTTCATGATTGGATTGGACCACACTACTTTAGCCCTGAAAATGTCTGCTCGTGCGAAAAACAGAACGCTAGAGGCTGAATGCAGTTTCCAACAAAAATTGGACAGCTAAAGTATTTATTTACAGAAGTCAGAGGTAAAGCTGTGAGTTTAGTTTGCGGGGAGCAGGTCGCCGTGTTTAAGGATTACAATTTGAATCGGCATTGCGATACGAAACACGCAGAGAACTACAGAAACTTGAATGATGCTGAAAGGGCGCGGACATCGGAAGCTTTGCTAGCTAAGCTGCAAAAGCAGCAAGGCTTTTTACCAAGCTTCACACATCCAGGGATGCAGCAACCAAGACCAGCTTTTTAATATCCCACAAAATCGCTAAAAAACACAAAGCCGATCTCGGAGGAGGGGAAGGTTGTCAAAGAGTGCTTGGTGGACTCTGCAGCACTAATATGCCCTAAAAAAAAAAAAAACAGCATTTGAGCAAATCCCGCTGTCCAGGCGAACTGTGACAAGAAGGATCGAGGACATTGCGGGCAATCTGGAGCTTCAGCTGCAACGCGAAGTAGGCAAGTTTTGACTTTTTCTCCTTGGCTATGGACTTCAAGATTACAGAGGAGCTGGCAGCAATGCGGTCGATGAAAGGAACGACAACCGGGAACAATCTGTTCGCGGAGGTACATGCGTGCATGGACACACTGGGACTGAAATGGGACAGACTGGCAGGTGTCACAACGGATGGTTGTCCAAATCTTACAGGGAAAAATGTCGGACTTTTGAAACGTATGCGAGATAAAGTGACGGAAATCGATGCAGATCAGAAATTGGTATTTTTGCATTGTATTATACACCAACATGTGTTGTGCAAATCAGTGCTAAAAATGTACCATGCTATTGATGTTGCTAAAATTGTAAACTTCATCAGGTCACGGGCATTGAATCACAGACAGTTTGTCGCACTTTTGGAGAAGCATGAGACTGAGCATTGTGACATCGGCTACCACACAGCTGTCAGATGGCTCAGCCTGGGCAAAGTGCTAAAAAGAGTGTGGGATCTGAAAGCAGAGATTGGAGAGTTTTGTGAGAAGAAAGGAAAAGACATCCCAGAGCTCTCAGAGGAGGACTGGGTGTCAGAATTTGTTGTTGATGTGACTGCACTGATGAATGAACTGAACACCAATATGAGTCACAAATGGTATAAAATGTTCACATTTTGTTTACCATCGTTTTGGTTAATTTGACTGAATATTTTTTTTTTTGTAAGGCAACCACAGTTTCTCATTGCTTAACTATAACATACTCTTACTAGCGTGTCAAAACAATGCTATTTACTGCCATTTATAAAGAAATACAATTAATATTATGCAGGATTGAGTTCAGCCTTTTGGTCCGGCCCTCCACAACATTTTCTGTCTCTCATGTGGCCCCATGGAAAAAATAATTGCCCACCCCTGCTTTACCATCTGGCCGGAGCAGGGGTGAAGCCCCGCCCTCATATGTAAATCTGTTATCTTCTGTGAAAGTTTGTGAATAAAAAGTCTCAGGTCGGGGAGCCTCATAGGATTTCGGCACGGCATACGCGGTGTGGCTAGAGTCCCCTTTGCAAAGTAATACGACTTGTCTGTGGTTTTGTTCTCACCTCTCTAATGGTAACATAAAATACCTGACAAAAAGTCAAACAAAAGGGCAAGACCAAATTGACACGGTACAGGACACTCACCACCACAACGTTCAACCAACAATGATCCCACAAAAGACAAGCGACACACATGGCTTAAATACACAAGGGAGGTGCAGGTGATTGGAATCAGGTGGAATCACTTAGACAATCACAAGGGGAGACAGGACAAGGCAGGAAGTGAAGTTACCCAGGGAAACCAGAAATACGAAACTTCACAATAAGACATGGACGAGACCAAACTGTGACAGGCAGCTTTCAGGTTTGTCTGAGAGTCGCACAAGAGTGGGACCAACACACACAGATGCTGCTGGAGTGCGGTCAGAAAGTGTAGACTTGCAAGTCCTTCTTTGAATGAAGTAGGAACAATGGTCATATGGTTTTAGTTACCATGGTAATTATACCAGAGTCTAAGATACCAGTCTTCCTGGTACTGAAATCTCAAAACACTTAACGCACAAACAAGCTTTTCACTAAGCGCGCTATACAATTTTGTATCTGTAGACACTTATAAAGCATGATAAATCATGGGACTGGAAAGTATGTGGTTTTTAAGCATGGGCTTGAAATATGGAGGCAAAGAATGAGTCTTATTGCCTTTGGAATAACACTCTGGTTTCTGTGTAGAATATACCATCTGAGGTATTCCTCCACAAGAGTTTGCTTATCCTCAGAAGTCTTCACATGTAGGAAGCATCCAGCTGTCTGGAACATTGAGCTATTGAATTATTGAACTATTGAATGTGCTTTCTTAGTAAACACATTACTTAAATCAAGGTTACTTCATACCTGATGCAGAACTCTCCCTATCTCCTCATCTGTAATATCTTCCACAGTGGCACCAAAACTGGGATTCCCTACAATGTGGTTATTTAACAAGGTCCTCTGACAGGAGATGTTGGAAATGACACAGCAATGATTCTTCCTGCCAGGACAAATTCATTTTCCCTGGCAGCCGTCATGCTGAGCACAGAAAAATGACAGCCATCTTTATCTGTTAATAGGAACTTTCTGTTCGATTCAAGCAAATGGTGATCCAGGTTTTTTTAAGGTTCTATGTATGGCCAGAAAGTTTAACTTAAGACTAAAGGGGTTGTGTATAGTATCAAACCTTATTCTAAAGTACTTTACTTTGGCAGAAAGTGGGACTTATTGTAAAACAGCTTTCATCAAATAACTTTCATCAAAATATATTAACAAAAAATACAAAAACTACTAAGAAAAAAAGACACCTGTAGAGTTGTACACCAGGTAACGGCTTTCTGGAGGTCCGTCAAGGATAGCGCGATGCTTAAGATCATTCATCAGAAGCGTGAAGAATTCCCGCCTCGGTCCGCCAGTATCGAGGCCTTCTTCATGGGTGCCAGCATCATCTGTAAACTTAACAAACATGTCATTCTCCTTTTGAGTATGTGCAGCGCTGAAAACCTCTGACAGCACCATCCCATACATTAGATCTGGAGACGTTGAATGTGCTGACTTTCTTGTGGTCAATGGGGAGTGCCAAATATGCAATTATTTCAGGAGCACTTGTATGCCTAACCACAAAAAGAAGAAACGTTATTGTGTTAAATAAAGATTTGTATAGCTTATTAGCTGAAAACAAATGGGATCAAGCCTTCCTTTCCTTCAATGTTCATAATCAAATCCGTTTTGACTCAGAAGGACAGTAGGCACGAAATTATACATTAGGCTGCAATCAAATGGAGTTCCTTACAAAAAGAGATCTCTCTGCTGGACCTGTTTTTCTCTACACAGTAACTGAAATTGGCATTTCACCCTTCTTAATAACGTGATGTTCATTTGTTTAAGGACTTCTCGTACTCTCTGCAAGACAAAATGACAGAATGATGGATAATACTCTAATGTAGTGCTCATGACTCACATTGGTTCGTTAGAAGATGCCTCTTATGTTTCTTTGACAGTTAGAACTTCATCTTCGTCATCGTCATCAATAGGCGCATACAGATCTGTGTAGTTGCTGAAAGAAAATATGTGCACAAAATACAACATAATGAAACTTGTCTTATCAGTATTCAAGAGTGTTAAAGGGGTCATTGAGTGCAAAACAGATTTTACCTTGTCATAGTTGTATAACCACGGTAAAACGATTGGTTTAGAAAAGGCTGAATTTGTGATGTCACAAATATAGCATCGTCACCCCCCAACATTTACATACAGACCAGCCCTCTTGTGTTCTGGCCTAGGATCTCCAACATTAGTTTAGCTGTGCGCTGCTTTGTATACTTCCATAGGAATTACAAAAAGGAGAAAATTTTGATGAAAATTTTGACAACCATACTAGGGCTGTCAAATGATTACATTTTTTTTAATCAAATTAATCTGAATTTTCAGTGGATTAATCATGATTAATCACTATTTGCAATTACACCAGAATCCTAACCATTTTTTCTTTCTGAAATGCATACCAAAAGATAAATGACAGGACACAGATACATAATTTTTATATTATGTCTGTTAATTACACGGTTAATTAACACAGCCAAATAATGGTGGTTTAAATCAAGCTAAAACATACTACACACCATAATATTTGTCTTTGTAATGTCCCATCGCTTCCTCTTTGGCATTCCTCTTAACCAGGATGTACAATTTACAGTATTCAATTGAACAGAAAGACTTTAATAGAAATAGGAATCCATTTACTGGTTAGCTCCATTGACATATATATATATATATAAAGCTCCGACATCTCTGACACACTTCTTCGCCGCTTTAAAAAAAGTAGCGCTGCGCTGCCATCAGCAGCTGCTGTTTTAGAGAGGCGAAGAAGAATTGTTCACCTGGCGCCTAATTAAAAAGGAGCTAGCCTAACTAACTAAGTCTAGCTAGCTAACCGCCGACATGATGGCTAACGTTAGCGCATGGGGAGAGCCACTGTAAAGTACTGCCAAACCGCGACATGATGAACGTTAGCTAACGTTAGCTAATCATGTCGGCCGTTTGGCAGTACTTTACAGTGGCTTTTCCCACCAGTAAGACGGGAACATGCAACATATGCAAAGAAGCAATTTCGAGGGGTGGCACGAGTGTTGCAAATTTACACACCAGCAACTTAATCAAATATCTGAAGACGCGTCACGCTAAAGAGCACGAACACTGGTATCGGTACTTGGAATCGGCCGATACCCACAGGACATCATTAGAGAAAAAATGGTGAAGTAAGCTGGAGATGGGGTGGTTAGCCAATCGTGTTTTTCGACCAGTAACATTGCTCAAAACAGCACCAGCTTGCTCAGGGTCCCTACAAATAAAACAACGCACCAACGACCTAGCTAGCAAACCCATAATTTATCACAGAAGACTTTTAAGAACACTTAACCATACGACTCGCTAGCAGCTCCTTTCGAAGGACTAGTCCGTACAAGTCGATTACTGAATGCTATGTCTATGCTATGCCTATACCTCGTACAGGCATGGTCGAAAAAATGCTATTTGGAACGCGTTTGGCTAAGCGCCCCATCTCCGCCATTGATTTGCGATTTGTTTTTAACAGTGACGTTTACAAAAAATGCAAAGAGCATTATATTTATGAATAATGAAAGACAACTGTCTCAAGTCACCTAAAGGGTGTCTTTTGGTGACTTGAGACAGTTGTACTTTGGGCACCTAAAGACAACTGTCTATTATAAAACAATATGAATATATACAAAGAGCATTATAGCCATAAACATTACAACAACAAAAGGCACTAAAGACAGTCTTATTTTGGCCATTAAAGACCAAACCTCTGTCAAACTCAGTGCGCCACTTTTTCTTTGATTTTGATCCTGTAAAAAAACAAATTATGAATGTGTATGAATTTACTTATTCAAGTCTTTGGTTACATTATGTATTCATAGTCTATGAAAACAACACACAAAATTAAGTTCAACTAATGCAATATTAAAAACATAATCTAATCATATAAATAGTACAGATCATACTTCATTAACAATTGCATATCTGGAAGTTCAATTTTACACATTTACTGACCAGAACCCCTCTGTTTCTCAGAAGGAAAGCAAAAAAACTAGACACTAATCTATCGGCCTCTTAATTGATGACATTATATCCTTAAATATTCATATTTATACAACATATATCATTAGATACACTGTATGTTATATGTTAAGGGTGGTATTGGGGTTGTCCAGGAGGGGGCGGTGGGGCACCATAGGTGTACTGTTAAAAGCAGAGAAGAACGCGCCGTGGGGGTTGCTCTTGGGTGTGTATGGCCATAGATTGTCTAATATGACTAGATGGCGCACTCTCACGTTACTTCTGGGTTCTGGACGGGCTGCAGTAACACGTCTCTGTCCACACGGGGCGCTCGTAGGCGAGTGCAGAATGCATTGGACCCAATGAGGCTTCACCCCCTAAAGTCCACTTTTCTCAGGATATAATTTTTTGTCAAGCAATTTGAAACTTGCATTCAAAAGGGGGGGCTAGAATAATACACTCAGCTGAAAATTGAATTTTTAAGTTCACTCATCTGTTCTAAAAATCTGTTCAAAAAATGTGACGACGTCATATATTTGCATACTGCCGGAGGTGCTGCTTTATGGCCATTTCCTCGGCAATCTCTTCAGCACTCCCGTATCATGGCTTCCTTTCTCATTGCATCAGCAACATGATCCACAACGATAACACCAGCTGCTATTTGAGGTAAACTTCGACAGAATGTCCTCCTAAACTTTATATTTCTGATTCTGCTTTAGCTTCAGCTGCCATCAGACGGGATCTCTGATCGTAATCGGTCGCAATCCGTCACTGACCAATCAGCATTCATTAGCAGAATGCTAGCGTGTTCCGGCCAGCAACGGCCCAATCCCTTCTGAATTCTGAAAGGGGTGTAACGATTCGATTTGTATCACGATTCGTGGTTGTCGATGCGACTCAAGGACGATATTGGTTCATTTAAGTCTCTGCGCTTCCATCTGAGCGGTCACTCACCCAAACCATAATTAACCCTATAATTAATCCTATAGAGACCGTGTCTGCCCCACGGACACCTTTCTGTTAAATTAAAGGTAAACAACCGAGGAGTTATATTAAATAACTTAATTAAAGTTAAAACCATTAATGCAACAGTGCAACAAAATAGGAGAGTTAAAGGGGGACTTTTGAGTATTAGATCTCTGTCATCTAAAGCTGTTTTAGTAAATGAACTAATATCTGATCTCCATGTTGATGTATTTTGTCTTACTGAAACATGGATGTCAGATGGGGAATATTTTACCTTAAATGAAGCGACTCCTCCGAGTCATGTTAATACTAAACTTTCAACCTAAACTAGATTACAACTCATTCGAAAGCCTGGTTCTCAGTCTTTCGCAACCAACCTGGAAAATTTTCCAGCCGGTTCTCTTTGTAATAGTGTATAGGGCGCCAGGTCCTTATTCAGAATTTTTATCTAAATTTTCACAGTTCTTAACGAGTTTGGTCCTTAAAACAGACAAGGTAATTATAGTGGGTGATTTCAACATTCACGTGGATGTCGATAACAAAAGCCTTGGTACTTCATTTCTTTCATTATTAGATTCAGTTGGTTTTTGTCAGAGGGTAAATAAACCAACTCATTGCTTTAACCACACACTCGACTTCGTTCTTGTGTATGGTATTGAGATAGAACATTTAACAATCTTTCCACAGAATCCTCTTTTGTCGGACCATTGTCTGATAGCCTTCAAATTTCTACTACCGGAACCTCCTCCTGCCAAAGGTTTCTACAGTCGATGCCTATCGGATACCGCTATAGCTTCATTTAAAGAAGCCATTCCTTCTGCTCTAAGTTCAGTGTCCTGTTTCAAGATACCGGACGACTCCTATGAAAACTTCGGTCCGTTCCAAATCGATAATCTTCTCGATACTGCTACGGGCTCTCTGAGAGCGACGCTGGACGCTATTGCTCCTCTGAAAAAAAAAGAATGGCAACAAGTAGGAAGTTTGCACCTTGGTACAACCCGCAAACCCGCAACTTAAAGCAAACTGTACGGAAGCTTAAACGACTATGGCGTTCCACCAAATCAGAAGGATCTAGGCTGGTCTGGCAAGACAGCCTTAAAACATATAAGAAGGCTCTCCGGAGCGCAAGAGGATCTTACTACTCATCACTAATAGAGAAAAATAAAAACAACTCCAGGTTTCTCTTCAGCACTGTGGCTAGGCTGACAGAGAGTCACAGCCTTGTTGAGCCATGTATTCCTCTGGACCTCAGCAGTAACGACTTTATGAACTTCTTCAATGATAAAATTCTGACTATCAAAGAGAAAATTGATGGTCTCCTGCCCTCAACTAGTGCCGACCCGTCCTCGGATGTAGGAACCCTGGGTGCAGCAGTGGGCCCTGATGCCCACTGCTACGGGCTCTCTGAGAGCGACGCTGGACGCTATTGCTCCTCTGAAAAAAAAAGAATGGCAACAAGTAGGAAGTTTGCACCTTGGTACAACCCGCAAACCCGCAACTTAAAGCAAACTGTACGGAAGCTTAAACGACTATGGCGTTCCACCAAATCAGAAGGATCTAGGCTGGTCTGGCAAGACAGCCTTAAAACATATAAGAAGGCTCTCCGGAGCGCAAGAGGATCTTACTACTCATCACTAATAGAGAAAAATAAAAACAACTCCAGGTTTCTCTTCAGCACTGTGGCTAGGCTGACAGAGAGTCACAGCTTTGTTGAGCCATGTATTCCTCTGGACCTCAGCAGTAACGACTTTATGAACTTCTTCAATGATAAAATTCTGACTATCAAAGAGAAAATTGATGGTCTCCTGCCCTCAACTAGTGCCGACCCGTCCTCGGATGTAGGAACCCTGGGTGCAGCAGTGGGCCCTGATGCCTACTTGGATGGCTTCTCTTCCATCACCCTGGATCAACTGACTTCTACAATTTCGAAGTCTAAATCTTCTACTTGTCTCTTGGATCCCATTCCAACTAAGCTGCTTAAGGAAGTTTTTCCTTTAATTAGCACGCCTTTACTGGATATTATGAATCTGTCCTTGTTGACAGGACATGTACCACAGACCTTCAAGATGCTAATTAAGCTGTAATTAAGCCTCTTCTTAAGAAACCTACTCTTGCTCCGGAGGTGTTGGCTAACTACAGGCCGATCTCTAATCTTCCCTTCCTCTCGAAGATCCTTGAGAAATCCGTCGCAAATCAACTATGTGACTTTCTTCAAAACAATGCTTTGTTCGAGGACTTTCAGTCCGGATTTCGAGTGCATCATAGCACAGAAACAGCCCTAGTGAAAATTACGAATGATCTCCTACTTGCATCGGACCAAGGACTTGTCTCTTTTCTTGTCTTGCTGGACCTCAGTGCCGCCTTTGACACCATCGATCATCGTATCTTGCTGCAGAGACTAGAACATTTGATTGGTATTAAAGGAACTGCACTTAGCTGGTTTAAATCCTATTTATCGGATCGATCCCAGTTTGTGCTTGTAAACGGAGAATCCTCGAAGACCACCAATGTTGGTCACCGAGTCCCACAAGGTTCTGTGCTTGAACCCATTTTATTTACCCTTTATATGCTTCTTTTTCGCGACGTTATCAGAAAACACCGCATCAACTTCCATTGTTACGCAGACGATACTTAATTGTATCTGTCGATCAAGCCAGAGGAGACCGAACAGCTTGTTAGACTTCAAGAATGTCTTGGAGACATCAAAACTTGGATGACCTGCAACTTCCTGATGCTAAACTCAGAAAAAACAGAAGTTATCTTGATAGGCCCAGAGCGCATTCGAAGTCAGCTGTCACGTGATACAGTTTCTATGGATGGAATTTCTCTGGTATCCAGCAGCACCGTCAAGAATCTTGGAGTTCTCTTCGACCAGGATATGTCCTTCAACTCTCATATAAAGAAAACTTCAAGGACTGCCTTTTTTCATCTACGTAATATATCGAAAATCAGGAATTTCCTGTCTCAACGTGATGCAGAAAAATTAGATTAGATATTAAAATTAGATATTAAAAATTCATGCATTTGTTTCCTCCAGACTGGACTACTGTAATTCTTTGTTTGCAGGGTGTTCTTGTAAATCTCTTAAGCCTCTTCAGTTGATTCAGAATGCTGCAGCACGTGTATTAACAAGAACTAATAAAAGAGACCATATCACGCCTGTATTATCTGCTTTGCACTGGCTCCCTGTTAAATCAAGAATAGAAGTTAAGGTTCTTCTCCTCACCTACAAGGCGCTTGCTGGTGAGGCACGTTCTTATCTTAAAGACCTTGTAACACCGTACTGCCCTGCAAGGCAGCTGCGTTCTATAGATGCTGGGTTACTTGTTGTTCCTAGAGTTATTAAAAGTAGGATGGGAGGCAGAGCCTTCAGTTATCAAGCTCCTCTTTTGTGGAACCAGCTTCCACTTTCAGTCCGGGGGGCAGATTCAGTCAGCTCCTTTAAGATAAAGCTTAAAACTTTCCTGTTTGATACCGCTTATATTTAGGGCTGGCTTAGGTTTGCCTGGACCAGCTCTTAGTTACGCTGCTATAGGCTTAAACTGCCGGGGGACTTCTTAGGACACACCGAACTCCTCTCTGTCTCTCTCTCTCTCTCTCTCTCTCTCTCTCTCTCTCTCTCTCTCTCTCCCCCTTTTACTAAAATCCACGTTGCATTAATGCACATGACTAATTCAGCTCCTTCCCGGGAGTTCTTTGTGCATTCTCGCTGAGCAGGTCTCTGCAGATCGTAGTTCCGTCAGGACCCTGGTCCTGATTCCGGCCGTGGCCCTGCTGGCACCTGCTGCTGCCGTCATCATCATCATCATCATAATTTTAAATATGATTCATATCACTATTACCCTTTCCTAAAATCTTTGCAGTGGTCCTGTCGTACACCTGGCCGGCTACTTGGAATTCTTTGAATAATTTCTGTTATAGAAATTGAATGTATTCTACATCTGTATGAGTCATTCTGTACACATGACATCCATTGCAGTCTGTCCATCCCGAGAGAGGGATCCCTCCTCTGACGTTCTTCCTAAGGTTTCTTCCCTTTTTTCCCTGGAAGGTTTTTTTTATTTTTTGGGGAGTTTTTCCTGTGCCGGGTCTTGGGACGGAGGATGTTGCATGTGTACAGACTGTAAAGCCCTCCGAGGCAAATTTGTAATTTGCGATTTTGGGCTATACAAAGTAAAATGAATTGAATTGAATTGAATTTAGAACGATACGATCTGAAACGATTCAGTAACTTTTTAGCCAAAAATTCAACTAGTGTGACTAAAAATAAATACCTTGATACTGGACAGTGCAGGTGAAGTTTCCTAGATTCATGTTGTTTCTTGTAATGGCATCAGGTATCAATTATGAATATAAATAAACAAGTAAACAACAATGAATGGCAAATGCATTCACATTTTATTTGAATAAAGTGCAAACAACACTTAAAGTTAAAATTGTCTGCTCTCATTTTCAATATTCAATCCATCTTAAATAAAAGTACAATGAGTGCAACCAACATTTCAACAGTAGGTTTGCACTGCACTTCTACTTTTCAACATTACAATACAAATAGGATATTAATATAAAAATATAGTGCAACCAACATCTCTTCATGTTGAATTAAGAGTAGGTTTACCTGCTACTGCTTTTGTTTTTTTTAACATAAAAATATTACAATATTAATATCCCATGGCGCCTTAGGAGGTGCTTAGTGCTTAGTAGGCGCGGGGCGATGACGTCAGGGATAGACAGACTGAATCAAGTAATATTTAAAGCCTTTATCATTAAAAGTCCTAAGAAAAAAAATCCATATAAAGTCTGATGTGCTTAAATGATAGATGATAGATAATTTGCTGCGCAGATCCAGCAGACCAATGGTTGTTATGTCAATGCCATCAATCAGTATGGTTCCTGCTGCCGGCTCCACCAGCCTGAAAAGAGCCACACCTAGAGATGACTTCCCTACAGAGAGGAAGAAAGAAATCAGAATAGTCACACAAAATATTTATAGGCAATGTTCCCAACAGCTTCTTACAGCTGTGTCTTGTTAATGTATGTTAATACTCTAATCCAAGTAATTGAGTCACGTTAAAATCCTAAGTAAGCTGTCATATCACAGGGCTATAACATTTGCATTGTAGATAGATAAATTATGATGGGAATTATTTGTGATTTTTAGTAATGCATACATGTTCATGCAAGTTTCAACGCTGACTATCAAGCAAGGAAGGGAAGTGATGTTTCGCTCAAATTGAATCAATATTTTTAAAACGTCTGTTCTCTTTTTTCTAATTTTCACCAAACTCAACCTGCATGAAAAACAAAAGCCATGTTTTACACCACAATTACCAGGAACTATTTGTCCCAGGAACTTTTTTCATAGGAACTTTTTTTGCCCCAGACCAGTTGCTTACTGCGTTTACACCGGGGGTCTAAAGTATCGGGCAGATTATGTAAATTAGTCTGTTGACGTTGAACTGCGTGCGACTGCTCCTCCCACTCCCAGTCTCCCGCTGGATTGGACCTTGTCCTCGGTCTAGTGGCCGCATTTTTTAGTAAACTCCATATTCATTTCAAGACAACTCCTTACCAGAGATGGGGACTCAAGTTTGAGACTCGGACTCGAAAGACTTAAGACTCGACTCGGACTCGAGCTGTGGGACTGGTGAACAATGTTTATTTTTAGGAAACATATGATGACATATAGCTTGGACTCGAGCTCAAAGACTTGAGCCTTGACTTGAACTCAAGCTCAAAGACTTGAGACTTGACTTGAACTCTAGCTCAAAGACTTGAGACTTGACTTGAACTCTAGCTCAGACTTACTACACGAATGAAGCTATGAAGCGTGATTTTTAAGAATGGCGGCTAAAATAAAATGCTGCGTGGAGTCAACCAATCAAATGTGACGTGAGCTCAACTAATCAGCATGTGCAGCGCACAAGTCACACCCCCGAAAGTTGAACTCTGAAAAAAGCACTACCTCGCCAGGAGGGGCTTTTAGAGGGGGAAGTATTTACCTGGAACTTCATTTAGACCCTGGTTCCTACGGCGTAAACACACCGAGTACCAGCCCATAGTTCCTAGTTCCTGGGTAAAGTTCCTGCGGTGGAAACCCGCACTGCATGAAAAGTGGGATTTCCGACAATTTCCGGCACCGTAAATTGTCGTGGAATTTCAGGTTTACGGCAATTTTCGGCAATTTGCAGGCAAAGCCGAAAACTGCCGGAAATTGTCGGAAATTGACGTTGGCCTCCCTTGGCAGTTGGCCCCCCATGACTCCCCTCCTCCCAATTCTAGGGAAGGCTTTGACATGTAAATGAAAATGCTGTGAGCTATACAAATGCAAATCAGGGCTGCAGAGAGAGTTTTAGCCCAGGTGACATTTTTTTAAAAGGTAAGAAAATCTCTGGTACAAATAGATCAGGCCTAATTATAAACTCTTTTTTAGCTTGTATTGATGTATTTAATTTAAGTATGCTAGATTACTGTGTATGCCATTAGCTATGGCAAATGTTATGTAAAAAAGATACACTAAATCATCATCGGGGGTCATTCTCCTAGAGCTCAACTAATGTGCATAGTGGCAGGACTACAGTGACCTTTTCTTTAGTCTTACTTAAATAAACAGAGGACGTATTAATCACTACATCTCGCAGACATGGTGTTTCACAGGCACCGCGGTCTGGTCTCGCGAGTCCTTCCATGTAACAATGGCCTCGTATCTGATTGGACGATCCGGACGTTCAACTCGCGTTCAGCTCCTCTTTGACGCGATCAACAACTTTCAGCCCGTCGAGAAGAAACTGCTGTTTGCTATCAGCGGACTGTCCGTCAGCTGAATCAACATGCTGCCGATATGAACGAGCGGGAGAGACTGACTCAAGAAGACCAGACGGCCGCATGAAATCCCAAGGTAAGAATATGTTTGATGACTGCTAGCTAAGCTAAAAGTAGCTTAGCCTAAAACCAAAGCTAAGAGTAGCCTTACAAAAGAACTAGTGAGCAGAACCCGCTTTATTGAAGTGTATTTTTGTAGTGTATAAGATTTAAAGAGCATGCTTTCATTCTGCGGTATAAGGAAATGGATGCCATAGAATAGATACCGATCATAACTGTACATTTTGTTTTCACAGACTAGTTTTACCTCACAATGAGGCGCTGACCTCCTATTTGCTCGGAGCAACATCTGTAAGTGACTTTTTTTTAACTGTTTCTCCTTCCTTGTTTAATGTTACGGTGACTTGCGTGTTGTTTTTTATTCATACCACTTTCATTTAGTTGTTTTCCAGCCGCCTGTAAGATGTATTACGAGACGGCACGTCAGAGCTTCAGAATCGCGCCAGAAAAACTCACTGCGGGCGGAAGAGCGAAGAGTTCCGCGCGAGAAGAAAGCGGGTAAGAGTTTATTTGGTGACTATTTTTCACGAGCATTGATGTGTTGTGTCCATACGCATCGCACTGATTTATTGTTTTGTTTTTCTCAGCTGCTGGAATGGAGACAGCGTGTGCTCGCAGATGACGAGGTGGAACTCTGGAAGTCCGCCAGCGGAGACCTCATGTCTGCCGAAGAAGAGGGCATGTTGGCGGGGTCTCTGGGTGGATTGTACGGTCGCCGTCATTTCGTTGGACGGAGCTCTCTGAACTCTGTGCGAAGCTGCAGTCCCGGTCAGAGGCGACTCCAAAGTACAGAGCAGCGCACAATGTGCGTCTGCGCAACGGACCTGCCTCGGAAAGAACGCCGCCAGTTACCTAACCCCGAGGAGGCAAACTGACAGTTGTAGTTTTTGGATCATCCTCTACCCATGTGTGCGCAGATCCTCGCTTTGTATATAATTGTTTGTTTTAATAAAGCTCTTTTTGCATAAACATGTTCCTGACAAATGTTCATTTCCTCTATAAATTCATTAATGTCCTTGGTGGTAGTGTAAAAATTGTTTAGTAGCCTACATAGGATAATAATTACATGAATATACAGTACAATATGAATGAGGCTGGGTGACCAATAGCGACAGATCTGCCAACCAATCACGAGTGATTTTTCTTGTTTGAAAGTTGTGGTTTCATCCAATGAGGAGTAAGGAAACTCAAGCCAGGCCTGCCCAGGTGTGGTTTTACTGCTAATCACGAGTGATTTTAGTTGTTTGAAAGTTGTGGTTTCATCCAATAAGAAGTAAGGATATACAGCCCGCTCCGCTCAGCCACCCGCGGTTTCGCTGCATTCATATGCTAATTCGGGCCATTTGCACCTCCGCCAGCTGATCGCCACCTACGTCAGAGTCTGTTTCCAACAATTTCCGGGACAGGCGAACGCGGCGTGCGCGGCCTGTAAATTGTCGGAAATTAGGGAAATTTTCGGGCGTTTACGGGGACGAAAATCCCACTTTTCATGCAGTGCCGGCTAAAGTTATGAGTAAAACATTCAACTTTTTTTTTTTTTGCCAGAACCTGTCCTTCCCACAATGCCCAGCTTCTCCCCAGCCTGGATGACGAAATCGAGTCCTTTCAGGACAATGGGTGAATTTTCTCTGTACCTCATCTCATAGCCCCTGAAGGTGATGGTTCCCGTCGTCGGCCAATCCACTGGGACTTGGGCCGCTTCTATATGCCTTGGACTGTCAGACTTACAACCCTGTACACTATAAGCAACACCTTAGTTTAGGGATGGGAAAGGGGACGTGCCATCAACTTCAAAGAGAAGGTTTCGCTTTAGTGTAATGGACACTTTCAAGAAGACAAGGATGATTGGTTAGCATCTGAATGTGATGTATTCCTGTAGTCGCTCCACGGAGTTGAATCTTGCCTCCACCTCCGTTGCTTGCTTCACTGTATACTGAAGCAGGCCTGTCAGCTGGACCACACGTCAACATCGTTAGCACATGTTTTGCAGATAATTCCAATGTAATTCCAATGTCAAAGGATACACCAAAGGTTCCTTCATATTCTTTTCCAAAGTTACCTGTATAGTGTATGACATGGCCAAGCCTTTCAAAGACGGACTGATGCTCTCATTACTGCTGATCACGACAAACAGAGCCACTGCCAAGGTCATGCATGCGGACATGGAGTCCAGGCAGAAGGAGAGCCAACATGTTGCAGAGTGAAACATTAAATGGTAGTTGCAGTTTATGTCACTCAGTGACATGAACCTGCAACGTTATAAACGGGTTTGTGAACAAACATACTGCCCTGTCGGATTTTGGGTTTGTTGTCCTTTTATAGATTCTATTTTTGCAATTTACTGAAAGCAAACAATGACATCTTAGAGTAACTTAACCAGGTTATAATATATTATAAAAACATTTTAATGCAATACAAATATGGGAATTGTAATACAATTTGATTTAAAAAAATGTGGGTCAAAGATATATTTTCTGCCTTTTTAAATATGAGGAGGCACCCAGTTGATCTTGAGGAACGTCGCTTACTTACCGTTTTATGTGACTATCTCTTATGTTGTAGGCGTGGATGCTGCTGAGGCCCTCCAGGGTGGAGGTGGAGAGAGATAGGCAGGGAGAACGACTGATGTTCTCCATCCTCTTCATCTTATGGATGCTCCTCTGGGCGAAGCTGTAGATGAATCACAACCTACACGTTTAATATCCTCTAAAAAAAAACTGTGCTGTACTGCACCTGCTTTGAAGACTTGCCGAAAATCTCCATGTCCGTGAAACACATTTCCATGCAATCAGCAGGTACAGCAAAAGTACCCATAGAATCAATAGTATCATGTTTAAAGTAGGTGTAGATGAATGTAGAGAATGAGAACGAACACAGCTCCAATGACAGACACGTCTGCAAGCATCGGGGGGAAGACTCCCGAGACGGTGGCAACAGTGAACAACACCATCAAAGTATACTGCAAGAAAGGATCCATGTAGAGGGGAAGCGAAGAGTCCACCTCATCCTGACCTTTGGAGAAGCGATTGATAATGCGGCCTGTTGTTGTTGTGTCAAAGAAACTCATGGGACTGGCAAAGACCTGAGAAAGAACAATAGGCGATGAATACATTATTATAGTCAGGTCATTTAAAGGGGATGAGGGGAGAAGATTCCCTTGTTAACTTGTGATCCTTCCTGTCCATCCCATAGCAGAGATAGGGCAGGTCTACAGGTTTTGTGCTCGTCAGAGCACAACAAACCTGTGGCTCCGGCGCAAGCGACGGAAAATATTAGCATCCTAACTCTCTGAGTTAATAATCGTGTGCGCCGTCTGTGCGTTGAGTTTGCGCATCTTGTCCTGCTTGCTGTATCCTGCATTTGTGTCCGGTCTTTCCCACGGCCTACCGCACTAACTTAACCCAATCACCATAGAAGAACTTTTAGACCAATGGGATAGTTAGCACACCTTTTTCCCTATATACTGTATGTACGTAGCCTGGCTAACGTCATACCATGATCTGAAATGAGACTGGGTCTGGAAACCACATGTTCATTTCCTCGTACTTGAGGCTTGGTTTATGAATGCCCAGAGCCGTTTATTGGGCGCTACAAATGTATGTCAAATGCGCCTGTTCCTAGCGACAGAAGTTCCATGAGAAAGAAGGCGATCGGTCAGAGAGTTATGTGTACATGATGTCGTTCAGCGACTAATGCCGTTTGTGCAAGGCAAATGAGAGTAGATGGTATATATCACCTCTGTCCTCCTCTGTCGGGGACCGGGCTGACCGAGGGGAGGTGGGGGGATTAAAGGACCGCGCACCTCCGCGGATACGGGCACATAAAGTCCGCGGAAGTTTGCCGGCGAGTTTGGGGACTCCTGGTATATATGGCCACTCTACAAACATGTTTTTATCGAAAAAAACACTGAGTTTATCCGAGAGGTTAGCGTCGTCTTGCTGCACCCTCCCCGGTCTGTGATTGGTGCCCTATCTTGGGCAAATTTGCTCCATGGTTTTCAGGCTGCTTTGCAGCGCGAAATAAATTGCGCGCGCAAGGCAGCATGGGAAAACCCAGGCTAGTATGAACGTGTATGTCCCCTTGTTTGGGATTCGTATGTGGACCCGGTAGCCAGTTAACTACATTGTAGTCAAAGGACTCACTGTGGTCTGTGGATTGGAGAAGGCTGCGAATCCTCGCCTGAGGTGTTAACTTTTTGCGCAACGCTTATTCTTTAGATTATAACTTTTCGATCCAAGCTATCCTTTGTTCATCCGGAGTTTCTTCATTTTGAACATAACAATGCCATCAGGTAAAATGCTTTTGTGATGGTATATAGATGGTTGGGGCAGTTCACCCACAGTACCTTTTTGAAACATGGTGTCATGGAGTTTGCAGGACGCGTTCAGGGTCACCGAAGTGTAGGAGAAGCCTTTGATGATGGCAGTTGACCACCACGATGGTCAACATCACGCCATAAATAATTTGGTAGAATGACAGGTCTGGGTTTACTGAGATGTCGCCTTGGTTTGAGGAGGTCTTATTGGATGACTAAAAAGAGAAAAGAGATAATTTGTCACTTGGGAATAGAACCAAACACAGAAAGAGGGTGAATGGTTATTTTAATATATATTAAAAAAAAAATACACAGTAGGACCATAGCAGGAATCATAGTACAGGATTCCTACACATTTTGATCAATGGATTTCCTTTATGGCCTCGGCCCGCCCCCAAGTCTCAGCCCCCGCGCAACCCCTACACTCACTGTAGATGCGATATTTGCCAAAGCACTTCACTTTGTTTTTGCAAACCTCAGTGGTGGCGCAGTGTGGTAGGCTCAGCTGCAGAGGGGAGAGAGCAGGGGAGTGGTTCAGTAAGTAACGGTGCCGGCAGAGAATTAATGAGCCCAGCTGATCAACGTCTGGACTGATCGACTCCCTTGTACAACAGTGAGCAGGACTGTGAGGGAGAGACGCGAGCAAAGATGACATAGAGTCTCCAGCACGGCTACACTTGGATATGGAGAGGGGAGCTGGCTCATTAGAATTAAAGGAACACTCGCTCAAAACGGGTGACTGTGGGCTGTTTTAGACGGAGTAAAAGAGTGCTTTTTTAAATGATTCTTTGGGTATTTTGACAAAAGTAAGTTAGACATTTCATTAAGCCCCAAGGAACCACCTCGAAATGACCATTTTAAAATTCCAGGACATTTCCAGGTTTTCCATGACTGTACAAATACTGGTAGCAACAAACCAGCACACACAGGAACAGAGGGCTTGAATACACTGTGGAGGTGGAGGCAATAAGAAACAGGATTTCAATCAGGTGTGGCGCGGACAAACAGAGATTGAGGCTAGCTTTACACAACAACAATCTGAACACAATCCATGGCGTTGCGTTCCCACTTTTTATTTCGCGTTTAGACGAGCGTCTTTGGGTGGAAATCTGCATGCACACGGTGACGCAAAAGTGTGTGAAATTTGATGTAGTATGGTTCGCCTCCGACGAATTGGAGCATCCAACAATTGCCAGTAGGTAATTGATTCGCCTTCTCTGTTCTGATATATCCGTAATGACTCGTCTTATTCGCTGAAAGGACTCCTGAATAGTTATCAAAGCAGTTAAGGCAACTTGAATGTCCGACTGATGGAAATAATCCGACATGTTTGTTGTTGTTTGGCTGTACTGCACATGGATATGACGTCAACGCGTATGCGAGGATAGCAGGGTGAGCAGCTCAGAGCACACTTTTGCGTTTTCAACCCTTTAGACGGGAACGCAACTTTAAGATTTCCACTCTGGAGGGTGGGTTCATTTTTTTTTGTTTTTAAGCTCCCAAAACGCTGTCGGCGTCTAAACAAAAGGCACATCTGGTAAAATATTTTGTCGGCCTGAGATTTGGTTCTTACCCCGTCACCCTCCCCCAGCCAGAAGCTCAGCCACCAGTTGGTCAAGGCCGTGGATCCAATCATCAGGACGATGCTCAGGAGAGTGAGGAAGCTTACTACGTAGCCTGCAGCAGCACGGTCACACATGTGTTAATTGGTATTATTGCATACAATCACGCCAATGCATGTGTTGGATACTTTCACACCTCCAGCTGCCTTGCAATATTGCTGGTAGATTCTCCAGGAGACGGCACCTTCTGTGGTATCTTCCCTTCTAACCAGCTGATCACCGACCAGAGCTTGAGCAGACAGATAATTGTTGAAATAAGGGAGAATGTGGACATTTTCTATTCTGGACACCATGTTTAATTTTTTGCCTATTTGTCGAAAGCTCACAAATGGGGAGAAAAATATAAAAATGCAGGACTGGTCTCGAGGGAGAAGCCAGTAATTTTGGTCGCTAAAATGGACGCACCCTTTGTCTTTCATGTTCCAGATGGAATGAAATACATCGACATACTTGTAGAGATTAAATATGTGAGATGTGAACATGCAACGACAAGAGTCATGATTTTAAACGTTTTGCAGATTCACCTCCTGGTCCGGTTTTCAGTATATCATTTTCGCCCACACTATCAAATGCAACAAAGAGAACAAAAGATGTAGGGGGATCAATAAAATGATAGAAGAAATTCCTGTCATTTCTATGCTGTAGACCAGACACGGTCAAACATCAATAATCTTTTAGGGTGATCAAACATTTTTACAAAGTTCAATGTTCTTAGTTCGGTCGACCAAGGTCCCCTAGTTAGCAAGATGGACAGCTGGCACAACCTTAGACCTCTTCCTGGTTATTTATTGAATGACACAGAAGTAAAGCAGCCTATTCCAAAACCGGCCCCTTGACAGCTTCTGCTCTCTAAATTGCTGCCTGCCATCAATTTCCTCAAGTTATTATATAATGCTAAAGACTTCCAGTGTGTCTTTGTACTAAACTCAATAATCCCCAGCCTGGTTTCTATTAATAATAAACTAAGTGATTACTAGAATGATCCAATATGATCCATTTTAGAAATAAACACAACACGTTTTCTTGGTTGCCATACCGTGGTTCACTAACCCACTGTTGGCCTGGTCAGTTGGCTCTATGTCCATCAGCTGGGCAGCGTCTTGGGGAGACACTTCCGCCTTATTGGGAGTCTGGATAAAAATAAAATAAAAAGAAAAGCTGAAAATACTGCCGTCTTAACAAGTTGACGACACACTTTCAACCTAAATCAGATGATGAACCGTTAACATTTAACAGTACGTTTCTGCCTCTTATAAACCTTTAACACAGTGGTTCTCAACCGGTGGGGCGCGCCCCCTCGGGGTTGCGCGGACACTTTCCCAGGAGGGCGCGAGTTGGCTACAGGATGGGAGAAAAAGAAATTCACGGAAGTTCCCAAATGTTGAAATGCGGTTGTGGTTGGACTATTATAACAAAGAAATCCTCCTCCTGGCGACTTTTGTGTCAAAAGCGACTAGAGACAAATCTAGTGACACGTACAGCATATTTCTCATCATTTAAACAAGTGAAGAGAAACCGTATTGCTCTCTCCCCCCTTCGCCTGCTGCGCTGTAGGTGTGTGTGTGTCTGTGGGGGGGGGGGGGGCGCGACAACTCAGCGAAGTTTTTTTGGAGTTTTACCTGCCAACACTACCGAGGTTCCCGTTTTATATCCTATCACCCGGACACCCGGTTGTTATTTCTTCCGGGAAACGTCGCATATGCGCCCCCCCTCCCCGTCCGCAACTCAGACCAGAAAGCGAGCGAGAAAAATGTCAGCCCCCCCCCCCCCCCCCTCGTCCACAATTCATGGTCTCGGATCTCCCGTATTTTTGTGTTGGCAGGTTGAAGTAATCAAAGTTAACCACAGGTTCCCGTTGATCTTATGATGGACATGTGTTGCGATATAAACAAACGAACCATCAACGGCGAAATAAAAGCCTCGTATTGGCGAGAGCGGTGTGAGAGACCTCCAGCTTACAGCGAGGTCTCTGTGCAAGACTATCCGCCTGACGAGCACAGCCGACCGGGCAGCTCCAGCTGGTCGCATCGCTTCATGGAGCTTCTCAAGTCCGATAATGGAATCATCCCTCACCCTGACACTTCTGCCTGCACTCACTCGGGAACCACTTTGCTTTTTGATGCGTTCAATGTGAAATATCTGCACTTCTTGTACGTCGCTCTGGATGAGAGCGTCTGCTAATTGCGTAACATATAAATGTCGAATGAAAACTTCCAACGCGGCTCGAACCAAAGTCAGTTTCTCTGCGTGAGAAATAAAATGTGCGGCGTGTGAGCGCGTGAAGGCTTATTGAGCTGCAGAGTGACAGCAGGCTGAAGGAACTCTTTACCTCCTGCCCTATTTCGTCATTCTGGGCAGCAATGATACACCAATACCCTCAACTCTGTGACATCGCCTTGAAGGTTCTCCTTTCTTTGGCGTCAACATATTTGTGTGAGGCAGGATTCTCAAAAATGACTGCACTCAAAACGAAATACCGCAATCGAGCCCAAATCGAGGATGATTTGTTGTTTATCAGACATTGCACCAAGAATTGAGGATCCTTTACAAGGCAAAGCAGGCTCAGGTCTCACATTAACATCACCTACCTGCAAACTTCTGTAAAAAATTAACATCAGAGGTCTGGTGCCAATTCCCAATTATTATAGCCTAGTAATGATAATAGGCTTACCTACCGCTACTGAGGATAAACATAAAAATAATAATAAATAATAATATTTAATGTGTGGGCCTAAAAATAATAGCCCTGGGGGCTATCTATCTATCTATGCAAGGTGGTGAAGTGGGGATGGGGATGGCGGCGGGAAGGGGGGCCCCGATTACCATGAACCAGCTTTGGGGGGGCTCAGCTTGCAAAAGGTTGAGAACCCCTGCTTTAACACATTTAGTTTACAGCTTACATGATATCACTCAGCTGTGAAAAAAAACAACAACCAGGGGAAACGTTTTGCAGCTAGTAAAACTTTAATCTACCTAGAAGTTTGAATGTTTTTTTTCCAATACCCCCCTGGTTTAACCAACGATAAATAAGGAGCATTATTTTTACGCAACCATTATAACCGATAAAAATGTCATGCATTATCAAAAACAATTGTACAAAAGAATAAAGACAAAAGGAGGACCAACCTGTTCCAAAATGCTGGAAATCAGTAACGTCTTTCCACTCCCCACGTTACCACAAATGCGAAGCAGATTGCCCTTCAAGAAATAAGAACTTTTGGGTTTAACCCCATCTACATTGCTTCATTGATCCCCACCAGAAAGTAAAACACACCTTGGGCAGTGTGAAGGAAATGTTTCTCAAGGTTGGCCAAGTATCCGTCCTCCCATTCTGGGACGTCGCCCCATTATCTGTGATGGTGTCTGGCAGGTTGGCTGGTTTATTCCAGGAAAGTGTAGCATTTTCCATCACAATGGCTGAGTCACTGCCAGAGTTTTGGATCAAGTAGAGCTCTGGATTCTGGATCAGCATTATTTTCTGAAGTATATGCATTGCATTGATTACAAATTACATAAGGTTACAACGTAGTGACATCACTGCCAGAACAGTGGAGTTCACCTTCAGTCGGCTTATTGCAACAGGAGCATCGGCCACGAGCCTCACAGACAAGGGCATAAGAGCCAGGGAGAACCTCATGGAGTTGAAGATGGCCACCGTGGTGAAGGCCTGTTCATAAAAGAGAATGACTGTCACACTATTGAACCCTGGCGTTGTTTTTCAGTACATCTCGATGAAGCATGTAGATCACGCATTGGGCATGATGGCAAGGTGTGCTGCATTACTGCAGTACTCACATCCGCTATGTTGAGCTTGTAGCGCAACAAAGTGTGTACAATGAACGTGGCAACGGTGGCAATGATGGGGACGATGCTTGAGAGGCTGGTATTTTTGGATGTAAAGCACCGTCTGCAGTTGTTTCTTCTCATTTTTCCGGAGGCCTATAAAGCAAAACAGCATCACATGAGTGAAGAGATTTTGATTTTCTACCAATGAATTACCTGACTCGAAAACAGCACTCTCTAGTGGAGGCAAGGTCACACAACACTAGCTCTGCTGCTAAATTGCTATAAAAAAAGTTGCACACAATTTCCCTTGAAATTCGCTTCACAACGTTTTTTATAGATACAGAAAAAAGGGACTGTAACTCAGGGTTATCAAACTCACTTTAGGTTAAGGTTTTGCCCACAAGTGGTTTGTGTGGACGGTCGACAGGGGGAGTCATTTTCAAGCGGACGCTGCTGCCTGGAGGGACGCTGTCATCAGAAAAGGTCTAATGCAGGGTTCCCCACACTTCTTCTGATTGTGCGTTACTTTTCACTCAACTTTTTAGTCCAAGTCATGGTGATCTACCCTACTTCCCGCTCGGGCAGTTTGCCCCAATAATAATAATAATTACAAGCAGTGGCCGTAACCAAACAGCGCTGCATACCAGGAGCGCCAGATAATCAATATTAAAAAGAAAACACAAGCCTGTCGTCTGTTGGACAGGATCGCGCATGCGTGATAACCTGACGTGATTTTTCTTTTTGGACTCCATACCTGCGATCTTCTCTTCAAAGGAATCTTCCCAGGCATACATCTTGATGAGTTTGATGCTTTTAAGAATCTCAATCATTGTCCGAACACAGCTGTCTGTTATCAATGCCGTTTTCCCCCTGACTTTGTTTGTGAGCCTGCCAATGGAAATCTGAAAGCAGAACAGAAAGCTTTGTTTCAATTGAAAATGAGCTGCAAAACAGCAACTACAGATACCTCAGCGCCGTCCATGTCTATAGCTGACTTACTTTTAAATAACCCAAGTTGCCTTGGCCTAGACAATAGGTGTGTGTATAACTTTGGATTATTGCATTATCTTTTATCTCCTTGCTATGTGGCTCAAGTACATGTAAACCATCCATCTCCCACTGCTTGTGAAAATGTGGGTAATTGATAACAGCAGTTTCTAATATACAGACCTGTAATAGGATAACAATCATGTAGATGGAGACTCCAGCCAGTGCGGTGTAGCCTAGGACGTAGCAGGAATAGAAGGCGCACACAGAAAAGAGCACTGGGTTGGACAGGGTGAAGCTCCCGAACGCTACGGCCTCGAATAATTTGAGACCGTCGTTGGTCAAAACACCAATCATCTAAATGAGAGAAGAGGAGGACTGTTATCTACATTAGCCAGGTCTGCTTTACCGGTGCAAGTTGCTTCAACTAATGGTGGTAGTAACACAATTACACAAAATATTTAGGGATGAAAGACAAAACTCATGCAAGAAACAAGAACAAATAGTCACGAGGGGCCATTCCCGGGGACTGACAGTTGAGTTAGTTAAGTTGATTCAGCTGGTTTAATCTTGTTGAAAGACCAAGTAATCAGCTGCTTGTTTCCTCATTGCCATTTCACAACTGCTTATAACAATGTATTTGTTTTTGTTAGTTTTGTCTGGCCGAGAAATTGTCCGGCACCCTATGGCTTTTAAAAATAGTTTCACACACATAGTTTAACATGGCCATTAAAAATGTTTATAAAAGATTAGACAAACCATTTGACGCGCTGTGTGCAGGCGCCAAGTCCTGTTGCTTGAAAGACATGGGTTTCAACTGCCGCATACCTCGTGTCAAGCCACTGTTGACCAAGAAACAGCGCGAAAAGCGTCTCACCTGGGCTAAGGAAAAAAAGAGCTGGACTGCTGCTGAGTGGTCAAAAGTCATGTTTTCTGACGAAAGCAAATTTTGCATTTCCTTTAGAAATCTAGGTCCCATAGTCTGGAGGAAGACAGGAGAGGCACAGGATCCACGTTGCCTGAAGTCTAGTGTAAAGTTTCCACCATCAGTAATGGTTTGGGGTGCCATGTCATCTGCTGGTGTCGGTCCACTCTGTTTCCTGAGATCCAGGGTCAACGCAGCCATCTACCAGCAAGTTTTAGAGCACTTCATGCTTCCTGCTGCTGACCTGCTCTATGGAGATGGAGATTTCAGGTTCCAACAGGACTTGGCGCCTGCACACGGCGCGAAATCTACCCGTGCCTGGTTTACGGACCATGGTATTTCTGTTCTAAATTGGCCAGCCAACTCCCCTGACCTTAGCCCCATAGAAAATCTGTGGGGTATTGTGAAAAGGAAGATGCAGAATGCCAGACTCAACAACGCAGAAGAGTTGAAGGCCACTATCAGAGCAACCTGGGCTCTCATAACACCTGAGCAGTGCCAGAAACTCATCGACTCCATGCCACGCCGCATTAATGCAGTAATTGAGGCAAAAGGAGCTCCAACCAAGTATTGAGTATTGTACATGCTCATATTTTTCATTTTCATACTTTTCAGTTGGCCAACATTTCTAAAAAATCCCTTTTTTGTATTAGCCTTAAGTAATATTCTAATTTTGTGACACACAGAATTTTGGATTTTCATTTGTTGCCACTTCAATCATCAAAATTAAATGAAATAAACATTTGAATGCATCAGTCTGTGTGCAATGAATAAATATAATGTACAAGTTACACCTTTTGAATGCAATTACTGAAATAAATCAAGTTTTTCAAAATATTCTAATTTACTGGCTTTTACCTGTATACAGTGTCATAAATACATCTCTATACAGGTCATAAATACATCTCTATACAGGGTGGGGATTTCAACATGCAGCATTTCCTTTGTGAAAAAAAAATATCTTGTGTTCTAAAAATATCTTTTTAGAACATTATTCTACTTTTAAGAACATGATCATTCATATAATGTATGTAGTGTCATGACTACCTATCTGGCTATTATAAAAAACCTGACTGTTTAAACATGGGTTGAAAACTGAGCAAGTTATGGTTATTTAAAACGTATGTTTCACTTCCAACACAAAGTTATGGGTGAGCGAGCTCACAGCACATATACATACATTCTCCTTTCACGTACATATATTTTCAAAATATGTTACTGTGGCGGCCCCGCCCAACCCCAGCGCCTGGGAAGATGCCAGCTGGAGGTAATCAACCTCCAGCTGGACTAACGAGGTGCCTCTCCCAGGTGTTAAAAGAGAAACACGGGAGAGGCACAGGGGTGAAGAGCACATGGAGACACGGAGCCACGCGCAAGCGATGGCAACGGGGAGCGTTAATAAACGACTTGCGTGCACCTTCGCCTCGTCTCAGCGTGGTCATTCCGGGTCCCCTGAGTACCCACACCGTTACAGTTACATACATGCAAATACAAAATATGTTTTCACTATACTTCTTTCATTTCCACTATACCTTCTCCCACACACACACGTTCTTCTCATGCACACATATATTTTCACTCACACACATATTCCAAATATGTGTATGTGAAAGGAGAATATATGCAGGGTGCGATTTGTGGGGGGGATTTCCCCCCTGTGGTTTTCCTATCCGCCCCTCTGCTAAATTATTTTTATCTCCGGGGGGGACAAGGATTTCCCCCCCTTGATAGCGATGAATGCAACTTAGCTGCTAGCCTACTTAAACTCTTGAAATCTAACAATCTTCAGTGTCAATACATCAGAGTAGCTGTTCAGCAGCCTTCTGGCAGACGGCGCATATTTCTGAACGTCATCCAACACAAAAACAATGGAACATTTTAGTGCGGGAACTTCGCAGGGGTGCAGCATGAGCTTGTGACGCGGATCGGTTTTCCCTCTTTGTGCTTCTGATTCCTCCTCTTAGCCAAACCGTCGGTGCGTGTAAAAGTGAGCATCAAGCCAGTTAGACTTTAGATCCCATCGATCCCATCCCAAACTTTAATTGCGCTGAGGGGGGTTTCATAGCAGAGAATAGGAACCAGCTCTTTAATAATAAGAGCAGCGCGGAGCTGCATTACTGTGAGTTTGGTTTTGCATATTAACATGCAGTGCGTGATGTGCGTGTGCGCAGCGCCGGCACTGAGCATATCGTCTTACTTTACACGACCCAATAATAAAACAACTAAATGAACATTAAAAGTTTTGCCATGTTGTGATGGGGACTAATCCACGGACCCGAAAAAGGGCCTGCCTACCCTTTGCGTTCTTCTCCCTAGTTATGCAAGCTAAAAAGTCACATGTTCTTGTCTATGAAAAAAAAACTGAACAGGCCTCAGCCTGCGTGTTGGGGGGCCCAGCGGTCGGGCGGACATGCAGTCAAAAGGTGAAAAAAGAAAATGAGAAAAAAAAAGCTGGTGCCAGCCGGGAATAAAACCCAGGTCACTGGCTTCTTAGCTGGAGTCCTTATCTCTGATAAGTGTGCTGAGAAAAAACGTCACTGAAATATGTAAGAGCTCCATTCAGTCAATGCAGCGATGAGCAGCTTATCATGACACTTCTGTCCCATCAAAAAAAAAAAAAACTCTTGAATTACACACGTTGTATGACCAGAGCAGAGCTGTACATTTATCAAGTGGATCATTTCTCTCCAGGTGAGGATGTAGACAGAGGTCCAGTCATGTCAGTCACAGTGGGACATTTGACCAACTTGATTAGTTTGTTTCATTCTGCTGATATGCAGGGGAAACATGCACAAAGCTGTGGCCTCCAAATGAGTGCACGTGCATCAAAGCAGTTGCTAAGCTGCTTCATCAATATGTGTAGGGGAAGCTATTGAGCCAAAATGCCATTTGGTAACATTGAATGCACTGAAATCAGGAGGGTTACCTCACATAAAAGTGTAAAAACGTTTAACTTTGCCAATAGGTGGCGCTATATATATTTTTTGAATCACTGCATGACAATACTTTAAGGCCTACACTAGCATCATGAATATGAAAATTCAAAAATACCACTGTTCCTTGGAGTTATAACACTTTACATTCACAAGAAAATCGCCCAAAATCGCCTGAAATGGAGGCCAGCTCACGCCCAGGTAGTTTCACGAAAACTCTTGATTCTAATATTATAGGACCACACCGTTGTCAGGATCCATTTGCCTGACTTTGATATTAATCGGGCGTAAACTCTCGGAGGTAATGGTTCATTTGTAAATTAAAAAAACGCAAATTGTCGCCAAAAAACTGGCGAAAAGTGCACATATTCAGCAATGAAAGACAGTGCCCCCTAGTCTTCAAATATTCTGAAAATATGTGGGTGTGTTCTGGGAGGCAATCCAAACATGTGATATCAATTTGGTGAAAACAGGCCTTGTAGTTTGGAAGTTCTGAGTCTTTCAGAAAGAAGCCACGCCCCTTAGAAGTTGATTGGTCTCTAAAATTGTAACCAAATGAGATATTAAAAAGCTTTCAACAATAATAGGTGGCAGTAAGCCAATAATTAATTTTTGAGATTTTCGTTCGTTAAAACGTGTTTTTCACAAAATGGCGGAAAATATTGGTAGGCGCATTTGCATACAATGATTGACTTTTTTGTAGACCACATCCAAGAGCACCTGTGTGTAAAATTTCAACTCTATTGGTGAAAGTAGAAAAACATTTCCCCTCAGGATTTTTTTTTTCAAATTTCCAGGGGGCGGTAGAGATCCATTTTTTTAAACCCAAAAGCGCGACCCCAAGAATATCTAAATTTCACGCACTTCTGATGCCCGTGCCAAGTTTTATGAGTTTTTGAATATGATAAAAGCCTCAAAAGTGCGTTTAAAGTGGTGAAATAATAATAATAATTCTTTCGAAACGCTTTCAGTGTCGACTCAGGCCCTAAAAAGAAGAATTCTTCGAAACACAATAGGGCTTCGCCCGACTTTCAGTCGGCTGAGGCCCTAAATATTATGGTGTGTAGTATGTTTCAGCTTGATTTAAACCACCATTATTTGGCTGTGGTAATAAACAGACATAATATGAAAATTATGTATCTGTGTCCTGTTATTTATCTTTTGGTATGCATTTCAGAAAGAAAAAATGGTTAGGATTCAGGTAATTGCAAATAGTGATTAATCATGAGTCAGCTGCAGGCCCTAATAAGAAGTATTCTTCGAAACACAATAGGGCTTCGCCTGACTTTCAGTCGGCTCAGGCCCTAATAAGAAGAATTCTTCGATACACAATAGTGCTTCGCCCGACTTTCAGTCGGCTCAGGCCCTAATAATAATTCCATCAAATACAATAGGTTCCTCTCCAACGAAGTCGTAGCGAGGACCCTAATAATTCCATCAGATACAATAGGTTCCTCTCCGACGAAGTCGTAGCGAGGACCCTAATAATAATTCCATCAAATACAATAGGTTCCTCTCCAACAAAGTCGTAGCGAGGACCCTAATAATAATAATAATAATTCCATCAAATACAATAGGATCCTCTCCGACGAAGTCGTAGCGAAGACCCTAAATATAGTGAAATGGCTTCTACAAGGAGTATAATTTAGGTTGGCATGTTCACACCAAAGATGGAGCCCTTCAAGAAAAACATAAAACAGTCCGAAAATTGAAAAGACAAGAGCAAATGTTAGCTATAGCAAAGTGCTAAAGCAATGAAAGCTAACTTACTGTGTATGCTGTATTGTGGTTGAATAACAAAATGTCCCGTAATTACCGTACAGAAGTAAGTTAAATTAGCTAAGCAGAAGCAGTCAAATCGCTCTTTACATGTAAAGGAAACCCTCTGCCTGAACTTTGTAGTTTGTTATGCCACGTGACACAATCCAACAGCTTGGGAGGAACGCAAACTAGTTAACAAGATCACAGCATTCAAGCGCAAACCTCACCTGTTTGAGTCCCATCTGGTTTGGGCCAACTTTACTGTTTGTCACAGCAACTCCTTCAGCAGTGCTTTTCCGCGCGCTTGGCCGGGCTACCAAAGTGAGCAACTTAATTAACAAGTTTGATTTAGTTTGATTGACGCACCTTGCAACCTTTTTCCAATCCTTTCGCAGCCAACACCAACAGTGTGCATGCTCACCTTCAGGTGGAGTCAATGCCGCTTCACCTCGATAGTGGGCCCTTGTACTGCGCTCTGACTTGATGCCGAGACCTCACGCCACCGGTGTTCTGGCCATGTTACGTATCTGGGCGAACATTGTTTTCAACAATTAATCTAAACGAGATCAAGCAGACAAACTATATTTAGTTGTGAACTGAGATAACCAATGTTGTTATTTTGGTTCAATAGCATATCCTCATATCTATGTGTAGCAATATTATTGTTTTGCCATTGTTAAGGAAAATATATTTTGTATATATATGTATTCAGTTTATTAACAGAAAACTGTTGATACCTTCGCTTCCAAATCATATTTCTGGCTGAAGTCTGTTCTCTCTTAATAAAAAATGTTATCCGTACCTAGACTTTAGATTTTAGCCCCCAACCCTGAGAAATGATCCAGTTGACTATAAGAAACAAGGGCAGTAACTGATCAATTATCCACTTGATGAAAGCAGAGTTCTTTGCAGTCACTTGACCAAAGCTCTGCTGGTGACTTTGTTCTGCACGACACATTCAGTGTGTTCAGTTCTCAAAATATATCTGCCCGACCTACAGAAACAGAAAGGTGTGTACTTTACAAGATAATACTTCTCTTTGCAGCAGAAGTTGTGTTCCATTCCTTGCCGTGACGTTTTGTTTATAACATTGCTGCAAAGCCTGTAGCTTAGTGGAAAGGTATTCTGATTAGGAGAGCATAGACTCAGGTTCAATTCCTGGTTGCACCAATTCATTTTTCTCTTTTTCTTTTTTCACTTTTTTCACAGACAAAGGCCTGTTCAATGCTGCTAGCAGCACTAGTTTATTATTATTATCAGTATACCTAAAACCTAGCCTGGGTGACATTCCGAACTTAGTCCACAACGTTTGAGGTCGGGAAGTCCGGTCTGGCATGCTCAATAGTGGCGCGAGTGGCACGTCACACACTCTCGTTGCTCTTATTGGTTGTAGGTCTATCCAATTGAGTGCAGAGGCATTTTTTTCCTGATTCGTTTAAAACACGCCCCATAATCACAGCTCAATGGAGCAGTATCAGACTCAAATTCTGACTAGAATTGAGTATGACTACGTCAGGCTACCTAAAACCACCAATTGTTCAACAGAAAACAACCTACAGTAAATCCAACAGGTGACTGTCAGGTGACATAACATTGTACCGCGTTTTGTCCCGTGCTACTAAACCAACCTTCCATACAAGCAAGTATTTATTATTAGTTTTTACAATATAAAGCATTAATTCAAACTTTAAAAGTCATCTTATGACTGGACCCAATTAAGCTTTCAGGATTGTGAACCTTTAGTGCTTGTAAATAAGCCAAACTTGAAATACACTTAAAAACATCAGTTGCTATCCTGAATTAAGTTACTCGACCAAAAGCAAAACTAAGTCACCAAACTAAAATAAAGAAATGCAACAAACTTCTAAATCCTTTGATTTAGTTTGACCAAAATCTTAAAGAAGCTAAATGAAACTCTACCTCTGTGTGAAGGACAAGGATGACCCGTTTCAGGTTGTTGATACTGACTCAGGAAGCTCACGCGAGCAGCTTTTTACTCTGCATTACACAAGACACTGACGGGGCTCAAAGGTCGGCATGGTCAGAGAAAAAGTGTCCAACATCTATTGTTATGAATATGGTTTATGTCATTATGTTCTGATATACTTGTTTATTATAGGTTTTTCTGTAACTTGTTCTCAGGAATATTTAATGTGTTTAATTTTTAAAGTAGGAACTAATGTTTATTTATCTGTAAGGTAGGAACTACGTTTATTTAATCTGTTTTGCAGGGACATTTTGGTGTAACAAAGCCCAACAAGCATGTGAAGCGGCAAGTCAAGTTTTATAACTCTGCAAATAGTTTAGTAATTTAAGACGTGCTAATTAAGTTAAGTCAAGTTATCAAGATAAAGTGTTTTCATTCCCCTTTTGGTCGTGTGCAGCCAGTGAGGTACGTTTGGTTCAAGGTTTTGTCATACATATTTATTTTACAGTTTTTCTCGATTGTTTACACACATTCACACATATGAGTAGACATTTTTAGGAACCAGTTAAACACTGATGTGCTCAAAATTATGTAAAACACTATGATGAATAGAAAACACTTCTTCATTCATCATAGTGACCTAAACCTTTTTTGTTTGTTCAGTGTTACACCTACTACAGACAGTACATACTGTACATACGTGTGTTGTAAAATATTTTAGAATATTGTTTTTATACTCACAAACACACAAATTCACGGTAACAAATATATTTCATTTTCTCTACAAAAACAATGTACACAGTGTACATCACAACCAACACAGATTTGCACATAAAGTGGTCTACATACAAAACAACAGAAGAATGTACTGTATTCAGTTACAGTAAAAAAAAAAGCATCAACTGCTACATCTCCACATGCGAAATGTGATTTCTATTTGTGGGAGGGTAGCTTTTTAATTGACAAAAGAAGAAAAGTGATGACTGTCTGACAGAAGGATGACGCCACATTTCCGGGTGTGATGATGAACAATGATTTTCCCTAACAGATATTATGATGCCTCTATAACCACGTCAAACAGCAGGGGGATGTTCCAACGCGTGATTTGATTAAAAAAAACTCAAAACAAAGTTAAGCGGGCAGAACTAATGAGCCTCTGCTGTACTCTAATCACATCAGTCTTGATGTTTGCATGAGCCCGGACAGGTTCCAAGCACCCGACAACACGCCTACGCACACAGAGGAGTCATCTGAACCTCTGGTCTTCTCGGCCGTATGTGATGCTGCGTGTCATCGACTCGCCAGGCCCTCACCACGGCGAATCAAAGCGGATAAGAAATGCATTAGTCCGCAGGAGCAGCCCGCATTAGCTCGTGCCCCGCTAAAGCAGGCCATGTAATTGACTATAGAAAACAAAAGTCCGTCAGTTGGTCAAGGAGCACTCAAAATAGCCCCTTTGGTAAAATGCACACAGGCACACACACACACACACATAGTGGAGCTATTTCTCCAGTGTGTGGGGCAAAAAAGAGAAGTCTTCCCTTCAGAAGTGTTGCTATTTCTGTTTACCACATGGCCCCAAATATGATAGAATTAGGGATACTAAGCGGGAAAGGAAATAGCAAAGGGGACACGTGGATTCTGCAGTTAACTATTTAGGTGAATGCCGCTGAAGTCAGGCATGGTTCTGTAACTGCGGCTGTGTCTTTTCACAATTTGACGATTTGACAAAAAAACAGAGGGGTGGGATGTTTTTTTTTTTTCATTCATAGACAAGAACATTTTACTTTTAATAACCCATATATGGATTTCCAGTCAACGTCACGAAAACATGCGTGTGCAACAAACAGGCAGAAAGCACCATAGAAACAGCATCAGTGCTCTTTATGAAAAGACACTCAAATTAACTTCATCAAACACTCAAAATAATTCACTAAACAGCGCAACGTGCTGTCAACACTCAGGGACATGGTCTGGAAAACTACACTAAGTAAACAGTCGGCTCTGGTGACGCATTTGTGGTGGATTTTTCGGTTTTCCTATCGGGGCATTGTCTGCAGCATTTCGGCCCGCTCTTATCCACAATTCTGCAAATGTGTGGGCAGGAAATGATGCCACCTCTGGACCATTAACACCAATTAACAGTAGACCATTCAAAGTGGAGACGTGCATTCTGTTTCTTTCCTCCGTGAGAATGTGGTTCATCGCGCTAAATCCACGCTCGCACTCAGCAGTGGACACAGGGAGCGTAGAGACAGTGGTGAGCACTTTTTTCAAAGTTTTCCTTGAGGGGTTCAGCGCAGCCGGCGCAGAAAAAAATTCCGTTGTCATCGAGCCTGCTCTGAATGTTATCGGCCAGGGAGATGAAAAACGCTCACGAAAGGTCTTTGCCTTTCGTTTTTCCCCGTCACTCGGCTGAGACACATTAACCCCCTTAAATGTTGGCTTGCTGCCCAATTCCTTCTTCAGACATCGTATGTTAACTCCATCGGCTTTCCTCATGGACCTCAGTGTCCGCACGGCAACGCCAACCTCAGCATTGGCTGTGACAGCTGTGGCATCTCTTCTCTGAAAGAAGAGGGACAGGGCCTGCATCGTTTCGAGCGTGTCACTGATGCCATCTCCACTACGAAAAGCCACTGAGTCATTTTAGCATGAATTCCCTTACATTTGGCCCTGTCTTTGGTTGATCGTGATGTGTCTTCGGCCAGTGCCGCGAAGAGTTTGACCAGGGCTGGATAGCTTTCCTAAAGAGCACTCACAGATGTGCACGACGAGGATAGCCAGCGCACGTCAAACACCCTTCCTATCCTGCGAGCTTGCATCTCCAAATTGGAAGCGACACGCTCTGACTCTCGCATGTTCTTCGGACTTTGAGAGAAGAAGGCGTAGAGGGAGTCAGTGAACATGGAAATGACTTGCATCTGTAATTTGTTCAACAGTGTCATGGACGGCAAGTTCTAGTTTGTGATTCATGCAGTGAATGACAATCAGGTTGGGGTTAATCTCCTCGCGTAGGTGTGTGGCGGCCCCCTTGTATCGGCCCAACATCACCGCGGCCCCATCCGTTGCGAACCCAATTAGTCAGGAGCGCAACGTGTCCTTTGAGATGTCCGTGTTTCTCAAGGCACTGAAGCAGAGTGTCACAGATCGCTGATCCAGTGCACGACTGCAACTCAGCAAGTTCGAAGAAAAAATTGCAACACTCCCCTTCAAATGGAATTCTAATGTAAATGATCAGACAGGTTCTATTTGAATCTGTTGTGCTCTCATCGATGAGAATGCTGAACTTGTCGGGTGAGTTTTTAAGGAAGTCCACCAGACGCACTGACATTTTCTCTGCAATAAACATCAGCATATTCCGACATGCCTTGTCAGAATGCAGCATGTTACCGAGGTCCACACCGTTGAGTTGTTGCAGTTCGACCAGGTGAGGCTGCATTTTGAATGACAGGTCAGTGTAGCAGATCATATAGGCTGTGCGAATGCAGTTCTCTGTGGTTTTTAAACTATGCTCATGATGCTTTCGCCACAGAGTTGCACTGTTCTCAGTTGCCTTCTCAATTGCGGTCTCTTGTCTTTTTCGTAAAATTTCGATGCATTTGATATGGCTTTGAGATTTTCCGTGCTTGCTGATTTTGTCATTTAATTTTTTTGCCGTTTTGGCTTTTATGCCTTTAATGAAGGCAGAGTCTATATGAAGCCTCTCCTGTGTGTGTGGTCCTAAGTCCCTGATGTCAGAACAAGCTTGGCACTTGACTGACCCGTCTGTGCTGACAGCTAGCCACTCACGCCCCTCCCTCCATCTAGCAAAGCGCCCCGGCTCAATGCATCCTCCTACCACATGCGTTTCAGAGTCGCTGGCAGCAACATCGGCGTTTCTTTCCTCATCAAGAGGCCGGGAATCGTCCTGTAGGCGAACATGAGCGCCAACCTCCAGCGCATTTCTTGCGCTATCACTCCCAGCTGTTAATTTAGTCATTTTATTCTTGGGTCCTGAAAAGTAACTTGATATGCTGCTCTGAACACGTTTCATCCTTGGTTCAGCGGTATTTTCTCTGCAAAGTTCCCACACTAAAATGTTACAATGTTTTTGTGTTCGATGATATCTGCCAGCAGACGGCGGATATTTCTGAACGTTGACACTGAAGATCGTTAGATTTCAAGAGTTTAAGTAGGCTGGCAGTTAAGTTGCATTCATCGCTATCGCCAGGGGGGAAATCCTTGTCCCCTCGGAGATAGAAATAATTTAGCAGAGGGGGGGATGGGAAAACCAGAGGGTGGGAAATCCCCCCAAATCCCCCCACAAATCGCACCCTGGTTGTGTCGATGGACTCGTTTTAATTCATGGTTCTAAAAGGCTTGCGCGTGTTGCAAAGCAATTTACCGGCAGAACAATAGGTGGAGTTATGTTTTTTGACGAAGACGACCTGCAGACTGACGTTTGTTTGTGTTGTCATTGGTTTGCTTATTTATAAAAAACTGGAGACTTTTTTGCCCCCTGCATCGCTACTGCTGCTTTTCATTGATTTTTATTTCGTGGACATATTTGTCCCGTATTTTCCTCCATAACTTACAGCCTTGCGAGGCTTGCGTAACTTTTGATGCTAGTCTAGAAAATTTGTTGACGCATGCAAGCACGCAAGAAGGGTTAAAAAAAGCGCCACAGGGGTGCGGTGCGGTAATAAAAAAAAAGCTCCACACCCCGTGCAAGGTTGCCCAAAGTGTCCAAAAAATCGATCGCTTTATCCGGGGGAGAAGCCGCACCGAAGCCCCTGTCCCAGCTCTGTTGCATTCGGAACGGAATGTGAGAGATAGCCACGCCCCTGATTTGCATATAAGAACATGAAATGTAAAAGTCTCTTTAAATAAATGTGGCATTATTAAATGAAAGTACCATGAAATAATGAAATGTATTTCATATTTATGTATTTATTGCCTCATTTATTTATTTCATGATGTATTTCAAATGCATATTTATGTATTTATTCATGTATTCATTTATTTATGTATTTATTTAATTGTGGCTAAAACGGCATTCTATAGGTCAGATGGTTATCAATTCTTCATTCTGTTCAGTTTAATTCAATTCAATTCATTTTATTTTGTATAGCCCAAAATCGCAAATTACAAATTTGCCTCGGAGGGCTTTACAGTCTGTACACATGCAACATCCTCCGTCCCAAGACCCTCACATCGGCACAGGAAAAACTCCCCAAAAAATGAAAAAAACCCTTCCAGGGAAAAAAGGGAAGAAACCTTAGGGAGAACGTCAGAGGAGGGATCCCTCTCCCGGGATGGACAGACTGCAATGGATGTCATGTGTACAGAATGACTCATACAGATGTAGAATACATTCAATTTCTATAACAGAAATTAATCAAAGAATTCCAAGTAGCCGGCCAGATGTATGACAGGACCACTGCAGGGACCACCACCGTCAGATCGAACCACCATCCACAGAAGACTGTGGGGAGGGAAAGCAAAGATTTTAGGAAAGGGCAATAGTGATATGAATCATATTTAAAATTATGATGATGATGATGATGATGATGATGATGACAGCAGCAGCAGGTGCCAGCAGGGCCACGGCCAGAGTCAGGACCAGGGTCCTGACTGAACTACGATCTGCAGAGACCTGCTCGGCGAGAAAGCACAAAGAACTCCCGGGAAGGAGCTGAATTAGTCATGTGCATTAATGCAACGTGGATTTTAGTAAAAGGGGAGAGAGAGAGAGAGGAGTTCGGTGTCCTAAAAAGTCCCCCGGCAGTTTAAGCCTATAGCAGCGTAACTAAGAGCTGGTCCAGGCAAACCTAAGCCAGCCCTAAATATAAGCGGTATCAAAGAGGAAAGTTTTAAGCTTTATCTTAAAGGAGCTGACTGAATCTGCCCCCCGGACTGAAAGTGGAAGCTGGTTCCACAAAAGAGGAGCTTGATAACTGAAGGCTCTGCCTCCCATCCTACTTTTAATAACTCTAGGAACAACAAGTAACCCAGCATCTATAGAACGCAGCTGCCTTGCAGGGCAGTACGGTGTTACAAGCTCTTTAAGATAAGAAGGTGCCTCACCAGCAAGCGCCTTGTAGGTGAGGAGAAGAACCTTAAATTCTATTCTTGATTTAACAGGGAGCCAGTGCAAAGCAGACAATACAGGCGTGATATGGTCTCTTTTATTAGTTCTTGTTAATACACGTGCTGCAGCATTCTGAATCAACTGAAGAGGCTTAAGAGATTTACAAGAACACCCTGCAAACAGAGAATTACAGTAGTCCAGTCTGGAGGAAACAAATGCATGAACTAATTTTTCTGCATCACCTTGAGACAGGAAATTCCTGATTTTCGATATATTACGTAGATGAAAAAAGGCGGTCCTTGAAGTATTCTTTATGTGAGAGTTGAAGGACATATCCTGGTCGAAGAGAACTCCAAGATTCTTGACGGTGCTGCTGGATACCAGAGAAATTCCATCCATAGAAACTGTATCACGTGACAGCTGACTTCGAAGGCGCTCTGGGCCTATCAAGATAACTTCTGTTTTTTCTGAGTTTAGCATCAGGAAGTTGCAGGTCATCCAAGTTTTGATGTCTCCAAGACATTCTTGAAGTCTAACGAGCTGTTCGGTCTCACATTACACAAATAAAGCTTTAAATTTAGATCTTTTGTGGGAAGGCGGGGTTATTTTTTCTTTAAATATAAACTCTTATATAGCCTATATATACAAAACTAATAGAGAAACTGAAAGAAAAACACATCTCACTGAAATGCGGAGTAACATTTTGCATATAGAGTAGTTATGATCTAAGAATTTAGTGCGCTTCTGAAAAATGTCTAATTTCATCAATGATATGGGACATGGCCCCATACAAAGTCAAATTTCTACTATACAACTATACAACACAAGATACCCAAGTTACCTACCAGGTACCTTGTCCTCTTACTACGGGAGTTCCTCAGGGTTCCATCCTGGGTCCCCTCCACTTCTCTCTCTACACCAACTCTCTCGGCTCTGTCATTCGCTCGCATCGCTTCTCCTGCCACAGCTATGCCGATGACACCCAACTACTCTCTCCTTCCCTCACTGGGACACTTAGGTGGCAGCACGGATCTCTGCCTGTCTGACTGACATCTCTCAGCGGATGTACACTCACCATCTGAAAATCAAGACTGAACTACTTCTTTATCCGGGAAAAGATTCTCCTACCCAGAACCTGACTGTTAACTTTGGCAACTGGTGTTAACACCTACTTTGACTGCTAGGAACCTCGGTGTGACACTTGACAGCCAACTCTCCCTAAATCTGAACATTACATTGACAACACAATCCTGTAGATATACGCTCTACAACATCAGGAGAATACGTCCCCTTCTCACTCAGAAGGCGGCGCAGGTACTTTAATATTCATATATATATATTATAAACCAAAAGCTTCAGGTTACATAGTGTCAACATGGGAAAAGAATAGAAAAAGATACATACTGTGAGATGTGGGTTTCTGTTTGTGTGTTTTTTTATAATCTTTTGACTTGTAGAAAAGATGGTGTGACCGGATGAGACCATATAAGGCAGACAATGTGAATTGTGGAAGGGAGAGCACAGGAAAAATGAAGATAAAATATTATCTGAGATAGCGCACGTGTGGCCGAAGGGAGAGCCAGTTTGAACCCAATCTCAGGGCAAGGCCGAAGGCTGCGTGAGGGAGTACCAGGCACTCATTGTTCGGGGAAGGCAGAATGTTACAGAAGGATGAACTGGGTTGAACCAACGTTCAAGGACAAGAGAGGTTATAAAAAAGAGCAGAGTCAGACAGCGGACGGACTCTGAGAGGGACAGCTTGCGAAGCGTGTTTCAGGTCTCCAGGTATACCTGCGGAGGATTGCTCATGTAGCACTTTATCTCTTCTAAATAAAATGTCAACTTTTTTTAACTTTAATTGAGTGCCGTATTGGATTCTTCTCATCAACCAACTCGGGGGGATAGGAAATCCCAACAATACGCACTAACACAACTGGGATATTGGCTCATCACATAAAGCGTTCATCCATAATCCCATTCACGTGATATCTAAACTAACAACAAACACTGTATGAAAAGTGGGATTTCCGACAATTTCCGGCACCGTAAATTGTCGTGGATTTCAGGTTTACGGCAATTTTCGGCAATTTGCGGGCAAAGCCGAAAACTGCCGGAAATTGTCGGAAATTGACGTGGGCCTCCCTTGGCAATTGGCCCCCCATGACTCCCCTCCTCCTAATTCTAGGGGAGGCTTTGACATGTAACACTGCATGAAAAGTGGGATTTTCGTCCCCGTAAACGCCCGAAAATCTCCCTAATTTCCGACAATTTACAGGCCGCGCACGCCGCGTTCGCCTGTCCCGGAAATTGTCGGAAACAGACTCTGACGTAGGTGGCGATCAGCTGGCGGAGGTGCGAATGGCTCTAATTAGCATATGAATGCAGCGAAACTGCATTGCGAAAATGCGTCCTCGTAATCAACAAAGAAAAATGGGTGTTATTTAGTGATGGAATGATTGTTTCTCCCAGTTCCAGTTACAGCAGTGAGAAATATTAAACTTGCATCAGTGAAGTCACCCTGTCATCTAGGTACAAGCTGAAACCACGCCCCAAAAGACATCCCTATGAAAACACGATCATGTTCTTAACCTACTATTTGATATTGAGACTTTTGAGGATCAACTCCAGGAGGAACACCAGGTCCAGCCGGGTTATGAGAGCGAGCTGGACCAACTTCTTCTCACTTCCTTTGGATACACGTCTAGGGGTGTAGATGGTATGTGGGACCCCTTGTTGATTCATGCGTTTATTGAACTACTTTTTGAACAGTGATGATCATATTTTTCTTACAACTTGCGATAAATTTCAGAGCGTCCAATGTTTTGCTGTGCGTGTAAACGTATAAAGGAAACACAAAATAACGCGCACATCCTCACGTGGACGCATAGAGACGTCTCTCCCTTTCGCCCTTCAGCCGAACTCAAGATACTTTCACACAAAAACGAAGCATTGCGTCTCCTGCGCCATGAGGCATATGTTTTATGCTCAGACCAAAGGAACCATCAGCGCACCAAATGAGCCTTTCGCCGTGTAACTCTTGTACTTGTACAACGCCATTCGACAACACGAACCAGATGTGGTAACTTAGTGGTGGAAGTGTCCCGCGGGGGGCGGAAGAAACGAGCTAAGCGGCTACAAACGGCCCGTGGGGACCTGCGTGGTTCGCTCAGCAAAGTTCCGTGAAGCCCCTTCACTCCGCGACACGACCACGCGCGAGCCACGCACGAAATGAACACGCGCGTTCAGTTGTGTGCGTCTGCCCGAGGTGGTTCAGGAAGCACTGCTGTCTCGTGAGGGGAAGAGAGGACGGATGACTTACCCCTGCGTGCCCTTCTGGAGGAACTCTTCCTTTGAGCCAACGCGTTCACACACACGCGCGCGCACACAAACACGAACACACACCCCCGTCCACTGTATTTGGGAAACTGACATACTCACAACACGAGTGCGAGATTTAGCTCCTCCCACCAGAGTGTGTGTGCTTGTGTCTGTCTGTGTGTGTGTGTGCGTGCGTGTGTGCAGCTATTTATTATTGTATGTGTGGGTTTATTTTAAACCGCGTCAACAGCTTAAAGAAAAAAACTAGTGTAATAACTGATTAATATGATTTGGCCGTGAAGGAAGAAGATGAAAGCATGTGACCAATTGTCATCATTGTTATTTGTACTATTAATAGGGAGGTTTTATTTTTAAAGTGTGTTCCAGTCTGTTTGGATTTACTGTACTGTACATTGAGGTTTCAAATAATTGTGATGGTATAAAGTATTTCACATTTTGCCAGCATGCAGAAAATTCAAGCTGTTGATTGAAATACATTTTGTCTGTCAAATTTCAAAGATGGGAAACAAAGATGGGAAAAAGATGGATTAACCTTGCAGCTGTGGATTTTCTTTCCTTTTTCTCCGATACCAAGGAAGATGCTACTGTATAAATTAAAGCCGGCTTTTATTTAGGAGTGCATAGCTTTCATATGTGTATAAAGAGGACTAATAAACAAAAGTAAAAGGCATTACAAACATGAAAGATTCTAAAGCAACAATTTCTTCTTTGCAAAATTGATTTTGTGTTTTAAACATACTAATGTAGTAAATCCATTTTAGGCCATCAGATGGAAAAGCTAAAAGAAAACTCTGGTGCCCTCATGTGCCCCTTGTGTCAGATGACAGCTGACTGCTCAGTTAAAAACATCAGGCGACTCACTAGATTTGTCACATAAGTAGATTTCACAACTAACCAACACATTTCTTGGCATGTTTCAAAGGATAGAAAGCACGTTTCTGGCAAAAAACAATCACATTGTGAAATTCTGTTTTTTTGTTTAATGCAAGTTTAATTCTGTGTTTGACTCGGTCTCCCCCCACAGGCTGCAAAGTGAAGGCTGTCTGGCCTCAAAGTGCCCATTGCTCACCAAAAAGGTGGCTGCTGTGTTCTGATCCTGGAATAGTTGGAGGACACACCTGTCTGACATCAATGCTTGCAAACATGAACTGTACATTGATTTTGTTTGACAGTTGATGCTGATGGCTACTGTAGGATATTAGAAATGAACTGCGTCGTCAGTTTATTAACTATGAATAAAATGCATTTAGTGTACACCAGAATACAGCTATGATTCTGGAACTATGTAATCAATAAAGTAATGAGAACAGTAACACTAATTCTGAAACTAATCAATAGAATAATACCAATACACAGGTATGCTTGTATTCAATGTAAATCAACTGAACAACTTTTATACATTGACAAAAAAAAAAAAACATTAGATTAACTTGTTTTATCACGCCAAGGACAGTCTTACCAATTGTACATATATACATTTATGCCATTTTTAAGTTAACGTAAAGGATTTGTGTCTGTACAAGTGAATGACAGCACATTTTTGTAGAATGACATGATTCAATTCATATACTGTAACACAATTTCACAAGTTTGCCTCAGAGGGCTTTAGTCTGTACACATGAGACAACCTGTCCTGAAACCCTGAGCGCCGCAGGGGAAAAACCTCAAACAAAAAAAAGCAGTGAATGGGGAGAAAAGTGAAGAAACCTTTAGAGACAGCGAATCTCTCTCGCGACGGAGCAAATGCGATGGATATACAGAAAAGTTTAATTAAGTCAGAAATTAGACCAAAATACACATTTTATCTCCTTATAAGCGTTCACGATCATCTCCTGCTCGTCAGCAGAGAATTAATAAAATCTTTGTTTTTGACTTATGACGTGCACTCCAACTAGACAGTTCCAGTGCAGAGCCACCTTTGAGGAAGCAAGACAGCCTGATGTCAATCATCTGGTTAATTTGAGCTAGATCGGGACCGACTTTGCAAACCAAAGAGCATAAGCAACAGTCACCTATATTAAAGACATGTTTCCTAAGGGCTTACCCTAAGGATAGTGGGCATAAGGTCAGTAGGTAGGTAAAAAAACCTGGGTAATTCAAAACAATCAGCCTTGTAGCCTATAAGCAATGACACAACAACACTTTTTGGCCAGAAAGAAAACATTTTAATATAGATTAAAAATACCGTGCATACTAGTAAAGCAGATAATGAAAAATTCTCAATTTGACAGAAAAGTCGTATTTTGCAATAATTACAGTATACGTTCAAATGTGAGTCTCTAAAAATAGTTTTAAAAAAATTGTCAATGCATTTGTTTCAGCAGAGTGAAGATCGATGCATCTCATAAAACGTGCCCCCTTTGGCACACCGGATAGAACCAAACTAGTCCGGATTACAAATGACTAAAGATTTGGCTGTAAAGTTGAACATCATCAAGTCATTTGTGGTGGTGCCGCAGGGTCTCTTTGGTCCGGGTGTTCAGTGTTAGCAGCAGCGAGGAGTGAGGCGAACATAGAGTCTGGTCTTTGCCTCAGAACGTCTGGAGGGTCGAACTCTGCCATCTGTCAGAACCAGAACTTGTGGTTAGTCTAGGTTTTTAGCAGCACATAAGCTGTATCTTTCTGTGTTCCTCTGTTACCATGCCATTTTCCATGACCAAAATACGATCGGCATGGATCACTGTGTTGATACGATGAGCAATTGTGAACACGGTGCAGTGCTTGAAGGCTTCCTTGATGGTCGTCTGGATAGCGGTGTCTGTCTCTGAATCGATTGATGCTGTTGCCTCATCCAAAATAATGATCTGTTGGACAAGAGGGACACCATTGGTTGTGGTGGCCAACTGATGTGAATGATTAGGCAGGATGAAAACTATACATTCAGAATACAGTTTACGGTTGTTAAAACATAACCGGCTAAAGAGGTAACACCGCTGCTTTTTCAGTGGCAACTAGAGATGTTCCGATACCATTTTTTCCCTCCCGATACACGTTCAGTGGGTACCGGCCGATACCGAATACAGATACTGGTGTCCCCTTAACTCTGGTAAATTTGTCGTGCTCTTTAGCGTGACGCGTCTTCAGATGTTTAAGTTGCTGGTGTTGAAAATTGCAACACTCGTGCCACTCTTCGAACTTTGCCGTTTACAGTAGCGGTTACCGACCCGGGTAAGCGGACCCGTAACAATAACAGTTCAAATCTAATGTGTTGTTCGGTACAGCGAAAGTCGGCCGAGAAGAGGGCCCTGAGAGTTAGCTAGGTTCGTTTGCCGTGTGTGACGTTCCACAAACCCGGTTCACGTTAGTAAAACGCTGGATCTCGCTACCTTCTATAGCAGCTTTTAAAGCCTCCTGGCAGCTAACCTAGCTGATTGATATGTTAAAACATGACAGTGGTAATCCTGGGGCAATTAAAAAGTAAAGTGTAAAAGGAAAGTAGCAGGTTCATGTACAAACCTTGGAGTTGCGAAGTAGCGCTCTAGCCATACATAGGAGTTGTCTCTGTCCTACAGAGAAGTTCTCTCCATTCTCCGTGACTGTTGCTAGGAGCTTCCCTTCCAGTCTGAAGATCTGAGGAAACCAGACATTATACAATAATAGTTTCCTTTTGCCAATTTTCACTAGAAGAATTTAATAATTATCCCACCAACGCTGTGCTTTATTATTTTTAAATAAGGGTTCAATAACACCAGTAGGATAACCATCTGCTCAGATAAATTCGATATACATCCCAATCAGTTGTCATTGTGCGTAGAAATTGGTCAGATGACAAGGTCTAAAAGACTAGAACTAAAACTTTTAGACCAGGAAGAAACTCTTGCTAATTTGTCTGAATAACTGACCACACACACACACACACACTGAAGCCATTTTGCATCATTTTTCAGTGAACATACCAAGTCTTTCATGTGGGTCTTTTCTAGCGCTATCCATATGGCCTCATCATTGAAGTTATTGAAGGGGTCCAAGTTGTACCTGCAGGAAAGAACATTGAGGGATTGACCCACCGCGGTGAGAGCAGTATATACCCAAGTGTAGATGTATAGCTGCAGTTAAGGGGTTAGCTTAAGATACCTTACTGTGCCTATAAATAGCATAGGGATCCTGGGGGATGATGGACAATTTGCTGCGCAGATCCAGCAGACCAATGGTTGTTATGTCAATGCCATCAATCAGTATGGTTCCTGCTGCCGGCTCCACCAGCCTGAAAAGAGCCACACCTAGAGAGGACTTCCCTACAGAGAGGAAAGAAATCAGAATAGTCACACAAAGGATTTATAGGCAATGCTCAGCTTCTTACAGCCATGTCTTCACTGAAGTATGCAAATACTCTAATCCAAGTAATTCAGTCACATTCAAATCCTAAAAAGGCAGTCACACAGGGCTAAAACATTTGCATTATAGATATTTTTTAAAATGTATTAATGCATACATGTTTGTGCAAGTTAAGTGACGTTTCCCTTAAATTGAATTAATCTACATTTTTAAAACATCTGTAATCTTTCTAATTTACACCAAACTCAAGCTGCATGAAAAACAACGTTATAAGTAAAACTTTTAGGAACGAGTCATGGTCTTACCAGAACCTGTCCTTCCCACAATGCCCAGCTTCTCTGCAGCCTTGATGTCGAAATTGAGTCCTTTCAGGACAATGGGTGAATTTTCTCTGTACCTCATCTCATAGCCCCTGAAGGTGATGGTTCCCGTCGTCGGCCAATCCACTGGGACTTGGGCCTCTTCTATATGCCTTGGGCCCTCGGACTTACAACCCTGTACAAAATATGCAACACCTTAGTTTAGGGATGGGAAAGGAGGCGTTCCATCAACTTGCTTCAAAGAGAAGGTTTCGCTTTAGTGTAATGGACACTTTCAAGACGACAAGGATGGATGATTGTTAGCATCTGACCGTGATGTATTCATGTAATCGCTCCACAGAGTTGAATCTCGCCGCCACCTCAGTTGCTTGCTTCACTACATACTGAAGCAGGCCTGTCAGCTGGACCACACGTCAACGTCGTTAGCACATATTTTGCAGATAATTCCAACGTATTTGCAAAAAATACCATAGGTTCCTTCATTTACTTTTCCAAAGTTACCTGCATGGTGTAAGTCAAGGCCAAGCCTTTCAAAGACTGACTGATGCTCTCTTTACTGCTGAGCACTACAAACAGAGCCACCGTCAAGGTCATGCATGCAGACACGCAGTCCAAGCAGAAGGAGAGCCAACGTGTTGCAGAGTGAAACATGAAATGGTAGTTGCAGTTTATGTCACTCAGTGACATGAACCTGTAACGTGATAAACAGGTTTGTGAATAAACATACTGCCCCGCCTCACCCCAATGATCCAAAACCAGCATTTAAGGACACAAACCGGGTTCGGAGACATTTATTTTAATGTTAAAACTGCCATGAGCGAGTGATGAGAACCTTTTGTCTGACTCGTGTAGTACTGGGTACAAAAGCGAATGCAAGGTCGAATGTGGTGATGTTGGTGATTCGGGGACCCCATTAGAACCAAATATGGGTTTCAAGCTGTGCACTTTGTAAACATTTGTCTGTCATCATTTTATAGATTCTATTTTTACAATTTCCTGAAATTAAACTAACCTCTGAGAGTAACTTTAAGGTTACAATGCAAATAATGTTTTTTAATGCAAATCAAAATCAGAATGATTTTTTAAAATGAGAGTCAAAGATACATTTCTGCCATTTTAAACATGTTTAAATTATACTCACGCAGTTGACTGAAAGTTGGCTAACTTACCGTTTTATGTAAATGTCTCTCAGGTTATAGGCGTGGATGCTGCTGAGGCCCTCCAGGGTGGCGGTGAAGAGAGATAGGCAGGGAGAACGACTGATGTTCTCCATCCTCTTCATCTTATTAATGCTCCTCTGGGCGAACCTGTAGATTAAATCACAACCTACATGTTTAACATACTTTAAAAAAAACTGTTCTATTGTACTGTACTAAACTGTACGACACCTGCTTTGAAGACTTGCCAACCTCAACCAAAATCTCCATGTCCGTAAAACACATTTCCATGCAATCAATAGTATCACGTTTAAAATGGGTGTAGACTCACAAGACCATGAAAGCAAACACGGCTCCAATGACCGCTATGGCTGCCAGTATCGGGGGGAAGACTGCCGAGACGAGGGGAACAGTGGACAACACCAGCAAAGAATACTGCAAGAAAGGATCCATGTAGAGGGGAAGCGAAGAGTCCACCTCATCCTGATCTTTGGAGAAGCGATTGATAATGCGGCCTGTTGGTGTTGTGTCGAAAAAACTCATGGGACTGGCAAAGACCTGAGAAAGAACAATAGACCATTAACACATTATTATAGTCGAGATCATTTGAAGGGGATGAGGGGAGATGGCATTTCCCTTGTGAGTCATCCTCTCCAATCACATAACAGGTTCAATGTGTCCATTAGTTGAGCCGACTGAGGTTTTGTGCTTGTCAGAGCATGAACCAGTGGCTCCTGCCGAAGTGACTGAAAATATTAGCATCCAAACAGAGTTGATAATCTTGTTCGCCGTCTGTGTGTTGAAGTACATTGATTTATAATAGTTACTTCGGCCTCCCTCATTTGTCTGCATTAGTTTGCGTTTTCCTTCATTTTGCCTTTCTCAAACTCTTTTCTGAAAAGGTAGAGAAGAGTTTTTCCTGCATCTTGTCCAGCATTTGAGGCCTTTCCAAAATGTTACAGTCATAACAGTAACTATGGAAAAATCTTCTTATCAGATTTCTTATCAGCAATTGTGTATTCCAGAATTTAAAACGCTTATTTCTGGTGGTATATAGGATGGTTGGGGCAGGTCACCCAGTCAACAGTACCTTTTTGAACATGGTGTCGTGGAGTTTGCAGGACTGCGTTCAGGGTCACCGAAGTGAAGGAGAAGCCTTTGATGATGGCAGTTACCACCACGATGGCCAACATCACGCCATAAATAATTTGGTAGAATGACAGGTCTGGGTTTACGGAAATGTCGCCTTGGTTTGAGGAGGTCCCATTGGATGACTAAGAAAAATATATGATGTTAGTGGAGATAATTTGTCACTTGGGAACAGAAACAAAGGTGATTTTAATAATGCAAAAGGAAATACACAGCAGGAATCAGTACAGAGTTCCTACACATGTTGAGCAATGGAGTTCCATTTATTTATTTTTGCCCTTGGAGTGTGTAGCCATTGAGACGTTAGCGATGCGCAGTGCAGCGGCCAGAGGAAGAAGTTAGAATCGTGTTGGTGTTCGCTGTGCTTTGCTCCAGAGGCTGAGTGAAAACTAAAAAAAGGACTTGAGGCGAAATAACCCGACCTTTGTTATTTCACAGCAAGCTATAGCGGCAAGAAACTAATGTGTTCATTGCGAAAGCGACGGAGGGGGACAACTTTGCTTAACTCTGATACTTTTGTGCTTGTACTGTGAAGTATATGGTAGTTCGGGGAAATACAGGGCAAGTTGCACATATGGACACTGATGCTTTTATTCTGTCACTTAGTCTAGGTCATCACCGTGACATGGACAGATCTTATTATACTCGTTACCCTTCGGCAGGCTTGAGACTAGTAGGCCTGGGGTTAAGGACTTGGATCCTTTTATCTTTTATGCGGCTCGATGTTTTGACGTCATGATTGCAGCAGGTGCAACACTGACGAGCTGCATTACACAAGACTAGACTTTCTACCATGGGACAGAATGATTATTTTATGTTATGCCGCAAAGCAATCTCCTGTCAATCGCGCAAGAGGACAAAGTAACGTGTCTGCAGCGCAATGACAAACACCAGAGCAACACTGCTACACCCACCATTTACAACTTTGAACTGCCACTTGGGTAATTTGGGTATCTAGTCAACTACTAGATAAGGTTCTTACCCCGTCACCCTTCCCCAGCCAGAAGCTCAGCCACCAGTTGGTCAAAGCCATGGATCCAATCATCAGGACGAAGCTCAGGAGCGCGAGGACGCTTACTACGTAGCCTGCAGCAGCACGGTCACATAAGACACATTTATGTGTGAATTTGTATTATTGCATACAATGCATGTGTTGGATACTGTCACACCTCCAGCTGCCTTGCAATATTGCTGGTAGATTCTCCAGGAGACGGCACCTTCTGTGGCATCTTCTCTACTGACCAGCTGATCACCGACCGGAGCTTAAGCAGAGAGAATTGTTGAAATGAGGGAGAATGTGGACATTTGCTATCATGGACACCATGTTTAATGTCGTGCCCATTTGTTAGCTCACAAATTGGGAGAAAAATATAAAGATACAGGACTGGTCTCGAGGGAGAAGCCAGTAATTCTGGTCACTAAAATGGACGCACCCTTTGTCTTTCACGTTCCGGATGGAATCAAATTTCATACATACATACATACTTTTAGAGATTAAATATGTGAGATATGAACATGCAACGACATAAGAATCATGATTTTAAAAGTTTTGCAGACTCACCTCCTGGTCCAGTTGTCAGTATATCATTTTCGCCCACAGTATCAAATGCTGAAAGAACAAAAGCTGTAGAGAGATCAATAAAATGACAGGAATTTCTTCTGTCATTTCTCTGCTGTAGACCAGACACGGCCAAACAATAATAATCTTCTATGGTGTTCGAAAATTTCAATGTTCTTTCTTCGGTCGACCAAGCTCCCTTAGTTAGCAAGATGGACAGCTGGCACAAGCTTTTACCTCTTCCTGGTTATTTATTGAATGACACAGAAGTAAAGCAGCCTAGTCCAAAACCGGCCCCTTGACAGCTTCTGCTCTCTAAATTGCTGCCTGCCATCAATTTCCTCAAATTATTATGTAATGCTAAAGACTTCCAGTGTGTCTTTGTACTAAACTCAATAATCCCCAGCCTGGTTTCTATTAATAAACTAAGTGATGTCTAGAATCATCCAATATGATCCATTTTTAGACATAAACACAACACGATTCCTGGTTGCCATACCGTGGTTCACTAACCCACTGTTGGCCTGGTCAGTTGGCTCCACGGCCACTGGCCGGGCAGCATCTTGGGGAGACACTTCAGCCTCACTGGGAGTCTGGAGGAAAAAAAAAAAAAAAAAAAAAGAACAGAAAAGCTGAAAATACTGCAGTCTTGGCAAGTTGACACACTTCAACCTAAATCAGATGAACCGTTAAAGGTTAAGACGCAGAAACGTACTGTTATCATGTAAGCTGTAAATGTGTCGTCAGCTGTGAAAAAAGTGGAATGGTTTTACTATCTTGCTAGAAGTTTGGACGTTTTATTTTTTACCTCAGACTCTTCCATCTGGTAGCTGCTGATGAGCTGAGCATAGCGTTCATTGGCTCTCATCAGGGCCTCGTGGTTCCCAGCCTCCTGCACCATGCCATCATTCAAAAGCATAATGTTGTCACAGAACTCCAGGTACTGAGAGACACACAAGTGAGGACGAACATGTCGAACAAAAGCTGTCAGCACTGGGGCCAGAGTTCCAACGCAGTCCAAACACCACATATTTGACTTTCTTATACTGCAGTTTACAATAACATCTACAATTCACGCATGAAAAAAGTAATGTATTCAACTTACTGATATGCAAATATCATTGAGAAACGCAGCTCTAAAACTGAGCTATTAGGATTCACTACTAGACTCTAGTAACTAGAAACCGTCTACCTGGAGCTGGTGTGTCACCAGTATGATGGATTTTCCCTGGAGCTCACTCTTAATGCATTTCTCAAAGATGTGTTTCCCCACATGGGCATCAACAGCAGAGAGTGGATCGTCAAGGAGGAAGATGTCCTTATTGGAATAGACCGCTCTGGCCAGGCTGATCCTCTGCTTCTGCCCCCCTGACAAATTCAGGCCCCGCTCTCCAATCTGCCAACAAAGCAGCAGAAAGCTGCCAAGACCACTGACAAAGTATTCTCTTTTCCTTTTCAGCACGTTACAATACTCCTTCTTCCAGCTACAAAAACATCAGCTAGACACGTTTCTCAAATTTGGAAATTCATACATGGATTTTCTAGTCACCTTTAATCATTTAGTTCTGACTCAGATGCACCGTTTGTTTACCTTAATGTGGAAAGTACGCAGTACACAGCATTTTTTTTTTTTTTTTTTTTTTTTTAAATCACTGGACATCCAATTCCATTTTCAGTTTCGAGAACTGAAATGCAGTTTGGGGAATGTAGAGTAGCCTGCAGCAGAAAGTTTAGCCTGGGTGCCATTCCCACAACACTCTTTTGGTCGGGAAGTTCGGTCTGGCATTGCGCCATAGTGCCGCGAGTATTGCCTGGCCGTTTTCGGCTGAGCAACCAAATTATGCCATGATAAAGCCGGACCTGATAATCAAATTATCAGGGTGGGCTTTATACGATGGACAGATGATCAACAGTAACGTAATCAATCACATCAAAGAGCGCTTGGGTGGGTTGAATTAGTTTACAACGCTGGCTGCCGCTGGAGAATTGAGGTGTGTAGATTATCTTTCAGAGCAGACCTGATAGCAGAGACACCGAATTAATTTTAAAAGGGGAACAGAAAAGCAATCAAGGCATTTGTTGATAAGAACAATGTTTTTGGCGTCCTTCCTACGGGATTCGGCAACTAGGCGTTGCTTAACATACGTCACACACTCAGTTGCTCTTATTGGTTGTAGGTCTATCTAATTGAGTGCAGAGGCATTTTTTTCCTGGTTCGTTTGAAACACGCCCCATAGTCACAGCTCAATGGAGCAGTATCAGACTCAAATTCTGACTAGAATAGCGTACGACTAAGTCAGTCTACAGAAGGTCCCTACCTCAGTCTGATCACCATGGGGGAGGATAGCCAGATCAGCTAGGAGGCCGCAGACATCCACAACTCTTCCGTATCTGCAGTCAGAAAGAGTTGAGACGTCAAGAGACAGTCAAATAGTGTATTCAAAAAGGTTACAAAAAACGCGACAATGAATCCCACTTCATTACAGAGATACATTTAGTTGTGCCTATCATTTTACCATGGTAATTAAAACTAGAGAAATGCAAGTATTTGAAAGTGTTTGTTGCGTCAGCTAAGTCCACCGCGTTTCCCTGTACTATGTGCTTCAGTCAAGATAAGGACTACAGCACAACGGGGGTCATAAATGCCAGCTGAATGCCAGGCACGCAGCTAAATACTTGGCACAGGTCAGGAGACCCACTGCTTGTCGCTGTGGCCGAGTAGTTTCCTAAAGAAGTTCCTGTTGGATAAACGGATGACCTACAGCGCGACTACCTCGCCAGATAAGTTCCTCTTATCTCTCAGCACTTTTCTTTATGACCAACATTAGATACCAAGGAAAGACCCTTCAAGCATTGTTAGGATCTGTGTAACTGCAACAACGAGAAACTTAATGTTAGAGAGACCTTTCTCTTTCAATATTCAAAAGGTCTGTTTACTTATCATTTACATGGGTTAAGCGATTATATACTTGGATTCGTCAAGAGGTTCCCCCATTATGATGTTTTCTAGAACAGTCCCATGAAATATCCAGGCCTGCTGGGAAACGTAGGCAAAAGTCCCATCAGCTGTGACGGAGCCCTGCAGAAGGTGCATCTAAAACATAGAAATGAGAAAGGCTGCATGTTACATGGCATCTGTAAGATCTGTTTAGCTTTGACTTGGTTAGACGAAAGCAGGTTGAATTCAACCGAGCCATGTAAGCATTGATTTATTCTAACAGCCAGGCTAAAATGAATCCTGGAGTCTCATGTGTTAAACATGTTTTCGGATTAGAGCGCAGCTTATTTAACAGTTGAGTGCGATATACAGTGGGTACCGAAAGTATTGAGACCTTTACATTTCTTTGTTTCAAGCATTATTCCCAATTTATGTACACTTTACAAAAAGTGTTTGCCATTATAAAGAAAAACTGAAATATCACATGGTCACAAGTATTCAAACCTTTTGCTGTGACTCATGCTTTCCATTTTCCCTGATCCTCCTTAAGATGGTTCTACTCCATTAGTGTCCTGTGGTGTTTAATTAAACTGATTAGACTTTATTAGGAAAGGCGTACACCTGTATAAAAGACCTTACAGCGCAGGTCAGAGCAAATGAGAATCATGAGGTCGAATGAACTGCCCAAAGAAAGTTTTGTTGAGGCACAGATTTTGACCAGGTCACAAAATAATGTCTGCAGCACTAAAAGGTTCGTAAGAGCACAGTGGCCTCCATAATCCTTAAATAGAAGACTTTTGACAACCAGAACTTTCCAGACGTGGCCTTCCAGCCAAACTGGGCAATCGTGGGAGAAGAGCCTTGGTGAGAGGAACCCAAAAGTTCACATTGGCTGAGCTCTAGAAATGCAGTAGGGAGAAAGTTCCAAAGTCAATTATCACGGCAGCCCTCTACCAGTCAGGGCTTTATGGCAGAGTGACCCTAACGGAAGCCTCGCCTCAGTGCAAGACGTATGAAAGCCTACATAGTTTGTCCCCCCCCCCCCTCCCCTAAAATTAAATCACACACACAGCTAAGCGGTATATTGGAGAAAACAAGGCACTGCTCACATTCCCAATACAGGTGAAACATGTAGGGCTGTAGTCAACCAAAAAAATGCTTAGTCGACCAAAGTCTCGTCCTGCGCAACAATTAGTCGACTAAACCAGCGACCTCTGAACTTCAGCAGCTTAGTGGTTTTTTTTTAAAGCGCGGAGACGTAACAGGCTCCGCCGTGTTTTTTTTTTTTTTAACACCAATAAAGACAAACACAACTGGTCGACCAATGAGAATGTCAGTCGACCAAGACAGCATCGAACGATTAGTCGACTAAAGTTGGAAATATGAAGAGCTTGGAAGAAACCCTCAGAGTGCTCAGGACCTCAGACCTTTCAACAAGACAATGACCCCAAGCACACAGCTAAAATAAGAGTGGCTTCGGAACAACTGACCACTCTTGACTGGCCCAGCCAGAGCCCTGACTCCAATTGAGCATCTCTAGAGAGACCTGAAAATGGCTGTCCACCAATGTTCACCATCCAACCTGACGGAACTGCAAGGAAGAATGTAGAGGATCCCAAAATCCAGGTGTGAAAAACCTGACTCATTCCCAAGAAGACTCGTGGCTGTACCACCTCAAAAGGGCGCTTCTACGCAATACTGAGACAAGGGTCTGAATACCTAAAAGCATGTGATAGTTTTTTTAGTAAATTTGCAAAAAAAAAAAAAAAGTCTGCATTGTTTTTTTTGTCAAGATGGGGTGCCGAGTATACGTCAATGACAATTAAAATAAACTTGATTTTAGCAAAAGTGAAAAGCAGTGAACGATTTAAAGGGGTCGGAATACTTTCCGTACCCACTGTCGTCCCATTGACCCGTGTTCCTCCCTACACCACAGCATGCCCATTTCTGGGTGAAAAATACAGATGCGCGAGTCTTCATCAGTAAGGCTTTGATCCATACAGTGGTCTGTTTAACAAAGCTGAATGCGCATTTATCCCAGCTGTGTACACCTGGATTCACATAGCGCCACCTTCTCATCCAGGCAAACACTCAACCGGTCAAGTTGCGCTTATTCAGTTATGTCTTCATTCTACTTTTCTGCAATACCCCCCTGGTTTAACCAAAGGTACATGAACATCATAATTGTTTGCGTAAATATAACCGATAAAAATGTCATGCATTGTAAAAAGACAAAGAGGACCAACCTGTTCCAAAATGCTGGAAATCAGTGACGTCTTTCCACTCCCCACGTTACCACAGATGCCAAGCAGATTGCCCTTCAAGAAATAAGAACTTTTGGGTTCCATCTACATTGCTTCATTGATCCCCACCAGAAGTAAAACACACCTTGGGCAGTGTGAAGGAAATGTTTCTCAAGGTTTGCCGAGTATCCGTCCTCCCATTCTGGGACGTCGCCCCATTATCTGTGATGGTGTCTGGCAGGTTGGCTGGTTTATTCCAGGAAAGTGTAGCATTTTCCATCACAATGGCTGAGTCACTGCCAGAGTTCTGGATCAAGTAGAGCTCTGGATTCTGGATCTGCATTATTTTCTGAAGTATATGCATTGGTAAGCAGAGAGCCCTTTTTATAAAATAAATATTTTAAAGGTGGAATGGTTTTCCAAAAAGCTAAAAACTGGCAATCAAGTTGTAGTGATTTCCAAAAATGGAACAACAGGTGGGAAACCAACAGAAGGTTTGAAGATCAGTTCGCACTGTAGGTTGTCATTAATGTTAAAACTTTGTACAGACTGGTCATTTGAAATTACAGATAAAAGATGTTATGCTGCAGATTATGAGCTCTGGTGTGAGGCCATATTTACAGATCATAATGTATCACCATTAAAAGGCACCAGCTTGAAGTTCTGAAGGTTGGGTGACGTCACAGCCAAATTACATAAGGTTAGATCGTAGGGATCACTGCCAGAACAGTGGAGTTCACCTTCAGTCGGCCCACTGCAACATCAGCATCAGCCAGGAGCCTCACAGACAAGGGCATAAGAGCCAGGCCGAACCTCATGGAGTTGAAGATGGCCACCGTGGTGAAGGCCTGTTCATAAAAGAGAATGACTGTCACACTATTGAACCCTGGTGTTGCTTTTCAGTACATCTCGATGAAGCATGTAGATCACGCATTGGGCATGATGGCAAGGTGTGCTGCATTACTGCGGTACTCACATCAGCTATGTTGAGCTTGTAGCGCAACAAAGTGTGTACAATGAAGGTGGCAACGGTGGCAATGACTGGGGACGGTGCATGTGAGGATGGCATTGGCGTTTTGAATGTAAAGCACCGTCTGCAGTCGTTTCTTCCTCATTTTTCCGGAGGCCTATAAAGCAAGACAGCATCACATGAGGGAAGAGATTCCTTTTTTTCTACCAATGAATTAGCTGACTCCAAAGGAGCACGCTTTAGTGGAGGCAAGGTCACACACTAGATTCCCATTCTGACAAGCTCTGCTGCTTAATAATAATAAAAAAGAAACCACAAGCCCGTCAGTCAGATGCTGTCGTGAACTAGGGCTGTAGTCGACCAAAGTCTTGTCCTGCGCAACGATTAGTCAACTAAAGCAGCGGTCCCCAACCACACTCCTAACAGCGCGAGCATCTCACCCCCAGCTTAGAGCGAGCTCAACTGGCTCTTTAATAAAAGCGAACTCTGAACTTCAGCTTGTGGACGTTAAATCTTTTTTTTTTAAACGCGGCAACGAAACGGGCTCCGACGGCAAGAGGAAGTTCTTTGCTGCACTTCCCGAGTGTTTTACGCGGTGCGCTAAACTGCGGCGCTGTTACAAAACATGCTAAATTAAAGCATTTAGAGTTGGGGATAAAATATGGGCTGATTACATCAATATACAACTGCTTATAAAAAAGGAATCAATTAAAATGTCTTTATTGGTGTAAAAAATTAAAATATGCAACCTCGGTCGACGAAGACTGCATCTGACCGATTCGGACCGATAGTCGACAGCCCTATTGTGAACGCATGGTGACCTAATGAGATTTTTTTTCCCTTCAAATGGAAGGGACCTACCAGCACTGAGTTGGTGAACGACCAGCTTCCCCTGATCTAACGCATGTGCGCGTGCACACACACACACACACACACACACACACACACACACACACACACACTTTAGGAATAGCAACTACTTTTATAGAAAAACAATGCCTTTTCGTAATCCTCAAAAATAAAGTCATCCGGCAGGTCGCACTGGACCCCCCCCGACGGGCGGGCTTTGAGCTTGACAGCTGTGGTATAACGGATTAACATGATATTCAAAACGAGACTTGACAAGTTTTCTGACTCCATACCTGTGATCTTCTCTTCAAAGCATTCTTCCCAGGCGTACATCTTGATAAGTTTGATGCTTTTAAGGATCTCATTCATTGTCTGAACACGGCTGTCTCTTATCAATGCAGTTTTCCCCCTGAATGCGTTTGTGAGCCTGCCAATGACAATCTTAAAGCAGAACAGTAAGCTTGGTATCAATTGAAAATGACCTGCAAAACAGCAACTACAGATACCTCAGCGCCATCCAAGTCTATAGCGGACTTACTTTTAAATAACCCAGGTTGCCTTGGCCTAGACCAGGGGTGTCCAAACTTTTTCCCCAGAGGGTCCACGAAACTGAAAAAATATACGATGGACTGGGCCACTCACTAGACGTGAGGTGCGCTGCCTCACTTCTAATGCACTAATATTGGAAACACCAATCAAAAGCAGGTAAATTACGTTTGATAATTGAACAAAAAGCCTCCATCATAGCTCTCCATTGGTAGATTGTCAGTGTATTTTTTACAAATAGGTTGGCAGGTCATTCTCTCAGTGAGCCTTTGATTGATTCCTAGGGTGCTGAGCCCCCTTCATTGTCCTTTATGAAGGGAGAGACAAGAGAAATCAGGGATGTGGATATTTCAAGCTTATTACACAACCTTGGAGCTTCATAATGAACCACAGCCTATCCCTGGAGCTCCAGACAACCCCTTAAAGTTGGCAATCACAGCGGGACAGACACTGCATGAAAAGTGGGATTTCCGACATTTTCTGGCACCGTAAATTGTCGTGGAATTTCAGGTTTACGGCAATTTCTCGGGCCTCCCTTGGCAGTTGGCCCCCCATGACTCCCCTCCTCCCAATTCTAGGGGAGGCTTTGACATGTAAATGTAAATGTTGTGAGCTATACAAATGCAAATCAGGGCTGCAGAGGGAGTTTTAGCCCAGGTGACATTTTTTTAAAAGGTAAGAAAATCTCTGGTACAAATAGATCAGGCCTAATTATAGACCCTTACATTTTAGCTTGTATTGATTTATTTAATTTAAGTATGCTAGATTACTGTGTATGCCATTAGCTAAAACCACACCTGGGCAGGCCTGGCTTGAGTTTCCTTACTCGTCATTGGATGAAACCACAACTTTCAAACAAGAAAAATCACCCGTGATTGGTTGGCAGATCTGTCGCTATTGGCCACCCAGCCTCATAAATAATTTATTCATATTGTACTGTATATTCATGTCAGAGCTCAACTAATGTGCGTAGTGGCAGGAATACAGTGACCTTTTCTTTAGTCTTACTTAAATGCACAGAGGACGTATTAACCACTACATCTCGCAGACATGGTGCTTCACAGGCACCACGGTCTGGTCTCGCGAGTCCTTCCATGTAACAATGACCTCGTATCTGATTGGAGGATCCGGACGTTCAACTCGCGTACAGCTCCACGATCAACAACTTTCAGCCAGTCGAGAAGAAACTGCTGTTTGCTATCAGCGGACTGTCCGTCAGCTGAATCAACATGCCTGCCGATATGAACGAGCGGGAGAGACTGACTCAAGAAGAAGAGACGGCCGCATGAAATCCCAAGGTAAGAATATGTTTGATGACTGCTAGCTAAGCTAAAAGTAGCTTAGCCTAAAACCAAAGCTAAGAGTAGCCTTACAAAAGAACTAGTGAGGCAGAACCCGCTTTATTGAAGTGTATTTTTGTAGTGTATAAGATTTAAAGAGCATGCTTTCATTGTGCGGTATAAGGAAATAGATACTATAGAATAGATACCGATCATAACTGTACATTTTGTTTTCACAGACTAGTTTCTCCTCACAATGAGGGGATGACCTCCTATTTGCTCGGAGCAACATCTGTAAGTGACTTTTATTTAACTGTTTCTCCTTCCTTGTTTAATGTTACGGTGACTTGCGTGTTGTTTTTTATTCATACCACTTTCATTTAATTGTTTTCCAGGCGCACGTATTACGAGACAGCACGTCAGAGCTTCAGAATCGCGCCAGAATAACTCACTGCGGGAGGAAGAGCGAAGAGTTCCGCGCGAGAAGAAAGCGGGTAAGAGTTTATTTGGTGACTATTTTTCACAAGCATTGATGTGTTGTGTCCATACGCATCGCACTGATTCATTGTTTTGTTTTTCTCAGCTGCTGGAATGGAGACAGCGTGTGCTCGCAGATGACGCCAGCGGAGACCTCATGTCTGCCGAAGAAGAGGGCATGTTCGCGGGGTCTCTGGGCGGATTGTACGGTCGCCGTCATTTCGTTGGCCGGAGCTCTCTGAAGCTGCAGTCCCGGTGAGAGGCGACTCCTAAGTACAGAGCCACGCACAATGTGCGTCTGCGCAACGGACCTGCCTCGGAAAGAACGCCGCCAGTTACCTACAACCCCGAGGAGGCAAACGGACAGTTGTAGTTTTTGGATCATCCTCTACCCATGTGTGCGCAGATCCTCGCTTTGTATATAATTGTTTGTTTTAATAAAGCTCTTTTTGCATAAACATGTTCCTGGCAAATGTTCATTTCCTCTATAAATTCATTAATGTCCTTGGTGGTAGTCTAATAATTGTTTAGTAGCCTACATAGGATAATATTTACATGAATATACAGTACAATATGAATGAATAAATAATTATATATTATTTTATATATATTATATATAATATATATATATTATTTATGAGGAATCACGAGTGATTTTTCTTGTTTGAAAGTTGTGGTTTCATCCAATAAGGAGTAAGGATATTAAGCCCGCTCCGCCACCCGCGGTTTCGCTGCATTCATATGCTAATTCGGGCCATTCGCACCTCCGCCAGCTGATTGCCACCTACGTCAGAGTCTGTTACCGACAATTTCCGGGACAGGCGAATGCGGCGTGCGCGGCCTGTAAATTGTCGGAAATTAGGGAGATTGTCGGGCAGTTTACGGGAACGAAAATCCCACTTTTCATGCAGTGAAAAGTGCCCAGCGCCGAATCCCCGCCCGGCGGACCACCGATCGCCGCCGCAGGAGCAAAAGTTTTGCGGGCGAACGCAAACCTAGTCCCAAGTACATACCCTTTCTCGTGTTTTTTTTTCCCCCATGCGTTATTTTCTTCACCTTGGTTTTTTTTGCTTTTTCATGTCACCTCCGGAGCTCCGTAGACTTTCATGCAGGCCAATTGAAAATGGATGGCGGGCTGCAGTTGGCCCGCAGTTTGGACACCTCTGGCCTAGACAATAGGTGTGTGTGTACAACTATGGATTATTGCATTCTTTTATCTCCTTGCTACGTGGCTCACGTACATGCAAAACCAGCCATCTCCCACTGCCCAGTGAAAATGTGTAATTGATAACTGCAGTTTCTAACATACAGACCTGCAATAGGAAGACGATTATGTAGACGAATACTCCAGCCAGTGCGCTGTAGCCCAGGATGTAGTAGGAATAGACGGAGCACACAACCAAGAGCACTGGGATGGTAAGGATGAAGCTCCCGAGTACTACGGCCTCGAACAAACTGTTGCCATCGTTGGCCAAAACACCGATCATCTGAATGAGAGAAGACAGTTATTAGCCAAGTCTCATTTACTGGCGCAAGTTGCATTCAACTAATGGTGGTAGTTCCACAATTGCACAAAATGTTTACAACAAAGTTTTAGTTGTAAATTGGGATGAAAGACAAACACAAGAAACAACAAAGTCACGAGGGGACATTCCAGGAGACTGACAGTTGAGTTAGTGCAATTCCTGCGATGTTTTTCTGCATTAAACCACGTAAAATAAGTCAACGCATTTTACGTCAATCAACCACTACAGAGCTGGACCCAGCATATGCTACAGCCCCAAATCGTGAATCAGTGGTGAAGATGGGGCAGGTAAGCCAAACGCTTTCCAATTTCCATTTGCAACCAGTAATATTGTTCAAAACAGCACCAAACATCAGTAGCTTGCTCAGGGTCCCCACACCATACCTGCAAACTCATAAGGGTTGAAACGGGTGACAAACTAAACCTGACGGGGGGGCCGGGCGATCATCTTAACATTTATATACATTTTTTGTTACACTATTTTTACAGTTTGTCTACCACACGCAGCTTTTCACCTATATTGTTCAATTCATTTGTTTTTGGAAAGTTATTAATTGGATTTTTGTAAACTCTTATGAATTATAATCTATCCATCGGGGACAGTAGGTGGCGGCAGAAGACGAAGAAGAGACTCATTGGACGCCTCCGATGCTACATAACTAGCCACTAAGCCAAACCTCAAGTCACAAAATAGTGATCTAGGCTGAATTTAAGCAACAAAATAGAATGCCGTCCATCTAGCGGTGAAAACGGAAATTAGCGGCGAAACTGAAATGACGTAGACTGTATCCACTGTTGTCCAGCCTCTAGCCGGAGGAGAGTCTGCGGGGCTGCAGCTGGATGTATTTGATAAACTCTCATAAAGCCAGCCGGCACACTCCGTTAGGCGCACGAGGGGCGCACGCCAACCTCTAGCGCACCCCCCCCTTCAAAAAAATAAACAAACTCTTGGATCTACACGATTCACGTAAATTACCCATTTTGAGTTGAAAACTGCGAATTTGGCCCAAAGGTGACTAGTTGGCAGGTATGCTACACATAGACGCACCAACGACCTAGTTAGCGAACCCAGAATTTATCACAGAAGTCTTTTAAGAACACTTAACCATACGACTCGCTAGCAGCTCCTCTCGAAGGAAACTCCGGACAAGTCGATTATCGAATGCTATGCCAAACAAGGTAGTCAGAGTAGAGCTTCGGTGCCCATGGGCTTGCAGTTACCACAGGCACACCAAAATATCCCCGCACATCGAGACTGCTCGACCTCCACAGCTGGCTGATCGACCATTCCCTGCATCTTTTTATCCTGTTCCTGCAGCTCTTCCTCTGTGTAGTCTGGCTCAAACATGTAAGGGCGCCCATCAAAATCAAAAAAAGTCGCTGGTCTGATTAGACTCCGCCATTTCCGTTCCTATTTTGATTGCCGTCTACTCCGAGCCAACAACGCACTACTTGTAGCCTTCCGGCAGTAGACGCGCGAGATCTCACGTGACATGTCGGTGCTGGAGAGGGCTGGTGTCTTGAAATTATTCTAAATTTACAAACTATTCCAAGGTTTTTTATATAGTCTTATGAACTTATATTTGGGCAAACTACCGCAAACAACAAAGTACACACGGTTTTCTGGAACAAATAGTCAATGGACTACCTCGTTTGGCATAGCATTCGATAATCGACTTGTACGGACTTTCCTTCGAGAGGAGCTGGTAGGGTGTCTTGTGGCAAGTGTTCTTAAAAGCCTGTGATAAATTCTGGGTTAAAAAAAGTTAATAGATTAGACAAAACATTTGATTTATTTATCTTTATCAAGGATGAGTTGTGTGTCGAGTGTCAAATTAATCAGACTTCCAAATTCAGTTGTCGCCAGTACAGCAAAAAAAAAAAAAAGTCAAATTTCTTTATAGCACTTGCAGATTATGGTGATCTTTTGGGCCTAGTTTACATTTCAAATGTAAAACGGACTTTAGGTACATTTGTCATACATCATCTCTGGGCAACTTTCTACAGTTCATCCAGAGCAGAAGGTTTCCCAAACGATGGCTCGTGTGATTACCTCTCCTGTTGAAATGTTGCTGTGCCCCCGCAGAGAGACGACTTTCTGAAAGGCCAACAGAGAGTAGGCTCCCCTTCAGCCGGACTGCTGTGCGCAGGTTCACCGCCCAGAACAAGGACAACAGGAAGCCTTTGGAGAACTCTGTGGCAAACAGAGCGAAGGACAGACCCACACCGTATAATACAGTGAACTTCTCTGGGTCCTTGGTATATTTCAGGATCTCATGAACCACAACAGCCTGAGAGGACAGAGAAGTTTATAACACACAAAAAGAGCTTGCAACATTAAACAACTTTGATTAGTCAAAAAAGCGTTTGATCTGATCACCAAAACATCCTTAATATCTCTGCATAATGAGAACATTCACTTTAAGTACACCAAGCTGATTATATCTGCATATTTAAACTAAGTAAATTCTTGTATACATTCATTTTATTAGTGGACCATTTCAATGTTAAAGACGGGAATACCTCACACACACACACACACACACACACACACAAACAGAATGTGATATTGGGAAACTGCTCCCCCAATAGAGGAAGCACTGGTAATGATATACAGGTTAAAATGTAATTACCGGGCTCAGAAACCATGGTGCCATGGCAAGGAGGCCAATAAACAAGGACAGAAGCAACCTGGTTCTTTGAAATCGAAGGATAACTCTCCCCAGAGAGGCCTTCTCCAGGCCCACCCTTTCCACTTCTTCCCTCCAGAGTCTGTTGATTCTGTGCATGACACACAACATCAGCCATATTAAATTACTCAGGTTTACGGTCATTAAATCATCTCCCATCATTGACATGAATCCATTTTAAGGCAAGTATTTCAGCATAGATTTGTAATGAGTATAAATATAAGCAACCATCTATGAATATACTGTCCTGTATTTAATGCAGCACATGACAGTAAAGCAATGTTGGGTGTGGCATGAGTCAGCAAGTGTGTCGGACCTTTCTCCGCTGCGGTCACAATCATCAAAAGTAGACAGTTTGAGAGAGCTTGGGTCCAGCCTATTCTTGAACAAGGCCCACATCGTGGGGGTCATCCAGGAAAAGGTTGCGAAAGACAGAAAACCTGCTCTGTCCAGCTGGTGGGACCTAGACATGGAAACATCACCCAATACGTATTGTTGGTCAGTAAATCTGTTAACATGTCACCCGGCAGTTATTCATTGAGGGAAATCAAACAGCATCAAGAGAACAAACAATGCCTTGAAAATACACTGACTCAGATGAGGACCAGCGGATGGGTCTGAGGGTCCGAAGGCTCTGGCTGTATTTTTCAAACAGTGTTGGCCGGGATGTTTCTCTGTTGTTCACCGCTCCTGGACCAGAGGCCCCCGCTCCTGGACTAGAGGCCCCCGCTCCTGGACTAGAGGCCCCCGCTCCTGGACCAGAGGCCCCCGCTCCTGGACTTCTTTGGAAAACATCTTCTGACTAGAGTGAAAAAAAAGACGGAGTGAAAGTATCAGACATGAAGATAAAGCGAGACAGATTGGATCAAACTAAATTGCGTCAAAAACACACGATGCATGAGAAATGGGAGGGAAAAGATCCCAGGCCGTAAAAGCCACGATGGTTCTGGTAGAAGCAGTTTGTTCTTAACTTACAAGAGAGACTCCTAGACCCTTGTTCCACGCCACGTCTCTTCTCATTTTCTCCTGTACCAAGAGAAGCAAACATGCAGCATCACAATATTACTCCCTTAACACTAATAGAAAAGAGGGGAAAATGGGTTTGAGGGAAACTAGAGCAGACAAGACTGCAAAGAAAGTGCTTAAGATTAAAGATGCTTAACATTCCATTTGGGAAAGGGGAAGCGATCATGAGAGGCAGTGAGGGAACTAAGGCAAAAAGGAAGTGGGACAACAACTGCAAAGGAAGACACTATCACAACATACAGAAATCCAATATAAAGCCACTGAAAAGGAAAATTGCGGAGACAGAAGGTAATCATTTCACGGCTAAGCTTGGGACACACTGGACTAAACTCAACTCTGTTCGTAATGGCAAAGACGGGATCAAATAAGTGCAATAATTGCAACAAGACTGAAGACGTGTCTAAAAGTCAGCAACGAAATAAAAAAATAAAATTCGCCAGAATTTGCCACTAGCATGTGAAGTGTGAAGGGCCCTGTTGCAATTTATGAAAAATAAATTGCAACAAAATTGACTTCTCGCGTCTCCCGCAGCCGGAGTGCGGTGCCTAAACGTCAGCGTTGCAGAGCAGCCTTTCCAACGACCGCAGATTAAAACATTAATAATTACAACATGTTATAAAATAAACAGTTGAACCCAAAGTACCACCAGCTAATGAAAGCTGGTACTGGCGAAAATAGGTGCGTTCAAACCGGTGTGCATTTGCTGTTATGAGGCAGCTAACTTAGCGTTAGCTGTATTGTGGCTGAATAAAAAGCATGTCTACTGAAACTACCGTAAGTTAAGTTAGCCAAGCAGAAGCAGTAAAAATAATTCTTTACATATAAAGCAAAGGAAACCCTCTGCCTGAACTTTGCGGTTTCTTATGCCTCGTGACACAACCAAACAGCTTGGTATTTACGCAAACTAGTTACCGCGCAGAAGTCCGACAAGATCACAGCATTCAAGCGCAAACCTCACCCGCTTGAGTCCCAGCTGGCTCAGGACAACCTCCCACTTTCCTGTTCGTCACAGCAACTCGGCCTCCGGCTCCGGTGCTTCTCCTCGCGCTCGGCCTGGCTACCAAAGTGAGCCGCTTAATTAACGAGTTTGATTGGCGCACCTTGCGACCTTTTGCCAATCCTTTCGCGGCCACTACCAACAGTGTAAATGCCGCTTCGCCTCGGTAGTGGCCATTGTACTGCGCCCAGACTTTATGCTGAGACGTCACGTGCGAACAGTTGTTTTCAATAATGAATCTTAACGACATCAAGCAGACATGACGCATCACTAATGAGCACCTCCGCGCGAAGGCGGATCGATTGCCACAGCACAAAACCCTAAAGCCAGACCCTCATTGACGACCAGGGGAAACAAATAGGTGAGCATTAAACAGGTAGGATACAATTTAATACATTTTAAATATAGACAAATGAGTGTAATATGGTATCTCAGGGCAGGGGCGACCAAGGCTACCGCGGGCGTGGGGGGCGGCCTCTTGCATAACTTACTTAAAACACATCTTTCAATCAACAACATTGATTAACGAAATAAAACCATGATTAAAACAAATCAACATGGCCCCCCAACATATGTTGTAGGATATTATAAATAAATTTGACTACCGGGTTCACAAATCAACCATTAATAAAATATATCTAGTGTACACCAGTACACTGCCAGCATTCTAGAACTATGTAATCAATAATGTAAAGATAATATTGTAATAACCACTATAACTTTGAAACTGTAGCCAATAGAATAACATCAATGTACAGCTATGATTGTATTTAATGTTGTGTGATCAACCGAAATCTGCATTGAACCTCACCTGGAGACCACACCCAGGAGGCGTGAACACTGACTTTCACACCTCTACCGGACCTCCATAAAGGTCGGCGGATTCCATTGTTCTCGAGTTGGACTGGGGAAAGCAGCAAGAGAGGCTCAAGGGCCTGGCCGGGAGGGCCAGCCTGAGGCCTCTTTGTTTGTTGAGACCAGCAGCTCCTCAGCTGAGATGCAATCTTTTTACCGTAACGTTTGTTCTTTAATAAATATTCTTGATTCGAACTTCATCCACAGATGTCTCCTGTTCGTCCGCTGTTTGGTCATTATTTGAACATGACAATGTCGAAACTGTATACGTGTTTTGGGGGGGGGGGGCGCTACAATCACGTGTAGCGGAGTTTATGGTTGCGTGCGTTGCAAGGCAATGGGCACACTCGGATCAAGCTAATGTAAAATGAAATAGTCCAAACTCTCCGGTGCCAAGGGACGAAAATGAAGAAAAGCAGCAGGAGGAGAGGAAAGCCCAGTATAGAGGTATGCATGTATTTTCATCTCAGACAAGTCAACAAGTCATTTCATGTCACAAATAAGATGCTTTAGATTGACACTGGTTGTTTACATAGCTAGTGTTTGCCTTGTTAGCCAAACTACGGAGCCTTCCAGCTAGCATAGTGATGGTGCCATGAGTGCCATAAGCAATGCTCTTGATACATTCTCATCACTAATCATAATGCACCGCTTGAAGGCTGACAATAAGACTTGTCCGCGACACTAATTACGTCTATTTTACCGATTTGAAACAATATTTTTTAACAAGTTACGTTAGCTAGCTCGCATTTTTAACAAGTGACGTTAGCTCTCTTATAACGGTTTAATTTAGGTAGTTAAATATCAGAAATTGTGTAAATGTTTTAAACACGTTTACAAACACGTCAATTGTTATCTACATTATTTGTACAGTATTACAGCTCATCTTCGTTGTCAAAGGGAAACGTGCCTAAATAAATTAAAGTGATTAAGCTGTACCCAAACTTTTGTGCATAGAGTAGTTCGCTGATGTGGGTTCAAATCGTCAGTGTCAAGCCATTCTCTTCAGATTAGCTTTCCACATATAATTGTTTCTGTTGGTTTTTATTGCTTATGTTTGTGCTATTTCTGTGGTTTTTATTGCTTATGTTTGTGCTATTTCTGTGCTGATTTTAGTGTGTTTGAGTACCATGTAAAGCGCTATATAGATGCATTTATTATTATTACTGAAATATTTAGTGTACAATTTAATGTACAATCTGGTATATATATATATATGTATGTATGTATATGTATATATGTGTATATATATATATATGTATGTATGTATATGTATATATGTGTATATATATATATATATATATATATATACACATATATATATATATGTGTATGCATTCCACACAAGATGTTGTCTGGAATGTAGTGGAATGTTGTGAATAAATGTGTAATGTGGTGTTATGGAATGCTTTTTTTTATTTTAAAATGTTTAAATGCACTACAGACATTTTGCAGAGACCCTCACCTCCTGAAGAAAGCTCAGCTTATCCCCCAGGTTCACCTCTCTCTGAACCATGTAAGTTTGTTTATTTACAGTTTTTCTCGATTGTGTACACACAAATTCTGGTACTTGACACACAATTACCACAACATGTAACTCATGCACCAACCCACTGAACCAATTCTGCTAAACTACAAGCACAATTCCTGCTTTACACCCAAATTGCCGTTCTAAAACACACTTTCCTCAAAACACTACACACAATTCTCTGCATTTGGCACAATTTTCATGAAGAAAAATCTTGTTTTCACAAGGAACACATTGTCATTCAGAATTCTAAAGTCAATTGCCCTCCTATGCACACTGACTCATCACATGGGCAAACACCTGTCACACAGTGTTACAATTAGCAACCAGAAATCGGAGATGAAAAGTGTATGACCGAATCCACAAACGCATACAGCCCTCTCCAAGCTGTGGAAGACGCATGTGGAGACGTAGCAGTTGATGCTTTTTTTTTACTGTAACTGAATCCAGTAAATGCTTGTTTTGTATGTAGACCACTTTATGTGCAAATTTGTGTTGGTTGTGATGTACACTGTGTACATTGTTTTTGTTGAGAAAATAAAATATATTTGTTACCGCGTATTTGTTAGTTGTGAGTATAAAAACAATATTCTAAAATATTTTACAACACACGTATGTACAGTATGTACTGTGTGTAGTAAGTGTAACACTGAACAAAGAAAAAGGTCTAGGTCACTATGATGAATGGAGAGGAAGTGTTTTCTATTCATCGCAGTGTTTTACATTGAGCACATCAGTGTTTAACTGGCAATTGTCTACTCACATGATGGTCTGTGTGTGTCATTTGAAAACAAAAAAACATTTTGAGAAAAAATAACATTGTTTTGAATGTAAAGTTTCATTTTGCAGGAGTATTGAGGGGTTTTGCCCATTGTGTGTGTGTTTTTAGAAAATGTGTGTAGAGTTCTGAGAGTATGAGGCATGCTTTAAGAAAATGTGTGTAAACAATCGAGAAAAACTGTATTATAGTTATTGGTGGTAGTAATAGTTTTAGTTTGAGTAGAAGTAGCAGTCTATAAATGCATATTACTAAAACTAATCATCCAATAGTTTATTATGTAAATACATTCAAAACAAGACCTCACACCTTTATTCGTTGTAAACGACATATTAAAGACCTGCTGCAAGTGAAGGGACATCTACAATCACAGCAGCCAGTGAAACACAGACCGAAGACACAGAGCATACAGCATGTAAGTCTATTTAATAATCTTTATTTTACTTTATTCTTAGAAGCTTACAAAACAATAATTTATTTACACCGTGGTGGTCCATTTTCAGAACAGGAAGGTAAGTAATCCACTGTTAGTATTCATCTGCCAAAAAGTTATTTAAAGTGCCCATATTTTGATTATCTTTAAGTTAAAATAGGTCTTTGAGTTCCAAAAAACATGGTTCTGAGGTTGTTTGCTGGAAATAGCTTATAGGAAATGTAAGATGTGGGTTTCTGTTTGTGTTTTTTATATTCTTTTGACTTGTAGAATAGATGGTGTGACCGGATGAGACCATATAAGGCAGATAACGTGAACTGGAAAAGCACATGAAGATAAACTATTATGAGATAACGCACCTGTGGCCGAAGGGAGAGCCAAGTTGAACCCATTTTCAGGGAAAGACAATGCTACGTGAGGGAGAACTGGTTTGAACTGGCTTTCAAGGACAAGAGGTTATAAAAAGGAGTCAGACGGCAGACAGACTGAGAGGGACAGCTTGCGAAGCGTGTTTCAGGTCTCCAGGTATACCTGCGGAGGATTGCTCATGTAGCACTTTATCTCTTCTAAATAAAATGTTAACTTTTTTAACTTTGAGTTCCGTATTGGATTCTTCTCATCAACCAACTCGGGGGGGATAGGAAATCCCAACAGAAACGATTGTTACCTCCCTCTACTCCCCTAGTTTGTATGCATGTGGAAGCACCAGAGACACACAATAACACCCCAAATCCCAGAAAAAGTGATTTTTCCATAACATGGGCCCTTTAAGTCCAATAAAAATATTTCAGCAGGTAAAACAAACTAGGTGGGCATGCAGTGCCTTCCCACCTATGCATTCACACAATCATACTTTTAGCTGATATTGGCAGCAGTTAATTATTTTTGCAGTAGCCTACTTGTAGTTACTGAATAGCTATAATATTTTCCTCTAAAATAAGTATCCTAACAGAATTGTATTCCTAGGGCTCAATTTTGGATGGACCCATTTGCAGACATAAGAGACTGGACACTTATGGCAGCCATGAACATCAGGACATACTGAGATTCTGCTTCAATGATGTTCTGCAAAAAGACCTGGATGAGTGCACAGACCTCTGGAATAAGCACAAGATTAGACACTCCAGACGTGTCATGTCCTGGGGAAATTCCAGACAAACTATCTCTTGCCTCACAGGTAATTCCATATCAACTGACAATTGACTATATCCAGTCTTACACAAATGTAATGTGTATTGAACATTAATTGCACCACACTGAAATTACATTTGGATCTAGTCATATTTTCCCTTTTACAATGAATTATTGTGTCACTGTTCAGGTTTGGTTCAAGGGACTGGATTGACCAATGAAGACAGGGAACTGGATACATTTCTCTCTTCACACATGCAGGATTACAGCAAAATGTATTATAGCAGCCACGTGATTGGGAGTCAGCCTCAGAACTATGTCACCTTGAAAGATAGCTGGCCCATACATATGGTCTACTGCAGCCCACTCTTAAAAGAGCAGATGTTAAGGAAAGCATTCTCAAATGTGGCTTAGCAGTTTGATTATCACGTTCAATCAAGTAATGAATGGCAATAATCATTAATATACTTGTAACTGAACATGCACTCTTTTATTATGCTTTATGAACTGCACAAAAATTCAGACTTTAAATGTTAAACGCACATAAAGCCTGGAGAGTTCTGTAAGCCAAACTCCATGTTCGTCATAAACACTGTAGGTCTCAAGGAGAGGGAGCTTTAGCGTATTTGCACAAGTGTTTGAAATAGGGAATGGCGAATTTGTCAAGAACTCGATGCATGGCGGTGGTGTTGTTTCAGCAGGTGGAAGTGATGCCAGCTCTGTAGCAAACATCAGTACATCCTCCAGGGGCACAGCATTTGCCTTTTCTGAATGAAAAGTCCCTGTTTAAGTGTCTTTATCAAGTAAAATGTTAACACAGTGTGAAAACAAAGGGTTCACTTTTTACGAACACCATATTAAAAAAAGCCATCACAAACCTTCACAATCAAGAAGAATATCTGCCCTAATCCAAGTGCTTTGCCTTCATGCCGACTGATGAGTGGTCTAAACAGGCTTTCCATGTCGGCAGTGTCACGACGGGTCGGAGTGGCGAGCAGGAAGGAGAACTCAAACGCAGAGTTTCACAAAACAAACAAAAAGAGGACTTTAATAGTCAAAAAGGGCAAGAACAAACTGACACTGTACAGGACGCTCACCACGACAGCGACGACGTTCAACCAACAATGATCCCACAAAAGACAAGAGACACATGGCTTAAATACACAAGGGAGGTGCAGGTGATTGGAATCAGGTGGAATCACTTAGACAATCACAAGGAGACAGGACAGGGCAGGAAGTGAAGTTACCCAGGGAAACACAAAACTTCACAATAAGACATGGACGAGACCAAACTGTGACAGAAGTCAGTTTGACTGTGACTCAAGGACTGAATTCCAGACGGTCTTAAAAGACCTGAGGGGAGGGCAGAGACGAGGACATGGCAGACAAGGGGCGGGAGAGTGGGGACCCGAAGGCGTTGGTCCTCCCTGGGGACTCCGACGGGCGAGGCGGCGGACGGGCCTCAGAGGTCAGGAGTGGGGTTCTCTTCCGGCTGCGTGGCTTGGGTCAGCGGCGCGGTTTCGGGCGGCGGACTCTCTGGCGGCGGCGCGGCTTGGGTCGCCAGCTGCGTGGCTTGGGTCGCCGGTCTTGGTGGTTCCGGCTGCGTGGCATGGTTTGCCGGGCTCGGTGGTTCCGGCTGCAGGCTCGGACGCACCGGCCCAACCTCTGCCCCCACCCTCACCGGCTGACTTCCAGGCAGCCACAGAACCCCATAGGGCGAGGGGCGGCTGCCTCTCTGGCGGCGGCGTGGTTTCGGAAGTTTAAAAAGTTATCCAGCCGCACCAGAAACAGATCATAGCCCGCTTCGGCGCTGCGTGGCTGGTGGAGGTATTCTGCAGAGTCCTTTTTTATGGCGAGCAGGAAGAAGAACTCAAACGCAGAGTTTCACAAAAAAAAAAATACTTTGATAGCGATAGGGCCCGGAGGGTGGAAAGTATGCTTTAATTTATTAAAGTGGTGTTGGTCAATCCTGTTGAAGTTGCTGAGCAGTTGATTTCATTACAGAAACCCCACCTGAACCTTCTGCGTGACCACCTAATCAATCACTAACCCAACAGATGGGATTCAGGATTCTGGCAGGTGTCACAACGGATGCTTGTCCAAATCTTACAGGGAAAAATGTCGGACTTTTGAAACGTACGCAAGATAAAGTGACGGAAATCGATGCAGATCAGAAATTGGTATTTTTGCATTGTATTATACACCAACATGTGTTGTGGAAATCAGTGCTAAAAATGTACCATGCTATTGATGTTACTAAAATTGCAAACTTCATCAGGTCACGGGCATTGAATCACAGACAGTTTGTCGCACTTTTGGAGGAGCATGAGACTGAGCATTGTGACATCGGCTACCACACAGCTGTCAGATGGCTCAGCCTGGGCAAAGTGCTAAAAAGAGTGTGGGATCTGAAAGCAGAGATTGGAGAGTTTTGTGAGAAGAAAGGAAAAGACATCCCAGAGCTCTCAGGAGGTCTAGGTGTCAGATTTTGCATTTGCTGTTGATGTGACTTCACTGATGAATGAACTGAACACCAATGAGTCACAAATGGTATAAAAATGTTCACATTTTGTTTACCATTGTTTTGGTTAATTTGACTGAATACATTTTTTTTTGTAAGGCAACCGCAGTTTTTCATTGCTTAACTATAACATATACTCTTACTAGCTTGTCAAAACAATGCTATTTACTGCTATTTATAAAGAAATACAATTAATATTATGCAGGATTGAGTTCAGCCTTTTGGTCCGGCCCTCCACAACATTTTCTGTCTCTCATGTGGCCCCATGAAAAAAATAATTGCCCACCCCTGCTTTACCATCTGGCCGGAGCAGCGGTGAAGCCCCGCCCTCGTATGTAAATCTGTTATCTTCTGTGAAAGTTTGTAAATAAAAAGTCTCAGGTCGGAGAGCCTCATAGGATTTCGGCACGGCATACGGGGTGTGGCTAGAGTCCCCTTTGCAAAGTAATACGACTTGTCTGTGGTTTTGTTCTCGCCTCAGCTAATGGTAACAGAAAATACCTGACAAATAGTCAAACAAAAAGGCAAGGACAAATTGACACAGTGCAGGACACTCACCGCCACAACGTTCTACCAACAATGATCCCACAAAAGACAAGCGACACACATGGCTTAAATACACAAGGGAGGTGCAGGTGATTGGAATCAGGTGGAATCACTTAGACAATCACAAGGGGAGACAGGACAAAGCAGGAAGTGAAGCTACCCAGGGAAACCAGAAACACGAAACTTCACAATAAGACATGGATGAGACCAAACCGTGACAGGCAGCTTTCAGGTTTGTCTGAGAGTCGCACAAGAGGGGGACCAACACACACAGATGCTGCTGGAGTGCGGTCAGAAAGTGTAGACTTGCAAAACACTTAATGCACAAACAAGCTTTTCACTAAGCGCGCTATACCATTTTGTATCTGTAGACACTTATAAAGCATGATAAATCATGGGACTGGAAAGTATGTGGTTTTTAAGCATGAGCTTGAAATATGTTTGAATGGAGGCAGAGAATGAGTCTTATTGCCTTTGGAATAACACTATATACCATCTGAGGTATTCCTCCACAAGAGTTTGCTTATCCTCAGAAGTCTTCACATGTAGGAAGCATCCAGCTGTCTGGAACACTGAGCTATTGAATTATTGAACTATTGAATGTGCTTTCTTAGTAAACATATTACTTAAATCAAGGTTACTTCATACCTGATGCAGAACTGTCCCTATCTCCTCATCTGTAATATCTTCCACAGTGGCACCAAAACTGGGATTCCCTACAATGTAGTTATTTAACAAGGTCCTCTGACAGGAAATGTTGGAAATGACACAGCAATGATTTTTCCTGCCAGGACAAATTCATTTTCCCTGGCAGCCGTCATGCTGAGCACAGAAAAATGACAGCCATCTTTATCGGTTCGATTCAGGCAGGTGGTGATCCAGGTGACCAGGTAACTTTTTTTTTTTTTTTAAGGTTCTGTGTATGACCAGTAAAGTTTAACTTAAGACTAAAGGGGTCGTGTATAGTATCAAACCTTATTCTAAAGTACTTAACTTTGGCAGAAAGTGGGACTTATTGTAAAACAATAACTTTCATCAAAATATATTAACAAAAAATACAAAAACTACTAAGAAAAAAAGACACCTGTAGAGTTGTACACCAGGTAACGGCTTTCTGGAGGTCCGTCAAGGATAGCGCGATGCTTAAGATCATTCATCAGAAGCGTGAGGAATTCCCGCCTCGGTCCGCCAGTATCGAGGCCTTCTTCATGGGTGCCAGCATCATCTGTAAACTTAACAAACATGTCATTCTCCTTTTGAGTATGTGCAGCGCTGAAAACCTCTGACAGCACCATCCCATACATTAGATCTGGAGACGTTGAATGTGCTGACTTTCTTGTGGTCAATGGGGAAGTGCCAAATATGCAATTATTTCAGGAGCACTTGTATGCCTAACCACAAAAAGAAGAAACGTTATTGTGTTAAATAAAGATTTGTATAGCTTATTAGCTGAAAACAAATGGGATCAAGCCTTCCTTTCCTTCAATGTTCATAATCAAATTCGTTTTGACTCAGAAGGACAGTAGGCAGTAAATAAAACATTAGGCTGCAATTCAAATGGAGTTCCTTACAAAAAGAGATCTCTCTGCTGGACCTGTTTTTCTCTACACAGTAACTGAAATTGGCATTTCACCCTTCTTAATAACGTGATGTTCATTTGTTTAAGGACTTCTCGTACTCTCTGCAAGACAAAATGACAGAATGATGGATAATACTCTAATGTAGTGCTCATGACTCACATTGGTTCGTTAGAAGATGCCTCTTATGTTTCTTTGACAGTTAGAACTTCATCTTCGTCATCGTCATCAATAGGCGCATACAGATCTGTATAGTTGCTGAAAATAATAACAATAAAGAAAATATGTGCACAAAATACAACATAATGAAACTTGTCTTATCAGTATTCAAGAGTGTTAAAAGGGTCATTGAGTGCAAAACAGATTTTATCTTGTCATAGTTGTATAACCACGGTAAAATGATCGGTTTTCGAAAAGGCTGAATTTGTTATGTCACAAATATAGCATCGTCACCCCCCATGACAACCATACTAGGGCTGTCAAATGATTACATTTTTCTTATGAAATTAATCTGAATTTTCAGTGGATTAATCATGATTAATCACTATTTAGAAATACACCAGAATCCTAACCATTTTTTCTTTCTGAAATGCATACCAAAAGATGAATAACAGGACACCGATTCATAATTTTCATATTATGTCTGTTTATTAACACAGCCAAATAATGGTGGTTTAAATCAAGCTAAAACATACTACACACCATATTTGTCTTTGTTATGTCCCATCGCTTCCTCTTTGGCATTCCTCTTAACCAGGATGTACAATTTACAGTATTCAATTGAACTGACTTTAATAGAAATAGGAATCCATTTACTGGTTAGCTCCATTGACATATATATATAAAGCTCCGACATCTCTGACACACTTCTTCGCCGCTTTAAAAAAAGTAGCGCTGCGCTGCCATCAGCAGCTGCTGTTTTAGAGAGGCGAAGAAGAATTGTTCACCTGGCGCCTAATTAAAAAGGAGCTAGCCTAACTAACTAAGTCTAGCTAGCTAACCGCCGACATGATGGCTAACGTTAGCGCATGGGAAGAGCCACTGTAAAGTACTGCCAAACCGCCGACATGATGAACGTTAGCTAACGTTAGCTAATCATGTCGGGCGTACTTTACAGTGGCTTTTCCCACCAGTAAGACGGGAACATGCAACATATGCAAAGAAGCAATTTCGAGGGGTGGCACGAGTGTTGCAAATTTACACACCAGCAACTTAATCAAATATCTGAAGACGCGTCACGCTAAAGAGCACGAACACTGGTATCGGTACTTGGGATCGGCCGATACCCACAGGACATCACACTGCATAAAAAAAATGGGATTTCCGTCCCCGTAAACGCCCGAAAATCTGCCTAATTTCCGACAATTTCCGACAATTTACAGGCCGCGCACGCCTCGTTTGCCTGTCCCGGAAATTGTCTCAAACAGACTCTGACGTAGGTGGCGATCAGCTGGCGGTGGTGCGAATTGCCCTAATTAGCATATGAATGCAGCGAAACCGCGGGTGGCCGAGCGGAGCGGGCTGAATATCCTTACTCCTTATTGTATGAAACCACAACTTTCAAACAAGTAAAATCACTCGTGATTGGCAGCAAAGCCACACATGGGTAGACCTGGCTTGAGTTTCCTTACTCCTCATTGGATGAAACCACAACTTTCAAACAAGAAAAATCACTCGTGATTGGTTGGCAGATCTGTCGCTATTGGTCACCCAGCCTCATAAATAATTTATATATACAATAGATATTATTTATTCATATTGTACTGTATATTCATGTCATTGTTATCCTATGTAGGCTACTAAACAATTATTAGACTACCACCAAGGACATTAATGAATTTATAGAGGAAATTAACATTTGCCAGGAACATGTTTATGCAAAAAGAGCTTTATTAAAACAAACAATCATATACAAAGCGACTATCTGCGCACACATGAGTAGAGGATGATCCAAAAACTACAACTGTCAGTTTGCCTCCTCGGGGTTGTAGGTAACTGGCGGCGTTCTTTCCGAGGCAGGTCCGTTGCGCAGACGCTCATTGTGCGCGGCTCTGTACTTTGGAGTCGCCTCTCACCGGGACTGCAGCTTCGCACAGAGTTCAGAGAGCTCCGGCCACCGAAATGACGGCGACCGTAAAATCCACCCAGAGACCCCGCCAACATGCCCTCTTCTTCGGCAGACATGAGGTCTCTGCTGGCGGACTTCCAGAGTTCCACCGCGTCATCTGCGAGCACACGCTGTCTCCGTTCCAGCAGCTGTAAAAAACAAAACAATGAATCAATACTGTGCGATGCGTATGGACACAACACATCTATCAATGCTCGTGAAAAATAGTCACAAAATAAACTCGTACCCGCTTTCTATTCTATAGTATCTATTTCCTTATACCGCAGAATGAAAGCATGCTCTTTAAATCTTATACACTACAAAAATACACTTCAATAAAGCGGGTTCTGCTCACTAGTTCTTTTGTAAGGCTACTCTTAGCTTTGGTTTTAGACTAAGCTACTTTTACCTTAGCTAGCAGTCATCAAACATATTCTTACCTTGGGATTTCATGCGGCCGTCTCCTCTTCTTTGAGTCGGTCTCTCCCGCTCGTTCATATCGGCAGCATGTTGATTCAGCTGACGGGACAGTCCGCTGATAGCAAACAGCAGTTTCTTCTCGACTGGCTGAAAGTTGTTGATCGCGGAGCTGCACGCGAGTTGAACGTCCGGATCCTCCAATCAGATACGAGGTCATTGTTACATGGAAGGACTCGCGAGACCAGACCGTGGTGCCTGTGAAGCACCATGTCTGCGAGATGTAGTGGTTAATACGTCCTCTGTGCATTTAAGTAAGACTAAAGAAAAGGTCACTGTATTCCTGCCACTATACACATTAGTTGAGCTCTAGGAGAATGTGATCTCTGCAGAGCCTTCATTCTCATTCTAATGTTTGCATGGAATGGTCATTTTACCTTGCTGATTCAGATTAACTATTTTTTTTAATAATTGAGTGTATCTTTTTTACATAACATTTGCCATAGCTAATGACATATACAGTAATCTAGCATACTTAAATTAAATAAATCAATACAAGCTAAAATGTAAGAGTCCATAATTAGGCCTGATCTAGTTGTACCAGAGATTTAGAGATTTAAAAGATACCTTTTAAAAAAATGTCACCTGGGCTAAAACTCCCTCTGCAGCCCTGATTTGCATTTGTATAGCTCACAGCATTTTTATTTACTTGTCAAAGCCTCCCCTAGAATTAGGAGGAGGGGAGTCATGGGGGGCCAACTGCCAAGGTAGGCCCACGTCAATTTCCGGCAGTTTTCGGCTTTGCCCGCAAATTGCCGAAAATTGCCGTAAACCTGAAATTCCACGACAATTTACGATGCCGGAAATTGTCGGAAATCCCACTTTTCATGCAGTGTCATTAGGGAAAAAATGGTGAAGTAAGCTGGAGATGGGGTGGTTAGCCAAATGTGTTCCAAATAGCATTTTTTTCGACCAGTAATATTGCTGAAAACAGTACCAGCTTGCTCAGGGTCCCTCCACATAAAACAACGCACCAACGACCTAGTTAGCGAACCCAGAATTTATCACAGAAGTACTTTTAAGAACACTTAACCATACGACTCGCTAGCAGCTCCTTTCGAAGGACTAGTCCGTACAAGTCGATTACCGAATGCTATGTCTATGCTATGCCTATACCTCGTGCAGGCATGGACGAAAAAATGCAATTTGGAACGCGTTTGGCTAACCGCCCCATCTCCGCCATTGATTTGCAATTTGGGGCTGTAGCATTCTGTCTTCACGGCTTATTTGACGTGTTTTAATGCAGAAAAAGAGCTTTTGGTCAATTAGCGCTGGACTTACACTTTAAGCTCAGAATAAAAAAAAGCTTTAATTAAAAGCTTTTGTTTTTAACAGTGACGTTTACAAAAAAATGCAAGGAGCATTATATTTATGAATAATGAAAGACAACTGTCTCAAGTCACCTAAAGGGTGTCTTTAGGTGACTTGATACAGTTGTCTTTGGGCACCTAAAGACAACTGTCTATTATAAAACAATATAAATATATGCAAAGAGCATTATAGCCATAAACATTAGAACAACAAAAGGCACTAAAGACAGGTCTTTAGGTGACTTGAGACAGTCTTCTTTTGGCCATTAAAGACACCTGTCATTTACAGAAAGGCACAAGAAGCCACAAAGGCACAAAGACAACTATCTTAGGCACCTAAAGAACTGTCTTAGTTAAAGTCCCTTCATCTAGTTCTATTTGCATGATTTGCATCCTATTGGAATGAATGAAAAATTAAGTAACAAAAGGTAAAATACCTCTTTTAGGGTCACCTCTGTCAAACTCAGTGCGCCACTTTTTCTTTGATTTTGATCCTGTAAAAAAACAAATTATGAATGTGTATGAATTTACTTATTCAAGTCTTTGGTTACATTATGTATTCATAGTCTATGAAAACAACACACAAAATTAAGTTCAACTAATGCAATATTAAAAACATAATCTAATCATATAAATACAGATCATACTTCATTAACAATTGCATATCTGGAGGTTCAATTTTACACATTTACTGACCAGAACCCCCCTGTTTCTCAGAAGGAAAGCAATAAAACTAGACACTAATCTATCGGCCCCTTAATTGATGACACTATATCCTTAAATATTCATATTTATACAACATATATCATTAGATACACTGTATGTTATATGTTAAGGGTGGTATTGGGGTTGTCCAGGAGGGGGCGGTGGCGCACCATAGGTGTACTGTTAAAAGCAGAGAAGAACGCGCCGTGGGGGTTGCTCTTGGGTGTGTATGGCCATAGATTGTCTAATATGACTAGATGGCGCACTCTCTCGTTACTTCTGGGTTCTGAACGGGCTGCAGTAACACGTCTCTGTCCACACGGGGCGCTCGTAGGCGAGTGCAGAATGCATTGGACCCAATGAGGCTTCACCCCCTAAAGTCCCCTTTTCTCAGGATATAATTTTTTGTCAAGCAATTTGAAACGTGCATTCAAAAGTGGGGGCTAGAATAATACACTCAGCTGAAAATTGAATTTTTAAGTTCACTCATCTGTTCTAAAAATCCATTCAAAAAATGTGATGACGTCAAATATTTGCATACTGCCGGAGGTGCTGCTTTACGGCCATTTCCTCGGCAATCTCTTCAGCACTCCCGAATCATGGCTTCCTTTCTCATGGCATCAGCAACATGATCCACAACGATAACACCAGCTGCTATTTGAGGTAAACTTCGACAGAAAGTCGTCCTAAACTTTATATTTCTGATTCTGCTTTAGCTTCAGCTTCCATCAGACGGGGTCTCTGGTCGTAATCGGTCGCAATCCGTCACTGACCAATCAGCATTCATTAGCAGAATGCTAGCGTGTTCCGGCCAGCAACGGCCCAACCTGTAAGGAATCGAAAGGACATAGGCACTCTCATTCATTCGACTTTTGGCCTATAATCCATATTGAACTTGCGGAATCAACAATAAAATCTACGTTGATTCAACGACAAGCAGGAGAAAGAGCTACATTTAGCCGTCTAGCTCCATATAGTCCAATACGATCTGCACTCGCCTGCGATCACCTCCAGTGGAATTTAACGGAACTGCAACCAAGATCGATACAATGGACCTGGATAGGGAGTGCCCCATCTAGTCATATTAGACAATCTATGGTATGGCTAGCTACCGAGATGAGTCCTAATAAAGAAAGATTGGCACTACGGACCAATAGTTGAAGCAAATCTGGAATGAATGGACTTCTGAAGTGTCTCTTAGGGTGAATGCATTAAGTTCAGGGGTGTAACGATTCGATTTGTATCACGATTTGTGGTTGTCGATGCGGCTCAAGGACGATATTAGGTTCATTTAGAACGATACGATCTGAAACGATTCAGTAACTTTTTAGCCAAAAATTCAACTAGTGTGACTGAAATAAATACCTTAATACTGGACAGTGCAGGTGAAGTTTCCTAGATTCCTGTTGTTTCTTGTAATGGCATCAGGTATCAATTTTGAATATAAATAAACAAGTAAACAACAATGAATGGCAAATGCATTCACATTTTATTTGAATAAAGTGCAAACAACACTTAAAGTTAAAATTGTCTGCTCTCATTTTCAATATTCAATCCATTTTCAATAAAAGTACAGTAAGTGCAACCAACATTTCAACAGTAGGTTTACCTGCTACTTCTACTTTTCAACATTACAATACAAATACGATATTAATATCAAAAATAAAGTGCAACCAACATCTCTTCAGGTTGAGTTAAGAGTAGGTTTACCTGCTACTGCTTTTGTTTTTTTTAAACATAAAAATATTACAATATTAATATCCCATGGCGCCTTAGTAGGTGCTGCTGTCGCGGGGCGATGACGTCAGGGATAGGCAGACTGAATCAAGTAATATTTAAAGCCATTATCATTAAAAGTGCTAAGAAAAAACATCCATATAAAGTCTGATGTGCTTAAATCCAATGGGTTATTTCCTAGTATCGATACAATCGATATATTACATTTTAAAACAATGTTAGATTGATATATGTCGTCCAATCGATGTAGTTGGATCATAGGAATATAAATCGATACATCGATGTAATAGATGGATCATTATACCCCTAATTAAGTGGGATCTTTGAAACCTCAGAATCCCTTAAAAAAGAGTTAAATTGGCCAGCTTTGACTAGTTCTCTTTTAGAGTTTGTAAGGCACGTGAGGAGACGCATACATCCCACGTTTTCTCATAGAGCCTCCTGCTTCGTTCCAGATTTTTGAGAAACACCCCATTGTCACACTCTGACATCTTTGCTTCACACTCAAGAATATCTGCAATCTTCTTTAGACTGTGACCAAGCCTCAGAGCCAAGGATGGAATTTTGTAGATGTTTTTGCCTTTATCAAAACCAGCTGCGTCATTTACTGCTTTGACAACAAAGTTGAAGTTGGAAGGTACATAGAAGTCCTCCATTTGTCTTAGTTTTCCAGCATTACGTGAGTGCCAAATTAGTCGTCCTGTTTCACGCATTTTTTGTCTAATGTAGTCATGTTTGGTCTTATCATGTCCATGCTTTGCATGTAAATGTTCACCATGCTTTTCTGCTCTCTCATGATGCTTGTAATTTCAACTTGGTGCATAGCATTTACCAGCTCCCAAAGTTTTTTGTTAACATCATCTGGGACGGGCTGTGCATAGGAACAGAGAGATTGGATGCGACTTTTACCTGGCTTTGTTGTTTTGCATTTTTGTGCAAGCTTGCACCTGGACATGTGCCTCCATAATGACTTTCTTTTAAGCAAAGCCTCAGTTAATGCAGTGCATATAGTCACTTGCTTTCTCCTGGTTTCAAGATTGCTGACTTCGGATCAGTGTCCCACTACGAGCTTTTAGGACTTCATTATTATGAGGTTTCTGAAAAGGTCAAAATGCAGTTTTCGTTCCTTTGATTTCAATGGAAAAGTGATTGCTTTTGCTGCTTTGCAATGTCTTACTGTAAGTCCTCGGGGACTTCTTTGGTTTGGCTTGGCTTGCTCATTTCATCAGCATCCTTCTGAATTGCATTTATTGGTTGGGTCTTTAGATCAGGGGTGTCAAACTCATTTTAGGTTTGGGCCAGATACTGCCCACTTTGATCTCAAGCGGGCCAGACCGTGCGGATGGTCCAGCCGACGCGACGAGTTTGGCGCTAATGGTCCGGGAAGTGCCGCGCGTCATTTTCAAGCGGGCGCTGCTGCTTGGACGGCCGCCGTGGTGGAAAAGGTCGAACGCAGGGCTCACAAGCTATTTTTCACTCAACTTTCAATCCAAGTCATGGCGATTTACTCCCCCCCCCTATCAGACAGTTCGCCCGCAATAACAATACAGAACAACATTGCTGCATACCGGGAGCACAAAACGAATCAATATAAAAACCGTTGGAATATAAAACCCAACGAGCCTCTCGTCTGTCAGAAGCAATCTGCCAATGGCAGGTGCTCTACCGGCACTGCGTTAGTGAATGACCGTGTTTTCCTGGTCTAATGCATGCGCTCACTCAAAGTGCGCCTCCAAGTGGAATCTTTAGGAATAGCAGTTACTTTTATAGGAATGCAATTTATGTCTTTTTGAAGTTCTCACAATAGCAGATTCATCCGGCGGGCCACACTGGACCCCGCCAGGGGCCGGACTTGGCCCGCGGGCCTTTAGTTTGACACCTATGATTTAAGTAGTGCCTGAAGCAGTTTTCTAAGTGAGAGAGAGAAAAGCAACAGGCATCCTAGAGCACTATAATGGTTCTAGTTGCTTTGGTTATATTTCGCAGCGGATTTGATTATTGTGCATCTCTCACTATATAAAAACAGATATACTAAATCATTGCATGGTTTTAAGGTTACTGTACCCAATGAAAAGTGTTGTTGTCCAAAAAGGAACACTATCTGGTTTATCTTGGTTTTATGGAGACCGTCCGACAGCTGTTGTTGTACCTCTTTTGTCCATTACTTTTAGTCTTTAGTAAATACTGTGCTTCACATTGTGGCGACTGTGGGTGAGTGGGGATACTTTATCGTTTGGGGGCGTTGTTAGGCCTGACGCGCAGCGGAGGGGCAGGCAACCCTCGTAACGTGATAATTTTAAAATGTACGGAGTAGGAAGTACAGATATTTGCGTGAAATTGTAAGAGAAGTATAAAGTAATCTAAAAAATAAATACTCCAATAAAGTATAGATACCCCAAATTTCTACTTAAGTAAGATAGCAAAGTATTTGTACTTGTAAATGACGATTCAACTTGATATTTTCTCTGACATGTAAGGTGACTAAATTGTAGTCCAGAGTGCTCATTTTCTTTCCCAGTCGTTGGAGCTCAGTTTAAGTCTCAATGCATGTTTCTTTAGGAGGGCATCATGCTGAACTGCTGCATGAATACAACTTCCCCTTTCTTTCTGTTTTTGGCCTGCAGAGGATCAATTCAGTCCACATTGAATACTTACTGGTCAACATATAAATCCTCAAGCAGTGACGTGGGTGTATTCTCATGAAATGATTCATTACAACACGTTCTGGGTTTTCCTCAAACTTTTTACGTCACTCAACTCACAGCCAACTCTCTCCAAACCACCTTTTCCTCTCACCTCCAGATGGCCGAACAGCGCCCACTAGTGTTCAGAATTAACTCTTACACTAGTAAAACCAGAGCCCTCTAAGGAGAGCCTTGGCACTCCCTATTCGTGCCCACTGTATCGATCTTGGTTGCAGTTCCGTTAAATTCCACTGGAGGTGATCGCAGGCGAGTGCAGATTGTATTGGACTCTATGAAGCTAGACGGCTAAATTTAGCTCTTTCTCCTGCTTGTCGTTGAATCAACGTAGATTTTATTGTTGATTCCGCAAGTTCAATATAGATTATAGGCCAAAAGTCGAATGAATGAGTGCTTATCTCCTTTCGATTTCTTACAGGTTGGGCCGTTGTTGGCCGGAACACGCTAGCATTCTGCTAATGAATGCTGATTGGTCAGTGACGGATTGCGACCGATTACGACCAGAGACCCCGTTTGACGGCAGGTGAAGCTAAAGCAGAATCAGAAATATAAAGTTTAGGACGACTTTCTGTCGAAGTTTACCTCAAATAGCAGCTGGTGTTATCGTTGTCGATCATGTTGCTGATGCCATGAGAAAGGAAGCCATGATTCGGGAGTGCCGAAGAGATCGCCGAAGAAATGGCCGTAAAGCAGCACCTCCGGCAGTATGCAAATATGTGACGTCATCACATTTTTGAACGGATTTTTAGAACAGATGATTGAACTTAAAAATTCAATTTTCAGCTGAGTGTATTATTCTAGCCCCCCACTTTTGAATGCAAATTTCAAATTGCTTGACAAAAAATGGACTTTAGGGGGTGAAGCCTCATAGAGTCCAATGCATTCTGCACTCGCCTACGAGCGCCCCGCGTGGACAGAGACGTGTTACTGCAGCCCGTCCAGAACCCGGAAGTAACAAAAGAGTGCCACATCTATTACAATTACAAAATTACAAAATCTATGGTAAAACTACTAGTTTTTGATCCTGCACGTTATGTATGAGACTCTACACCGTGTTGTGTGACTTTCAGTCAAGTCTGTACTCAGTGATTCTTTTCTCTAGATCAACTTGGGGCAAAGGACTAATCATTAGGGGTGTAACGATTTAGCTGTTACATCGATGTATCAATTTATATTCTACTCATTGGATTTAAGCACGTCAGAATTTTTCTTAGCACTTTTGATGAGAAAGGCTTTCGCGGACTGAGCCGTGACGTGCCCGCGCAGTTTGCAGGTCCCGCTGTCCCGAGCCCCGATTCAGCTTCCGGGTTTCACGGCAAAGCCGACGGGATGTTCCAAAAGGGTTGAAATAGGGGTGGTTTTGCGGTGGTTGTTAGGGGGAAACCATTATTGCAGGGGTGTTTTTTGTGTATATCACTAATACAGGTTTTTTCTGCTACACTCCTATAGCAGTGTTTGCACTTTATTAAAATAAAATGTGAATGCATTTGCCATTTATTGTTGTTTACTTGTTAATATTCATAATTAATTGATACCTGATTCTATTACAAGAAACAACAGGAATCTAGGAAATTTATTTCAGTCACACTGGTAGAATTGTTTTGCTAAAAAGTCACTGAATCGTTTCGGATCGTATCGTTCTAAATGAACCAATATCGTCCTTGAATCGTATCGACAACCATGAATCGTGATCGAATCGTTGTTAAAAACGAATCGTTACACCCATACTAATCATGTTTACTCATGGATTATCCTTTATGGACACATGATGTTTCTTCAGGGTAACTCCATCTTGATTTGCAATTTACTTTATTTTATACTTCCTTTGATCAATTATAGCATAAGTTAAAATCTATTCCAAACAATTGTATACTGTATTTTTTGTCATGAAATTCTGGCAGCCACAGCAACCTGCCATTTACTTTGAACTTGAACTTTGAATAAAATAGTGTAAATCTTACAGTACTGTCTTTATCGGTAAGTAGGACTGTAATTAGGGTATAGAGTATAACAGCTGTTTGAAATTGTATCTTATTGTACTTTATACAGCTTTGCAATACACCTTTTCATTTGGAGTAGATGAACAACCTTGAAATTTTCTTCTCAGTTGTCACTTCTCGGTGCAGTATTTTACTGTACTATCAACGCAAATTAGTGTCAACCACTTCCTGCATCATGTCCTGTCATACTGACATTAGGAATTGGATGTCAAAGAATGTCATACCTCCCAACCTAAACACGAGCTGAAACGAATGCTGCTGCCAGGCTTTTAACCCTTACATCAACTCATTTCAGTTCGGGGCACTTCGACCGAACGCGGGCCACTAATGATCTGACGGGGGGGTGCCTTACAAAGAGAAGCGACCACATCACACCAGTCCACTGGCTACCTGTGAGCTTTAGAATTGATTTTACTGTTTTTAAGGCTCTAAACAATCTCGCTCCAGCCTAGATCAGTGAACTCTGGAGTGCCTTATTAGCACTTTGTTTTGAAACCATGACAGCATGAGTAGTGACTCAGCCATTCAAAGTAAAGCTATTGTTAGTTTGAGCTGGATGGGAAGTTGAGCGAGAAACAAAATGAGATACTTCTACATTAATTAACTTACGTTTCAGGTGGTAGGGATACCACCTTTAATACAGAATTTTTCAACATGATGTTGTGAAGTTTGAAGGACGTGTTCAGGGTCACCCAAGTGTAGAAGGAGCCTTTGATGAGGGCCCACAATGACAGCCAACATCGTGCCATAAATAATTTTGTAGAATGACAGGTCTGGGTTTTCTGAGATGACGCCTTGGGTTGAGGAGGTCTTATTGGATGTGATGGAGGTGATTTTAATTACGCAAAAATAAAATCCGGGAATCATTGCAACAAACCAGCACACACAGGAACACCGGGTTGGAATACACTGGGGAGGTGGAGGCGAAGATACTGGATTTCAGTCAGGTCAAGGAGCAGACAAACAGAATGAAGGAGAGATTTAGTTTTTACCCCATCACCCTGCCTCAGCCAGAAGCTCTGCCACTAGTTAGTCAAAGCCGTGGATCCAATCATCAGGACGATGCTCAGGAAAGTGAGGAAGCTTACTATGCATCCTGCAGCAGCACGGTGCATGTATGCTCTATTATTGTTATTATTACAAGGCCTAATAGTAGGCATACCATCTGCATTTTTTACAGAAGCTTGCAGGTAGGCGATGTTAATGTGAGACCTGTGCATGCTTTGCCTTGCAAAAATGCTGGTTCAGGTGATCGCTCCCTAACGTAAGACGCACCTCGCGATTATCTCCATAACTGACATCTGGTACAAAATAACGAGACAGTTTGAGCGCGGATCCGCCATGCTGGATTATGGGACATTTGATGACTTAGTTGAACGGATATGGCCAACAGAGGGTAGAAGGGATAGAAGGGTTGCCGTGCATGGCGAATCCATATTTAATACTCAATGCATTTGTTTCAGCAGAGTGAAGATTGATACATCTCATAAAACATGCCTTCTCTGGCACACCAGATAGAACCAAACTAGATCTGGATTACACTTTGACAGGACTAATTAAGTTTTGGTTGTATAGTTGAACATTATTGAGTTATTTGTGGTGGTGCCGCATGGTTTCTTTAGTTCAGGTGGTCAGTGTTAGCAGCAGCAAGGAGTGAGGCGAACATAGAGTCTGGTCTTTGCCTCAGAACATCTGGACGGTCGAACTCTGCCACCTGTCAGAACCATAAATTGTGGTTAGTCTCCAGGTTTTTAGCAGCACATAAGCTTTATCTTTCTGTGTTCCTCTTGTTACCTCGCCATTTTCCATGACCAAAATACGATCGGCATGGATCACTGTGTTGATACGATGAGCGATGGTGAGCATGGTGCACTCCTGGAAAGCTTCATTGATGGTCTTCTGGATAGAGGAGTCAGTCTCTGCATCGATAGATGCTGTTGCCTCATCCAAAATAATGATCTGTTGGACAAAGGGACACTGTTGGTTATGGTGGCTAACTGAATGATATCAATATCACAAGCAGTTACTTGTTATTTTTACACCAGAGTTTCAAAGTTAAAAAGGAGCAGATTCTTGTACAAACCTTGGAGTTGCGAAGTAGCGCTCTAGCCATACATAGGAGTTGTCTCTCTCCTACAGAAAAGTTCTCTCCATTCTCCGTGACTGTTGCTAGGAGATTCCCTTCCAGTCTGGAGATCTGAGGAAACCAGACAATATTCAAAACACTTTTATAAAAGCCCAAATGATTGTAAAAGAAAATTTAGAAAACACCAACTCAAACTACTACTATCTATAGAATAATCTAATAGTATAATTGTGTTAAACCCATAGGGTACATTTCTCACTACTTTTACACACCAGCTCCTAATACTATTTTCACAGCATAGAATTGTTACCTTTCGCTAATTTTTAGGGGTGTAACGATTCGTTTTAACAACGATTCGATTTGTATCACGATTCGTGGTTGTCGATACGATTCAAGGACGATATTGGTTCATTTAGAACGATACGATCCGAAACGATTCAGTGACATGAAATCGATTCAGTAACTTTTTAGCCAAAAATTCAACCAGTGTGACTGAAATAAATTTCCTAGATTCATGTTGTTTTTTGTAATGGAATCAGGTATCAATTAATTATGAATATAAATGAACAAGTAAACAACAATGAATGGCAAATGCATCCACATTTTATTTGAATAAAGTGCAAACACTGCTGTAGCAGTGTAGCAGAAAAAAACCCGTATTAGTGATATACACAAAAAACACCCCTGCAATAATGGTTTCCCCCTACCAACCCCGACAAAACCCTTCTATTTCAATCCTTGTGGAACATCCCGTCGGCTTTCCCCGTGAAACCCGGAAGTTGAATCGGGGCTTGGGACGGCGGAACCTGCATACTGCGTGAGCACGTCACGGCTCAGTCCTATGGAAAGCCGTTTTTGCCATAAATAAATAAATACATAAATAAATGAATAAATACTTAAATACATGAATAAATACATAAATACATGAATAAATACATAAATACATGAATAAATACATAAATATGCATTTGAAATACATTGTGAAATAAATAAATGAGGCAATAAATACATAAATATGAAATACATTTAATTATTTTATGGTACTTTTATTTAAATATGGCATAATTATGAAATATGGCATTATGAAATAAAAGTGTCTATAAATAAATGAATGTGGCATTATGAAATTAAAGTGTCTACAAATAAATAAATGTGGCATTATGAAATAAAAGTGTCTATAAATAAATAAATGTGGCATTATGAAATAAAAGTGTGTTTAAATAAATAAATGTGGGCGTATTAAATAAAAGTACCATGAAATAATTAAATGTATTTCATATTTATGTATTTATTGCCTCATTTATTTATTTCACGATGTATTTCAAATGCATATTTATTTCATTATTCATGTATTTATTCATTTATTTAATTATGGCTAAAACGGCTTTCCATACATTCCGTGAGAGCTTTTATCATTAAAAGTGCTAAGATAAAGGCATCCATATAAAGTCTGTCGTGCTTAAATCCAATGGGTTATTTTCTTAGTATCGATACAATCGATTTATTACATTTTAAAACGATGTTAGAACGATATATGTCGTCCATAAGGCCAACTTGCCGAGCACAGATCGATGTAGTTGGATCGGAGAAATATAAATCGATACATCAATGTAATAGATGGATGGTTACACTCCTACTAATTTTACTAAAAAATTGTATAGTTATCCCACCAATGCATCATTTATTTTAAATAAGGGATATACATCCCAATCAGTTGTCGTTGTGTCTCTAAGCACTGTGCTTAGGAATTGCTGGTCAGATGACACGGTCTTACATTTCTTACAAATATCCAGTAGACTGAAACTAAAACTTTTAGACCAAGAAGAAACTCTTGATACTGTTGACGATACTTGGTCTGAATAACTGACCACACACTGAAACTGTTGTATTTTGGGTCATACTTCTCAGTGGACATACCAAGTCTTTCATGTGGGTCTTCTCTAGCGCTATCCATATGGCCTCATCATTGAAGTTATTGAAGGGGTCCAAGTTGTACCTGCAGGAAAGGACATGCAGGGATTGACCCCCCGCGGTGAGAGCAGTATATACCCAAGTGTAAATGTATAGCTGCAGTTAAAAGGGTTAGCTTAAGATACCTTACTGTGCCTATAAATAGCATAGGATCCTGGGGGATGATAGATAATTTGCTGCGCAGATCCAGCAGACCAATGGTTGTTATGTCAATGCCATCAATCAGTATGGTTCCTGCTGCCGGCTCCACCAGCCTGAAAAGAGCCACACCTAGAGAGGACTTCCCTACAGAGAGGAAGAAAGAAATCAGAATAGTCACACAAAAGATTTATAGGCAATGTTCCCCACAGCTTCTTACAGCTGTGTCTTGTTAATGTATGTTAATACTCTAATCCAAGTAATTGAGTCACGTTAAAATCCTAAGAAATTGTCATATCACAGGGCTATAACATTTGCATTGTAATTATTTGTGATTTATAGTAATGCATACATGTCTGTGCACGTTTCAACGCTGACTATCAAGCTAGGAAGGCAAGTGATGTTTCACTCAAATTGAATCAATATTTTTAAAACGTCTGTTCTCTTTTTTCTAATTTTCACCAAACTCAACCTGTATTAAAAAACAAAAGCCACGTTTTACACCACAATTACCAGGAACTATTTGTCCCAGGAACTTTTTTCATAGGAACTTTTTTTTCCCCAGACCGGTTGCTTACTGCGTTTACACCGGGGGTCTAAAGTATCGGGCAGATTATGTAAATTAGTCTGTTGACGTTGAACTGCGTGCGACTGCTCCTCCCACTCCCAGTCTCCCGCTGGATTGGACCTTGTCCTCGGTCTAGCGGCCGTATTTTTTAGTAAACTCCATATTCATTTCAAGACAACTCCTTACCAGAGATAGGGACTCGAGCTTTGGGACTAGTGAACAATGTTTATTTTTAGGAAACATATGATGACATAGGATGAGCTTGGACTCGAGCTCAAAGACTTGAGACTTAACTTGAACTCTAGCTCAGACTTACTGCACGAATTAAGCTATGAAGCGTGATTTTTAAGAATGGCGGCTAAAATAAAATGCTGCGTGGAGTCAACCAATCAAATGCGACGTGAGCTCAACCAATCAGCATGTGCTTTTAGAGGGGGAAATATTTACCTGGAACTTCATTTAGACCCTGGTTCCTACGGTGTAAACACACCGAGTACCAGCCCATAGTTCCTAGTTCCTGGGTAAAGTTCCTGCGGTGGAAACCCGGCTAACGTTATGAGTAAAACATTCAACTTTTTTTTTCTTACCAGAACCTGTCCTTCCCACAATGCCCAGCTTCTCCCCAGCCTGGATGACGAAATCGAGTCCTTTCAGGACAATGGGTGAATTTTCTCTGTACCTCATCTCATAGCCCCTGAAGGTGATGGTTCCCGTCGTCGGCCAATCCACTGGGACTTGGGCCGCTTCTATATGCCTTGGACCTTCAGACTTACAACTCTGTACACAATAAGCAACACCTTAGTTTAGGGATGGGAAAGGAGACGTGCCATCAACTTCTAAGAGAAGGTTTCGCTTTAGTGTAATGGACACTTTCAAGAAGACAAGGAAGGATGATTGGTTAGTATCTGACCGTGATGTATTCCTGTAGTCGCTCCACGGAGTTGAATCTTGCCTCCACCTCCGTTGCTTGCTTCACTGTATACTGAAGCAGGCCTGTCAGCTGGACCACACGTCAACATCGTTAGCACATGTTTTGCAGATAATTCCAATGTAATTCTAATGTCAAAGGATACACCAAAGGTTCCTTCATTTTCTTTTCCAAAGTTACCTGTATAGTATATGACATGGCCAAGCCTTTCAAAGACGGACTGATGCTCTCATTACTGCTGATCACGACAAACAGAGCCACTGCCAAGGTCATGCATGCGGACATGGAGTCCAGGCAGAAGGAGAGCCAACGTGTTGCAGAGTGAAACATTAAATGGTAGTTGCAGTTTATGTCACTCAGTGACATGAACCTGCAACGTTATAAACGGGTTTGTGAACAAACATACTGCCCCTTCGGATTTTGGGTTTGTTGTCCTTTTATAGATTCTATTTTTACAATTTACTGAAAGCAAACAATGACATCTTAGAGTAACTTAACCAGGTTATAATATATTATACAAATATTTTTAAAAAAATGTGGGTCAAAGATATATTTTCTGCCATTTTAAATATGAGGAGGCACGCAGTTGATCTTGAGGAATGTCGCTTACTTACCGTTTTATGTGACTATCTCTTATGTTGTAGGCGTGGATGCTGCTGAGGCCCTCCAGGGTGGAGGTGGAGAGAGATAGGCAGGGAGAACGACTGATGTTCTCCATCCTCTTCATTTTATGGATGCTCCTCTGGGCGAAGCTGTAGATGAATCACAACCTACAGGTTTAATATGCTTAAAAAAACTGTGCTGTACTGCACCTGCTTTGAAGACTTGCCAACCTCCATGTCCGTAAAACACATTTCCATGCAATCAGCAGGTCCAGCAAAAGTACCCATAGAATCAATATTATCATGTTTAAAATAGGTGTAGACTCACAAGAGAAGGAGAACGAACACAGCTCCAATGACAGACACGGCTGCAAGCATCGGGGGGAAGACTCCCGAGACGGTGGCAACAGTGAACAACACCATCAAAGTATACTGCAAGAAAGGATCCATGTAGAGGGGAAGCGAAGAGTCCACCTCATCCTGATCTTTGGAGAAGCGATTGATAATGCGGCCTGTTGGTGTTGTGTCAAAGAAACTCATGGGACTGGCAAAGACCTGAGAAAGAACAATAGGCGATGAATACATTATTATAGTCAGGTCATTTAAAGGGGATGAGGGGAGAAGATTCCCTTGTTAACTTGTGATCCTTCCTGTCCATCCCATAGCAGAGATAGGGCAGGTCTACAGGTTTTGTGCTACAGCACAAACATACCTGTGGCTCCGGCGCAAGCAACGGAAAATATTGGCATCCTAACTCTCTGAGTTAATAATCTTGTGCGCCGTCTGTGCGTTGAGTTTGCGCATCTTGTCCTGCTTGCTGTATCCTGCATTTGTGTCCGGTCTTTCCCACGGCCTACCGCACTAACTTAACCCAATCACCATAGAAGAACTTTTAGACCAATGGGATAGTTAGCACACCTTTTTCCCTATATACTGTATGAACGTAGCCTGGCTAACGTCATACCCTGATCTCAAATGAGACTGGGTCTGGAAACCACATGTTCATTTCCTTGTACCTGAGGCTTGGTTTATGAATGCCCAGAGCCGTTTATTGGGCGCTACGAATGTCTGTCAAATGCGCTTGTTCCTAGCGACAGAAGTTCTATGACGAAGAGGGCGATCGGTCAGAGAGTTATGTGTACAAGATGTCGTTGAGCGACTATTGCAGTTTGTGCAAGGCAAACATGAGAGTAGATGGTATATATCAGTGGTCCCCAAAGTGACAGGCGAACGCGCATGCCAGGCGAACGCGCACGGCGCGTGTCCCGGAAATTGTCGGAAACAGACTGTGACGTAGGTGGCGATCAGCTAGCGGAGGTGCGAATGACCCTAATTAGCATATGAATGCAGCGAAACCGCGGGTGGCCGAGCGGAGCGGGCTTAATATCCTTACTCCTTATTGGATGAAACCACAACTTTCAAACAAGTAAAATCACTCGTGATTGGCAGCAAAACCACACCTGGGCAGGCCTGGCTTGAATTTCCTTACTCCTCATTGGATGAAACCACAACTTTCAAACAAGAAAAATCACTCGTGATTGGTTGGCAGATCTGTCACTACTGGTCACCCAGCCTTATAAATAATTTATATATACAATATATATTATTTATTCATTCATATTGTACTGTATATTTGTCATTGTTATCCTATGAAGGCTACTAAACAATTATTAGACTACCACCAAGGACATTAATGAATTTATAGAGGAAATTTGCCAGGAACATGTTTATGCAAAAAGAGCTTTATTAAAACAAACAATTATATACAAAGCGAGGATCATGCGCACACATGGGTAGAGGATGATCCAAAAACTACAACTGTCTGTTCGCCTCCTCGGGGTTGTAAGTAACGTGCGGCGTTCTTTCCGACGCAGGTCCGTTGTGCAGACGCGTATTGTGCGCGGCTCTGTACTTTGGAGTCGCCTCTCACCAGGAATGCAGCTTCGCACAGAGTTCAGAGAGCTCCGTCCCACGAAATGACGGCGACCGTACAATCCACCCAGAGACCCAACATGCCCTCTTCTTCGGCAGACATGAGGTCTGTGCTGGCGGACTTCCAGAGTTCCACCGCGTCATCTGCGAGCACACGCTGTCTCCATTCCAGCAGCTGTAAAAGACAAAACAATGAATCAATAAAGTGCGATGCGTATGGACACAACACATCTATCAATGCTCGTGAAAAATAGTCACCAAATAAACTCTTACCCGCTTTCTTCTCGCGCGGAACTCTTCGCTCTTCCGCCTGCAGTGAGTTTTTCTGGCGCGGTTTACCTGAAGCTTCGAAGTGCCGTCTCGTAATAAGTGGAAGTGGTATGAATAAAAATCAACACGCAAGTCACCGTAACATTAAACGAGGAAGGAGAAACAGTTAAAAAAAAGTCACTTACAGATGTTGCTCCGAGCAAATAGGAGGTCAGCGCCTCATTGTGAGGAGAAACTAGTCTGTGAAAACAAAATGTACAGTTATGATCGGTATCTATTCTATAGTATCTATTTCCTTATACCGCACAATGAAAGCATGCTCTTTAAATCTTATACACTACAAAAATACACTTCAATAAAGCGGGTTCTGCTGACTAGTTCTTTTGTAAGGCTACTCATAGCTTTGGTTTCAGGCTAAGCTACTTTTAGCTTAGCTAGCAGTCATCAAACATATTCTTACCTTGGGATTTCATGCGCCCGTCTCTTCTTTGAGTCAGTCTCTCCCGCTCGTTCATGTCGGCAGGATGGTGATTCAGCTGACGGGACAGTCCGCTGATAGCAAACTGCAGTTTCTTCTCGACTGGCTGAAAGTTGTTGATCACGGAGCTGCACGCGAGTTGAACGTCCGGATCCTCCAATCAGATTCGAGGTTACATGGAAGGACTCGCGAGACCAGACCGCGGGGCTTGTGATGCACCATGTCTGCGAGATGTAGTGGTTAATACGTCCTCTGTGCATTTAAGTAAGACTAAAGAAAAGGTCACTGTATTTCTGCCACTGTGCACATTAGTTGAGCTCTAGGAGAATGTGATCTCTGCAGAGCCTTCATTTTGATTCTAATGTTTGCATGTAATGGTAATTTTACCTTGCTGATTCAGATTGAAACTAATTTTTTAAATAATTTAGTGTCTTTTATTACATAACATTTGCCATAGTTAATGGCATACACAGTAATCTAGCACACTTAAATTAAATAAATCAATACAAGCTAAAATGTAAGAGTCTATAATTAGGCCTGATCTATTTGTACCAGAGATTTTCTTACCTTTTAAAAAAATGTCACCTGGGCTAAAACTCTCTCTGAAACCCTGATTTGCATTTGTATAGCTCACAGCATTTTTATTTACATGTCAAAGCCTCCCCTAGAATTAGGAGGAGGGGAGTCATGGGGGGCCAACTGCCAAGGGAAGCCCACGTCAATTTCCGACAATTTCCGGCAGTTTTCGGCTTTGCCCGCAAATTGCCGAAAATTGCCGCAAACCTGAAATTCCACGACAATTTACGGTGCCGGAAATTGTCAGAAATCCCACTTTTCATGCAGTGGTGTATGTCCCCTTGTTTGGGATTCGTATGTGGACCCGGTAGCCAGTTAACTACATTGTAGTCAAAGGACTTACTGTGGTCTGTTGATTGGAGAAGCCTGCGAATCCTCGGCCGAGGTGTTAACTTTTTGCGCAACGCTTATTCTTTAGATTATAACTTTTCGATCCAAGCTATCCTTTGTTCATCCGGAGTTTCTTCATTTTGAACATAACAATTCCATCAGGTAAAATGCTTTTGTGATGGTATATAGATAGTTGGGGCAGGTCACCCACAGTACCTTTTTGAACATGGTGTCATGGAGTTTGCAGGACGCGTTCAGGGTCACCGAAGTGAAGGAGAAGCCTTTGATGATGGCAGTTCCCACCACGATGGTCAACATCACGCCATAAATAATTTGGTAGAATGACAGGTCTGGGTTTACTGAGATGTCGCCTTGGTTTGAGGAGGTCTTATTGGATGACTAAAAAGAGAAAAGAGATAATTTGTCACTTGGGAATATAACCAAACACAGAAAGAGGGTGAATGGTGATTTTAATATATATTAAAAAAAAAATACACAGTAGGACCATAACAGGAATCATAGTACAGGATTCCTACACATTTTGATCAATGGATTTCCTTGACTTTTCTATAGCTTCAAACAACTCCTGCGATTGGTTATCAGTGTAATTGTGTCGTCACAATGTAATGGGAGTCTCATGGCCTCGGCCCGCCCCCAAGTCTCATCCCCCGCGCAACCCCTACACTCACTGTAGATGCGATATTTGCCAAAGCACTTCACTTTGTTTTTGCAAACCTCAGTGGTGGCGCAGTGTGGTAGGCTCAGCTGCAGAGGGGAGAGAGCAGGGGAGTGGTTCAGTAAGTAACGGTGCCGGCAGAGAATTAATGATTCCAGCTGATCAACGTCTGGACTGATCGACTCCCTTGCATAACAGTGAGCAGGACTGACGAATTGGAGCATCAAACAAATGCCGTAGGTAATTGATTCGCCTTCTCTGTTCTGATATATCCGTAATGACTCGTCTTATTCGCTGAAAGGACTCCTGAATAGTTATCAAAGCAGTTAAGGCAACTTGAATGTCCGACTGATGGAAATAATCCGACATGTTTGGCTTATAGTGCCTTTGATGATGGCAGTTACCACCACGATGGTGTTTTTAAGTCCCCAAAACGCTGTCGCCGTCTAATCAAAAGGCACAACTGGTAAAATATTTTGTCGGTTTCACCCTGGAGCGTTGTCGTGTAAAGCCGGCCTGAGATTTGGTTCTTACCCCGTCACCCTCCCCCAGCCAGAAGCTCAGCCACCAGTTGGTCAAGGCCGTGGATCCAATCATCAGGACGATGCTCAGGAGAGTGAGGAAGCTTACTACGTAGCCTGCAGCAGCACGGTCACACATGTGTTAATTGGTATTATTGCATACAATCACGCCAATGCATGTGTTGGATACTTTCACACCTCCAGCTGCCTTGCAATATTGCTGGTAGATTCTCCAGGAGACGGCACCTTCTGTGGTATCTTCCCTTCTAACCAGCTGATCACCGACCGGAGCTTGAGCAGACAGATAATTGTTGAAATAAGGGAGAATGTGGACATTTTCTATTCTGAACACCATGTTTAATTTTTTGCCTATTTGTCGAAAGCTCACAAATGGGGAGAAAAATATAAAAATGTAGGACTGGTCTCGAGGGAGAAGCCAGTAATTTTGGTCGCTAAAATGGACGCACCCTTTGTCTTTCATGTTCCAGATGGAATGAAATACATCGACATACTTGTAGAGATTAAATATGTGAGATGTGAACATGCAACGACAAGAGTCATGATTTTAAAAGTTTTGCAGATTCACCTCCTGGTCCGGTTTTCAGTATATCATTTTCGCCCACACTATCAAATGCTGAAAGAGAACAAAAGATGTAGGGGGATCAATAAAATGATAGAAGAAATTCCTGTCATTTCTATGCTGTAGACCAGACACGGTCAAACATCAATAATCTTTTAGGGTGATCAAACATTTTTACAAAGTTCAATGTTCTTAGTTCGGTCGACCAAGGTCCCTTAGTTAGCAAGATGGACAGCTGGCACAACCTTATACCTCTTCCTGGTTATTTATTGAATGACACAGAAGTAAAGCAGCCTATTCCAAAACCGGCCCCTTGACAGCTTCTGCTCTCTAAATTGCTGCCTGCCATCAATTTCCTCAAGTTATTATATAATGCTAAAGACTTCCAGTGTGTCTTTGTACTAAACTCAATAATCCCCAGCCTGGTTTCTATTAATAATAAACTAAGTGATTTCTAGAATGATCCAATATGAGCCATTTTAGAAATAAACACAACACGTTTTCTTGGTTGCCATACCGTGGTTCACTAACCCACTGTTGGCCTGGTCAGTTGGCTCTATGTCCATCAGCTGGGCAGCGTCTTGGGGAGACACTTCCGCCTTATTGGGAGTCTGGATAAAAATAAAATAAAAATAAAATCTGAAAATACTGCCGTCTTAACAAGTTGACGACACACTTTCAACCTAAATCAGATGATGAACCGTTAACATTTAACAGTACGTTTCTGCCTCTTATAAACCTTTAACACAGTGGTTCTCAACCGGTGGGGCGCGCCCCCTCGGGGTTGCGCGGACACTTTCCCAGGAGGGCGCGAGTTGGCTACAGGATGGGAGAAAAAGAAATTCACGGAAGTTCCCAAATGTTGAAATGCGGTTGTGGTTGGACTATTATAACAAAGAAATCCTCCTCCTGGCGACTTTTGTGTCAAAAGCGACTAGAGACAAATCTAGTGACACGTACAGCATATTTCTCATCATTTAAACAAGTGAAGAGAAACCGTATTGCTCTCTCCCCCCTTCGCCTGCTGCGCTGTAGGTGTGTGTGTGTGTGTGCGACAACTCAGCGAAGTTTTTTTGGAGTTTTACCTGCCAACACTACCGAGGTTCCCGTTTTATATCCTATCACCCGGACACCCGGTTGTTATTTCTCCCGGGAAACGTCGCATATGCGCCCCCCCCCCCTCGTCCACATTTCATGGTCTCGGATCTCCCGTATTTTTGTGTTGGCAGGTTTAAGTAACCAAAGTTAACCACAGGTTCCCGTTGATCTTATGATGGACATGTGTATATAAACAAACGAACCATCAACGGCGAAATAAAAGCCTCGTATTGGCGAGAGCGGTGTGAGAGACCTCCAGCTTACAGCGAGGTCTCTGTGCAAGACTATCCGCCTGACGAGCACAGCCGACCGGGCAGCTCCAGCTGGTCGCATCGCTTCATGGAGCTTCTCAAGTCCGATAATGGAATCATCCCTCACCCTGAAACTTCTGCCTGCACTCACTCGGGAACAACTTTGCTTTTTGATGCGTTCAATGTGAAATATCTGCACTTCTTGTACGTCGCTCTGGATGAGAGCGTCTGCTAATTGCGTAACATATAAATGTCGAATGAAAACTTCCAACCGGTTCCTCTTCCGGTTGGAAGAGGAACCGACGCGGCTCGGACCAAAGTCAGTTTCTCTGCGTGAGAAATAAAATGTGCGGCGTGTGAGCGCGTGAAGGCTTATTGAGCTGCAGAGTGACAGCAGGCTGAAGGAACTCTTTACCTCCTGCCCTATTTCGTCATTCTGGGCAGCAATGATACACCAATACCCTCAACTCTGTGACATCGCCTTGAAGGTTCTCCTTTCTTTGGCGTCAACATATTTGTGTGAGGCAGGATTCTCAAAAATGACTGCACTCAAAACGAAATACCGCAATCAAGCCCAAATCGAGGATGATTTGTTGTTTATCAGACATTGCACCAAGAATTGAGGATCCTTTACAAGGCAAAGCAGGCTCAGGTCTCACATTAACATCACCTACCTGCAAACTTCTGTAAAAAATGAAGATAATACATTCATATCAGAGGTCTGGTGCCAATTCCCAATTATTATAGCCTAGTAATGATAATAGGCTTACCTACCGCTACTGAGGATAAACATAAAAATAATAATAAATAATAATAATTAATGTGTGGGCCTAAAAATAATAGCCCTGGGGCCTATCTATCTATCTATGCAAGGTGGTGAAGTGGGGATGGGGTTGGCGGCGGGAAGGGGGGCCCCGATTACCATGAACCAGCTTTGGGGGGGCCCAGCTTGCAAAAGGTTGAGAACCCCTGCTTTAACACATTTAGTTTACAGCTTACATGATATCACTCAGCTGTGAAAAAAAAACAACAACCAGGGGAAACGTTTTGCAGCTAGTAAAACTTTAATCTACCTAGAAGTTTGAATGTTTTTTTTTTTTACCTCAGACTCTTCCATCTGGTAGCTGCTGATGAGCTGAGCATAGCGTTCATTGGCTCTCATCAGGGCCTCGTGGTTCCCAGCCTCCTGCACCATGCCATCATTCAAAAGCATAATGTTGTCACAGAACTCCAGGTACTGAGAGACACACAAGTGAGGACGAACATGTCAACAAAAGCTGTCAGCACTGGGGCCAGAGTTCCAACGCAGTCCAAACACCACATATTTGACTTTCTTATACTGCAGTTTACAATAACGTCTACAATTCACGCATGAAAAAAGTAATGTATTCAACTTACTGATATGCAAATATCATTGAGAAACGCAGCTCTAAAACTGAGCTATTTAGGATTCACTACTAGACTCTAGTAACTAGAAACCGTCTACCTGGAGCTGGTGTGTCACCAGTATGATGGATTTTCCCTGGAGCTCACTCTTAATGCATTTCTCAAAGATGTGTTTCCCCACATGGGCATCAACAGCAGAGAGTGGATCGTCAAGGAGGAAGATGTCCTTATTGGAATAGACCGCTCTGGCCAGGCTGATCCTCTGCTTCTGCCCCCCTGACAAATTCAGGCCCCGCTCTCCAATCTGCCAACAAAGCAGCAGAAAGCTGCCAAGACCACTGACAAAGTATTCTCTTTTCCTTTTCAGCAAGTTACAATACTCCTACTTCCAGCTACAAAAACATCAGCTAGCGGTTTCTCAAATTTGGAAATTCATACATGGGTTTTCTAGTCACCTTTAATCATTTAATTCTGACTTGAACTCAGCGTTCACCTGGTTACATTCTTTATAACTTGAAAAGTACTTTGTTTTGGTATCACTGGACATCCAATTCCATTTTGAGTTTCGAGAATTGAAACTGAAATGCAGTTTAGGGAATGTAGAGTAGCCTGCAGCAGAACGCCCCTACCTCAGTCTGATCACCATGAGGGAGTATTGCCAGATCAGCTCGGAGGCCGCAGACATCCACAACTCTTTTGTATCTGCAAAGTCAGAAAGAGTTAAAAGATGTCAAGAGCAGTGTTGGTCATCTTAGTTTAAAAAAGTAATTAGTTACAACAACTAATTACTGCTCCCAAAAAGTAATTGAGTTAGTAACTCAGTTACCACATTGTAAAAGTAATTAGTTGCTCAGCAAAGTAATTGACATTTATTTTGTTTATGTTCTAAACGCTATTACGTTCTATAACATTTAACGTCAAAGATGTTTAGATTAACTGATTGAAGAATAAAACACTATATACAGTATTTTAGAACAGGGGTTTTCAAATGGGGTGAATGTGAGCCTCCCCTTAGAGTAGGTAAGGATAGCTGAGCCCCCCCTTCCCCAAAACCCTGTCCGCCTGCCCTAACCCACTCACGACTCTGCAGTAAATGCCATAAGTTCAATAACAAATGATAAAATGTAAATATCTTTCTTTAATATTGTATTTGAAGACATTTTATTTGTACAACTTTTTTTAAAGTGCATTCATAAACGATTCTTTGCAACAGCAAATCATTTCCAACTTCATGCAAGCCTGAATGAGGCTACTTTTAAAATCACTGAACATCAGTAGGCCTATCCTCAAGTCAACAAAACATGCATAACGTGTAATCGGTTAATTAATTAAACGTTCATTAAGATTAATTAATTACACGAAAAATTAATCAACTTATTTTTGCACCGCGGAACGTTTCTCACTGGATGAGTTTCGGCGGACCGATTATCCTGGCGCACCAACTAGTGTTCATGACTTCAGACAACAACAAACCACAGTGAACATGAACGAGGAAGCTGAGGAGACCGCTTTGGTTGGCCCCGTGAATGGGACATTTTGTTATTAAAAACGAACGGATGGAAGCGTCGATAAGAGCGTGGTTGTGGGCCCGCTATGCAACAAGGAACCCGCATATCACCGCAGCACATCGAGACTCAAGCATCACCACAACGCAAAACATTAGCAGCACGGTTCCGCTGCATTCATATGCTAATTAGGTCGTACTGAACGCTCTCCACATACGTCATAGTTCGTTTTCGACAATTTGTGGCACAGACAAACGGCGACAAGCGCGGGTTGCAAATTGTCGGAAACTACCAAAAAGGAGGAAGATCTCCGGGCGTTTACGGGGACGAAAATCACACTTTTCATGCAGTGTAGCATGGACATTAGCCCGACTCCGAGTACAAGGAGCCAAACCCAACCCACACTCCACCAGATGACTGGTTTAAGGACCAGGGTAACGAAGCCCACGTCTGACAACTTGCACTTGGTTGAACACTTTTGCAAGGCACTGTATCTATGTCATTGAGTGCATGTAACGTAAACATTCTTGCCTTTTACTTCAATGAGGGAGAAGTAGTGCCGGTGCACAGACTCTGACTAACAAGACAGCGCCAGCGACAATGGCGACGTGCCGGGAAAGTTTGAAATTGGCGTTTTCAAACTTTCCCGGCTCGTCGCCAATGTCGCTGGCACTGTCTTGTTAGTCAGAGTGTGTGCAGCGAGACAACGTAAGCAAGGCCCCGCCCACCCAGCCAATCATCATCGCATTTGCACGGCGTCATCATCCCCACCGCAGCGCTCTCCAGTCAGCTGTTGTGTAGCCAAAGACACCTCGCGCTTCATTCAACCAAATAGTAACGCGACACTTTCAATCTCAGTAACGATAACGGCGTTGAAAGATGGCAACAGTAATTAATTAGATTATTCCGCCGTTACTCCCAACACTAGTCAAGAGACTAATATATTGTATTCAAAAGGGGCATTTTGAGGATTTAAATATTTCATTCTTTTCGTAAAACATCTACTTTAAATATATTCTTTTAAATGTTTTAAGAATATTCATAAGTAAAACCATCTAGAAAAAAAATGCAAGTAAAAAGTAAAAGTGTTTGTTGCATCAGTGAAGTCCGCCGCGTTTCCCTGTACTATGTGCTTCAGTCAAGATAAGGACTACAGCACAACGGGGGTCATAAATGCCAGCTGAATGCCGGCACGCAGCTAAATACTTGGCACAGGTCAGGAGACCCACTGCTTGTCGCTGTGGCCGAGTAGTTTCCTAAAGAAGTTCCTGTCGGATAAAAGGATGACCTCTAGCGCGACTACCTCGCCAGATAAGTTCCTCTTATCTCTGTCAGCACTTTTCTTTTTTTTATGGCCAACATTAGATAACATCTCAAGGAAAGACCCTTCAAGCATTGTTAGAATCTGTGTAACTGCAACAACGAGAAACTCTGGTAAACATTAAACAGGTCGGGTTTAATGTTAGAGAGACCTTTCTCTTTCAATATTCAAAAGGTCTGTTTACTTATCATTTACATGGGTTAAGCGATTATATACTTGGATTCGTCAAGAGGTTTCCCCATTGTGACATTTTGTTGAACAGTCCCATGAAATATCCAGGCCTGCTGGGAAACGTAGGCAAAAGTCCCATCAGCTGTGACGGAGCCGTGCAGAAGGTGCATCTAAAACATAGAAATGAGAAAGGCTGCATGTTACATGGCATCTGTAAGATCTTTTTAGCTTTGACTTGGTTGCACGAAAGCAAGTTGAATTCAACCCAGTTCTGTAAGCATTGAGATTTGTTCTTTGAAGATTCTTTGAAGATGTATGTATGTATGAAGATGTGTTTAACAAGTGAGGTCAATATATAAAGTCCCAGTCACCTGTGTTTCTTCCTTCACCATGGCATGCCCATTTACGAACAACGTTTTGGATGAAGAATGGGGTGAGGCACCTAACAGGAGCAGTCGGGGACAGTGGAAACCAGCCACACCCCAATCAGCAGACGACACATAGGCAGCCGACACACAGCGCCAGATGGGCCCCGTGTGAGTAGAGGAGATATACGCTGACGTTTGTCTGTTGTTCTGCCTGCAGAGACCAGTGCCTGAGCCTCAGCCCGCCCTACGCACGGAAGGAGCACCCCAAGGCGCGCCCTTTGTTTGGACCACTGTGTTTTGCGTTGTATATTACATTTTTTGGATTAAACCGCCTTGTGGGCCTCGTGCACTCGCTCTGTCTCGTTGCGTCCTGACTTCCCCCGTGACAACTGGTGGAGAATGCGGGCAGTCTAGGGACAAGGACGCCGACGGAGCCGACAGAACCCCGAAAAGAAAAAAAAAAAAAGAGAGAGAGACTACTGCCGTGACGCTTGCTAAAGCTTTTTCATTGTGTCCTTCTGCCCTCTGTCTGGGGGGAGGAGGGGGTACGAGTGTTTTCCCTACCCGACGCCGCCCGCCACGCCTCAAAATGGAGGAGATTATCCGCCGGCTCGCCGACGTCTCTCTCCGGCAACAGCAGCTCGCCGAGCAGTGGGCGCAACGGCTGCACCAAACCGAGCAGGGGCTGGACGCGCTTCGAGCCGGGGCCATGGCAGCAGCGACGGGACCCGCCTCCCGAACCCCCGCCCACCAGCTCCTCACGAAGCTCACGGCCCAGGACGATGTGGAGGCGTATCTCCACACCTTCGAGGTAATCGCGGCCCGCGAACGTTGGGAGAAGCCGGCGTGGGTGCAGATACTGGCCCCCTACGTGACGGGGGAAGCGCAACAGGCCTATTACTCCCTCCAGGCCCCCGCAAGCGAGGACTACGACCAGGTGAAGGCGGAGATCCTGGCCCAAGTGGGTTTGTCACCAGTCCGAGCAGAGCAGTAATTCCGCCAATGGAGGTTCGAGGAAAGTGTCCCGATCCGCGGACAGGCCGCTAAACTGGCCCGTCTCGCCCACCTCTGGCTCCTTGGTGGGGCCCCGACGGTACAGCAGGTGGCTGAGCGGGTCACCCTGGGACAACTCCTCCACACCCTGCCCTGGCGGCTCCGGGGCCCAGTCAGCATGCGAGGCCCCACGACTCTGGGGGAGTTAGTGGACGCGGTAGAGCTCGCTGAGGCCGCCGGGGTGAAAGACTGGGGAGAGCTGACACCGGCCCCGGCCCAGAGGACAAGTACGCCGTGACGACCGCTGGAGGGCGCCTCGCGACCCAGAGGCAGAACCCCGGGCCCCTCACCCGTAGACGAATCCATGCCCACCGAGCCGACCACGCCGGCCGCCCGGGCCTGGTGGGCCGGTTGCGTCCTCCACTCTGACACCCCACCGGGAGCCCCGGTCGTGATGGTGAGCCTGGACGGAAAGAGGATCCGGGCGATGGTGGACTCTGGCAGCGCGGTGACCCTGGCGCGCTCCACGGTGCTAGCCCCGACCCCCCACAGTAAGGCCTCCATCCCGATCACCTGCGTTCACGGCGACACCCGGGATGTACCGGCCCAGAGGGCCACCCTCAAGACGCCCCACGGAACCTGGACGGTGGAGGTCGGGATCATCGCAGAGTTACCGGTCCCCCTCCTACTAGGCCGGGACTGGCCGGGGATGGAGCAGCAGCTCACGGGAGTCCCCCGAACCACCCACTCGACCCCGGAAGGCCGACGGAGACCACGGAAGCGCGGAGATCAGCGCATGGCATTCCTCGCCTCCGACAGCGACCGAGGGGGTGAGTCCAATTCGCACACCGCTGACATGTTTCTCGATCTCGTCCAACAGATTACGGCCGGCGGGTCCTTCGGCCGCGAACAGAGGGAAGACGACCGGCTTAAGCATTGTTGGGGGAAGGTTCGAATCGTGGAAGAGGAGACCCGACTCCCCGGACCTCACCCCCTCCCCCACTTCATCCTGAAAGAGGGGCTGTTGTACTGCGTCGCTGAACGACGGGGCGAAGAGAAAAAGCTTCTAGTGGTCCCGAGGACCAAAGCCGATGGTCCTGGAACTGGCGCACGCCCATCCAATGGCCGGCCATCTCGGGGTCCAGAACACTGTCCAGAGGATCCGGGACCGGTTCCACTGGCCGGGCCTTGAGGGCGATGTGAAAAGGTTCTGCGCAGCGTGCCGTACTTGCCAATGCACCGCTCCCCAGAAGCCGCCCCCCAGCCCGCTCATCCCACTGCCCATTATCGGGGTGCCCTTCGAACGCATCGGAATGGACCTGGTGGGGCCACTACCAAAATCCGCCCGAGGCCATGAGTACATCCTCGTTGTGGTGGACTACGCCACCCGCTACCCGGAAGCGGTGCCTCTCCGGAAGGCCACCTCAAAGAACATCGCCCGTGAGCTGTTCATGCTGTTCAGCCGGGTGGGCATCCCGGCCGAGATCCTGACCAACCAGGGCACCCCCTTCACGTCGCGGCTGATGGCGGATCTGTGCCGCCTCTTCAAGGTGAAGCAGCTCCGGACCTCGGTGTACCACCCCCAGACGGACGGCCTGGTCGAGCGCTTCAACCAGACCCTGAAAAGGATGCTGAAGCGCGTCGTGGCGGAGGACGGGCGTGACTGGGTCTCCTCATCCCCTATGTGCTGTTCGGAGTTCGTGAGGTGCCCCAAGCATCCACCGGGTTCACCCCTTTTGAGCTCCTGTTCGGCAGGCAGCCCGGCGGGCGCCTGGACGTCGCCAGAGACACCTGGGAGCGGCAGAACCCGGGGCAACAACGCACTGTGATCGAACATGTGCAGGAGATGCGCACCCGGATAGACCGCGTCATGCCCCTCGTCAAGGGACATCTGGAGGAGGCCCAACGCACTCAGCGCCGCCTGTACGACCGGCCTGTCGGACGTTCCTCCCGGGGGATAGAGTACTGGTCCTAGTGCCCTCCACGGCATGCAAATTCCTTGCATCCTGGCAGGGGCCATACACCGTGGTGGAGCCAGTTGGGCCTGTAAACTACCGGCTTCGACAGCCGGGCCGTAGAAAGAACCTCCAGCTCTACCACGTGAATTTGCTGAAGCGGTGGGTCCCAGGGCCCCGGGACCAACTCTCCGCCTGGGCTGAGGCGGAAACCCCGGTGGTCGACGTGGGGGAGCAGCTAGCCCCCGCACAAAAGACCGAGCTCAAGACCCTGGTCAGACAGTTCAGCGATGTCTTTCGGAGTCAGCCCGGGAGGACCACCGCCGCGCAACACGAAATCCGCACACCCCCCGGCGTCGTAGTATGCCAGCGTCCGTATCGAGTGCCGGAGGCCCGCCGGATGGCTATAGAGGAGGAAGTGCAGCGAATGAGCGAGCTTGGCGTCATAGAACCCTCCCGGAGCCCCTGGTCCAACCCGGTGGTTATTGTACCGAAGTCGGACGGCACCCTCCGGTTTTGTAATGACTTCAGGCGCCTGAACGAGGTCTCAGCGTTTGATAGCTACCCCATGCCCTGAGTAGATGAACTCCTCGACCGGCTAGGTAGGGCCCGCTTCATTTCGACGCTGGACCTCACCAAGGGATACTGGCAGGTCCCCATCTCCCCGGAGGCCCGAGAGAAGACTGCCTTCAGCACTCCTAGTGGCCACTGGCAATACCTGGTCCTGCCCTTTGGTTTGCACGGAGCACCGGCCACGTTCCAACGAATGATGGACATCCTACTGCAGCCCCACCAGGCGTACGCGGCCGCCTACATCGACGACGTGGTGATACACGCCACCACCTGGGAGGACCACCTGACCTGCCTGCGACAGGTGCTGTTGGAGCTGCGCCGGGCCGGGCTCACCGCAAACCCCAAAGACAAACGCTGACGTTTGTCTGTTGTTCTGCCTGCAGAGACCAGTGACCACGCACGGAAGTAGCACCCCAAGGCGCGCCCTTTGTTTGGACCACTGTGTTTTGCGTTGTATATTACATTTTTTGGATTAAACCGCCTTGTGGGCCTCGTGCACTCGCTCTGTCTCGTTGCGTCCTGACTTTCCCCGTGACAAGAAGCACTGATAGAGGCTTAAGAGGGTGTTTCGGGACTGATCAGAACCACAGTGTGAAGCCAGGCTCTCACCATCCCACAGACTGTCTGTATGGCACTGCGCTTTTTTTGTGTTTTAGATCAAATTTCCATTTAAAAGTTTGGGGATATTTAGGTGAAATATGTGTGTAGGCATTTTGTAAGCAATTTCTACATAACATTGGCAAACTAAAACCAGCATGCTAAATGTTTTTATATTTTATCTTGACTTGTTGCAAGGATCTTTTTTGTCCAGTCATGTTTGTTCTGTATCAACATTCATTGTAGAAAGATATTTAGAATTAGACACAGCTTATAGAGATGTGCATATGGTTGTAAAACAAATTATCGCATTGTGAATAAGGGTTTGAAATTAAGCCTAGTCCTGAGGTTAAATTACCAGAGCAACATTAATTCCCTCTGCTCACGTTTAAGGCAAAGTAGGCCTTAAAAGTGAAGGCCTACTTTGCCTTAAAACTTATAAGTTACCATAATTAAATGCTTCTCATTGATTGATGTGATCAATACCGTGGTCAATTTAAGAAAGCTGAATGTGCATTTTTCCCAGCTGTGTGCACCTGGATTGAAATAGTTCCACCTTCTCTTTCCGGCTCGGCAAACGTGCAACCGATTGCGATGAGCGGATCACACCAAGAAAAATTGCGCTTTTTCAGTTTTTGTACTATTGTGCAATACCCCCCTGGTTTAACCAACGATAAATAAGGAGCATTATTTTTACGCAACCATTATAACCGATAAAAATGTCATGCATTATCAAAAACAATTGTACAAAAGAATAAAGACAAAAGGAGGACCAACCTGTTCCAAAATGCTGGAAATCAGTGACGTCTTTCCACTCCCCACGTTACCACAGATGCCAAGCAGATTGCCCTTCAAGAAATAAGAACTTTTGGGTTTAACCCCATCTACATTGCTTCATTGATCCCCACCAGAAATAAAACACACCTTGGGCAGTGTGAAGGAAATGTTTCTCAAGGTTGGCAGAGTATCCGTCCTCCCATTCTGGGACGTCGCCCCATTATCTGTGATGGTGTCTGGCAGGTTGGCTGGTTTATTCCAGGAAAGTGTAGCATTTTCCATCACAATGGCTGAGTCACTGCCAGAGTTCTGGATCAAGTAGAGCTCTGGATTCTGGATCAGCATTATTTTCTGAAGTATATGCATTGCATTGGTTACAAATTACATAAGGTTACAACGTAGTGACATCACTGCCAGAACAGTGGAGTTCACCTTCAGTCGGCTTATTGCAACAGCAGCATCGGCCACAAGCCTCACAGACAAGGGCATAAGAGCCAGGGAGAACCTCATGGAGTTGAAGATGGCCACCGTGGTGAAGGCCTGTTCATAAAAGAGAATGACTGTCACACTATTGAACCCTGGCGTTGTTTTTCAGTACATCTCGATGAAGCATGTAGATCACGCATTGGGCATGATGGCAAGGTGTGCTGCATTACTGCAGTACTCACATCAGCTATGTTGAGCTTGTAGCGCAACAAAGTGTGTACAATGAACGTGGCAACGGTGGCAATGATGGGGACGATGCTTGAGAGGCTGGTATTGGCGTTTTGGATGTAAAGCACCGTCTGCAGTTGTTTCTTCTCATTTTTCCGGAGGCCTATAAAGCAAAACAGCATCACATGAGTGAAGAGATTTTGATTTTCTACCAATGAATTACCTGACTCGAAAACAGCACTCTCTAGTGGAGGCAAGGTCACACAACACTAGCTCTGCTGCTGCTAAATTGCTATAAAAAAGTTGCACACAATTTCCCTTGAAATTCGCTTCACAACGTCTTTTATAGATACAGAAAAAAGGGACTGTAACTCAGGGTTGTCAAACTCACTTTAGGTTAAGGTTTTGCCCACAAGTGGTTTGTGTGGACGGTCGACAGGGGGAGTCATTTTTAAGCGGACGCTGCTGCCTGGAGGGACGCTGTCATCAGAAAAGGTCTAATGCAGGGTTCCCCACACTTCTTCTGATTGTGCGTTACTTTTCACTCAACTTTTTAGTCCAAGTCATGGTGATCTACCCTACTTCCCGCTCGGGCAGTTTGCCCCAATAATAATAATTACAAGCAGTGGCCGTAACCAAACAGCTCTGCATACCAGGAGCGCCAGATAATCAATATTAAAAAGAAAACACAACGAGCCTGTCGTCTGTTGGACGGGATCGCGCACGCGCGATAACCTCACGTGATATTTCTTTTCGGACTCCATACCTGCGATCTTCTCTTCAAAGGAATCTTCCCAGGCATACATCTTGATGAGTTTGATGCTTTTAAGAATCTCAATCATTGTCCGTACACGGCTGTCTGTTATCAATGCCGTTTTCCCCCTGACTTTGTTTGTGAGCCTGCCAATGGAAATCTGAAAGCAGAACAGAAAGCTTTGTTTCAATTGAAAATGAGCTGCAAAACAGTAACTACAGATACCTCAGCGCCGTCCATGTCTATAGCTGACTTACTTTTAAATAACCCAAGTTATAGACAATAGGTGTGTGTATAACTTTGGATTATTGCATTATCTTTTATCTCCTTGCCATGTGGCTCACGTACATGTAAACCATCCATCTCCCAATGCTTGTGAAAATGTGGGTAATAACAGCAGTTTCTAATATACAGACCTGTAATAGAATGACAATCATGTAGATGCAGACTCCAGCCAGTGCGGTGTAGCCTAGGACGTAGCAGGAATAGAAGGCGCACACAACAAAGAGCACTGGGTTGGACAGGGTGAAGCTCCCGAACGCTACGGCCTCGAATAATTTGTGGCCGTCGTTGGTCAAAACACCAATCATCTAAATGAGAGAAGAGGAGGACTGTTATCTACATTAGCCAGGTCTGCTTTACCGGTGCAAGTTGCTTCAACTAATGGTGATAGTAACACAATTACACAAAATATTTACAACTAAGAAGGTTGTTAGGGATGAAAGACAAACTCATGCAAGAAACAAGAACAAATAGTCACGAGGGGCCATTCCCGGGGACTGACAGTTGAGTTAGTTAAGTTGATTCAGCTGGTTTAATCTTGTTGAAAGACCAAGTAATCAGCTGCTTGTTTCCTCATTGCCATTTCACAACTGTTTATAACAATGTATTTGTTTCATGTTTGACAGAGTTTTGTCTGGCCGAGAAATTGTCCGGCACCCTATGGCTTTTAAAAATAGTTTCACACACATAGTTTAACATGGCCATTAAAAATGTTTATAAAAGATTAGACAAACCATTTGATTTATAGAGTTTGCTATTTATATCTTATGCATTTCAATAAAACCTTCAGTGTATGTTTCAGGTACTCTGATCAACATTTAGGGGTAGTTGACAAAGATGAGATTCAAAAATTCCAGGTGGAGAAAAACAAAATGAGCCAATAGAACAAATTTCAAATTAATCCAACCGTCACCGCAGTACAGCAAAAAAAACAATTTCTTTAGTGCACATGCAGATTATGTCGAGCTCTTTGGCCAAGTTAGAATAGAATAAAGCCAGAATAGAAGGTTTCCCAAACGATGGCTCATGTGATTACTTCTCCTGTTGAAATGTTGCTGTGCCCCCGCAGAGAGACGACTTTCTGAAAGGCCAACAGAGAGTAGGCTCCCTTCAGCCGGACTGCTGTGCGCAGGTTCACCGCCCACAACAAGGAGAACAGGAAGCCTTTGGAAAACTCTGAGGCAAATAGAGCGAAGGACAGACCCACACCGTATAATACAGTGGACTTCTCTGGGTCCTCTGTATATTTCAGGATCTCATGAACCACAACAGCCTGAGAGGACAGAGAAGTTTGTAACACACAAAAATAGCTTGCAACTTTGATTAGTCCAAAAAACTTTTGATCTGATCACCAAAACATCCTTCATTTCTCACATTTAATGAGAACATCCACTATAAGTACACTAAGCTGATTATATCTGCATATTTAAACTAAGTAAAGTCTTGTATGCACTTATTTTAATAGTGGAGTACTTCAGTGTTAAAGAAGACAGGAATACTTCTTCATACACATTTAGACTGAATGTGATATTGGGAAAATGCTCCTCCAATTGAGGAAGCACTGGTAATGATATACAGGTTAAAATGTAATTACCGGGCCCAGAAACAGTGCTGCCATGGCAAGGATGCCAATAAAAATGGACAGAATCAACCTGGTTCTTTGAAATCGAAGGATAACTCGCCCCACAGAGGCCTTCTCCAGGCCCACCCTTGCCACCTCTTCCCTCCAGAGTCTGTTGAGTCTGTGCATGACACACAACATCAGCCATATTAAATTCCGGTATTAAACTCTGGTAAACCAGGAACTAAACACTGACAGGTTGATCTATCATTGTCATGAATCCGTTTTTAAGGTAAGCATTTCAGCATAGATTTGTAATGAGTATAAATATAAGCAACTATCTATGAATATACTGCCCTGTATTTAATGCAGCAAATGACAGTAAAGCAATGCTGGGTGTGGCATGAGTCAGCAAGTGTGTCGGACCTTTCTCCGCTGGGGTCACAATCATCAAAAGTAGACAGTTTGAGAGAGCTTGGGTCCAGCCTATTCTTGAACAAGGCCCACATTGTGGGGGTCATCCAGGAAAAGGTTGCGAAAGACAGAAAACCTGCTCTGTCCAGCTGGTGGGACCTAGACATGGAAACATCACCCAATACGTATTGTTGGTCTGTAAATGATCTGTTAACATGTCACCCAACATGTTATTCAGGGAATCCAACAGCATCAAAAGGGAGGGAAATCCAACAGCATCAAAAGAGAACAATGTCATGAAAATACACTGACTGAGATAAGGACCAGCGGATGGGTCTGAGGGTCCGAAGGCTCTGGCTGTACTTTTCAAACAGTTTCGGCCGGGATGTTTCTCTGTTGTTCAAATCGATTGGCACTGGTTCTGGACTGGAGGCCACTGCTCCTGGACTAGAGGCCACAGATCCAGATTTTCTTTGGAAGACATCTTCTGACTGTATCGTGATAAAAACACACAGAGTGAAACTATCAAACATGAAGACAAAGTGAGACAAATTGTGAGGAGGAAGAGAAGGAGGAGGAGACAGGAGGAAAGCCTTTTGTCAATTTTCCAGCAAAAGAGGGTATCAAAAATTGGATCAAACTAAATTGCGTCAAAAACACAAGAAACAATAGAAGAGGAAAAGTTCCCAGTCCGTAAAAGCCACATGAAAGGCCATGATGGTTTGTTCTTAACTTACAACAGAGACTCCTTGACCGTTGTTCCACACCACGTCTTTTCTCATTTTCTCCTGTACCAAGAGAAGCAAACATGCAGTGTCACAATATTACTCGCCAACAAGACCTTTGAGTAATGAATTCTGCTTGAAACCTGATTACTAAATGCTTTTAACAGCATCAACATGGAGGGAGGGCCAACATTTTCCGATTATGCTGTGTAACAATATATTGACAATAATGCTATATGTATAGACAGACATTGTGTTGTGGTGGTAGATGTACTATAAATAATAACTCAATTTTCAACTGTCAGAGATATAGTTAAAACACTACTATATATCTTTTTAGAACATTATTCTACTTTTAAGAACATGATCATTCATATAATGTATGTAGTGTCATGACTACATATCTGGCTATTATAAAAAAAAAAATTGGTTGAAAACTGAGCAAGTTATGGTTATTTAAAAAGTATGTTTCACTTCCAACACAAAGTTATGGGTGAGCGAGCTCACTGTACCAAGATGGCAGCCATGTGCGGACGTTGGACTCCGTCGGCCATCAACGCGGAAGAGACCTCTAGCCTTTATATATATCTATGGGCTTTCCAACAAGCGCAGATTAAAACATTTCAATTACAAAATGTTGAATAAGTATGAGGGGCCGTTTAAGACATTATTCATTCTGGTACTCACGCATACATGCATTCTCCTTTCACGTACATATATTTTCAAAATATGTTACATACATACAAATGCAAAATATGTTTCCACTATACTCCTTTCGTTTCCACTATACTTTCTCCCACACACACACACACACACGTTCTTCTCTCATACACATATACTTTCTCTCTCACACAAACACATTCTTCTCTTATACACATATATTTTCACTCTCGCACACGCACACACACACACACACACATTCTTCTCGCGCACACATATTTTCACTCACACACACATTCCAAATATGTGTATGTGAAAGGAGAATATATGCAGGTTGCGATTTGTGGGGGGGGGGGATTTCCCCCCCTGTGGTTTTCCTATCCGCCCCTCGGTTAAATTATTTTTATCTCACTTTTATGCACTAAGGATTTCTCCCCCTTGATAGCGATGAATGCAACTTAACTGCTAGCCTACTTAAACTCTTGAAATCTAAAAATCTTCAGTGTCGATACATCAGAGTAGCTGTTCAGCAGCCTTCTGGCAGACGGCGCATATTTCTGAACGTCATCCAACACAACATTGGAACATTTTAGTGCGGGAACTTCGCAGGTGTCACGAGCGTGGCTTCGCAGAGAGACGCAGGATGCAGGGGTCCAAGAAACAGGCTTTATTCACTGACAAGGGTTCACACTCACGACGTTCAACAAGACCTGACCAAGGACTAACAAACGCAGAGGGCGTGATGGAAACAGGTGATTGGAAACAGGTGGGGACAATCAGACACTGGGGGAAACATGACAAGGCAGGAAGTGAAGTTAACCCAGGGAGACCAGAAACATGGAACTTCACAATAAGACGAGACCAAACCGTGACAGCAGGGGTGCGCGTGAGCTCGTGACGCGGATCGGTTTCCCCTCTTTGTGCTTCTGCTTCCTCCTCGTAGCCAAACCGTCCGTGCGCGTAAAAGTGAGCATCAAGCCAGTTGGACTTTGGATCCCATCGATCCCATCCCAAACTTGAATTGCGCTGAGGGGGGTTCCGTAGCAGAGAATAGGAACCAGCTCTTTAATAATGAGAGCAGCGCGGAGCTGCATTACTGTGAGTTTGGTTTTGCATATTAACATGCAGTGCGTGATGTGCGTGTGCGCAGCGCCGGCACTGAGCGTATCGTCTTACTTTACACGACCCAATAATAAAACAACTAAATGAACATTAAAAGTTTTGCCATGTTGTGATGGGGACTAATCCACGGGCCCGAAAAAGGGCCTGCCTACCCTTTGCGTTCTTCTCCTTAGTTAGGCAAGCTAAAAAGTCACATGTTCTTGTCTATGAAAAAAAAAACTGAACGGGCCTCAGCCTGCATATTGGGGGGCCCAGCGGTCGGCCGGACATGCAGTCAAAAGGTGAAAAAAGAAAATGAGAAAAAAATAGCTGGTGCCAGCCGGGAATGAAACCCAGGTCACTGGCTTCTTAGCTGGAGTACTTATCTCTGAGCTAACATGTGTGCTGAGAAAAAACGTCACTGAAATATGTAAGAGCTCCATTCAGTCAATGCAGCGACGAGCAGCTTATCATGACACTTCTGCCCCATCAGAAAATAATAACTCGTGAACTACACATGCTGTATGACCACGTGGCTGGCTCCCTGAAGAGAGCAGAGCTGTACTTTTATCAAGTGGATCATTTCTCTCCAGTGAGGATGTGGACAGAGGTCCAGTCATGTCAGTCACAGTGGGACATTTGACCGACTTGATTAGTTTGTTTCATTCTGCTGATATGCAGGGGAAATATGCACAAAGCTGTGGCCTCCAAATGAGTGCACGTGCATCAGAGCAGTTGCTAAGCTGCTTCATCAATATGTGTAGGGGAAGCTATTGAGCCAAAATGCCATTTGGTAGCGTTGAATGCACTGAAATCAGGAGGGTTACCTCACATAAAAGTGTAAAAACGTTTAACTTTGCCAATAGGTGGCGCTATATATATTTTTTGAATCACTGCATGAAAATACTTTAAGGCCTACACTAGCATCATGAATATGAAAATTCTAGCCAAAAATACCAATGTTCCTTGGAGTTATAACACTTTACATTCACCAGAAAATCGCCTGAAATGGAGGCCAGCTCACGCCCAGGTAGTTTCACGAAAACTCTTGATTCTAATACGATAGGACCACACCGTTGTCAGGATCCATTTGCCTGACTTTGATATCAATCGGGCGTAAACTCTCGGAGGTAATGGTTCATTTGTAAATAAAAAAACACAAATTATCGCCAAAAAACTGGCAAAAAGTGCACATATTTAGCAATGAAAGACAGTGCCCCCTAGTCTTCAAATATTCTGAAAATATGTGGGTGTGTTCTGGGAGGCAATCCAAACATGTGATATCAATTTGGTGAAGACAAGCCTTGTAGTTTGGAAGTTCGGAGTCTTTCAGAAAGAAGCCACGCCCCTTATAAGTTGATTGGTCTCTAAAATCGTAACCAAATGAGATATTAAAAAGCTTTCAACAATAATAGGTGGCAGTAAGCCAATAATTAATTTTTGAGATTTTCAAGAGAATCGGACCTAGCGTCTGGGAGGAGTTTGTTAAAACGTGTTTTCCACAAAATTCAAAATGGCGGAAGATATTGGTAGGCGCATTTGCATACAATGATTGACTTTTTTGTAGACCACATCCAAGAGCACCTGTGTATAAAATTCCAACTCTAGTGGTGAAAGTAGAAAAACATTTCCCCTGAGGATTTTTTTTTTCAAATTTCCAGGGGGCGGTAGATATCCATTTTTTTAAACCCAAAAGCGTGACCCCCAGAATATCTAAATTTCACGCACTTCTGATGCCCGTGCCAAGTTTCATGAGTTTATGAGCCTGACTTTCAGTCGGCTCAGGCCCTAATAAGAAGAATTCTTCGATACGCAATAGGGCTTCGTCCGACTTTCAGTCGGCTCAGGCCCTAATAATAATTCCATCAAATACAATAGGTTCCTCTCCGACGAAGTCGTAGCGAGGACCCTAAATATAGTGAAATGGCTTCTACAAGGAGTATAATTTAGGTTGGCATGTTCACATCAAAGATGGAGCCCTTCAAGAAAAACAGAAAACAGTCCGATCATGGAAAAGACAACCGCGGCAGGAAATGTTAGCTATAGCAAAGTGCTAAAGCAATGAAAGCTAACTTACTGTGTATGCTGTATTGTGGTTGAATAACAAAATGTCCCGTAATTACCGTACAGAAGTAAGTTAAATTAGCTAAGCAGAAGCAGTCTAATCGCTCTTTACATGTAAATGAAACCCTCTGCCTGAACTTTGTAGTTTGTTATGCCACGTGACACAATCCAACAGCTTGGGAGGAACGCAAACTAGTTAACAAGATCACAGCATTCAAGCGCAAACCTCACCTGTTTGAGTCCCATCTGGTTTGGGACAACTTTCCTGTTTGTCACAGCAACTCCTTCAGCAGTGCTTTTCCGCGCGCTCGGCCGGGCTACCAAAGTGAGCAGCTTAATTAACAAGTTTGATTAAGTTTGATTGACACACCTTGCAACCTTTTTCCAATCCTTTCGCAGCCAACACCAACAGTGTGCACGCTCACCTTCAGGTGGAGTCAATGCCGCTTCACCTCGATAGTGGGCCCTTGTACTGCGCTCTGACTTGATGCCGAGACCTCACGCCGCCGGTGTTCTGGCCATGTTACGTATCTGGGCAAACAGTTGTTTTCAACAATTAATCTAAACAAGATCAAGCAGACGAACTATATATAGTTGTGAACTGAGATAAACAATGTTGTTATTTTGGTTCAATAGCAGATCCTCATATCTATGTGTAGCAGTATTATTGTTTTGCCATTGTTAAGGAAAATATATTTTGTATTTTGTATTTTATGTATTCAGTTTATTAACAGAAAACTGTTGATACCTTCGCTTCCAAATCATATTTCTGGCTGAAGTATGTTCTCTCTTAATAAAAAATGTTATCCGTAACTAGACTTTAGATTTTAGCCCCCAACCCTTAGAAATGATCAGGTTTATATAAGAAACAAAGGGCAGTAACTGATCAATTATCCACTTGATGAAAGCAGAGTTCTTTGCAGTCACTTGACCAAAGCTCTGCTGGTGACTTTGTTCTGCAGCGACACATTCAGTGTGTTCAGTTTTCAAAATATATCTGCCAGACCTCTACTGAAACAGAAAGGTGTGTACTTTACAAGATAATACTTCTCTTTGCAGCAGAAGTTATGTTCCATTCCTTGCCTTGGCTGAACGAAGGTGATCCTACATTTCTTTAGTGACGTTTTGTTTGTAACATTGCTGCAAAGCCTGTAGCTTAGTGGAAAGGTTCAAGGCTCAGGTTCAATTCCTGGTTGCACAAATTCATTTTTCTCTTTTTCTTTTTTCACTTTTTTGACCATGTGTCCGGCTGACCGCTGCCCCCCCCAACATGGAAGGCAAGGCAAAGGCCTGTTCAATGCTGCTAGCAGCACTAGTTTATTATTATTATCAGTATACCTAAAACCTAGCCTGGGTGACATTCCGAACTTAGTCCAAGACGTTTGAGGTCGGGAAGTCCGGTCTGGCATGCTCAATAGTTGCGCGAGTATGCTCGCCCAAAATCTGGCGGGCCAATCAAATTGTGAGGGGGGGGGGCGTTATACGATGATGGACAGATGCTCAACAGTAACGTAATCAACCACGTCACCAAATAGCGCTTGGGTTGAATTTGATTACAACAACGCTGGCTGCCGCTGGAGAATTGAGGTGTGTAGATTCTGCCTCTGAAAGATAGCGACAGCGAATTCAATTTAAAAGAGGAACAAAGAAACGCGATCAAGGCATTTGTTGATAAGAAAGATGTTTTTGTCGTCCTTCCTACAGGATTCGGCAAACATATGTCACACACTCCCGTTGCTCTTATTGGTTGTAGGTCTATCCAATTGAGTGCAGAGGCATTTATTTCCTGGTTCGTTTGAAACATGCCCCATAATTACAGCTCAATGGAGCAGTATCAGACTCACATTCTGACTAGAATTGAGTATGACTACGTCAGGCTACCTAAAACCACCAATACAGTTACCTACAGTAAATCCAACAGGTGACTGCCAGGTGACATAACATTGTACCGCGTTTTGTCCCGTGCTACTAAACCAACCTTCCATACAAGCAAGTATTTATTATTAAAGAGGAGTTTTTACAATCTAAAGCATTAAAGCCTATTCAAACTTTAAAAGTCATCTTTAGACTGGACCCAATTAAGCTTTCAGGATTCTGAACCTTTAGTGCTTGTAAATAAGCCAAACTTGAAATACACTTAAAATCAGGTGCTATCCTGAATTAAGTTACTCGACCAAAAGCAAAACTAAGTAACCAAACTAAAATAAAAAAACGCAACAAACTTATCAACTAAATCCTTTGATTTAGTTTGACCAAAATCGTAAAGAAGCTAAATGAAACTCTACCTCTGTGTGAAGGACAAGGATGACCCGTTTCAGGTTGTTGATACTGACTCAGAAGCTCACGCGAGCAGCTTTTTACTCTGCATTACACAAGACATTGACGGGGCTCAAAGGTCGGCATGGTCAGAGGTGAATATCCTCCTCCCACCTCTCAGAGAAAAAGTGTCCAACATATATTGTAACTGTTATGAATATGGTTTATGTCATTATGTTCTGATACACTTGTTTATTATGTTTTTTTCTGTAACTTGTTCTCAGGAATATTTAATGTGTTTAATTTGTAAAGTAGGAACTAATGTTTATTTATCTGTAAGGTAGGAACTACGTTTATTTAATCTGTTTTGCAGGGACATTTTGGTGTAACAAAGCCCAACAAGCATGTGAAGCGGCAAGTCTCGGCAAGTCTCGGCAAGTTTTATAACTCTGCAAATAGTTTAGTAATTTAAGTCATGCTAATTAAGTTAAGTCAAGTTATCAAGATAAAGTGTTTTCATTCCCCTCTTGGTCGTGTGCAGCCAGTGAGGTACGTTTGGTTCAAGGTTTTGTCATACATATTTATTTTACAGTTTTTTTCGATTGTTTACACACATTCACACATATGAGTAGACATTTTTAAGAACCAGTAAAACACTGATGTGCTCAATGTAAAACACTATGATGAATAGAAAACACTTCTCCATTCATCATAGTGACCTAGACCTTTTTTGTTTGTTCAGTGTTACACTTACTACACACAGTACATACTGTACATACGTGTGTTGTAAAATATTTTAGAATATTTTTTTTATACTCACAAACACACAAATACACGGTAACAAATATATTTCATTTTCTCCACAAAAACAATGTACACAGTGTACATCCCAACCAACACAGATTTGCACATAAAGTGGTCTACATACAAAACAAAAGGAGAATTTACTGGATTCAGTAACAGTAAAAAAAAGCATCAACTGCTACATCTCCACATGCATCTTCCACAGCTTGGAGAGGGCTGTATGCGTTTGTGGATTCGGTCATACACTTTCCATCTCCAATCTCTGATTGCTAATTATAACACTGTGTGACAGGTGTTTGCCCATGTGATGAGTCAGTGTGCATAGGAGGGCAATTGACTTTAGAATTTTGAATGACAGTGTGTTCCTTGTGAAAACAAGATTCTCCTTTATGAAAATTCTGCCAAATGCAGAGAATTGTGTGTAGTGTTTTGAAAAAAGTGTGTTTTAGAACAGCAATTTGAGTGTAAAGCAGGAATTGTGCTTGTAGTTTAGCATAATTGGTTCAGGGGGTTGGTTGGTTCAGGGGGTTACATGTTGTGGTAATTGTGTGTCAATCACCAGAATTTGTGTGTAAACAATCGAGAAAAACTAATAGTTTGCTTTTAATTCTAACCTGAAAATGACCAGAAGTTGGCTGGTGATAGAAGTGAGTGTCATTTATCTTTGGCCACTCGGCGCTGTGGTGCGGTGCAAAGAGTTACTCTGTCAATCCGGGAGACCGAAGAGACGGCTCAACTTTAACTGATCTCTTGCTGTATGGAAGTCAGGCCAAACTGAAAATAGGTCTTTTGGGACATGTGCATGGCACCTGTAAAATCCCGTAAACAATTCCCACTCATTCTCTATGGACAGACTTCCGCTCCGCTGAATGAACTTCCCAGCGGAGCGGAAGTCCGTCCATAGATAGTCCATAGATAGTCCACAGGTAGGAGAAAACGGAGACCGGTCATTTCTGCAATTGGAACAGCAGCTGACTTGATGACGTCACCATCTCAGCTTCTCAGCTTATCTTTTAATACAGTTCTTGACTGTTAAGTATTTTACTAATATCAAGCTTTAGCTTCGTTTTCATTTAAAACGATAAATGAGAGATACATATATATATATATATATATATATATATATATATATATATATATATATATATATAAATAATGAAGTCCAGTGTGAAGGCAAAGTAACTCAATGGATCAGATCAGAGTTATTACATTATTTTTAAAGCAGGTTAAGAGGAGCAGCTATAGTGTGTGGTGCTGCTGAACTTGACTACACTGACAGGTGTATATCTAATTTGTATTCATATTGGATTCAAGAAGAATCACAAAACGTTACTGAGGTGAACATTTAATTCAGGGATTTTGTATTACATCACACTGCATTAGCTTTATAAAGGTTTTATAAAGTAAGAGGAGGTTGAATACAGCAACAACAATTAAACAGTTAATATTTTACTGGATAATAACATATTGCACACACACACATCTACCGCTTGACGTCTTCTTACTCAAACATCAAGAGGTGGATAATCAGTGTAGTAGTTCTTGTACGGTTAAATGCACAAACAATCACAATAAATTAAATTGGCGATCTACCTGTACCTCTTCTATGTCTACATTATTAGTCAGTAACCTCATTGTATATTATGTATATAATATAGTGATCAATGAGATACCTATATCTTACATACCGTAAGATAGGTGACATCATTAGTGATTAATATCAATATCTATGATGCAGAGAGCATGGTGCTAGTTAGATTATTTTATTTATTTCGTTATTTGAAAATACTAAACACTTTAAAGCATACACCGCGGCGATGTGTACTCTCTGTCCGAAGTGGAAATACTGTGTAAATGTCTATTGTTTCCTATTAAATCTAATCTGAAATTGACCAAATGTAGTCTTGTGATAGAGACTTTGGTTAGTGAATGGTTTTTTAAAAGAGGCTTTTGTGGCAAGGTAACACAAGGTAGCATAACTGTTCAAACTGGAACTGTTCAAAAGGAAATAAATAGGCATCTGGTTGTCAGGCTATGTCTCTCAAGTCCCTGCACTCTTTACCCATCAGTACTACCATGTCACCGCATTCCTCAACCAAACTGCACTCAGGCCCTGGGGCCCATGGCTAACAAAACAATTAACCCTGTAATCACACAAAAATTAACAAATAATAAACCAAAACGCAACCAACAAGTATATAAATACATCCCATATGCCCCCCCCCCCCCCCCCCCCCCCCCCCTACAAAACTCACATCTCTAGAGAAAAACCCGTTTTGGTGATAATCCCCAAAAACACCCCTGCAATAATGGTTTCCACCTACCAATCCCCGAAAACCCCCTCTATTTCAACCCAGTGTAACGGCCCGGCGTCTTTGCCCGTGAATCAGGAAGTTGAACTGGGGTTTGGGACAGTGCATACAGGGTTGAATGTTTTAATTAAATAAACTTGACAGCCAGTGTGGATATTTTCATTAATTGGTACCAGAAAACATTAACACAAATGGGTGATGAAAATAACAATGTAACGTTGGCGTTTGGCTGCCTGCACGCTGTGTGAGCACGTCACGTCACGTGAGCACGTCACGGCTCAATCCGTGGCAGCTGTCATTTAGGAATCGTGGGTAATATGTTTGTCTCTACACCACGATAGAAAGTATCACGCCTGTCAGTCTGGTAGCAGACGTAATCACTTCAGAGTTTAAGACTCTGAAATTAAGACCCTTAAGAAATTTACAGGGATCACTTCTATAGTGTCAAGCTTGAGAAGTGTGGTTCCGGTTTGTTGTCGTCTAGCTCATCATGTGGAGATGTTTATTGTGGTCTTCTCTAAATGCAAATTCAGCTGATGCCTTGAAACTCACCAAGTGTTAGCCACTGCTAAGTTGTAAACATCTCTGTGGTAATTGAGACTGATATTATAGGGGTCACTTCTTTATTGGAATAAAGAGATGTGTTCCTATTTTGGGGTCTCTTGCATGTTAACGTAAAAGGCCTGAGGGCTTCTATGTTTAAGATAAAGTCTGAAAAGTGCAATTCCCTGCATACCTTCACGTGGTAGTGACTACGTCATTACTGAAAGGATGTAGCCTAGTTAATCCCAGGCTGCTACAGACCGACCTCCTCCAGAAACTGCACACAGGACACCAAGGTATAGCAAAGTGTTGTGAAAGAGCCAAACAATCTGTCTGGTGGCCTGGACTGTGTACACAGCTTCAGAAAGTGGTTGAGGGCTGTGACACATGTGCAAAGGAAAGAATGAACTCCAAAAAACCACTGCTGACCACAGCATTCACTGATAGACCATGGGCAAAGGTAGAAACTGACCTGTTTCAGTGGAATGATAACCAGTACCTTTGGGTGGTAGACTACTTTTCCCGTTTCATAGAGGTAGCTAAACTCACATCAACTACCTCATCAGCAGTAGTGGACCATTGCAGGTCTATCTTCGCCCGGCATGGCATTTCGTCCGAGGTCATGACAGCTAATGGACCACAGTTCTCGTCTGAATACGACCCCCACTCAGTTTGCAACAGAGTGGGGGTTCACTCACGTTACTTCCAGCCCCAGATATGCTCAGAGCAATGAAAAGGCAGAGCGTGCTGTGCGGACAGTTAAAAGTCTTCTACAGAAAGGAAAAGACCCATATCTGGAACTTATGGCTTACAGGGCCACACCACCCACCAACGGGTACAGTCCAGCACAGCTGTGTATGGGCCAGCAGCTCAGGACAACAGTTCCGGTCACTCAGTCATCTCTCAACCCAGGCTGGATGGACATAACCAAACTCAAAGAGGTGGAACAGAGGAAAAGACAGAGAATGAGCTGGAACTTCAACAAAATACACAGAGCTCATGATCTCTGACAGCAGGCAACCATGCCTGGGTAAAGGACACAAAGGGGACAGTGATAAGGCAGGCGGAAGCACCAAGGTAATACATCATTGACACTGCCGGAGGGAATCTGCGCCGCAACCGAAACCACCTTGTCTCTACGCCAGTGGCGCCGGCAGCGCATGCCATCCTGCCAGACCATCCTACCAGACCATCCTACCAGTCCATCTTACCAGAGCAACGTACTGGTCAGCCAGTGGGGCCAGAGCATGCAGAGCAGGGGTCAGTTCAACCATGCAGTCCTGAACCTCTGGCACGCCACCCTGTAAGAGAGCCTCCATGGTACCTGATGGACTTTGTGGCTAAATAGTAGATCCTCCTGGTGAAACTGAGTGAGTTCTACGGGGCAGAATAAACCCCCACACTCAGGAGGAGGTTTGGGCAGTCTACTCCACCTTCTTAGTTCAGAGGTTCAGTTAAAGTACACATGATTATTGTTCATAAGACAGAGTTTAGTATTACACTACAGTTAACTTATGATATAATTGGTAATTGTATAGAGCTGCTAGTTTAATCTGTTATATATCAGTGCAACTGATCTTAGAAAGGGGAATGTAGTGTTAAAGGCTGTGATATGACCGGATGTGATGTAACCTAGGGGGAGGGGCTGTGAAAGGGGGCACAATAATAAACGCAACGTGCATGGCACTTGTCTGGAGTTATGAATCATAGCGTTCATTGAAACACATCTATGATGTGTGTTGCTGATGACATTGTGACTGAGCGGAACAATGCCAGTTGGATTTGCTGGTGGGCTTATATCTCTTTATTCAGACAGCTCTCTGCCTTGTGGTGTCTGATACAGCAGGGCTGCAGCAGTGGCGAAGTGGTGATGTTATGCTCAGGAGAGTGAGGAAGCTTACTATGCAGCCTGCAGCAGCACGGTCACATAGGACATCATGTTGTTCATGTGTGAATTGGTATTGTTGCATACAATCACGCCAATGCATATGTTTTTGTTGGACACTTTCACGCCTCCTGCTCCCTTGCAGTATTACTGATAGATTCTCCAAGAGAGGGCACCTTCTGGCAACCTCCTTACTGACCAGCTGATCACCGACCGGAGCTTAAGAGAAGAGATAATTGGTGAAATAAGGGAGAATGTGGACGTTTTCTATCCTGGACCTAATGCTTAATATTGTGCCTATTTGTTGTTAGCTTACAAATGGGGAGAAAAATGTGAAAATGCAGGACAGATCTTGAGAGATGTTCCAGTCACTAAATGGACGCACCCTTTGACTTTTACATTCCCAGATTGGATTGAATCAAATACATCGGACTTACTTGCAAAGATTACATATGTGATGTCTGAACATGCAACGACATAAGATTTTAAACGTTTTGCAAACTTACCTCTTGCCAGTAAATCATTTTATCAAATCCTCAAAGAGAACAAAGATGCCAACTTGTCAACGATGAAGTTATTTTTACCAGAAAGATCTCATTGGATGATGAAGAATTCCATGAAGCCTACTGCCAGCAGGCAAATTTAAAGAAACAGTGTGATTGATTAGAGTGACGAGGCACTTATACATAGCTTATACATTTTTCACACCTGCACATAACTTGTGTCCGATACTTATTCGGGCTTGTAGCCCTCGCAGGGGGGTGGTGTCCGATTTTTCCTTGATTATTTCAACGTCTGATTGGCTGGTACTACCCGACCCCACCCCTAATCAGCTGGCCGTGTGCCCACAGGGAGAGAGGAGGCCGGTCCAGTCTTCCTGACTGAATTTTTGCTTAAGCTTCATTTAATTAAATTAATTTCCTATAGCACAAAATCGGCAATTTGCCTTAGAGGGCTTTACAGTGTGTACACAAGTGAGATCCTCTGTCCCGAAACTCTCACATCGGCACAGGAAAAACTCCCTAAACAATAAAGAGAAAAAATCATTTGATGTGGAGAATAAAGGGAAGAAACCTTTAGAGAATGCAATGGATGTACAGAATGAACAATGTAAAAGTTGTACAATCTTGTAATCGTTTAATCCATCCGACAGAAATTATTCAAATACACATATTATCTCCTATGCGTTTATGATCAGCTACTGCTCGTCAGCTGCAAAAAAAGATGATCTTCCTTTGAGTTTATTTACTGTTCTATTGTACTATTAAAAAAAATGCTGGTTCAGGTGATCGCTCCCTAACGTAAGACGCACCACGCCATGAACATCTGGTACAAACTAACGAGACAGTTTTAGCAGGGATCCGCCATGCTGGATAATGGGACAGCGGCATAGAAGGGTTGCCGTGCATGTCGAATCCATACAGTATTTAATACTCAATGCATTTGTTTCAGCAGAGTGAAGATTGATACATCTCATAAAACGTGCCTTCTCTGGCACACCGGACAGAACCACACTAGTCTGGATTACACTTTGACAGGAATAATTAAGATTTGGTTGTATAGTTGAACATCATTGAGTTATTTGTGGTGGTGCAACAGTGTCACATGTTCACGGTGTTAGCAGCAGCGAGGAGTGAGTCGAACATAGAGTCTGGTCTTTGCCTCAGAACATCTGGACGGTCGAACTCTGCCACCTGTCAGAACTATATATTGCAGGTTAGTCTAGGTTTTTAGCAGCACATAAGCTTTATCTTTCGGTGTTCCTGTTACCTCGCCATTTTCCATGACCAAAATACGATCGGCATGGATCACTGTGTTGATACGATGAGTGATGGTGACCTTGGTGCACTCCTGGAAGGCTTCACTTATGGTCTTTTGGATAGAGGCGTCAGTCTCTGAATCGATAGATGCTGTTGCCTCATCCAAAATAATGATCTGTTGGCCAAAGGGACACTGTGGGTTGTGGTGGCTAACTGATGTGAATGATATCAACATCACAAGCAGTTACTTGTTATTTTTACACCAGAGTTTCAAAGTTAAAAAGGAACAGATTCATGTACAAACCTTGGAGTTGCGAAGTAGCGCTCTAGCCTTACATAGAAGTTCTCTCCATTCTCTGTGACTGTTGCTAGGAGATTCCCTTCCAGTCTGGAGATCTGAGGAAACCAGACAATATTCAAAACACTTTTATAAAAGCCCAAATGATTGTAAAAGAAAATTTAGAAAAATTCAACTCACACTACTACTATCTATAGAATAATCTAATAGTATAATTGTGTTTAAACCAATACATAATTTATTTTAAATAAGGGATATACATCCCAACCAGTTGTCGTTGTGTCTCTAAGCAGTGTGCTTAGGAATTGCTGGTAAGATGACAAGGTCTTACATTTCTTACAAATATCTAGAAGACTGAAATTAATTTAGACCAGGAAGAAAATCTTGATACTGTTGATGATACTTGGTCTGAATAACTGACCACACACTGAAACTGTTGCTATATTTTGCGTCATAATTTTTCAGTGAACATACCAAGTCTTTCATGTGGGTCTTCTCTAGCGCTATCCAGATGGCCTCATCATTGAAGTTATTGAAGGGGTCTAAGTTGTATCTGCAGGAAAGGACATGCAGGGATTGACCCCCCGGGGTGAGACCAGTATATGCCCAAGTGTAAATCTATAGCTGCAGTTAAGGGGTTGGCTTAAGATACCTTACTGTGCCTATAAATAGCATAGGGTCCTGAGGGATGATAGACAATTTGCTGCGCAGATCCAGCAGACCAATGGTTGTTATGTCAATGCCATCAATGGTTCCTCATCGATGGTTCCTGCTGCCGGCTCCACCAGCCTGAAAAGAGCCACACCTAGAGAGGACTTCCCTACAGAGAGGAAGAAATCAGAATAGTCACACAAAAGATTTATAGACAATATTCCCCTCAGCTTCTCACAGCCATGTCTTCACTGAAGTACGCAAATACTCTAATCCAAGTAATTGAGTCACATTCAAATCCAAAAAGGCTGTCAAATCACAGGAAACAGGGAAACTCCAGGAACCAGTCATGGTCTTACCAAAACCTGTCCTTCCCTCAATACCCAGCTTCTCCCCAGTCTTGATGACGAAATCGAGTCCTTTCAGGACAATGGGTGTATTTTCTCGGTACCTCATCTCATAGCCTCTGAAGGTGATGGTTCCGCTCGTCGGCCAATCCACTGGGACTTGGGCCTCTTCAGTATGCCTTGGACCCTCAGACTTACAACCCTGTATGCAATAAGCAACACCTTAGTTTAGGGATGGGTAAGGAGGCGTGTCATCAACTTCAAAGAGAAGGTTTCGCTTTAGTGTAATGGACACGTTCAAGAAGACAAGGAAGGATGATTGGTTAGTATCTGACCGTGATGTATTCATGTAATCGCTCCACAGAGTTGAATCTCGCCTCCACCTCAGTTGCTTGCTTCACTACATACTGAAGCAGGCCTGTCAGCTGGACCACACATCAACGTCGTTAGCACATATTTTGCAGATAATTCCAATGTCTTTACAAAAAATACACCACAGGTTCCTTCATTTTCTTTTCCAAAGTTACCTGCATGGTGTAAGACAAGGCCAAGCCTTTCAAAGAGTGACTGATGCTCTCATTACTGCTGAGCACTACAAACAGAGCCACCGTCAAGGTCATGCATGCAGACATGGAGTCCAAGCAGAAGGAGAGCCAACGTGTTGCAGTGTGAAACATTAAATGGTAGTTGCAGTTTATGTCACTCAGTGACATGAACCTGCAACGTTATAAACGGGTTTGTGAACAAACATATTGCCCCGCCTCACCCCAATGATCCAAAACCAGCATTTAAGACACAAACCGGGTTTTTGGTTTGCTGTCCTTTTATAGATTCTATTTTTACAATTTACTTAAAGCAAACAATGACATCTTAGAGTAAATTAACTAGGTTATAATGCATTATAAACATATTTTAATGCAATACAAATATGGAAATTGTAATACAATTTGATTTTAAAAAATGATTGAAAGTTGGTCATCTTGAGGAACGCCGCTAACATACCGTTTTATGTAAATGTCTCTTATGTTGTAGGCATGGATGCTGCTCCAATGACAGACACGGCTGCAAGCATTGGGGGGAAGACTCCCGAGACGGTGGCAACAGTGAACAACACCATCAAAGTATACTGCAAGAAAGGATCCATGTAGAGGGGAAGAGAAGAGTCCATCTCATCCTGATCTTTGGAGAAGCAATTGATAATGCGGCTTGTTGGTGTTGTGTCGAAAAAACTCATGGGACTGGCAAAGACATGAGAAAGAACAATAGACCATGAATACATTATTATAGTCAGGTCATTTGAAGGGGATGAGGGGAGAAGATTCCCATGGTAATGCCACGGTTTGGGTCCATTAGACCGTGTCCATTAGTTGATCTGAAGGTTTTGTGCTTGTCAGAGCACAACAAACCCATGGCTCCGGCGCAAGCAATGGAAATCTTGTCCTACTTGCTGTAATCTGCATTTGTGTCCGGTCTTTCCCACAGCCTACTGCACAGAATTTAACCCAATCACCATAGAAGAACTCTTTTAGACCAATGGGATAGTTAGCACACCTTTTTCCCTGTCTACATAGTGCATGTCCCCTTGTTTGAGATTTGCAGGTGAAACCGGTAGCCAGTTACGTTGTAGTCAAAGGACTCACTGTGGTCTGGATTGGAGAAGCCTGCAAATCCTCGGCCGAGGTGTGCCGAACCTTATTCTTTAGATAATAACTTTTCGATCCAAGCTTTGTTCATCCAGAGTTTCTTCATTTTGAACATAACAATTCCATCAGGTAAAATGCCTATTTTTGTTGGTATATAGATGGTTGGGGCAGGTCACCCAGTCAACAGTACCTTTTTGAACATGGTATTGTGGAGTTTGCAGGGCGCGTTAAGGGTCACCCAAGTATAGGAGAAGCCTTTGATGATGGCAATTACCACCACGATGGCCAACATCACGCCATAAATAATTAGGTAGAATGACAGGTCTGGGTTTACTGAGATGTCACCTTGGTTTGAGGAGGTCCCATTGGATGACTAAGAAAAATATATGATGTTAGTGGAGATAATTTGTCACTTGGGAACAGAACCAAACATAGAAAGAAGGTGAATGGGGATTTTAGTAATGCAAAAAAAGTAAAACACAGCAGGACCATAACAGGAATCATAGTACAGGATTCCTACACATTTTGACCAATGGATTTCCATGACTTTTCTATGGCTTCAAACAACTCCTGCGATTGGTTATAGTTCCTGTAATTCAGAAACGTCATGCCTGAGTGACACGAGCTTCCGTGTAATTGTGTCGTCATCCCCCCGCACCCACTACACTCACTATAGATACGATATTAGCCAAAGCATTTCACTTTGTTTGAAGTAACCTCAGTGTGGTTGGCTCAGCTGCAGAGGGGAGAGAGCGGGGGAGTGGTTTAGGAATGGTGCAGAGAATTAATGAGCACAGCTGATGTCTGGACTGATCGACTCCCTTGTATAACACTGAACAGGACTGGGAGGGAGAGACGCGAGCAGAGAGGACCTCGAGACTCCAGCACGGCTACACTTGGATATGGAGAGGGGAGCTGGCTCATTAGAATTAAAGGAACACTTGCTCCAAACAGGTGACTCTGTGGAGGGCTGTTTTTAGAGTAAAAAGGGTGCTGCTTTAAATGATCCTTGTGGTATTTTGACCAAAATACGTTAAACATTTCATTAATACCGCAAGGAACTCTTGGTAAAATGGGCATACGATGGGTCATTTAAATGAACCACATAAATAAATATAACACTTTTCCATGACTTTTCCAGGCCTAGATATGACCATTTTAAAATGGCATGACATTTCCAGGTTTTCCATGACTGTACAAATACTGATGGCAACAAACCAGCACACACAGGAACACAGGGTTTGAATACACTCGGGAGGTGGAGGCAATGAGTTACAGGATTTCAATCAGGTGTGGGACGGACAAACAGAGATTGAGTTTTGGTTCTTACCCAGTCACCCTGCTCCAGCCAGAAGCTCAGCCACCAGTTGGTCAAAGCCGTAGATCCAATCATCAGGACAATGCTCAGGAGAGTGAGGTAGCTTACTATGTAGCCTGCAGCAGCACGGTCACATAAAAGACACATTTGTGTTAATTGGTATTATTGCATACAATCACGCCAATGCATGCGTTTGTGTTGGATACTTTTAGGGCTGTAGTCAACCAAAGAAATGTTAGTCGTCCTTAGTCGACGATTAATCGACAAGCGGTCCTCAACCACGTTCCTAACCGGGCCGTAGCCTACGACACAAGTTAAAAATATGCATGCAAACTAAATAAACGGCCCGCCGGCACTCCGTGCGGACCTCCGCAACCTCCGTGCGGACCTCCGAGTATACGCGGAGGTTTGTCAACCGCTTCCCCCACGGTCAGACGTACTACTCACCCGGAGGAGTCACCGTTCGGATCAGCTCCAACCGCCGGGGCCCGAGCTGCTGTCGCTGCGCGTGGTCACCGCGGACCCTAACAAACCTGACGCGGGATGTGATGGAGCTCTGTCTTTAATAAAGAATTGACCTCTGAACTTCAGCTCGCGGACGTTAAAGCGTTTTTTTTTAAGGTGCGGAGACGTAACGGGCTCCGACAGCGAGAGGAAGTTCTTCGCCGCGGTTCCCGAGTGTTCTACGCGGTGCGCTAAACTGTGGCGCTGTTACAAAACAGCCTAAATTAAAGCATTTGAAGTTGAGGATAAAACATAGGCTAATTATATTTAGAATACAGTAATATATAACTGCTTATAAAGGAATAAATATAAAGGAGTAAATCAATGAAAATTTCTTTATTGGTGTAAAGAAAAAAAAAAGAAAAAAGGCAACTGGGTGACCAATGAGAATGTCAGTCGACCAAGACGGCATCGGACCGATTAGTCGACTAAACCACTAAAGCTGACAGCCCTAGATACTTTCACACCTCCAGCTGCCTATCAATATTGCTGGTAGATTCTCCAGGAGATGGCACCTTCTGTGGTATCTTCTCTACTGACCAGCTGATCACCAACCGGAGCTTAAGCAGAGAGATAATTGTTGAAATAAGGGAGAATGTGGACATTTTCTATCCTGGACACTATGTTTAATTTTTCACCTATTTGTTAGCTCACAAATGGGGAGAAAAATATAAAAATGCAGGACTGCTCTTGAGGGAGAAGCCAGTACTTCTGGTCACTAAAATGGACGCACCCTTTGTCTTTCACGTCCCGGATGGAATCAAATACACTTGTAGAGATTAAATATGTGAGATCTGAACATGCAACGACACAAGAGTCATAATTTTAAAAGTTTTGCAGTTTTTTCAGGATATAATTGTTGCCCACAGTATCAAATGCTGAAAGAGAACACAAGATGTAGGGAGAGCAATAAAATGATAGAAGAAATTCCTGTCATTTCTATGCTGTAGACCAGACACGGCCAAACAATAATAATCTTCTATGGTGTTCAACATTTTTTACAAAGTTCAATGTTCTTTCTTAGGTCGACCAAGGTCTCTTAGTTAGCAAGATGGACAGATGGCACAAGCTTTTACCTCTTCCTGGTTATTTATTGAATGACACAGAAGTAAAGCAGCCTAGTCCAAAACCGGCCCCTTGACAGCTTCTGCTCTCTAAATTGCTGACTGCCATCAATTTCCTCAAGTTATTATGTAATGCTAAAGACTTCCAGTGTGTCTTTGTACTAAACTGAATAATCCCCAGCCTGGTTTCTATTAATAATAAACTAAGTGATGTCTAGAATCATCCAATATGATCTATTTAAGACATAAACACAACACGATTCCTGGTTGCCATACCGTGGTTCACTAACCCACTGTTGGCTTGGTCAGTTGGTTCTATGTCCATCAGCCGGGCAGCGTCTTGTGGAGACACTTCCGCCTCACTAGGAGTCTGGATAAAAAGAAAAACAGAAAGCTGAAAATACTGCCGTCTTGACAAGTTGACGACACACTTTCAACCTAAATCAGATGATGAACCGTTAACTTTTAACAGTACGTTTCAGCCTCTTATAAACCTTTAACACACTTAGTTTACAGCTTACATGACATAAGTGAGCTGTAAAAAACACGGGAAAGATTTTCCAGCTAGTAAAACTTTAATCTACCTAGAAGTTTGAACGTTTTTTTTTTTTTTACCTCAGACTTTCCCATCTGGTAGCTGCTGATGAGCTTAGCATAGCTTCCATTGGCTCTCATCAGGGCCTCGTGGTTCCCAGCCTCCTGCACCATGCCATCATTCAAAAGCATAATGTTGTCACAGAACTCCAGGTACTGAGAGACACACAAGTGCGGACGAACATGTCAACAAACGCTGTCAGCACTGGGACCAGAGTTCTCCAACGCAGTCCAAACAACACGTCTTTTACTTTCTTATACTGCAGTTTACAGTAACGTCTACAATTCACACGTGAAAAAAAAGTAATGTCTTCAAATTACTGGTATGCAAATATCATTGAGAAACGCAGCTCTAAAACTGAGCTATTTAGGATTCACTACTAGACTCGTAACTAGAGAATGAAACCGTCTACCTGGAGCTGGTGTGTCTTTAATAATTGTTGCGTAAATATAACAACCAATAAAAATGTCATGCATTGTAACCAACAATGTTCCAAAATGCTGGAAATCAGTGACGTCTTTTCACTCCCCACGTTACCACAAATGCCAAGCAGCTTGCCCTTCAAGAAATAAGAACTTTTGGGTTTAACCCCATCTACATTGCTTCATTGATCCCCCCCAGAAGTAAAACACACCTTGTGAAGGAAATGTTTCTCAAGGTTTGCCGAGTATCCGTCCTCCCATTCTGGGACGTCGCCCCATTATCTGTGATGGTGTCTGGCAGGTTGGCTGGTTTATTCCAGGAAAGTGTAGCATTTTCCATCACAATGGCCGAGTCACTGCCAGAGTTCTGGATCAGAGCTCTGGATTCTGGATCAGCATTATTTTCTGAAGTATATGCATTGCCTTGATAAGCAAAGAGCTCTTTTTATAAAATAAATATTTTAAGGCGGAATGGTTTCCAAAAATGGAACAACAGGTGGGAAACTAACAGAGGGTTTGAAGATCAGTTTGCACTGTAGGTTGTCATTAATGTTAAAACTTTGTACAGACTGGTTATTTGAAATTACAGATAAAAGATGTTATGCTGCAGATTATGAGCTCTGGTGTGAGGCCATATTTACAGATCATAATGTATCACCATTAAAAGGCACCGGCTTGAAGTTATAAAGGTTGGGTGACGTCACAGCCAAATTACATAAGGTTAGATCGTAGTGATCACTGCCAGAACAGTGGAGTTCACCTTCAGTCGGCCCATTGCAACAACAGCATCAGCCAGGAGCCTCACAGACAAGGACATAAGAGCCAGGCCGAACCTCATGGAGTTGAAGATGGCCACCGTGGTGAAGGCCTGTTCATAAATGTTGTTTTTCAGTACATCTCGATGAAGCATGTAGATCACGCATTGGGCATGATGGCAAGGTGTGCTGCATTACTGCAGTACTCACATCAGCTATGTTGAGCTTGTAGTGCAACAAAGTGTGTACAATGAAGGTGGCAACAGTGGCAAGGACGGGGACGGTGCTTATGAGGATGGTATTGGCGTTTTGAATGTAAAGCATCGTCTGCAGTTGTTTCTTCTCATTTTTCCGGAGGCCAATAAAGCAAGACAGCTTCACATGAGTGAAGAGATTCCTTTTTTTCTACCAATGAATTAGCTGACTCCAAAGGAGCACGCTTTAGTGGAGGCAAGGTCACACAACACTAGATTCCCGTATACATAACGGGCTCCGACGGTTCCCAGTTCTTCGCCGCGGTTCCCGAGTGTTCTATGCGGTGCGCTAAACTGCGGTGCTGTTACAAAACAGCCTAAATTAAAGCATTTAGAGTTGGGGATAAAACATAGGCCGATTACAGTAATATACAACTGCTTATAAAAGGAATAAATATCAAGGAGTAAATCAATGAAAATATCTTTATTTGTGTAAAAAATTAAATATGCAACTTTGGTCGACCAAGACGGCATCGGACCGATTAGTCGACGAAAGTTGACAGCCCTATCGTGAACGTGTGGTGACGTGATGAGATTTATTTTCCCTTTAATGGAAGGGACCTACCAGCACTGAGTTGGTGAACGACCGGCTTCCCCTGATCTAACGCATGTGCTCACACACACAGGACGACCCCCAGTAGACTTTAGGAATAGCAACTACTTTTATAGAAAAACAATGCCTTTTCGTAATCCTCAAAAATAAAGTCATCCGGCAGGTCGCACTGGACCCCCCCGACGGGCGGGCTTTGAGCTTGACAGCTGGGGTATAACGGATTAACATGATATTCAAAACAAGACTTCACACGTTTGACAAGTTTTCTGACTCCATACCTGTGATCTTCTCGTCAAAGCATTCTTCCCAGGCATACATCTTGATGAGTTTGATGCTTTTAAGGATCTCATTCATTGTCTGAACACGGCTGTCTCTTATCAATGCAGTTTTCCCACTGAATGCGTTTGTGAGCCTGCCAATGACAAACTTAAAGCAGAACAGTAAGCTTGGTATCAATTGAAAATGAGCTGCAAAACAGCAACTACAGATACCTCAGCGCCATCCAAGTCTATAGCGGACTTACTTTTAAATAACCCAGGTTGCCTTGGCCTAGACAATAGGTGCATGTGTACAACTTTGGATTATTGCATTCTTTTATCTCCTTGCTACGTGGCTCACGTACATGCAAAACCAGCCATCTCCCACTGCCCATGAAAATGTGTAATTGATAACTGCAGTTTCTAACATAGAGGCCTGCAATAGGAGGACGATGATGTAAATGAAGACTCCAGCCAGTGCGCTGTAGCCCAGGATGTAGTAGGAATAGACAGCGCACACAACTAAGAGCACTGGGTTGGTCAGGATGAAGCTCCCGAGTACTACGGCCTCGAATAAACGGTTGCCATCGTTGGTCAAAACACCAATCATCTGAATGAGAGAAGACAGTTATTAGCCAAGTCTCCTTTACTGGCGCAAGTTGCATTTAACTAATGGTGGTAGTAACACAATTGCACAAAATGTTTACAACGAAGTTTATTAGTTGTGTCTAGGTGTTAGGGGACCCGGAAGGAGGAGGCTGAGGCAGGGTGAAAGTACAACTGAGTCTTTTATTTAGATTCCTGGCGCTGCCGTGCACCCTCGCCGTCCCAGGCGTCTTGTGCCCTCGCCATCTGCGGCGTCTCTCGCTCTCGATCTCTGCCTGGCTGCCGACAGCCAGCTCGCTCGCTTGCTCGTTCCCTCGAGCCGTCGCTCGAACGCTCAAGTTCCATCTCCGCCAGACTCTCGACTTGCTCTGCCGGACCTGTTTAAGTGCTGGGAGAGAACACACCGTTAATCCCCCCCAGCTGGAGGTTAGTTGCCTCCAGCTAGCACCGTTCCCTGAGCCGCTCCCCTTCTCTCTCCGCTGCAGCCGTGCTGAAACCACGCCCAGCCACCACAGTTGTAAATTGGGATGAAAGACAAACTCAAGAAACAACAAATAGTCACGAAGGGACATTCCAGGAGACTGACAGTTGAGTTAAAGTGCAATTCCTGCGCTGTTTTTCTGCATTAAAACACGTAAAATAAGCCGTATCAACCACTACAGAGCTTGACCCAGCATATGCTAGCACCAAATCGCGAATCAGTGGCGAAGATGTGGCGGTAAGCCAAACCCTTTCCAAATAGCATTTTTGCAACAGTAATATTGTTCATAACAGCACCAAACCTCGTCAGTAGCTTGCTTAGGATCCCTACACATAGACGCACTAACGACCTAGTTAGCGAACCCAGGATTTATCACAGAAGACTTACCATAGGACTCACTACCAGCTCCTCTCAAAGGAAAGTCCGTACAAGTCGATTATGTTCTTAAAAGTACAAGTGTTCTTAAAAGTCTGTGATAAATTCTTGTTTAAAAAAGTTAATAGATTAGACAAAACATTTGATTCATAGAGTCAGATTGTGCCATTTTAATCTCATGCATTTGAATAAAACCCTCAGTGTATTTTTCAGGTACCCTGATCAACATTTGACAAAGATGAGTTGTGTGTCGAGTGTCAAATTAATCCGACTTCCGAATTCAGTTATCGCAAGTACAGCAAAAAAAGTCAAATTTCTTTATAGCACATGCAGATTATGTTGATCTTTTGGGACTAGTTTATATTTCAAATGTAAAACAGACTTTAGGTACATTTGTCATACATCATCTCTGGGCAACTTTCTACAGTTCATCCAGAGCAGAAGGTTTCTCAAACGATGGCTCATGTGATTACCTCTCCTGTTGAAAGGCAGAGAGAGGACTTTCTGAAAGGCCAACAGAGAGTAGGCTCCCTTCAGCCGGACTGCTGTGCGCAGGTTCACCGCCCAGAACAAGGACAACAGGAAGCCTTTGGAGAACTCTGTGGCAAACAGAGCGAAGGACAGACCCTCACCGTATAATACAGTGAACTTCTCTGGGTCCTCGGTATATTTCAGGATCTCATGAACCACAACAGCCTGAGAGGACAGAGACGTTTATAACACACAAAAAGAGCTTGCAACATTAGTTTTTCTCGATTGTTTACACACATTTTCTTAAAGCATGCCTCATACTCTCAGAACTCTACACACATTTTCTAAAAACACACACAAAATGGGCAAAACCCCTCAATACACCTGCATAATGAAACTTTACATTCAAAACAATGTTATTTCTTCTCAAAATGTTTTTTTTTGTTTTCAAATGACACCACAGACCATCATATGAGTAGACATTTTTTAGAACCAGTTAAACACTGATGTGCTCAATGTAAAACACTATGATGAATAGAAAACACTTCTCCATTCATCATAGTGACCTAAACCATTTTCTTTGTTCCGTATTACACTTACTACAGACAGTAAATACTGTACATACGTGTGTTGTAAAATATTTTAGAATATTGTTTTTATACTCGCAACTCACAAATACATGGTAACAAATATATTTTATTTTCTCAACAAAAACAATGTACACAGTGAACATCTCAACCAACACAAATTTGCACATAAAGTGGTCGACATACAAAACAACAGAATAATTTACTGTATTCCGTTACAGGAAAAAAAAAACATCAGCCGCTACGTCTCCACATGCGTCTTCCACAGCTTGGAGAAGTATGCGTTTGTGGACTCGGTCATACACTTTCCATTTCCTATCTCTGATTGCTTATTGTAACACTGTGTGACAGATGTTTGCCCATGTGCTGAGTCAGTGTGCATATGAGGGCAATTGACTTTAGAATCTTGAATGACAGTGTGTTCCTTGTGTAAACAAGATTTTCCTTCATGAAAATTGTGCCAAATGCAGAGAATTGTGTGTAGTGTTTTGAAAAAAGTGTGTTTTAGAACGAGAATGAGTGTAAAGCAGAAATTGTGCTTGTAGTTTAGCAGAATTGGTTCAGGAGGTTGGTGCGCGAGTTACATGTTGTGGTAATTGTGTGTCAAGTACCAGAATTTGTGTGTAAACAATCGAGAAAAACTGTAAACGACTTTGATTAGTCACCAAAACATCCTTAATATCTCCGCATAATGAGAACATTCACTTTAAGTACACCAAGCTGATTATACCTGCATATTTAAACTAAGTAAATTCTTGTATGCAGTCATTTTATTAGTGGACCATTTCAATGTTAAAGAAGACGGAAGTACTTCACACACATTTAGACTGAATGTGATATTGGGAAAATGAGAGAATAAAAAGAGAATAAGAGAATAAAAAATGGTAACGTACTGAAATGTTTCTACAGAGACTCAAGGTCAGAGATAAGAGATGAACGGGCATTCTTTACCACAAACAGAGAAGACTAAAACTATTCTTTGTTGGAACAACGAGGGGTTTTGAGAAACTGACGTGTCACTGAACGGTGGACAGATGTGGAGGGTTGCTGTATGAATGCGGGCAAACGGGGGGCCAATAGCGCAGCCTAAAGGATATTCCTCCTCTAATGAAGTAAGCAGATTCAAGAACACACAGTGTTAAATGAAATTAATCCTGAGTGCAAATATTTATCTGGGATATAATTTGGTAATGGACTTCACTCAAATACAAGGGGATAACGAACAGACCTATTATCGGTGATTAAAGTACGAGTACGAGTCAACTTTTTCCTACGCAAAGGCTCGAACAAAGGAGGCCTGTGGTTCTTATCTAAACTTGGTTTGCAAGGTTTCACCCCGGCCACTGAAGACGGCCTTCACGTGTGTGTATGAAAGCTCTGAGGCGCCATCTGCACAGAGCACCATAATATGTGTATTTGACCTCCTGTTTGCAAGAATGAATGGACACTTAAAACTTAAAAAAAAAAAGATAATTGGGATTACAACTACTGAATAAAGTAAACTACCTTCGGAAATCGCAGGTTTAAATGCACAGCAACAATTGGTGGTGAACGTTTCAACAGGAAACCACACACCACCTGATCAACTGTCTTAAGGAACAACTTTTGGGGAAAACAAAACTGGGATAATGCGGGAGAAGGTAAACCCGTATGGAACTTATTTGGCTATGATGAGCATGTTTGACATATGCTCAAAATGGGGGATGGAAGTACTGATAAACATTTGTTGGCATGCATGGAATGTGAAAAACAATCCCATGGGCCTCATTGGACTAAATTAAATGTAAAGAAAATGATTATTGTCTGACAATCATAGAAATGTTTTCCAAATTAATTATAATGCACAGGAGGTTTTAACAAAGGCAAAGAGCCTCAACAGAAGAAAGAGGACTGAGACACCAGAGGGAAGGTTTTGTTTTTGGACAAAGAACCAACGTTTCTGATCTGTTCTACTTTTGGGAAGAATGTAAATTAACAGTGCTCTTATTATCCACAGTCAGCAGGACTGATGGAAAAAATAAACGGTACAATTACTTAAGAAATTAAAGGGGCTCTAACTTTTGAACAATTAGATGATGGAACTTTTTATCTTACCAAGCTCAAACCAGTCGTTAAAGAAAAGGAACAAATGGGAGAAAACAAAGCAGAGACTATGAAGAGAAAAGAAATTACGTTGTCTGATCAATGTTTTTCCTACACAGAAGCTGCCAGGAGTCTGACGAGCAAAAGAAACCAGGACTCATTTGGTGAGTCTGAACATCCACAGAATTAAAGAGAACTTTTACTTTTTGGACGTTGTCATGAAATTGAAACGTCAAGGAAGCAGAACCTTTGGAGAACAACCAAAGACGGTCGTATCAGCACAAACAATTCCAAGCCAACAAAGTAAGAGCCCTGATGAGAGCCGAGAAGAGAAGCTGCACCAGGGACGAAGAAAGAAGAAGAAACATTGATGGGCAGAGACTTTTCAAACACACCAGCAGAGAACATTGTGTGTGATCACAATGGCAACGTGGACATTGGAGCCAAGAAGGGAGGCCTCACACCGGCAGGGGAGGAGGGAAGATTCATCTCAATCCCCTGACCGATTATAGCGAGGCCTCAATGGCCTTATTTGAATAAAATTCTGACACGCGATTATGAAACAATGATTTACTAGTCAAGGAATTGCAACGATTGATGAAAGTATGAATAAAAGTATTTTCTGTATTGACAAAAACAGTGATCAACATGTTATAAGATATTTAGTAACACCCTTCAATTAGTTTGAGCAAGGTGTAATGAGGTATAATGCTTAATCCGGGGAAAAGGTTATCAATAGTAGGCTCAGACCAGCCTACCCCCACAACAAGTGTCAATCAACTGACACCATCGTTGCAGTGACCACGGACGGGTTCACAACGGGCAGGCCGACCGACAAACACCCAGTGCATGGTGTTCTGTGTCGACTGTCTACAACAAAACGTGAAAGAAGACCAAGAATACAGTGTATAACTATCCTCTCCTCTGTTCTATCTTTCTCAATTCTCCGCAGTTAGTTTAGTTAAAAATGTATGCTTATCATTGCCATAATCTTTTGGGGGTCCTTTCTCAAAGTCAGACACAAAAAGAAAGAGTGTTGCGTAAAACAAGGTTAAAACCTCGTCCAGCGATGATAAAGCGGGATAAAGCTCAGCTTATCCCCCAGGTTCACCTCTCTCTGAACCATGTAAGTTTGTTTATTTATTAGTTATTGGTGGTAGTAATAGTTTTAGTTTGAGTAGAAGTAGCAGTCTATAAATGCATATTAATAAAACTAATCATCTAATAGTTTATTATGTAAATACATTCAAAACAGGACATCACACTTTAATTCGTTGTAAACGACTTTCAACCTCATTCTCGATCGTTTCATCATTTTAAAGAACTGCTGCAGGTGAAGGGACATCTACGATCACAGCAGCCAGTGAAACACAGACCAAAGACAGAAGACAGAGCATACAGCAGTTAAGTCTATTTAATAATCTTTATTTTACTTTATTCTTAGAAGCTTACAAAACAATATTTTCAGAAAAGGAAGGTAAGTAATCCACTGTTAGTATTCATCTGACAAAAGTCATCTGACAAAAGGTTATTTAAAGTGCCCATATTTTGATTATCTTTCAAAGTTAAAATAGGTCTTTAGAAAGGGTCCAGAAAACATGTTTCTGAAGTTGTTTGCTGGAAATAACTTATAAGAAACGATTGTTACCTCCCTCTACTCCCCTCTGTTTTGTGGTAGTGTGTTAGCGGCGCCGGCGGGCGGTGATAGGAAAACGGGACTGGAGGGGGTGGGATTATTGAAATATCTAGGTTTGTGACGTAAAAAACCTTGACGATTTTAAACAGCTCGTTCAGAGGCTGAAGGCAGGATCAATTCAGAAACCTGTATCTCGCTCAAAACAGCATGGGTGGATTTTCTTCCAAGTTTGTATGTGTGTGGAAGCACCAGAGACACACAATAACACCCCAAATCCCAGAAAAAGTGATTTTTCCATAATATGGGCCCTTTAAGTCATCGCTGGACGATCTCCGGACCCCGCTGAGCTGTCACGCCTCCCGCATCGCGCTCAGCAGCGGCGGCCCCCGTCTCCATAACTCCTCAAGTCCCCGTCCGGTCCCGTCCCGGCCCCGCGACTCCTCGTGCCCCCGACTGCTCCAGTCCCGGCCCCGCGACTCCTCGCGCCCCTGACTTCCCCAGTCCCGGCCCCGCGACTCTCCGTGCCCCCGACTGCCCTAGTCCCGGCGCCACGACGCCTCGTGCCCCCGACTGTGCCCGCCGCGGCGCCACGACTCCTCGTGCGCCCGACTCCCCCAAGCCTGGCCCCACGACTCCTCGTGCCCCCGTTTGTGCCCGTCTCACGAAGCCTCGTGCCCCAGACTCAGCCAGCTCCGGCGCCACGCGGCCCCAAATCCTCCAGTCCCCGCTCCACGGCGCCTGGCTGTTCCCTCGCCCTCCCGTCCTTTGGTCCTCTCCTCCCCGCCCTTGATTGTTTCTGGGGCTGTTTGGAATCCGGCCCTTGAGGGGGGGTGGGGTCAGGGGTTGGACCGGTGCTCCAGAGCCCGGTCCTCCCGATCCTGCAGCGGCAGCCGCCAGGGAGGCCACCGCCAGAGAGGCCACCGCCCGAAGCCACGCCGCCGCCAGAGAGGCCGCCCGAAGCTACGCCGCAGCCGCCAGAGAGGCCGCCGCCCCAAAGCTACGCCGCCGCCAGAGAGGAGGGCGGCCCAAGTCACGTTGCCGCCGCCAGAGAGGCGGGCGGCCCAAGTCACGTTGCTGCCGCCAGAGAGGCGGGCGGGCCAAGTCACGACGCCGCCGCAAGCGGTCCTGATGCCAAGCAGCCGCAGCCCGCGGTCCCCGAGGTCCCGCAGCCACCGTCCTCACGGCCGGCCCCCCGATCCCGCCACGTCTGGCCGTCGTCACGGCCGCCCCCCCCATCCCGCCACGTGTGTCCGTCGTCACGGCGACCTGTGACCCGGAGTTCCGGTCGCCGTCCCGGACGTCTGCCAGCTCGCCTGCCGGAGTTCCCCGGCGGGACCAACACCTTCGGGTCCCCACGCTCCTGCCCCTTGTGTGCCTTGTCCTCGTCTCTGCCCTTCTCTCAGGTCCCTTAGGACCGCCTGGAATTCGGTCGTTGAGGGGGGGGTCCTGTCACGGTTTGGTCCTTTTTCCTGTCATAGTTTCATCTTTCTGGTTTCCTTGGGTAACTCACTTCCTGCCTTCCGTCCTGTCTTCCCCTGTGATTGTCTGATTGTTTCCACCTGTGTCCAATCACCTGCACCTCCCTTGTGTATTTAAGCCCCTGTGCTTGTTAGTCCTGTGTTCGGTCGTTGTCGCAGATTGCTGCATGTCACCCGTGTGCGCCGTGTTTCCTGTGTCCTGGAATAAAGCCTGTTTTCACCATCATCCTGCGTATGCGTCTCCTGTCGGCGTACGAGCCGCTCACATCGTGACAGGACGCTATTGCTCCTTTGAAAAAAAGAATGGCAACAAGAAGGAAGTTTGCACCTTGGTATAGACCCTCAAACCCGCAACTTAAAGCAAACTGTGTGGAAACTTGAACGACTATGGCGTTCCACCAAATCAGAAGGATCTAGGCTAGTCTGGCAAGACAGCCTTAAAACCTATAAGAAGGCTCTCCGGAGCGCAAGAGGATCTTACTACTCATCACTAATAGAGAAAAACAAAAACAACTCCAGGTTTCTCTTCAGCACTGTGCCCAGACTGACCGAGAGTCACAGCTCTGTTGAGACATGTATTCCTCTGGACCTCAGTAGTAACAACTTCATGAACTTCTTCAATGATAAGATTCTGATTAAATACATTTCAATAGATTTGATGACAATATATGGATGAAAAAGCTTAAATGAAGTACAAAGAATTGCTGAAAATACATACACGGCTGAAAATATACATAGCAGAAGCTAATAAATACGAATTTCAAAAGACGGCTAAAAATACAGAAGTAAAAGTAGTTTTAGTATCAATAGCAGTAGAAAAACTAGAAGTGTTGGTAGTAGTACTAGTATTATCAGCTCTAGTACTAACACTATTAGTCATAGTAGTATATGTAGTAACCTAAGGCGTAGTTGTCATATTACAATCGGCAGAAATACTATTAATGATAGTAATAGTAGTACTAATATTAGTACAAGTTGAAGTATTAAAAGCAGTATGAAAATTAAAAGTACTAGTAGTTATACTATCAGTTGTAGAAGTACTAATAGTAGTGCTAGTAATAGTTGTACTATTATTTGAAAGAGCAATAAATATTTCAACAAAACTGCTTCATTCTGAGCTTTGCGGTTAAGTTACAGATAATCATTGAGGCTTTTATTTTATAGTGATGGAATTGGGTGGGGTGGTGGTGTGGGGGTCGGGGGGGCAGAATGATTGCTATTCAAGCCACGATTTTACTCGATAGGCCTCATCAAACATTATAGTAAGAACTCCCTTCATGCTTAAGGTAGAGGTTAATCATTGAGGCTTTTATTTTGAAATTATGTAATTGGGTGGGGTGGTGGTGGGGGGCTGTTGGGAGACAGAATGTTATTTAAACTAAGAAGTTATTAATATGTGGATGGGAGAAAGAAAAACACAGAGCGAGGCAGAGAGACAGACAATTTGGTCTGCTGGCCACTCCTTAGAAGAAGTTATGTTTTAACAGCGCGGCAGGAGCAAACACTATATCACACAGGGTCATGTAGGTTTGGATTTTATCCTCAATAATAAAAACCTTCAACAACTGTGTTTTGTGTTTACTTGTGTTATCTTTGTATCATAATTAAATAGTCCTGTCAACTAAAGTAACTGAAAATTAAATTAAATGTATCAATTGTGATAACATCAAACGGGTCCTTAATATATGTCAGTACACATGTATGTTTCCCATTGATTTACTGCACTCAAGCAGTAGTATATGTCATGATAAACATAAATATATACTGACCTGAAAAATAAATAAAAATAAAATATATGAATTGTACTGAAACAGAAAAATAAGGATACAATGTATAAATCATATGAAGTATAAAATACTTAAAAATAATAAAAATAAAAGTAATCTTCTGGTTAGAAGACAATCCTAGGACCATTAGTTCTTGACTAGTTCTTTTGACAAGGCGTATTTAACCAAGTCATGTATTTTTGGAAATCTGAAATCAAAATGTTCAGCTTTGATTTTTAAATTTAAATACTGTCATAGCTTTTCAGTAGGGTTTAGATTAGCCCAAGGCAGAGTTTACACATGTGAAAATCCTTAAACACATCGTTAACACACCTTTAACTAACAGCTCAAACCCCACAATAATAATTAAAAAAATATATACCAAAATATATACCAAAATATATACCATGTCATTCTTTCCTTTTATGTATGTATGCATGTGTATATATATAATTTGTTTTTGTCTTACAAGAAAACATAATGAAGGAAAAAGAAAGGTGACATAAAAATAAATTAATAAAATAAAAGATATTAATTGTGATGAAATACAAAATAAGCACAAACTGTTCAAATTATACGATATATATATATAAATTATCAATGTACCAAAATAAATCAGTGTCTTAGAGTCAGTGTCCATGGGTCAGTAGTGTAAGTTGCTAATTGTTGAATCCGTCCATTGTTGGCACAAACCAGAACTCTTAACAGAGCACAGTGTAATTGTGAAGATATAAGGGGCTGTAGCATTGTGACCTTTGATGATCCAGCGACTGTAGAACTGCTGCTTATAGGTATCTGGCCGCAGATGGCAGGACCAGAGGCCTTAAATGGAAAAACAGTGAAAAAAAACCATTATCCCTCGCATTCCTAATGCAAATAGCAACCACAAACAGTAATGCCATCAGTGTTTTGACGTTAGTACAAATAACAGTTACCTTTACAACTTGGTTGCACTAAGGAGGAGCAGTCTCTGTGATAGTGATGACTGACTAATGAATGATCAGCGTAAGGTTGGTTCCCCGCATCAGTTCACCTGATCACTCGCCAAACGTCAACAGTAGTTAGGCTCTACTGAACTGTGGACAGCATTGGATGCGAAGCTGTGGACTGACAAGAGAAAACAGAAAGTTATTGTAATAAACTGCAGACCATGGAAAAAACATCAAAAGTTAAAAAGCATTACCTCGAACACTGCTGCAGGTCAACACAACATTTATGTCAAGTGCAGAGTAGTTTAGGAAGGATGAATGAGGTTCAGCTTATTGTCATGTTTAGCTTTCTTTCAAATTCCTGATTGTCTCCACTGTATGAAAGGAGTGATCACAGCAGAGGCAGACCTGCAGCAAATGACAATTAAATGACAATGCACTGCTAGCTAACGGTGTTGCGAAATTGCTGCATTATTACAAAGTGAATACAGGAATAAACACACAATTAAAGTAATACAGAAAGCACATATGAAATTAGAATCATTACCTTCTCTTGTGCAGACTCTTCAGCGCTGTCGGGTGGACAGCAGGCAGTGGTGGTCCATTGTTTGTCCATTGTTGATTGACAGTTAAGCTGCTGTTGCTTAAGCATCTGTTCTTGGTTGATGTTGTTCTTGGTTGGTTGTTAGTCTTGGTCTGGACAGTCGTGCTGTGTCTCCTCTCCACCAGAAAGGAAACTTAATGTAAAAGAGGACACAGGAGGACTGTGTCTCCTGTCAGGTACAAAGGAAACGTAACACTAATTCAAATCAAATTAAAGGGAAGGAGGTGTGGGGTTTCAGCTGGTAGGTACAGAATACAGAAAGTATGTGTTACATCTACAACGCATACTTTCTGATGTGCGTCTGTTACACTAAATGTCGGCAGCTGTATACAACACTGTACACAGCTGATGAAAGAGTTCTGGCCTGTGCATTTATAAACCCTAACCCAAACCCACCCTGATAAATGCACAGGCCAGAATATGTTAGAAATATAGCTAAAAACAACATGATTACCTGGAAAACTGTATGACCCATAATGTTATCCAATACTATAAACACTTAAAATGACCCCATTCTACTAAGTAAACATATTTTGACCAGATGATTAAGCTTTCTTTACATCGACAATTACATAATCCCAGACTAACTAACAATATGGTGTTGTTAGAAAAGACATGATTCTCAGTGGATTTTGGTCTTACCTGACAATTTTAAAACCTGTTGGGGGAATGTGGACAGAAAACGTGATTGTGACAAGGGAAATGTTTTTTACTGTACAAGAATAACGGCCCTGCTGTGGCTGAAAAGAAGAAAAATGGCTGCACAGAGGATGCCCGTCTTCTGGATGATTGTGGACAATCATATTAAATCAATGTACATACAAAATTTGTTTAAATTAAGTCACAGATACATTACTTTTTTTTAAACTCACCTGATACCTTCATGGACCGTTAGAGGACATGACACAATAGACAGGGTTGTGATAACTGTAATAAGTTCTCATCACACCCGAGTGAAGAGTGTTGTGGTCGAGAGATGAAAATGAGGTCCAGCAGTGTGTTCTTATCAGTGGTTGCAGCAGTGATGACTTGTGCATATCCTCTGGACTGGAAGAGCTCAAGGATTGGCTTACCAGTGTTGGAGAAGAGATTCTCGTTGAAATCCCCACAGACAATGATGGGCTGACAGTCCATGATCTCCAATGAGTCCAGCAGGCTTCCCAGGTTTGACAGAAATGATGTTACACTGTAGTCCGCAGGTCTGTACACAGCTGCAATCAAAGCACTCACTGGGGCTTCAACCTTCAGAGCCAAAAACTCAAGGTCAGTGACATTATGTATGTACTGTTTTTCGCGTACTTGAATGTGCTGTTTCACATAAACGGCAACGCCACCACCACTTTTGTTGGCCATCTGTGCAACGTTTGTGTAGGACAGGTGTCTGTTGCGCTTGAACATAGTGTAGCCCTCTAAATGGAGACTGTCTGCAACAAAGGAGCCTTGTAGGTGAGACACAAAACATCTGCACAACATCTGTTGTGGTGAACAATGGTCAGGGTGTCATGTCCGTTTACATCCTGCGTAAGTTTGAGAAGAGGCATCATGTCATATAAATTGACTTGTCTCATGGTCCGTAGGGCTGCAGTGATTTGTGAGTTGGCATATATTTTCCTTTCGTCCATATCCAGAATGTGCAGTCCGCTGAGAGAGGTCACTCTGCTGACAGCTACGTAAGCCATGCCAGGTTCAAAAATGTGTTTCAGTGTCACTACAACTGATGTCCTTGTCATACCTTGAACCTTATGAATCATACAAGCAAAGGCCAGTTTAATAGGAAACTGTCTGCGCACTCCTCCTGGTGCTATGTTACGATAATTCCTTCCAGCTGTTTCATCATCCATCTTGAGCCCGAGCATAGTGACATGTGCAACACCATTTTCTTCAGAGGATATTACTCTGACTAGCGTAGAGAAAGATCCATTCACCAATCCTTGAGACACGTCTATGTTTTTGGTGAGCATGACTCTGACACCTTCAGCCACGTTTAGCGTATCTGGTAACTCATTTCTGTTTCCTTTAAATGGTTTTGCTTGTCGTGCCATTCTGCCCGTCTGTGGATCCTTTTTATAGTCATCGGCATCAATCTTGGTGATGTGAGAATGGAGCAGAGCTAACATTGCAGAGTTGTGTGAATCGACTTGTTTATTAGTTGCAAAAATGTGCAGCACATCAGTTGGACACAGTTCTGGTTCGGTGACGGCCTGTGACAACAAAGCTCTGTCTGGCTCGGACAACTCCTCTGACTTTTCTTTCACACAGATCCTGTTCAACATCTCTGCAAAGGCAACGTCATCCTTCTGGCGCATAATCTCAGTCAGATTGACCGCCACAGGTCAATCTCACATGGGTCATACACACGGAGGGGCTTGGACTGTCGCACTGGTGGAAGCTGAAAAAAATCTCCGACAGCTATTACCGACATTCCTCCGAATGGTCTCTGACTGCCTTTGATCTGTTTGAGTCTTGCATCAACATAGGCAAAAATGGGCTTTGAAACCATGGACACTTCATCAATGATGATGATCTCAGCATTTAAAAGTTCAGATCTGACTTCATCCAACTTGTTACCAAGGCCTTGAAATGGAGGATTTAGGCTTCTCGGCAGTTTGAGCAACGAGTGCAGCGTAGTGCCTGATATGTTGAAAGCTGCGGTTCCAGTAAATGCGGTCAACAGGACAGTTGGGTTTGATATGTCGGTCTTCTCAGCGCGTCTCGGCAGTTTGCAAAGTATTTTAGATGCTTCGAAGTAGATGCATTTGATTAAATGTGACTTTCCTGTTCCGGCGCCACCATTGATGTTAAAGAAGAACTGGTCTGGATTTAGGCCACAGATTCGCTTTACGCACCAGTCTCTAACTGCGTAGAACACAAAAGCTTGTTTCTTGTTCAGATTCTGATACATTTGGCGTAACAGTATGGGATCAAATGCTGGGGGCTCTCTGATGGCTCGGACTTCTGTTACAGCATTAGCCTGATTACTTTATTCCGGTACATTATCTTGTTCATTTTCACAATCTGGCTCTCTTGCAACCAGCTCTTCAATACACTCCAACCTCACAACTTCCGATTCTGGCGCCAGATTACACCATTCATCAATCACACCTCTGTTTTGCTCAAACTCCTCAACAACATCGTCAATCTCTTCACTGTTTTTCTCATATTTGTCCCTGTTTCGTTTCAAAATGTGTTGGACACTCTCCAGATGATCACAACCTGGTAGTTGCACACATGCATTACTGTAAAATGACTCATATGTGGGGTAATATGGTCTTTTTAGTTCCTGCTCTGATCGGTAGGGAACGTACAGTTTCAGTAACGTGCCGTAAAACTTCTCAGGATATTTTTCCTTGGATGTGCGGTAAAACCTGATGATAGCAGGCTTATCGTCTTTCCGCCTTTGCACAAATCCCACGTCATTCAGGAGGGGCAAAACAGTTTTACCTTTTGTCTGTTTGCCATAGACAATTCTGCAAGTAGCTGCAAAATCAACTAAACACATCTCCTCAAACTCCGGTGTTTCAGGTCTGGCTATGTACTTGTCAGTCAAAGACGTCATCCACACATCTGAACATTCAGGTGTTGTGTTTTCCAGGGACGAGAGGGGGCGACTCATTTTCACTGCGTTGTCATCTGTCGGTATGAATACGACACCACATGAACACTTCTTCATGTTAATTCCACATGCACGACTCACACATTCCTGAGCGCTGACCTCTCTTTTTTTGGAATATGCCTGCATTATTTCCCTCACTTCATCACACTCATTGATGTGCTCTTTGTTGGAGTTTTCAATGACTGTTTTGAGGTACTCAGAAAGTCCAGATTCTTTTTTGGTAATGTAGCTGGTGAGATACATGATGCACGAATATGCGTTGAGTATATAACTGACATCAATATTGCCATTCCAGACCTCAAGTAGATGTGGATTATATCCGTTTACCCAGCAGTCCTTGGGGTCACGCTTCAGAATGACTGCACTGGATTTATTCACCACGTTAAGGCATTGTTCGTACTCACTGTATGTCAGATGGCATTGAGCTAGGAGCTGCTGCAAACTCAGAGATGCTGTTTCAGGTTCATTCAAAAGCAAGTTAAGTGGTTGGAGTTTTTGCTTTGCCTTTTCCACTTCCACTGGATTGATGCGCTCACCAGGTCTCGTTATCATTGTGTTTCTGACGGGTGGTTTAGGAAATCCAAATCTGCAACCCGAGCTGAGACTTTTGAAACATGTCCTTGAGTGATTTTTGCTGTGTGTCTGCACTTCTGTGACTTTCTTGTAGAGATCAGGTTGTGAATGTGGGTTAGGCAGCTGAGCTGTGATGTATTTGGACACAAAATCTAACACAGTCTGATCGTCGTCTTCTTCAAAAACAGGAGCATCATCAACCCATATGAGACAGTGGATGTGGGGACTTCCTCGATGCTGAAACTCAACTCGGTAAAAAAAGTCAACGACTCTGCCCAGGGGCTCTGCAGGAGATAAGATCAAATCCCTGAATAATGCCTCAACACGCTTATCAAACATGCGCATTGCTGTTACAGGATTGCTTCGCAGTATGTCACACTTAGCTGACCAGTCAAGCCCTTCAAAATCGACATCTTTGCCTTGCTGCCTTTTTATTGCCTCGATAACCTCAGGCCAACGCATCTCAGCTGCAGAAAATGTACAGAAGAATGTAGGAGTTCCCAACTGTCTGATCATGGCGAAAAGATCTTTTATAGTTTTCTGCCAGTAAGAAGGGGTCCCTCTCAGGGGCATCATAAATCTCAAAGCGTCCTTGTTTCGCACCAGTCTCTCCACCTCACGTTTGTCTTGCAACATTCCTGAGGTAATATTTCTTCCATCCCTCGTAAAAGGTTTTCCTTTTCTTAGCTGTATTGTCATGCTCGATGTTGCCAAATGAATTTCTGTCACAAACTGTGCAAAGAACAAGTAGTTTGTGTCTCTGGCGAAACGATCATCAACACCAAAAAGTCTTATTTTGAAATATTTACTGGGTGTAAGAGGTCTCTGTTCATCCAGTGTGTTCTGACCAGTGGGAAACTGTACAGGGAAAGCTATGGCCCCCGGTTTAGGTGTTTTGAAAAAGCTGACAGGATTATTTCTTTCAGCAGGCGCAACGGAATAGATTCCTTCGCTGAAACATAAAATCTCCTCTGCCACGTCACAAGGCTGAAGGCATGATTCCAGAGCAAAACCCCCGTTTGGCATTTCACCATCTTCTTCATCATCTCTCTGCTCATTTGGTTGTTCACCATCACATGACACCATGTCTATATCCTGTTCATTTTCAGGCTCATTTTCTGCCTCACACAGAGCATTACTCTCACACCTGTCAATTTCCATTAAATCAGTTTCATCATAATCATCTTCTCTCATTGTAGTATCCACATTATCATCATCATCCTCATCATCATCATCATCATCAGGAAGTGTTGGATCACATAACTCAGCCTCATCTCTGATCGTTATGTCCTCATACTGTGGGTGTATCTGTTTGAGTTTATGCAAAGCCTGAATGAGCTTCGACCAACTAACTGTCTGAAAGAGTTGGTGTGCTTTATAACACAACCGTCTCTTTAGTTTTACTCTCATCACCTGAGACTCACTTCTCAGTCTGGGTAAAGCTTCAATCGTTTCCTGCACCTCCGACGGGACACACACAACATTTCCTCGTATTAGTCTCTGACTGCCTTTTGGTAGTGGGATTATCTTTGCAAATGCTATACATCTGGATGCGAGATGCCTTTCCAATATGTTGAGATCTGACAGCTCAGGTGGAATGTCAGCAAGCATTAAGTTGTTGGCTACAGCGAGAGCCGGCATAGCTCCATCTTTAAGATGATCATGACAGGTGTAACAAATCCACTCACTCCTTCTCTCATCAGGCACCTTGCAGTGTTCACAGCCTTCATCGCAAACATGCACATACTTCCCTGTCAAGCAAGCTGCAACTATATGTCAATTTTTTACATAATTTGACCTTTTGCAGGGGCGGACTTGGTTTGGAAACGAAGCTTTATGACAGACAGTGCAGACAAAACTGGGACCGTCCTTTATATGCGATCTGAAAAGAGATATGGCCTCTTTGATTAAAGAGTTGTCATTTTCTCTGTCACTCTCACATGTTTGTCGATTTATACATCTGTATTTCTTTTTTATTTTATTTGCACATCTCATTCTAAACATACTTCTAAATGGAAGGTTGTTCTTACATCGGTTTCGCATTATTTGTCTCATTAGTTGTCTGTGTCTATCTATGAAAGCTTGGTCATTTGAATAACGCTGATTTGTATAAGATCGCATATAGGATTGCTGCCTGACTCTGAATTCAACAGAGTTTCTGTAAAACGTTGTCATTCTTTCTCTTTGTTTCATTCGAAACTCAGGCTTTTCTCTGTATGAGGAGACCATTCTTTCTCTTTGTTTCATTCGAAACTCAGGCTTTTCTCTGTATGAGGAGACCATCCTTTCTCTTTGTTTCATTTGAAACTCAGGATTTTCTCTGTATGAGTTCATTCTTTCTCTTTGTTTCATTCGAAACTCAGGCTTTTCTTTATATGAGGAGACCATTCTTTCTTTTTGTTTCATTCGAAACTCAGGCTTTTCTCTGTATGAGGAGTTCATTCTTTCTCTTTGTTTCATTCGAAACTCAGGATTTTCTCTGTATGAGGAGTTCATTCGTTCTCTTTGTTTCATTCAAAACTCAGGCTTTTGTTGGTATCGGGTCGTTATGTAACATTTTTTCTTTCCTTTATATGTTTCATTTGAAGCATAGTTTGTCCTTTCTTTCCTTTTTTGACTGTCCTTTCTTTGTGATAGCTTTTCAGAGAGCAATAGTCTCCTCTTAATTTTTCTCCTTTGCAGTTTATTAAGTTTCTTTAGTTTACGCGAGACGTCAATTATCGATGGAGCAGTCAAGTTTGACTTACTGTCAGTAGCATTGTGTGATGTAACAGAATTCACACTACTTTCAGTTGATGGTTCTACTTCAGTTTGACTATAATCAGGCAATAGGCATGAGCCTCTTTATGTTTCACAGAAGATACAGACGTGATGTTTGTGGACACTCCCTGTAATATGTTGTCAGAGACATCTGCTGCATCTGGGTTTACCTTTGAAATAGTTGAGTTTGAATTATTCAGCTCAGCATCATGTGATGCAACACAATTGGAGCTTATCTGGCTAGACATTTCAGGTTCAGTTTCCACATGAGTGAATACTTCATCTACAGATTTGTCACCAAGATGAGCAGTAAGGCTTGTCTCCTTTTGAAGAGTAGTTGACACAGCAGCAGTGTGAGTTGTAGGCTGACTGTCTCTGTCTGAGATAGCTGTATTCTGGGTGGCAGTGTTCACATTGTAAAACTCCACAGGCTTCAACTCATACTTACAGGAGGGATGTGTACCCCACATTCTGTGATACTTCAGAAGCCGATCTATCATTTGCCCAAGATGTGAGAAAGACAGCATGACAGCAGTACCAGGAGTGCGAAAACCAGGCTGGAGGGGCAAACCTTTGGCTGTTCTGGAGTGTGGATCAAAGAAACCATATCTGCCGGACTTTGTTCTGAATACAGCAATGCATAATGCACTCATCAAGAGCAATCCATACTGGACATCAGAAAGCAAGCAGCTGAGTCCGGCCTCTAGGTCCAGAAAACTGTCTAGAGCTCCAGCAAACAGTTCTCCTAATGTGCCATATCTAGATTCTTGTTCCATGTCCACATAATATGTATGCGTTCGTGCAGGTACTTCGTGAGGGAGCTCATCAGTAGTCAGATAGATGTAATTAACTCTTTTTCTGACCTCTTTATACATTGCATTACCTTTATCCAAAACAAGGTCAAGATCTGCTCTGGTGATGTTTTCGTTCTCATGAAGGTAGGACAGAAATGTAAGTGAGTTGCAGGTACACTGCTGATTTCTGTTTTTACCATATTTAAGAGAGGCCTGGCTGCGGGATGCACGGACTTGTCTTTCAGAAGGCTGACCTTCTGGATTTACATAGTCTGCATGAGAAGGGCCTGCTACACACTCAGAGTGTCCACTCTTTACATTAGCATAAGATGCCTGTGGGGACGCGACACTTTGACCTCTGTGGTTTACCTGGTTAGCTTCAGGAGAAACTGCCACACATCTTTTCTTTACCACGTCAGCATAAGATACCCGGGGTACACCTGGCTTATCACTTTGACCTCTGAGTATTACCGGGGTCACAATAGAAGGCCTTGCTTCACCATCGACGTGACATCCTCTTTCATCAGCAGAAACCTTTGGTGCATCGTTCTGACTTCCCTGTGTAGCACTTTCATTATCGTGAAACGCTGCAGCCATCTTCACCTCTCCACAGCTCAGAGGACCAACACATTTAACCTGTTCACCTGTTGTACTCTGAATCTCTTTCGACCTCTGATGGCGCAGACCTGCAGCATATGACCTCTTACCCTTTTTAGGCATTGTTGATGTGATCCAAAACCACAAATCTTATTTTATTTTTATTGTAGACAATCAAGATAATAAACACAATATTAATCAAATATATTAATTTAGCCAGATAAGAAAGTAGATTAAAGCACCATCTGCTCTTAGTAACGGCGATTTATATCTCAAAAATATTCTATTTATATTTATTTTAAAGCAAAACACTAAGTGGACAAATAAATGTCACTGCATGAAAAGTGGGATTTCCGTCCCCGTAAACGCCCGAAAATTTCCCTAATTTCCGACAATTTACAGGCCGTGCACGCCGCGTTCGCCTGTCCCGGAAATTGTCGAAAACAGACTCAGACGTAGGTGGCGATCAGCTGGCGGAGGTGCGAATGGCCCTAATTAGCATATGAATGCAGCGAAACCGCGGGTGGCCGAGCGGAGCGGGCTGAATATCCTTACTCCTTATTGGATGAAACCACAACTTACAAGTAAAATCACTCGTGATTGGCAGTAAAACCACACATGGGCAGGCCTGGCTTGAGTTTCCTTACACCTTATTGGATGAAACATTTGCCAGGAACATGTTTATGCAAAAAGAGCTTTATTAAAACAAACAATTATATACAAAGCGAGGATCTGCGCACACATGGGTAGAGGATGATCAAAAAACTACAACTGTCCGTTTGCCTCCTCGGGGTTGTAGGTAACTGGCGGCGTTCTTTCCGAGGCAGGTCCGTTGCGCAGACGCACATTGTGCGTGGCTCTGTACTTTGGAGTCGCCTCTTACCGGGACTGCAGCTTCGCACAGAGTTCAGAGAGCTCCGTCCTACGAAATGACGGTGACCGTACAATCCACCCAGAGACCCCGCCAACATGCCCTCTTCTTCGGCAGACATGAGGTCTCCGCTGGCGGACTTGCAGAGTTCCACCGCGTCATCTGCGAGCACACGCTGTCTCCATTCCAGCAGCTGTAAAAAACAAAACAATGAATCAATACTGTGCGATGCGTATAGACACAACACATCTATCAATGCTCGTGAAAAATACTCTTACCCACTTTCTTCTCGTGCGGAACTCTTCGCTCTTCCGCCCCCTTCCAGTTTTCTGGCGCGATTCTGAAGCTCCGACGTGCCGTCTCGTAATACATCTTACAGGCGGCTGGAAAACAATCAAATGAAAGTGGTATGAATAAAAATCAACACGCAAGTCACCGTAACATAAAAAAAGGAAGGAGAAACCGTTAAAAAAAAGTCACTTACAGATGTTGCTCCGAGCAAATAGGAGGTCAGCGCCTCATTGTGAGGAGAAACTGTGAAAACTAAATCTGTGAAAACTAAATGTACAGTTATAATCGGTATCTATTCTATGGTATCTATTTCCTTATATTGCAGAATGAAAGCATGTTCTTTAAATCTTATACACTACAAAAATACACTTCAATAAAGAGGGTTCTGCTCACTGGTTCTTTTGTAAGGGTCCTCTTAGCTTTGGTTTTAGGCTAAGCTACTTTTAGCTTAGCTAGCAGTCATCAAACACATTCTTACCTTGGGATTTCATGCGCCCGTCTCCTCTTCTTTGAGTCAGTCTCTCCCGCTCGTTCATATCGGCAGCATGTTGATTCAGCTGACGAACAGTCCGCTGATAGCAAACAGCAGTTTCTTCTCGACTGGCTGAAAGCTGTTGATGTGCAAGAGGAGCTGAACGCGAGTTGAACGTCCGGATCCTCCAATCAGATACGAGGTCATTGTTACATGGAAGGACTCGCGAGACAAGACTGCGGTGCCTTTGAAGCGCCATGTCTGCGAGATGTAGTGGTTAATGCGTCCTCTGTGCATTTAAGTAAGACTAAAGAAAAGGTCACTGTAGTCCTGCCACTAAGCACATTAGTTGAGCTCTAGGAGAATGTGATCTCTGCAGAGCCTTCATTCTGATTCTAATGTTTGCATGGAATTGTCATTTTACCTTGCTGATTCAGATTGAAACTAATTTTTTTAATAATTTAGTGTATCTTTTTTACATAACATTTGCCATAGCTAATGGCATACACAGTAATCTAGCATACTTAAATGAAATAAATCAATACAAGCTAAAATGTAAGAGTCTATAATTTGTCAGGACTCAGTCAGCGGGGCCGTGCTGCCTCCACTCTCTCCACAGGTGTTCGTGGTTAATGGGTGGGCGGAGTGCACACACCTGCAGACACTCCAGCAGCACCAGGCCGCACTATAAGAACCGTGCTCGAACAGAGTGAGGATGCCAGAGTGTTACCTTGTCGCGGTATGCCTAAAGGCCAAAGATCTCCACCTGAGCTTCAGACCCGTGAGTTTTTCGATCCCCGTCTTGGATCTAATCCGTGTTTCCTGTGTTCTCTCCAGTGCACTCGTGTCTTTGGAACCCTTCTCTCGTGTGACTCTGCGTTGTGAAGACCAGGCTCCCGAATCCGCACCGCTCAGATTCTGCTCTGGCGATCTCCTCCTCAAACTCCCTTGGAGATACCAAGTTGGGCGCGAGCTCCCCCTCCCCGGATTCACCCTGGTCGCCTCGGACTCTCCTGGTTCCTTCCTCTGTTCATTCCGGATCCCTGGACCCGCCGGTGCTGCTCGGACCCCCTCCGCCCACAGTTCTCCCGGACGCCTGTCACCACCTCCGCAGGACGGCTGCGTCCACACCACTACCTCCCCGGTTCGGTTCTCGTGCTCTGTGACTGACCCGGTCTCCAGACTTCGGTTCCCCGCTGCTTCCCCGATCTGCGGCGACAGATCTTCTTCGTGCTCCCGCGTTTCTGTTAAATAAACTCTTGTGATCTGACCTGTTTTCCCTTAGTGTTTCTGCATGTGGGCCAAACATTTTAAGCCGAACATGACATAATTAGGCCTGATCTATTTGTACCAGAGATTTTCTTACCTTTTAAAAAAATGTCACCTGGGCTAAAACTCCCTCTGCAGCCCTGATTTGCATTTGTATAGCTCACAGCATTTTCATTTACATGTCAAAGCCTCCCCTAGAATTAGGAGGAGGGGAGTCATGGGGGGCCAACTGCCAAGGGAGGCCCACGACAATTTCCGGCAGTTTTCGGCTTTGCCCGCAAATTGCCGCAAATTGCCATAAACCTGAAATTCCACAACAATTTACGGTGCCGGAAATTATCGGAAATCCAACTTTTCATGCAGCGTTTTCCCACAATCTTTTCCAAATTTGACGTATCACACAAATTATATATGGATATACTGTAATCCAGGGGTACTTAAGTTTCTATATCTTGAAAACCAATAGGACACAGGAATATGGTAAACTTGGGGCACTGTCAAGAAATCTGTACTGATGTTCAAACACTGTGCTCTTCTAAGAATAACTTTAGTATTTGTATATGTAAGGCTTTGTAAATGCCAGATTAATTTCTTTAAAGTTAATATATTCAGAGGTTTATTTTAATATATGTAAAGGATAGTTTCTTACTGTTGGTTTATTTATTTGACTTTATAGGTTTAACCAACAATAAAGGATGTACAAAAGGATGCCAAAATGTGATTGGATCTATAGACGAGGTACAAATATGTGAATGACACAACGTATGTAGTGTAATTACTTTTACACTTCGACAAAAAAACGTATTATGTGTACTCTGGTATAAATATATTTGCAGTCAAAACAAACCTTTTGGTACAGAGCTCCACAGCAACACAGTCCAGGAACAACTCCAACTCTTTTCTTGTGTAAATATAGATTTGGACTTCAATTTATTATGTACATTAACTAGAGACTGTTTTCTTCAATGATACACTTTATAACAGCAGCTTATATATATTATAGCAGCTTCTTTATTGGAAATGTACCAGATTTAATTTTGAATTACTTATTAACAGTCCAATATTTGTGACAAAAAGTCAAAACAAAATGTGTGGTATTTATGTGTTTCCAGTCTTTTAAATTAATTTAAATTGAATGAACAAACTAAAAGATACTTAATAACTTATTTAATTATGAATGTTACCAAATACAATTGAAAAGGCCAAATCAAATGTGTTTGAGAGACAGGAGAGGTAGAAAAAGTGTGAGCAGAGAAACTCACAGATTGTAAAACAGAATGAGCAGGTTCCAATCAACCCATGAATCCAAAAGACAAGGTTTAAATATATCGTTCCAAAAGACAAGGTTCAAATGTATCGTTCCAAAAAATCGGTTTCTTGCAAGAATGCAAGGAGAGCGGGATAGAATTAGAGGGATAGAATTATAGAATTTTCCCAAAATTAGATAGATGTATTAGATTGACAGGAGAGATAGAGCATCGTATAATAAGGGATGTGTGGGTAGAATGACAGGAGAGAGGTGAATGATCTCAAATGGATTGATGAGAGGTAGAGGAGCTGGAGGCCAGCGGACTTGTAACACAAAATCAAGACATTGCGTTAGACATACAAAAAAGAAAAGAACAACATTACATTAAAAGTGATTGTTTTGAATATGTGAAAGCATTTTAAACATCAAGGAAGGAACAGATTACTGTATTGGTATAAATTAGCTAAAATGGACTTTAGTAGTGTCATTGTTTCACTATGCCTTTAGTAGGTGTCTCTAGGAAATCTCTGTATTCACTGACTTCTGTGTTCAATCACATAATGTTGCCTAGTTTTTGCGTGTGTGAAGTATACTGTGGAGTGTCCAAGGAGTCACTAACACAAATGGTGAAATACTAACTAAAAGTATGTAGAGTGTGACCAGCAGATGTGTACAGTAGCGTTAGACAGTAGTAGTATTTACTGCCGAACAAAGTGTCAGGGCAACACATGTCATAGCAACGACATCATTCGTGTGTGTTAACATACTGTCGAGATGTTACGAGGGTAACCAACACTGATGGTCCAAAAGCAACGTAGAGAGGAGGCGGACAAAAGCATTGAGGGGAGAGGAGAGGATTTTCAGTTTCATTTTACAAGACAAGTTATTCGAAACAGTAATTTATTTTGTTATCAAGATTTTTTAGATCACTGTAATATTAAATTCATATGTAGTACATATGTGCAGTGATGTAAGAACTATTTAGATCATTCACTTAAGTAAAGAAGTTATACCACGGTGTAAAAATACTCCACTACAAGTACAACTACAAACCCTACAAACGTTGGGCATCTTAATCTACAGCAATGCATCATGTTCTATAAGATCATCATCTGCATGGTGAGGGATAGAACAGGACATATCCAGTACTTACCAATCAGAAGTGCACAGCAGTATCAATGTTCTGTTGAGAAAACACACACAATGTCAGTTACAAGCTGAACAGTTTAAAGATTAGGTTCATTGACAAAAAGCAGATTTAAGAGGACTGCTAACATGCGGCTAAGTGCTAATCTTGTGCACTAATGCTTGCTCTAAAAAATTAGCCAGAGATTTTTATTAACAGTATTATAACTTAATATAAACCTGATTAACGCTTAGCATCAACTGTCATCACTCTCTTACCATACATCCCTTTGTTTGTTTTAATATGTAGTATCTTTTCTTTTATTGTCTATATTATTCATGTGGAATATATTTTTATCATCCTGTTTATCAAGTATGTATGTTGTGTGTGGTGGACTTACAGAGACCTTGAATTGAACCTATCTACCTGCGTACCTAGCTAGTTACTTATCACGAATGCGACATGTCTATGTCACTAAGCGGTGTTTAGCTAACAGTGTGATAGAGCAACATTAGCATCACTGTTGTCTTGGTATTACATTTTCCAGCAAGAACACAGTTTGCTTGCTTTTCCATTGACAATAGCTATACCACTAACAAGTTGTTTTATGTCAGTTAACAAAGCTAATATTAGCTCAAGATAGCTATCAATAATTGTATCAAAGCTGCTATCATTAGCTAATATTAGCGCCAAATCTAATACTACCTTTGCTAATATTAGCTAATGATAGCAGTTTGGTATCGTTAGCGTTAGCATCGGCGCAAATATTAGCTAATGATAGCCAAGTATAATTTACCAAGTTGTAACGTTACAGTTAGAAATTTCGCTCTTAATTCATGTTTGTATTCTAGCTATATGAAGTGGCAACCAATGCTAGCTTTGTTTTGAAACACAAAACTTTTTCAACCGTTTAAAAACGTTATTAGATCGACTGACTACTGCTACTTATCACAGAAGCTTCTAGAACACAATGGCGACTCTGTGCTGCGGACCTGCGCAGATTTCATTGAGGCGTTCAGGGAAAGTCAGAGATTCCGGCGCCAAATACAATAAATTAGCTAAATCAGATTACGCGTGTGTGTGTGTGTGTGTGTGTGTGTGTGTGTGTGTACAAAAATACCTACGTTTTGATGTATAATTTGTGAATGACATTGACATTTGTAGAAAAAAAAACTTACTTAAATAATGATTAAACCGTAGAGAGTAGAAAAGAGAATAGCAAAATTGCATAAACAGTTACACCCTTATTTTGCAATATTCGGCAAAGATAATAACAAAACACTGTCTAAACATCATGTTCAACAAACCAAGCTCAATAAAGGCTAGACAAACCAACATAGACAATAACCCGTCTATTTTATTCAGGCTAGTCAGCAGTGCAAATATAACGTGCAAATATTAAAATAATGATAATGCTCTACATTATGACGCCTATAATACCATACAGGTAATGGGTGAGCTGCAGTTGAAAAGTATTCCTGTGGCAAAAGTAACGCATGCTTTTTAGCAAAAGATATGGAGTGTGTCCAAGGAGTGTGAGGCTAGAGGACCAAGAGTTCTTTATAAAATAAACACAGTAGGGAGAAAATTATCATTTGCAGAGGAACCAGTGAAAGATGTGTAATATCTTATAAAACAAGCCTCAAGGAACAGCGAGACATGTTGAGTAAAACATATATTCACTTTCTTATTGAGTTAGATGAATCTACAGCTAGCAGCTGATTAGCTTAGCGTACCACTGGAAATTAAACATTAAACAATTAAATACATACTAAACATACAAACAAGCGCCCCACCACCACCCAGAATTCCCCAAATTATTAATTTAACCCTCCCCCTTGCCCAACTCTGCCTTGATTACCCTTTTCCCCTTCACACTTATTTTTAAATAAAATGGCAGTTTGACCATTTCCTTCTGTAGAGGAGTCCAGAGCTCCTCCTCGATTTCATATACTTGGTCCCCCTCTACAAGTAACTGTAGCATCCCCTCTTTTCCCTCCACCTCCATGGTCCTCAGGGCACTGACAACAAGCATGCTGTCGGTCTCCTGTAGGGAAGAAATCATCTTTTGTTGAGACAGGGAAGACCACCAGCATCTTTTAAAACATCTATTTGTGCAATACATTCATTATGTAAGGACGGGCCAATCACAATGCCTGATTAAATCTGAGATTTTTTAACATCACTTTTATTAGAACAAGGTAAAAATCTTAAAATATTTTAAGCTGACTTTTAAAACTGACCAAAGATTTACCGTTTAGCTTAAGAATCAAATAATGTATGAAATCATAAAAAAACCTACCTCACAAACTGTACAATTAGTGGAGTGGACACGGTACCCATAAGAGGACTGGCTTCCCTTGAGGTGGGTCAGCCTGGCCTCGTCCCCTAAGGCAAAGGAGAACAGGGCTGCCTCCCTCCACAGGCTGATGGACACCTGTGCTTTGTCCTTTAAAAAAAAAATGAATATATGTATTTTTGTGCTGCCATTCCCATTAATATTTCCTCAAAATAAAAACAAAGGTAGCATTCAACTATATGGAGCCGCAGGCACACATAATGGTTTTACTCATATAACAATAAAATCAAACAAACAATATGTTATTGTCTTGAGTTTTGTAGAAAAAGTCTCAATTGCATTGATCTGTGAATAAAATAAATAAAAAATGAAGTTTTTCTATTATGCGGCAATGCTTTCCTCAGCGGATTTGCTGTCTAACACTAACAAGTCTAACACATGGGCTACATTTACTTTTAACATGTTTAAATGCAGAACTTTTACTTGTGATGGAGACTTTTTACAGGGTGGTATATTTAATTTTAGTGAGTTAATGATCTGTATACTTTTTCCACCATATTTGGATTTTGAAAGTATTCTTTAAGCTTTTTAAGAGACAAAAATGTCCCTCACTCTCTGTCTATTTCTCTCTCCTCCTGTAGCAGTGCATGTTTCATAAACGCTCAATAGTCATCGGTACAAACACAAGCTGACTTTAATGCAATGTATAGCTTACCTGCTCCAGCACCACAGTCTTCATGGGCACCGTGTCCTTTCCGACCTTTATTTTTTTTACTGCAGAGATCTAAAAACAATACATCTGTATCACTAGACATGTTAAACTAACAAGCCCACAATACGATTTTTTTTCTTCAAAACCTACCTCCACCACCTCTCCCTGTAAGGTGAGCAACCCCTCCTGCGTCTTTAGATCTTTAATGTGGGTTGGTGTTGAGGCCAACCACAGAAGTTTTTCTGCGCTGGCACGCAGCTCCTCGCTCACCTCCACCGGGGCGGATCTAAAGAACTGCGTTTCTCTAGTTATGTTTAGGTAAAACGGTGGGCCCTCGCCACGCAGGGAGTACCCACGCATAATATATGCTCCTCCTTGGCTGACCCTTCCGGCAAGCGCCTCAAATAGGGTCACTTTTGTTAGGCTGCAGCCCTCACTAAGGATGACCAGGCGGTTTTGCTTAGTTAGCAAAGGCCTCCCCACTTGGCCTCCCCACTTGCCTCGTCGAAACCCCATGACACCACCCGCTTCTCCTCCTTCATCGCCACCACAGTGACGTGGAGTGGAAGGAGGCCGGGCATAAGGGGTCTGTGGGCGTTCAGCCAGAACTTTTTGAAGTGCCATTCTAGAATAAACACAAGAGGGTAAATAGTTAGGCTTAAGAAGAAAATGCTGGGGAAAAAATACACACACACACACACACACAGAGAAAACCACACTGCCTTATTTCCAATATTTATTTTAATTAATGCTGCCAAATTCTCCACAGACACTAAACATTAACAGCCTATAAATGACAAATTTCCCCTCCAGTCTAGTTGATTATTTGTCTATAGTTATGAAGTTTTATTTTAGAACAAAGGAGATAGTGCTGGACTAATGCCCTAGCTATTTTCATGAACTTTTATATGACGGCTTAAGGGCATCAACAAGGCTAACAGACTACGTGTACTATTAGCTTTTAATTTTGAAGAAAATAGTCTGTATAATAAACACTAGTAAGCTATTAATAAATTATTCCCACTAACCGCCATTACAGTTTTCCTCCCGCGCACCCCCTGGTCGCAGCTCGCTCACCCACTTCAGGAATCCCTGGCCTACATGTTAATATTAACTCTCAATTTAGATAAAAAAAAATCTGTCAAATAAGTATTATAACATTTTATTAACATAAGATGACAGACAGTAGGCTAGACATAACGTAGGCTACACAAAGACAAAGTTTGATATTTTATGAGCGATTTTCCTGAAAAGGATTAATGACACCAAAAAGTATATACATATTAGGCCAACCCTTAATATAGAAAAAATGATGAATTATGAATTAATTATTAGTATTATTAAGTTATGAATTATTATCCTACCTAATTTAACAAGAGAAAATTACACCCACCTTTCTCAACTGCTGTCTTGTCTTTGTTCAGTAAGATTTACAGTAACTCGCAGCCCCGCTGCTGGCCAATGCACATGTCAACGTCCGCAACTGGCGGGAAGCTCGCTTACTCACAATATTGTGTTTTAACCAGTTTAAAGCTAAACTGGTTGAATAGCTTAAAGCCATAAGAAGAAGTTGAAGTAGTGAGAGCAGTTGAAAAAGTGGAAATCGGTTTAATAAGTTTGAATTTAATTAAAAAGTTATATACACTACATAGAACGAAAAAGCATCCATTTAGCTGAGATGAGATGTGAAAAGCAATGAAATAAATACATTTCAAGAGATTTGATGACAATATATGGATGAAAAAGCTTAAATGAACGTAAATGAACGTAAATGAACTTAAATGAATGTACAAAGAATTGCTGAAAATACATACACGGCTGAAAATATACATAGCAGAAGCTAAATACGAATTTCAAAAGACGGCTAAAAATACAGAAGTAAAAGTAGTTTTAGTATCAATAGCAGTAGAAAAACTAGATGTTTTAGTACTAGAGCTGATAATACTAGTACTACTACTAATACTATTAGTCATAGTAGTATTTGTAGTAACCTAAGCAGTAGTTGTCATATTACAATCAGCAGAAATTCTAAGTTATTAATATGTGGATGGGAGAAAGAAAAAGACAGAGCGAGGCAGAGAGACAGACAGACAGACAGACAGTGAGTGAATTGAAGGAGTAGAGAGGGGAGGGGCTGTCATGTGACTGTGAGTGTAAGAGTGCAGGTGTCTGAGTAGCCGTGGCAACGGCCGCAGCTGCGCGAGCTGATCACAGGACACAGAGATTTGCACAGAATCCACGCCTCAAACAAATTGCCGCTAGAGCAAAACTATTCTGGCTTTCAAAAAAATAACTGGATCAAGAGAGTCCTAAGACTCTACCGAACGCATACATATATACTTATATGTCTCAAGGGTTCATAATATGGCTTTTAAAGCAGTTTCGAAAACGTGTACTCTCTGGCTTTTTCTGTTAAGTTCTTCACCAGATAAGTATTGGAGTCTATGGGGCTTGAGACAGACTTTGTCTCACTCTCGAGCCCCTCAGGCAAAAAGTAAAGAACACTGGGATTCCATACCCACATCATTCCGACCAGCACAAGCACGGCATCATTCTGCTCAAAAATGAAGCTTTAAAATGTAACATTGTGGTCGTGAGTGCAAAAGATCCAAATTTTTTTTACCCGATTCTCATGCAGCCGTACACTCTAAATTTGCATATTCTCACTCTAGAGGCTGCACACACACACCCATGTTAAACTCAGAAAAGGACTGAAAAACTAGTGAAACATAATCAGTGATTATGAAAAAAGTAAAATAGGTGTGAACAGTTTAAAGTTTAAACCATGTCTGTAGGTGAAAGAATGTAGGAGGAGATACATTTTGAAGCAGAAGAGGATTTGAAGCATTTGAAGCTTGCTCTCATTGACTTTAGTGTTTAAAAAAAGTGTTAAAAAGCTTAATATTTAAAAAAGTAGAAATAGTAGAAAACAATTTGAAAAATCCCATTAAATCCCATTAGCTGAAAGAGCTGAACATTTGAAGGGTTGAATGGTTTTAATAGCTGAAAGTATGCAGAAGTTACGCAGAGCCAAAAAAACGTACTGAATAATAATAATAAATAAAATCGAATAACATAAGTTGGAATGCTGTTGAAGCATTCCCACTAATAATAAATAAAATCTAATAACATAAGTTGGAATGCTGTTGAAGCATTCCCACTAATTAGCACGCCTTTACTGAATTTTATGAATCTGTCCTTGTTGACAGGACATGTACCACAGTCCTTCAAGATGTAATTAAGCCTCTTCTTAAGAAACCTACTCTTGCTCCAGAGGTGTGGGCTAACTACAGAGCGATCTCTAATCTTCCCTTCCTCCCGAAGATCCTTGAGAAATCTGTCGCAAATCAACTATGTGACCTTTCTTCAAAACAATGCTCTGTTCGAGGACTTTAGTCAGGAATTCGAGTGCATCATAGCACAGAAACAGCCCTGGTGAAAATTCCGAATTATCTCCTTGGGCGACGTTATCAGAAAACACTGCATCAACTTCCATTGTTATGCAGGCGATACTCAATTGTCTTTGAATTATCTGTCAATCAAGCCAGAGGAGACCGAACAGCTTGTTAGACTTCAAGAATGTCTTGGAGACATCAAAACTTGGATGACCTGCAACTTCCTGATGCTAAACTCAGAAAAAACAGAAGTTATCTTGATAGGCCCAGAGCGCCTTCGAAGTCAGCTGTCACGTGATACAGTTTCTATGGATGGAATTTCTCTGGTATCCAGCAGCACCGTCAAGAATCTTGGAGTTCTCTTCGACCAGGATATGTCCTTTAACTCTCATATAAAGCAGACTTCAAGGACTGCCTTTTTCATCTACGTAATATATCGAAAATCAGGAATTTCCTGTCTCAAGGTGATGCAGAAAAATTAGTTCATGCATTTGTTTCCTCCAGACTGGACTACTGTAATTCTTTATTTGCAGGTTGTTCTTGTAAGTCTCTTAAGCCTCTCCAGTTGATTCAGAATGCTGCAGCACGTGTATTAACAAGAACTAATAAAAGAGACCATATCACGACTTTATTATCTGCTTTGCACTGGCTCCCTGTTAAATCAAGAATAGAATTTAAGGTTCTTTTCCTCACCTACAAGGCATTTGCTGGTGAGGCACCTTCTTATCTTAAAGAGCTTGTAATACCGTATTGCCCTGCAAGGAAGCTGCGCTCTTTAGATGCTGGGTTACTTGTTGTTCCTAGAGTTATTAAAAAGTAGGCTGGGAGGCAGAGCCTTCAGTTATCAAGCTCCTCTTTTGTGGAACCTGCTTCCACTTTCAGTCCGGGGGGCAATTTCTGTTATAGATATTGAATGTATTCTACATCTGTATGAGTCATTCTGTACACATGACATCCATTGCAGTCTGTCCATCCCGGGAGAGGAATCCCTCCTCTGACGTTCACCGTAAGGTTTCTTCCCTTTTTTCCCCTGGAAGGGTTTTTTCATTTTTGGGGGAGTTTTTCCTGTGCCGATGTGAGGGTCTTGGGACGGAGGATGTTGCATGTGTACAGACTGTAAAGCCGTCACAGGCAAATTTGTAATTTGCGATTTTGGGCTATACAAAATAAAACAAATTGAATTGAAAGATTAGACACTCCAGACTTGCATCATGTCCTGGGGAAATTCCAGACAAGTTATATCTTGCCTCACAGGTAACACTGCATGAAAAATGGGATTGTCGTCCCCGTAAACGCCCGAAAATCTTCCTAATTTCGAAAATTGTCGTAAACAGACTCTGACGAGGTGCGAAATGGCCCCAATTACCATATGAATGCAGCGAAACCGCGGGTGGCCGAGCGGAGCGGGCTGAATATCCTTACTCCTTATTTGATGAAACCACAACTTTCAAACAAGTAAAATCACTCGTGATTGGCAGCAAAACCACACCTGGGCAGGCCTGGCTTGAGTTTCCTTACTCCTCATTGGATGAAACCACAACTTTCAAACAAGAAAAATCACTCGTGATTGGTTGGCAGATCTGTCGCTATTGGTCACCCAGCCTCATAAATAATTTATATATATAATGTATATATTATTTATTCATTCATATTATACTGTATATTCATGTCATTGTTATCCTATGTAGGCTACTAAACCATTATTAGACTACCACCAAGGACATAATGATTTTTTAGAGGAAATGAACTTGCCAGGAACATGTTTATGCAAAGAAAGAGCTTTATTACAACAAACAATTATATACAAAGGGAGGATCTGCGCACACATGGGTAGAGGATGATCCAAAAACTACAACTGTCAGTTTGCCTCCTCGGGGTTGTAGGTAACTGGCGGCGTTCTTTCCGAGGCAGGTCCGTTGCGCAGACGCACATTGTGCGCGGCTCTGTACTTTGGAGTCGCCTCTCACCGGGACCGGGATCCACCCAGAGACCCCACCAACATGCCCTCTTATGCAGACATGAGGTCTCTTACTTGCTTTTTTTCTTGCTTTAACTCTTCGCTCTTCCGCCCGCAGTGAGTTTTTCTGGCGCGGTTTACTTAAAGCTCCGGCGTGCCGTCTCGTAATATGTCTTACAGGCGGCTGGAAAACAATTAAATGAAAGTGGTATGAATAAAAATCAACACGCAAGTCACCGTAACATTAAACGAGGAAGGAGAAACAGTAAAAAAAAAAAGTCACTTACAGATGTTGCTCCGAGCAAATAGGAGGTCAGCGACTCATTGTGAGGAGAAACTAGTCTGTGAAAACTAAATGTACAGTTATAATCGGTATCTATTCTATGGTATCTATTTCCTTATATCGCAGAATGAAAGCATGTTCTTTAAATCTTATACACTACAAAAATACACTTCAATAAAGCGGGTTCTCCTCACTAGTTCTTTTGTAAGGCTACTCTTAGATTTGGTTTTAGGCTAAGCTACTTTTAGCTTAGCTAGCAGTCATCAAACATATTCTTACCTTGGGACTTTATGCGCCAGTCTCCTCTTCTTTGAGTCAGTCTCTCCCGCTCATTCATATCGGCAGCATGTTGATTCAGCTGACGAGACAGTCCGCTGATAGCAAACAGCAGTTTCTTCTCCTCAGTCAGTGCGGACTGGCTGAAAGTTGTTGATCGCGTCCAAGAGGAGCTGAACGTAAGTTGAACGTCCGGATCCTCCAATCAGATACGAGGTAATTGTTACATGGAAGGACTCGCGAGACCAGACCGCAGTGCCCGCCTGTGAAGCACCATGTCTGCGAGATGTAGTGGTTAATATGTCCTCTGTGCATTTAAGTAAGACTAAAGAAAAGGTCACTGTAGTCCTGCCACTAAGCTCTAGGAGAATGTGATCTCTGCAGACCCTTCATTCCGATTCTAATGTTGTTTGCATGGAATGGTCATTTTACCATGTTGATTCAGATTAAAACTATTTTTTTAAATAACTTAGTGTATCTTTTTTACATAACATTTGCCATAGCTAATGGCATACACAGTATCAATAAATCAATACAAGCTAAAATGTAAGAGTCTATAATTAGGCCTGATCTATTTGTACCAGAGATTTTCTTACCTTTTAAAAAAATGTCACCTGGGCTAAAACTCCCTTTGCAGCCCTGATTTGCATTTGTATCGCTCACAGCATTTTCATTAACATGTCAAAGCCTCCCCTAGAATTAGGAGGAGGGGGGGTCATGGAAGGGCAACTGCCAAGGGAGGCCCATGTCAATTTCCGACAATTTCCGGCAGTTTTCGGCCTTGCCCGCAAATGGCCGAAACTGCCGTAATCCTGAAATTCCACGGCAATTTATGGTGCCGCAAACTGCCGAAAATCCCACTTTTCATGCAGTGTAATTCTATATCAACTGACAATGAATTGACTATATCCAGTCTTACACAAATGTAATGTGTATTGAACATTAATTGCACCACACTGAAATTACATTTGGATTTAGTCATCTTTTCCCTTTTACAATGAATTATTGTGTCACTGTTCAGGTTTGGTTCAAGGGACTGTGGATTGACCATTGAAGACAGGGAACTGGATACATTTCTCTCTTCATACATGCAGGATTATCTTCAACAGACTGTTCAGCTAAATGTATTACAGCAGCCATGTCAGAACTATGTCACCTTGAAAGAGATAGCTGGCCTATAAATATGGTCTGCTGCAGCCCACTCTTAAAAGGGCAGATGTTAAGGAAAGCATTCTCAAATGTGGCTTAGCCATTTATTGATTATCACATTCAATCAAGTAATGAATGGCAATAACAATCATTAAAATACTTGTAACTGAACTGAGAATGCACTCTTTTATTATGCTTTATAAACTGCACAAAAATCCAGACTTTAAATGTTAAATGCACCTAAAGCCTGGAGAGTTCTGTAAGCCAAACTCCATGTTCGTCTTAAAGACACTGTAGGTCTCAAGGAGAGGGAGCTTTAGTGTATTTGCACAACTGTTTGACATAGGGAATGGCGAATCTGTCAAGAACTCGATGCATGGTGGTGGTGTTATTTCAGAAGGTGGAAGTCATGCCAGCCCTGTAGCAAACATCAGTACGTCCTCCAGGGGCACAGCAGTTGCCTTTTCTGAATGAAAAGTCAACACTGTTTAAGTGTCTTTATCATCAAGTAAAATGTATGTTAACACAGTGTGAAAACAAAGGGTTCACTTTTTACAAACACCATATAAAAAAACCATGACAAACCTTCACAATCAAGAAGAATATCTGCCCAAAATCCAAGTGCTTCGCCTTTGTTCTGCCGACTGATGAGTGGTCTAAACAGGCTTCCCATGTTGGCAGTGTCACGACGGGTCGGAGTGGCGAGCAAGAAGGAGAACTCAAACGCAGAGTTTCACAAAAAAACAAAAAGGACTTTAATAGTCAAACAAAAGGGCAAGAACAAACTGACACGGTACATGACGCTTACCACCACAGCCAGTGGACACCACAGCCAGTCCATTTGTATAGCTTACAGCATTTTTATTTACATGTCAAAGCCTCCCCTAGAATTAGGAGGAGGGGGCTTATGGGGGGGCCAACTGCCAAGTTGGCAGTTTTCGGTGCCGGAAATTGCCGAAAATCCCACTTTTCATGCAGTGGTGATGTATGGAGTGAGCCGGAACAGGAAAATCTCAGCAAGGGACTTTGCTAAACAGTGGCTCACCCTAGTCCAGGGGTGTCAAACTCATTCTGGTCTGGGGGCCGCATACAACGTAATCGCATGTCAAGTGGGCCAGACCAGTAAACTCATTCCAAAATGACATAACAATGACAACTAACAATAAGTCCACTTTCTTCTTTCTATTAGTGCAGAGAAGAAGTAAATTATATATATATATATATATATTATAATTATATATTTATATGCAATGAATTGTCCTTTTAATAAATATATTATCAACAACCTAAGAGTTTTTCAGGAAAGTAATGTGCAATTTCAACAACATTTTCACCCAGTTTAACATTTATTTAAGTGCATTATGCATAAAAACTGATCACAGTGTAGGAAGAGGTCCATTTTTCTTGAAAAATCCGACACTGTCCACTTTTCAATTTCACTGAAGAGGGTGCCAGGGTCAACAGAAAATGCGGGTAAAGCGATAGACGTGAAACAGCGCCACTAGCGGACAATATAGGAACTGCAGATTTTATAGAAAATGAAGTGTATTCTCATTTTTTTTCAATAATACAGATTTATCCCGCGGGCCACACTGAACCATCTGGCGGGCCGTTTCTGGCCCGCGGGCCGTACGTTTGACACCCCTGCCCTAGTCGCTATCACAGATGCCATATGGACCTCCAGAAATATGCTGGTAAGAAGGCATATGCAGATCCCCCTCCGTGGCTGTGACCCGAATGGCTGCAGCAACAGTCCAAATGGCTGAAGCTGCAACCGGAAGGCCAAGGGCACAGCCAAAAAGAAGAATCGCCTCTGTGCCCATTCGGAAGAAGGAGGCGCCTCCACACGTGCAGAGGTCAAAGCAGCCGCGGCCTGGCTCTCCGGGAGAGGCAGGTGGGAAGGAGCGTGGGGTGGGGCTCCCGTGGGTACCAGCGCAGGAGCCCGAGAAAGGAAAATCTTTTGGATGATCGGGGGAGGAAGGGGTGAAAGGAAACAGTGGAAAAAGTGATCAAATCAATTGTCCTTCTTTAAAAGTCTTTTAAAATTCTGTAAAGATCTCTATACATACCCCTTTTAATGTACATTTTATTTGCCAGATATATACTGCATACCTGCACCCCCTGTAATTTATGTGTTTTATTTACGGAAAATGTAGTTGAAACCAGAACTTGAAAAACTTGAATAAGTGACAATAAAAAACTTTTCAAAAAAAAAAAATCTGTTCTTATCAGCGATACTTTAAGCTGTGCGGTGTATGGAGCTTGGAGGATCAAGCGGCTGAAGTCTCAGACCTGCCGGAGGAAATATGTCTGCGGGGCTGCGGAACACTCTCCGTTTCATCTGGAAGCAAGCAGAGGAGAAGAATGGCAGGAGGGAATGGTTTGTGCGCACAGTGATCGTGGGAACTCTGAGAGTGGATCCGGCCCAGGTGTACTGTCTACAGTGGAACGCTGCGCCCAGCGGTTTCGATCTAACTCTGTACAGCCATGCTGTCTACGAGAAGGTTTTGGAGAAGACGAAGGAAAAAGTGTAAGAAGAGCGCATTTCAAGGTTCGAAGTGGTGGGAAGGAAAAACGCAAAAATTATCACTGTCCACTAGGGGTGGCACGGTTCACAAAACCCATGGTTCGGTTCATATCACGGTTTTAGGGTCACGGTTTTCGGTCCTGTACGGTTCTTGTTTTTATTTTATATTTTATGCTCCAGAAATGTACTTCAGCATATGACATATAGCTGAATTATCCACAATGTAGATTACAGTATTTAAGAAATGTTACATCTTGTAACAAACTGAATTTCGCTTTCATTATTGGGACCATCTCTGAGGGAAACTGAGATATTGATACAGCAAGAGAGAAGACATTGATGACATACTTTTCATTTATTTGGCAAAAAAGGAGAATATGTATTGCCATCTCAACAGGAACTTATGTGCCTTTTAGCACACAAAGATAAAAATTAACTTAATCAAACTGCCAACTTCAGTGTAGCTCTTACAAAAATTGTATCTTTTAAAAGAAGAGAGGAACTCTTAAAGCTCTGTCTTTTAAATAAGAGCTACGTGGGCTGCAAGGCGTAAATCCCGGTGGGAACAAGGGGGTCAGGGGCCCATCTAAGGGTTGTCCCCGCGCTAGAAATATCATTTAAAACAATTGTGTGTATTGTAAATAACATAATGACTGTATACTATCTGTGTAAGAAGTAAAACAATTCACCCCAAAAAAGCCTTTTTAAGTTTAGAAACATTTTGAGTCCCCCCCTCACAGTGGTTCGGTCCACATCGCTGATGCTAACTAGCTGATTATGCGTGCGAGCATACAGACGCCGAACACTAGCGCATCCTCCAACTCCGGGGAGCCTGCCTTATCGCTCCCACTTGCCATTTCTACACGTGACGTGACCTGCAGCACTCCAAGCTCCACTTTTAATGTCTATTTGCGTGTCCACACAACTCTTATTTAGCGCAAAAAGGAAACAGTCACTGAAGAGACAAACAGGCACGGGGCTACATTGCGCATGCGTCGAACCGTGCGACGCACACACGAACCGAACGGTACGGATGATTTTTCATGTACCGTGCCACCCCTACTGTCCACATGTACAACCCGTATGTGGGGGACGAGGCTCTGATATCCTGGATGGCGAAATATGGGAAGGTGGAGCCTGCTGTGAGGTACCTAAGGGATAGTTTTGGCATGTGGTCAGGGCGGAGGCAATTCAGAGTTCTCCTGAAAGACAATCCTGATGGCCTTGGGGGCTTGTGTCATCCTCCGGCCTATTGCAATATTGGAGAAAACAGAGGTTTCCTTTTCTACTCGGGCCAACCCAGTTTCTGCAGGCAGTGCACGGAAGGTCAATGTCGAAACTGCGGTGGAAGGAGACATAGCATGGCGACGTGCAAGGGCCCAAGGACCTGTCATGGCTGCGGAGAAGAGGGGCATAACGTCCGGGACTGCCCAGCGAGAGCACAGAGTTACGCAGGGGTAGCAGCACGGGGGGAGGCCTCTTTCCTCAGCCCTTTGGAGGAAGCACTGCAGGGGCTTTCCGGAAAAGGGGAAGAGGAAGTCACAGGGGATGACGGGAGTGTGAATGTGGGTGAGCTGCAAATGGACACGCAGGTGGTAGTAAATCTGAGAGACTCTTTGCCGCTGGTGGGGTCCTGGGCGGACTGCGTTGTCAGCTCGGACGAGGCGGATGTCAGAGAAGAGAGGCGGAGTCTTCGGCGGAATCGAACGGGACAGGACCGCAGGTGCAGAGGAGACAAAGGAAGAAACTGGCGGAGGGCAAATGTTTGGTCAAGGCAGTCGCAGAGGCACTGAATGCACAGGGAGGGAAAGACCTTTCTGTACGCCCGGCAACCAAGGAGGAGAAGGGCAGTCAACAGGCTCCTATGCGGGCGGTACTCGGTGTGAAAGGAGGTGGAGGCGCGGAGGGGACCTCGTTGGGGGAGTTGAACGTCCCAGAAGGCCCGGTGCAGCCTACAATGGAGGAGGGGATGGTACATGCTGTCGAAGGTGTTTCTCTTAAAGACCACTCGGATGATGGACTGTGGCGAGCAAGGACCTACGCAGTGTCGGAGGGTGAGGGGCGTTTTGGGGAACTTACGTGAGTCTCTTTTTCTAAATGGCTTTATTTTCAGTCCTGACTGTAAATGTAAGGGGTATGAGGAATCTGACGATGAGAGTGGGTGTTTTTCATTATTTGCTGCGGACGCCCCTAAAAGTGGATTTTCTGCAGGAAGTACATCTGAAGGACGGGGGGGATATTAGGGTTTTTTCGGAGGCTTGGACTAGAGGAGAATCTAGATGGGGAGTTGGGGGAGTACACTCCTCTGGGATAGGAATTCTGTTCGGGGATAGAGAGTTCAAGATTAAGAGACTCTCGGCAAGCAAAGGACGTGTTTACTCATCCATGGAGTCTCTGGTGGAAGAATATAATATAAGGATATTTGGAAGAATTGGTGCAGGGGTGTATGTTACAAGACGGTTACAGGGCGGTGGAGCCAACGGATGAGGGGTTCACGTGGTCAAACACACGAGGGTCGCGCAGTAGGATCAATTTATCTTTTTGCCAAAGACAGCATCGGTACGAAGGGCGGTGGTAGAACCGGTTTGGTTCTCCGACCACAACCAGCTGGGGGTGGTTTTCGTGGTGGCAGCCCCAGTGTATGGGGGGGGGGTCACTGGAAGATGAATTGTGGGGTTTTGCGTGACGAGGGGTTTTGCAAAGCAGTTTGGTTACATTACGAGGGGTGGGTGCTAATGAAACCTTTCTTTGAGGACAGGGTGAAGTAGAATGTAAAGGAGCTGACGGTTGGTTTCTGCACGGAGAGAGCGAGGGCGGGGAGGTCTTCCTTCGGGAAACTGCAGCAGGAACTTCGCGCTTTAATGTACACGGTGGGGGGAGAAGGGATAAATGCAGGGAGAGGGAGGTGAAGGAGAGTTTGGCCCAGTATTTCAAGGGAAAAGCGGAGGGCTACCTGAGGAGATGTAGGAGGGAGACAGTTAACATGGCAGAATCCTGCACACCCATGTTCTTTAAGCAGGTAAGGGCGGCCCGTCAAAGGGCATGCATATCTGGGCTAAGGGGGAGAGACGGCGCTCTCGCCAGGGACCCAAAAGGGATGGTGGGCGTGTCTTCGAATTTCTTTGGGTAGGGCATGGGGCCGCAAGGGGCGGAGGGTCCTGAGGGAGGTGGTGGAGGCCTTAGATCGTCCGGTGGAACTGGCAGAGTTGGAGGAAGCCGTGAAGGGCCTGGGGAGGGGAAAGGTACCTGGGCTGCCGCCTGGACGGGCTGCCAAGAGAATTTTATATGGCTTTCTGGGGACTCCTGAGGGAGGACCTCCTTGAAGTAGTTAACGCGATTTTTGAAGGGGGCTCCTTGGGTGGAACAATGAGGGAGGGGGGTTGTGACACTGTTATATAAGAAGGGGGATAAAGAGGAAGTGGGGAACTACAGGCCGATAACGCTGCTGTGTACCGACTATAAGATCATCGCCAGAGTGGTGACGAGAAGGCTCCGTGTAGCAATGCCTCATCTGGTCAACGAGGACCAGACATGCGGGGTAGTGGGACGACGGATCCAGTGGAATGTGGGTTTGGTGAGGGACTGCATTCACTGGGTGGAGGAACGGGGGGTGCCACTGATGCTGGTGAGGCTGGATATGGAAAAGGCTTTCGACAGGGTGAACCAGGGGTTTCTGGCAGCCACCATTGAGAGGATGGATTTCGGCCCATACTTTCGGAGGTGGTTGGGGATTATGTACACGGGTGTTGGGAGTAGGGTGGTGGTGGTGAACGGGCACACAGGGGTTTTTGTGTCGCAGCAGACGGGGGTGAGGCAAGGGTGCCCGCTCTCGCCGCTGCTGTATTGTCTGTACGCCGAACCTCTGGCAGTAGCAATTAGAGGGGACAGGAGGGTGAAGGGGTTGCGCCTCCTGGGGGGGGGGAGGGAGGGACCTGAAGCTGGCCCAGTACACGGACGATATGACGCTCTTTTTAACGACAGAAGGCTCCATGGTCCGTGTTTTGGAGGTCCTGGAGGCCTTCTCGAAGGTATCCGGGGTAGAGGTAAACGTGGAGAAATCACAAAAGTATTTTGGGGCATGGACAGGTGGAAAATGAGGGTTAGCAGGGTGGTGGAATGCAAGGGACCCCTGAGGGTATTGGGGGTGGATTTCGAGACACGCGACAGTGGGAAGCTCAACTGGCAGAGGCGGTTGGCGGGGGCGAGGTCAAGGATAGGGTTGTGGAAGGCGCAGCGTTTGTCCATGACGGGGAGAGTGCTGGCGGTGAAGGCAGATATTCTGCCGGCCCTGATGTATCTGGCCTACGTGTTCCCACTGCCCCCGCAGTACAGGAGGGGTTTGGAGAAAGACATTTTCACCTTTGTGTGGGGGGGCTACGAGTATGTGCGGAGGGATTGGATGAAGCAAGGCGTGAGTGAGGGGGGCAGGAGGGTGCCTGACGTGTCGCTCAAGCTGGACGCTTGTTCTTGTTATTTTGCTGCAACGCGGTGAGGTCCTCTAGTGGGCATTGGTATCACGTCTTGCTAATGTTTTGGTCGGCTTTCCCACTGAGGAGGTTGGTCAGATGGGACAACAGGCGTCCAAAAGGGGAAGAAATGCCACCACAGTATAGGCAGATAGTTGGGTGGGCAAGGAGGCACGAGGAGTGCGGGAAAGGTGGCCTGTGTCTGGACCACAGGGGACTATACAAGGCTTTGGTAGCAAAGCGAGGGCCGGTGATTGTGCAGGGATTGGGCAGGGAGGAGTGGCGTTTCACGCGGCAGAAGGACCTACCTAACGGGCTGAAGGACATAAACTGGTTGTGTTTGCATAAAAGGATGCCGGTCAGGGACACTTTGTACAGGCACGGCTTATCGAGGCTGCGCTCATGTCCACGGTTGGAGTGTGGATGGGAAGAGGACCAGGAGCATGTGTTTTGGGGTTGCGGTTTCGGAAGAGCTGTATGGGGGGAGTTGGGGTTGGGGTTTTTCTTCCCAAGGCTTGATGACGGGGGTTGGTTTGAGAGGGAGGGGAGGGAGGGGTTTCTACTGTGGTTGATTTTGTCATTAGGGAAGGTGGCACTGTGGGAGGCCAGAACGGCACTTATTAGGAGCAACGAAGGGGGAACGGTGGAAGGGGTGGTGGCGAGGGTGAGGGGGGAATTACGAAGGAGGAGAAAAGAGGAGAGGTATGGGTACCATGCGGCTAGGGAGCAGTGGAAGGTGTTGTGGGGTTACCCTGCAGCAAGTCTCAAATCACTGCCTGAATCAACAGTGAAATTAGCAGCTCAGCACCAACGATCAGTTTCACTGATCTGTGATGAGGATGGTTCTAATTGCGAACTATCTGCACGAGTGCCGTGTCTGGGAATACCACCCCTGTCGCTGTCAATACCAACTTATACTTACCTGGCAGGGGAGATACCATGATCAGGAAGGTGGTTCATCCAGGGCGAGGCTCAGCCATTGCACTGCGGCTGTGCTGACCACTGCAAATTCCCCAAATGTGGGAATCTCGACTGCATAATTTGTGGTAGTGGGTGACTGTGTTCGCCCTCTCCCCTGATTTTAACGTCAAAGAAAAAGCAGTGCTTTCCACTCTGAACTTGTCTTCAATAATGATCCTTCTTGCCAACAAAGGACCTGTTTTCTCGTCACTGGTGGAGACTTGCAGCAAGTCTCGAATCACCGCCTCAATTGACAGTGAAATCAGAAAGATTTCAGGAGGACCTTCCACTTTTGATTGAAAATAAATTAATGATCTTTTCCGGCCAGGGGGCTGGAGAATGGGTTGCGCATCTGACAAAAAAAACAGTTCAGCCGATCCCTACCGCTAGAGGGATCACTAGTTCGACGGGGCTATAAGACTGCCCGCCACCTATTTCTGCTACTGACTTTGGTTTCTCTTCAGTATGCACAAGTCTTTTGCCTTTTACTAAACACCTCCGTGGAGAGGAACGACATTGAGTTGACCCTATTTTTGGCAGGCTCTGCCATGTAGCGAAGCCCTATGTACGTGAGAAAAATGAATTGGTTGGATACAGGTGCCTGACAGCAGAAAACAAACCAAGATCCTGTTTACTCATGACAGGAGTCTCTGGTGGAGACTTGCAGCAAGTCTCAGATCAATGATTTTTTTAGGCCTGGGTGGGGAGTGGGTCCAAAGTCGGACATGAGCGCCTGACCGCCAGAATTGACAGTGAAATCAGCAAGATTTCAGGAGCTTTCACTTTTGATTGAAAATAAATCAATGATTTTTTTAGGACGGGGGCTGCGTGGGGAGTGGGTTGTTAAGTAGAAAGCGAGGGCTACGCCCAGTTGAAAGAACCGCATCCTGACTATTGAGTAATGTGCTAGTACATTGGGTCTGCAAGCCGTTTGGTGTCATCGCTTCTCTGCCTTTTGCCTAAGCTTAACATGAGAAACGTTTTGTGACAACACAAGGGGAGCGTGTGAAGAACGTGCGAAGGAAGCATACAGCAAGAAAACCAAGAGGGAGAAGAAAGATGCAGTGGTCCAAATGGAGGGGATCGACGCCGGTAGGAGAGAGGAAGCTCTAAAAGTAGGGAAGGCCACTGGTGAGGTGCAAGAAGGTGGAGCGCAGGAGGACAAACCACAGGACCCGAAGGTAAATGTTGCAGAAGAGGTGGAGGAACAGTGCACAAGGAAAGAGGCCGCTTTGGCGGCTGAAAGGCTGGAGATGGATTTTCCCCAAGGCTTGCTCATGTTGTTATCCCTGTATGGGGTTGAAGGGCCCAGCCGACCGGTAAACTCACCAAACCCAGTGCCTCTTTCCTGGGCTGAAGAGATGGACAAAGACCCCTCCTACACCCAGTAGGGTATCGAACTTTGGTTGTCATGGGTTCATTTAAAGGTACTGTCATTAAATTCAAGGGGAATGAGGGACAATGTAAAAAGCAGGGTTGTTTTTGATTTTGTGGACACACTCCAAGTTGATATTTGCTTTTTACAGGAGGTTCATTTGCGGGATAGGGGGGATCAAATTATTTACAAAAGGAGTGGACCAAATGGGACTCAGTCTGGAGTGTAGGGGGGTCCACTCTACGGCGGTGGGCATTTTATTTGGCATTAGAGAAATTATGGTAGAGGCATCTTTTGTTATTGTCCAGGGGAGGATAATGGGTACAGACGTGACATCGGGCTCAGTCAAGCTCAGGGTCATTGTGGTTTATGGGCCACAATCAGCAACTGAGAGGAAGGACATGATTGGCCAAGTGGAACCGCACCTTGCCAATGGTAGGCATGTTATTTTAGGGGTGACTTAAATGTTGAGTTGGCACAGGGGGAGATACCAGTGACGTTTTTATCACCAATTTAATGCCATACTACCAAAGACTGATCAACCAATGAGATGCAATCTTTGCGGATCAAACACTCATATTGAGACATTGTCCAGAATCGTATGCTAACTGACACTGCATGAAAAGTGGGATTTTCGGTAGTATGCGGCACTGTAGATTGTCGTGAAATATCAGCTTTACGGCTGTTCACTGCAATTTGCAGGCAAGGCCGAAAACTGCCGTAAATTGTTAGAAATTGACGTGAGCCTCCCTTGGCAGTTGGCCCCCCCATGACACCCCTCCTCCTAATTCTAGGGGAGGCTTTGACATGTAAATGAAATGCTGTGAGCTATGCAAATCAGAGTTGCAGAGGGAGTTTTAGCCCAGGTGACATTTTTTTAAAAGGTAAGAAAAACTCTGGTACAAATAGATCAGGCCCAGTAGCCTAATTATAGACTCTTATTTAAGTATGCTAGATTACTGTGTATGCCATTAGCTATGGCAAATGTTATGTAAAAAAGATTACACTAAATTATTTAAAAAAATTAGTTTTAATCTGAATAAGGAAGGTAAAATGACCATTCCATGCAAACAACATTAGAATCAGAATGAAGGGTCTGCAGAGATCAGTCTCCTAGAGCTCAACTTATGTGCATAGTGGCAGAAATACAGTGACCTTTTCTTTAGTCTTACTTAAATGCTCAGAGGATGTATTAATCACTACATCTCGTAGACATGGTGCTTCGCAGGCGGGCACCGCGGTCTGGTCTCACGAGTCCTTCCATGTAACAATGACCTTGTATCTGATTGGAAGATCCGGACGTTCAACTCGCGTTCAGCTACTCTTGGACGCGATCAACAACTTTCAGAAGAAACTGCAGTTTGCTATCAGTGGACTGTCTCGTCAGCTGAATCACCATCCTGCCAATGTGAATGACAAGAGAGACTAACTCAAAGAAGGAGACGGGCACATAAAATCCTATGGTATTTCCAGCCGCCTGTGAGACGTATTACGAGACGGCACGCCGGAGCTTTAGGTAAACCACGCCAGAAAAACTAACTGCGAGCGGAAGAGCGAAGAGTTCCGCGTGAGAAGAAAGCGGGTAAGAGTTTATTTGGTGACTATTTTTCACGAGCATTGAAAGATGTGTTGTGTCCATATGCATCGCAAAGTATTGATTCATTGTTTTGTTTTTTACAGCAGCTGGAATGGAGACAGCGTGTGCTCGCAGATGACAGGGTGGAACTCTGAAAGTCCGCTACCGGAGACCTCATGTCTGCCGAAGAAGAGAGCGCTGTTGGCGGGGTCTCTGGATGGATTTGACGGTCGCCATCATTTCCTACGACGGAGCTCTCTGAACTCTGTGCGAAGCTGCAGTCTCCCGGTGAGAGCGACTCCAAAGTACAGAGCCACGCAAAATATGCGTCTGCGCAACAGACCTGCCTCAGAAAGAATGCTGCAAGTTGCCTACAACCCCAGGGAGGCAAACGGATAGTTGTAGTTTTTTGGATCATCCTCCAACCCTGTGTGCGCAGATCCTCGCTTAGTATATAATTGTGTGTGTTTTAATAAAGCTCTTTCTTTGCATAAACATGTTCCTGGCAAATGTTCATTTCCTCTAAACATTCATAAATGTCCTCGGTGGTAGTATAATAATAGTTTAGTAGCCTACATAGGATAACAATGACATGAATATACAGTATAATATAAAAATATATATAAAAATGTATGAGGCTGGGTGACCAATAGCGACAGACCTGCCAGAGAGATTTCCGGGCGTTTACGGGGACGAAAATCCCACTTTTCATGCAGTGTGAGCCAGAGGCTTTATCCAAAGTTCCACCTACCCCATGCCACCACCAACAAAGTTACAGGATCAACGGCCTAACCAAGAGATAACCAACATCAAATCAGTATCCGCAGCCATAAGTTCAGCCTGCCCAGGACCGCCCTAAAGAAATAGCACGAGTCAAGCAGCAGGACCCCATGCCCCCAGGGGATTGCAGAGAGGCCAGAACGGAGAGCCCCAACACAGATCCCAATAAAAGGCCCAATCCCCCGCAGAATGTTAACCATGTACAAGCTGAGCAATTAATCATGGAAACCGAGCAGCCTCAGGCGGACATACCAGCCGGGCCAACAGCTCTACCACCACGTATGAAATTGCCTCGGCAAATTGTGCACTTCCTTAACCTTACAGCACGAATGCCAATGAGAAATGTGATTTGCTTGCTACAAACCACACCCAGCCTATGTTATCAGAAACATTTGGCAACAAAGTATCCATAATACAACCCACTTTGAGAGCCTACTACGGCAGATCAATTAAATTGAAAATTTGACGAGAGTTCTAGGGATGTTAAAAGAAATCTAAAACTGTAGGCAGAACACTCCACGACAACTTCGTTTTGTTTCTTTGTGAGCTGACGAGTGCTATTATCCTCATGTTATTTGATATCACCATTGTCACAGGCTGGCTCATAGCCTCTGGCAAAGATGAGGGGACATAAACCATAGGCAGCTCCCTCCGCTGTTCAAAAGTTAATGAAGAGCTAGACTGAAAACTTGCACCCTCACTACTAGCGGACTGACCCTGAAAAACACCACCTTCCCTAAGACCCTGCTTCAATCTAGCTTTAACAGTCTTTAATTTTTTTATTAGCAATCTCAATCTAATAATGGTCAGCAATTACAATTAACTACTCCTTAGTACACAAGTCCAAAGCTACCTCTAAAGGAGCTTGAACAAAAATATTCAGAATGGAACCAATACAACTATTACAAATTCTGAAAGAAAAAAAAAAACCACAACTCACCTGCTGCCAGTCTGGGTTCAAGGACAGAAGCCACACCCCACTATACTCCAAAAACAACTAACTAACTAACAAATTTAGCTATAAAGCTAACCCAACAAAAAGGAACACATGGCTCCCAATGCGCTCTCCAATAATATTGGCCATACCAAAGCATCCCCTCAAACAAAAGGTTAGCAATCTGAACTAAACTAACAAAAAATACTACCCCAAACTAACTACAAACCAATTGTCAAATAAGCCAAACTACAAGTAAACAAACGTATCAATGATAAGGAAAAAACAAACAAACAACCGGAACCAACATAGACCTCGAAGAGCCCAAATGAGACTTAAAGCCTCCTTTTCAATTACAGAATAGTTTTGCTGATACTCATATAAACACCATTTTTCTGGAATGGCATTTGACTGGCATCTACCTGCAATTTGAAAGGTTTCCAAAATTTGGTGCTGCCAACATGGGCGCCAAACACAAAAGAGCCTTAACTGCATCAAATGCCTCTTGACACTGGGTGGACCGAAAAGTTTACAGAAACCGCGGTAGTACCCCCGTCATTCCCTGGAAGCGAATCAGTTCTTTCTTCGTAGAGAGTTGTGGGACTGTTTCAGACATAACCCTGTCCAACAACCTTGCCTAGGTATGTGACTGTAGCCATGGCAAACTTTGTCAAATTAATAGTCAACATGGCCCACACCAGCCTTTCAAACAAGGCTCGCACTCTCCAGACATGCTCCTACCAGGAGTCTGAGTAGACGACCACGTCATCCAAATACACGGCACACCCTTCCAGACCTGAGACCACCCGATTCATCAGCCTTTGGAAAGTGGCTGGAGTATTTTGCAAAACAAAAAGGCATCACTGTATAAGAGAACAAACCAGATGGAATTATAAAAGGCAGCAATTTCACAAGCTCTTTTGGTAAAGGGTACTTGCCAATAGCCCTTTAAAAAGATCAAATTTGCTAACATATGACTCATAGTCATAGACCATAGAGTCGTTTCTTTCCCAGCGATGTAAAGTGCGGCCCGCCAACTGCACTGCAGTGTCAGGGTTCCTTGGGTGAAGCCAGGTCTCAGATATGATCATAATGCCACAATCATGGATATATTGGTTTCCGGCGATGTAAAGCTCCAGTTCGTCCATTTTGTGAGCCATAGATCTTGCATTGGTAAGAAACACACTTGGTAGAGGAGGCTTCTATGGTTGTTTTCTGAGTCTCCCAAAAAGACCGGCCCGCCAGCCCCGCTTTTGTTTTCTTTCCCAACATCGTCTGCGTCGTCTGCCAGGGCCGACAACAATCCACGGAGATTCCGGTGATCTGGTGATATATTAACCATGTACAAGCTGAGCAATTAATCATGGAAACCGAGCAGCCTCAGGCGGACATACCAGCCGGGCCAACAGCTCTACCACCACGTATGAAATTGCCTCGGCAAATTGTGCACTTCCTTAACCTTACAGCACGAATGCCAATGAGAAATGTGATTTGCTTGCTACAAACCACACCCAGCCTATGTTATCAGAAACATTTGGCAACAAAGTATCCATAATACAACCCACTTTGAGAGCCTACTACGGCAGATCAATTAAATTGAAAATTTGACGAGAGTTCTAGGGATGTTAAAAGAAATCTAAAACTGTAGGCAGAACACTCCACGACAACTTCGTTTTGTTTCTTTGTGAGCTGACGAGTGCTATTATCCTCATGTTATTTGATATCACCATTGTCACAGGCTGGCTCATAGCCTCTGGCAAAGATGAGGGGACATAAACCATAGGCAGCTCCCTCCGCTGTTCAAAAGTTAATGAAGAGCTAGACTGAAAACTTGCACCCTCACTACTAGCGGACTGACCCTGAAAAACACCACCTTCCCTAAGACCCTGCTTCAATCTAGCTTTAACAGTCTTTAATTTTTTTATTAGCAATCTCAATCTAATAATGGTCAGCAATTACAATTAACTACTCCTTAGTACACAAGTCCAAAGCTACCTCTAAAGGAGCTTGAACAAAAATATTCAGAATGGAACCAATACAACTATTACAAATTCTGAAAGAAAAAAAAAAACCACAACTCACCTGCTGCCAGTCTGGGTTCAAGGACAGAAGCCACACCCCACTATACTCCAAAAACAACTAACTAACTAACAAATTTAGCTATAAAGCTAACCCAACAAAAAGGAACACATGGCTCCCAATGCGCTCTCCAATAATATTGGCCATACCAAAGCATCCCCTCAAACAAAAGGTTAGCAATCTGAACTAAACTAACAAAAAATACTACCCCAAACTAACTACAAACCAATTGTCAAATAAGCCAAACTACAAGTAAACAAACGTATCAATGATAAGGAAAAAACAAACAAACAACCGGAACCAACATAGACCTCGAAGAGCCCAAATGAGACTTAAAGCCTCCTTTTCAATTACAGAATAGTTTTGCTGATACTCATATAAACACCATTTTTCTGGAATGGCATTTGACTGGCATCTACCTGCAATTTGAAAGGTTTCCAAAATTTGGTGCTGCCAACATGGGCGCCAAACACAAAAGAGCCTTAACTGCATCAAATGCCTCTTGACACTGGGTGGACCGAAAAGTTTACAGAAACCGCGGTAGTACCCCCGTCATTCCCTGGAAGCGAATCAGTTCTTTCTTCGTAGAGAGTTGTGGGACTGTTTCAGACATAACCCTGTCCAACAACCTTGCCTAGGTATGTGACTGTAGCCATGGCAAACTTTGTCAAATTAATAGTCAACATGGCCCACACCAGCCTTTCAAACAAGGCTCGCACTCTCCAGACATGCTCCTACCAGGAGTCTGAGTAGACGACCACGTCATCCAAATACACGGCACACCCTTCCAGACCTGAGACCACCCGATTCATCAGCCTTTGGAAAGTGGCTGGAGTATTTTGCAAAACAAAAAGGCATCACTGTATAAGAGAACAAACCAGATGGAATTATAAAAGGCAGCAATTTCACAAGCTCTTTTGGTAAAGGGTACTTGCCAATAGCCCTTTAAAAAGATCAAATTTGCTAACATATGACTCATAGTCATAGACCATAGAGTCGTTTCTTTCCCAGCGATGTAAAGTGCGGCCCGCCAACTGCACTGCAGTGTCAGGGTTCCTTGGGTGAAGCCAGGTCTCAGATATGATCATAATGCCACAATCATGGATATATTGGTTTCCGGCGATGTAAAGCTCCAGTTCGTCCATTTTGTGAGCCATAGATCTTGCATTGGTAAGAAACACACTTGGTAGAGGAGGCTTCTATGGTTGTTTTCTGAGTCTCCCAAAAAGACCGGCCCGCCAGCCCCGCTTTTGTTTTCTTTCCCAACATCGTCTGCGTCGTCTGCCAGGGCCGACAACAATCCACGGAGATTCCGGTGATCTGGTGATGTCCTTCGGGATATTGTGTGTGCGATGAAAATCAAGTGTGTTTTTAGTCTTGTATTGAAATCCGATGTTTAATAAGTTCTGACGGCTGTAATTATGCTTCACAAAAGCAACAAACAAAAGACCCACGGGAAAACAAACAAAAATGCACCAAAAGCGAGCGCTGTAACCCGCTGCGTACATGCGCACCGCCATCTTAGCGAGAACCAGTCAACGGGTCTGTTTGGAGTTTTACTGGCAACTCAAGACTTTCCGGCTTACTCTCAACCTCCTTGCGCGGTAACAGCACAAACTGGAAATATTCCCGGAGACACACGGCTGCAATCTGGAGATACCTTTGCAGGGGGGCACTGAAGCGTGCTTCTTAAAAAGGTGTTTATTTTGCCATCTGCCCACACCTTACTACCTGCCAAGTCATTCCCCAAAATCATATGGACTCCCTCTACTGGCAACTGGGGTCTAACCCCAACAGCTACGTAACCCTCTACCAGACCACATTTAAGGGAAACATCATGTGAAGGAGAAGAGAATGGAACTAATCCCATGCCACAACTGCTAGTATCAGACTCCTTAGAGCAGTGATTTTCAACAAGTATGCCGTGAGAGATCGTCAGGTGTGCCGCGGGAAATTATTTAATATCACCTAATTAACCATTGTCGGGTGTCTGCGCTGTAATAAAGTGTAACAGATAATGTAATACTCTTCTATTTCAGTGGGTGGCAGCAGAGAGCGATACATGCCTATAAAGACAATAGAGTTAGTGCTGCACGACACGTGACAGTTTGCGATCTCAGCAAGACGAGCAAGTGACAGTGATGGAGACGTTTTTGAGAAGGGAAAATGCAAATGCCGAACAGGGTCCTAGACAAAATTCTGACACAGATGAAGGCCCCAGTATGAGTGGTCAAAAGAAAAAAGACAAGACGGTGAGCTCGAGGCAATACAGCGAAAGCTATCTTTCATTTGGATTTACGTTCGCCGGGGATGCGACAGCACCGAGGCTGCTGTGCTTGGTGTGTGGTGAGAATCTATCCAATAGCGCCATGGTGCCAAGCAAGCTTAAACACCATCTCCAAACGAAACACCCTTCCGTTCAAAACAAGCCGATGGACTATTTTGTAGACTTACTAGGGGTGGCACGGTACATGAAGAAACAACCGAACCATTCGGTTTGCGTGTCTCGGTTCGGTTTGTGTGCGCAATAGAAGCTCTCGCCCATTTTTTACCTCAGACAGAGCGTTTCCTTTTCGCGCGAAATAAGTGTGGACTCGCAAATAAACATTAAAAGTGGCGTAAGGAGTGTTGCAGCTCACGTCACGTGTAGAAATGGCGAGTGAGAGAGATAAAGGAAGGTTGCACGAAGTTGGAGGATGCGCCAGCGCGTATAAGTCCGGTGTGTGGGAACATTTTGGATTTCTTGTTACCTACGATGACAATGGAAATAAAACCGTTGATAGCGTGTGCAAGCATTGCGCAAAATGCTTTCAATATGCTAATGGGAACACGTCTAACATGTCAGTTCATATGAGGAGATATGCCAATGTGTTGGTACTACAGCGTCAGCAGGAGAGAGCCAGTTAGGAAACAACTTCTACTGTCTGCAGCATTAAGCAACCTCTCAGTGATCAGTCGGACTGATAACTAAAGCAATGGGGATGTTTAGAGCCAAAGATATGCAACCTTACAGCGTGATTGAGTGTGAAGGGTTTCGTCAGCTGATGAAAGTATTCGAGCTGCGTTATAATATTCCGTTTCTGCACCGCTGTAATTCCAAAACTGTATGACGAAACACGATGAGAAATCATTAAAGAATTGTCCGACACAGCCCACGTAGCTCTTATGTAAAAGACAGAGCTTTAAGAGTTCCTCTTTTTCTTTTAAAAGATACCATTTTTGTAAGAGCTACAGAGAAGTTGGCAGTTTGATTAAGTTGATTTTAAGTGTGTTAAAAGGCACATACGTTCCTGTTGAGATTTCATCAATGTCTTCTCTCTTGCTGTATCAGAATCTCATCTAGTTTCCCTCAGAGATGGTCTCAATAATGCGCTGAAAGTCAAGTCAAATTCAGTTTGTACATAATTGCAAGATATAACAATTTCTTAAATACTGTATCCTAAATTGTGGATAATTAAGCTATATATATCACATGCTGAAGTACATTTCTGGAGTATAAAATAAAAATAAAAACAAGAACCGTACAGAACCGAAAACCGTGACCCTAAAACCGGGATGCGAACCGAACCGTGGGTTTTGTGAACCGTGCCACCTCTAACGCTTACGTACAAACAATGAGAAACAGGCAACTTTTTTTTTGAGAAACCACAAAGTTAAACGAGAGAGCCCTCAAAGCTAGCTAGCTTGTTGCTGAACTCGTAGCCAAATCAAAAAAGTCCCACACTGTGGCAGAAACATTAATACTGCCAGCTTGTAAAGCCATTGTAAATGAGATGCTCGGCCCTGACGCGGCCAAAGAGATAGCTGAAGTGCCTCTCTCAGGTAACACAATTGCCAGACGTATTGATGACATGTCTGCGGACATCGAAACTGTTGTTTTGGAAAAGATGCGCATCAGTAAGAAATTTGCCTTGCAATTTGATGAGTCAGATTTAGATATTAGTGGACTTTGTCAGCTCTTGGCCAACGTGCGTTTTGTGGATGGAGAAACCATTAGAGAAAACTTCCTACTTTGCAAGGCGCTGCCAGAAAAATCATCAGGAGAGGAAATATTTCGGGTCACGTCGGAATATCTTGACAAAAGCGCGCTTACGTGGGAAAACTGCACAGGTGTCTGCACTGATTGAGCTGCAGCCATGGTCGGGCGCATCAAAGGCTTCATAAGTAGGGTCAAAGAAAGAAACCCAGATGTTATTGCTACGCACTGTGAGGCCCTCGTTGCAAAGACCTTACCAGCAGATCTAGCTCTTGTGTTGGATGTGAAGCCGCAACCTTTAAAATGTTGCTTATTTGCGTCTCTGTGTGAGGCAATGGGAGCGGAACATAAATTCTTATTGCTCCACGCGGAGGTCCGGTGGCTGTCGCGCGGCAAAGTGCTGGCCAGGTGTATGAGCTGCGAGAGGAACTTAAAGTATTTCTGGATATCCATTTTGTGATTCAGTGACTTGATTCCTGTTGTTTCTTGTAATAGAATCAGGTATCAATTAATTATGAATATAAATAAACAAGTAAACAACGATGAATGGCAAATGCATTCACATTTTATTTAAATAAAGTGCAAACACTGCTGTAGCAGTGTAGCAGAAAAAAACCCGTATTAGTGATATACACAAAAACACCCCTGCAATAATGGTTCAGCCCTACCAACCCAAAGCCAAAACCACCCCTCTATTTCAACCCCTGTGGAACATCCCGTTGGCTCTGCCATGAAACCCTGAAGTTGAATTGGGGCTCGGGACGGCGGTGGGTTACCTGCATACTGCATGAGCACGTCACGGCTCAGTCCGTGACAGCCTTTATCATCATCAAGTGCTAAGAAAAAAGTCTGACGTGCTTAAATCCAATGGGTTATTTCCTATTATCGATACAATCGATTTATGACATTTTAAAATGTTGTTAAATGTAACAGCTGAATCGTTACACCCCTAGTACATTATATTGCACAGATGTACCTAATGAAGTGTCTGGTGAGTGTATTTACAATGTCCAATTTAATAAACAGCAACACAATATGCTCTATTGTCGGGATTTCCTATCCCCCCGAGTTGGTTGATGAGAAGAATCCAATATGGCACTCAATTAAAGTTAAAAAAGTTAACATTTTATTTAGAAGAGATAAAGAATACATGAGCAACCCTCCGCAGGTATACCTGGAGACCTGAAACACGATTCACAAGCTGTCCCTCTAAGAGTCTGTCTGCTGGCTGACTCTGCTCTTTTTTATAACCTCTCTTGTCCTTGAAAGCCAGTTCAAACCAGTTCTCCCTCACGTCTTCTGTCTTGCCCTAAAAATGGGTTCAAACTGGCTCTCCCTTCGGCCACAGGTGCGTTATCTCAGATAATAGTTTATTTTCATTCTTCATGTGGTTTCCCAGTTCACATTGTCTGCCTTATATGGTCTCATCTGGTCACACCATCTTTTCTACAAGTCAAAAGAATATAAAAAAACACACAAACAGAAACCCACATCTCACATTTCCCCCTTTTGATCTCTTCTAGAGATCACTCTAGCTGCTAGTGAGATTGGAGAGTCGTAGCACATTGTTATGACCATAGTTAATGCAATCCCAGTTTTTGTGGCGAAGCGGAGTCCAGTCCAGGATCCATTCCATGTTTCTCGTATAATAAAAACAACCAACAAAGTTCAGTCAAAAAAATTCTATCAATTCTAGACATTCTTCTTTACAGATTGGTCCTTATTTATCTTTCTTATTTAGAAATTGCGCTTTGATTAAACATAGATGGACTAGGGCAGAGGACTTTGAGAAGAGTCCTAGACTCCCTGTGCAGTTTCAGGTCCAAACCTTGAAGAGAAAAAAGTTTTGATATCCGGCTCGAAGGAGTGTTAGTTAGTTGTGTTAGAAAAAGAGAAGACACGTCTGCCACTCAATTTCTGACCTGGAAAATACTATATATTTTTTTATTCATCTTTTGAAAAAAAACTTTTTGTAACCCCTTTTTAAAAATAAAAAAATGATATACTACAGAATGTGTAACCCACGAATCCAAAAATGATAAGGTTCCCCATGACCTATTTTCAAATCCTTTTCCTGAGGACTTTGCATATGTGAGAGTGCGCAGGCATGCAGTTAGTGCAGAAAGCATTTCTTCATTGCAGGCGGCGTTGTGTGTGTGTGTGTGTGTGTTTTTCACTTCCCTTATCATGTGAGCTCTCAGCATGGACACAGTCTTGCCTTCACATGCAGCCTCATTCTGTGCCGCCGAAGAGCTGCATCAATACCGCATCGAACCCAGCCGGTGCCGAGAGAACCGCACCCTCTCTTCCCCCCTTGTATGCAGGTGGTTTTTCCGAATTATGCCGTTCTTGCTTGTTTTTGTCCACAGCTTTAATTTGTATCCAGTAAGGAAACCATGCAGTTTCCTTTTTTCTCCACACACTCCCCTTATCGCATTTCGACTCAAGCCCTTTTTTTGAATTTTTTATTTTTATTATCTCTCCTACTCCTCGATATCTGCGCCAGTGACACTCAGTCTGCCAAATTAACGTCTTTCTTTTTCTCACCGCGCATCACGTGTGTTCAAACTTCATGTTTGAACACACGCCTCCGCTAGCCGTTCATTTTTTCCATCGATACACTGGCGCTGGCCCCCAGCCGCCGTCAACAGTTTCCCGATCATATTCACCTTCCATTTCAACAACAGTCCCCCAGTTTGCATCTATTTTACCCGATCAGACAACTGGTCACCTCCGTGTGACACCGTCAATGTTCTCCACAGCTCCAGAAAGCTTTCCCCATCTGTTCTGAAATCTTATGTTATACTTCCAGAACCCCTTTTAAATTAACCCTTCGAGATCAATGTAATATGGAAGGGATTTATATGATAGATATATATATATTTTAACTCTCCTTCTCTTCTCACCCCTTGCTCACACACACACTCACACAGACACACGAGGTGCACCATCAGAGACTGCAGCCCAGAATTTAAGGAGACTTTCCTCCTAGGGACTCTAACCCCATACCATCACTGATGGTGGAAACTTTACACTAGACTTCAGGCAACGTGGATCCTGTGCCTCTCCTGTCTTCCTCCAGACTCTGGAACCTCGATTTCCACCATCAGTGATGGTTTGGGGTGCCATGTCATCTGCTGGTGTCGGTCCACTCTGTTACATGAGATCCAGGGTCAAGAGATTTCAGGTTCCAACAGGACTTGGCGCCTGCACACAGCGCAAAATCTACCCGTGCCTGGTTTACGGACCATGGTATTTCTGTTCTAAATTGGCCAGCCAACTCCCCTGACCTTAGCCCCATAGAAAATCTGTGGGGTATTGTGAAAAGGAAGATGCAGAATGCCAGACCCAACAACGCAGAAGAGATGAAGGCCACTATCAGAGCAACCTGGGCTCTCATAACACCTGAGCAGTGCCAGAAACTCATCGACTCCATGCCACGCCGCATTAATGCAGTAATTGAGGCAAAAGGAGCTCCAACCAAGTATTGAGTATTGTACATGCTCATATTTTTCATTTTCATACTTTTCAGTTGGCCAACATTTCTAAAAAATCCCTTTTTTGTATTAGCCTTAAGTAATATTCTAATTTTGTGACACACAGAATTTGGGATTTTCATTTGTTGCCACTTGAAATCATCAAAATTAAATTAAATAAACATTTGAATGCATCAGTCTGTGCGCAATGAATAAATATAATGTACAAGTTACACATTTTGAATGCAATTACTGAAATAAATCAAGTTTTTCAAAATATTCTAATTTACTGGCTTTTACCTGTACATTAAACAGGCAGCCAAACTCCTTTTCAAGAGCCAGAAAACTGAGCGTGCTTGCTCCTTTTATTGACTTTGTTGCAGAATGAAGTCAATCTGACAACATTGAATTGGGTGAAACTACAAAAAGGGAAGAGACAAAACAGAAATTACTTAGTATACATATGGCAACAGTAGCATATTATGTTATATTGGCGATTAGCTTACAAGCTAGCATGCTAACGCGATCACAAATCACACACACGCATGCAAGTAATCTAATACCTAAAATTCCTTGAAAGCATACATACAAAACTCTAAACATGTCCGAAACTCAAAGCACTTAGTCATTGCTTTCTGAAGGCTCAATGCAACGGATTAATGGACATTTCCACACGTGGCAAAAACAGCGGCCATCATGCATTTTCTAGTTCTTCTTCTCTGCTTAGCACTTCCTTCGAACGCGAGTGTCAGAATAAAAGCTCCACAACAGCAAAAACAGAACTACACAAATGACCGTAACATAGAAAATACAACTTTTAGCACACACAACTCCCCCCATCTGGCATGCGTAGGCCACCTAACGACTTAACTGTCCTCACTTGAGCGTTGACTTTCCTTTGGCAAGAGCAGCACAACCTCCGAGACAGGCCTTAAGAATGTCTTTGCTTTGGGAGAATGATTGGATGTCTCACTTCAGGCTCAACACATGCATGTCTCAGACGTCCTTCCGTCTTCAAAAGGCCGTCGCATACGAAGGGATCAAGGTTTAGAAGCACACTTGACTTTGAAATTGCTCTTTTCTCTTGCAGTGCTGCATACTCTTCTGGATAAGCATCTCGCTGGACAGACTTAAGTATGACCTGCTTTGCTGCATCTAGCTCTTTGGGAGTTCGGGGATTTTTACACAGGTGCCATCCTTTACATGCATCTGAAAGGCCTGACCTAAACGACGAAGCTTGATGGATCAGGAAAGAAACTGCTCTTAGCAAAGACTCCCAAGTGGAGAAGCGCTTGAACCGCTCTGAGGTGAGTTCACCTTCACTTACATGAGTAACAAGGGTGGTCAACTGACACCTCACATCTACATCTGATTCAGGATCCTCTAACTGGAAGGACTTGGGTGTGTCAGACTGCTGTGTCTTGTAAAGGAAGTCTGGTCCTGTAAACCACACGGTGTTGGTGAGCTGTGATGCAAGCACAGATCTGGTTGCTAGATCAGCTGGTTTCTGGTCTGAAGGCATATAGTTCCACTGCTGAGGAGAGGTTGTTTGTCGAATGCGGTGAACACGATTATGTACATATACAAAGAATCGCTTAGACTCGTTGTGTATATATCCCAACACCACTTTGCTGTCACAGTAAAACTTCACTGCATCTGGCTTGTGGTCGAGCTCCTCCAGGATCAGTTCAGCCATTTCCACAGCCAGCACCGCTTCACATAGTTCAAGGCGAGGGATAGTTGGCTCTGGCTGAGGAGATAACTTTCCCAGCAGAAAGCCCACTCTACACCGACCTTCTTTTGTGAGGACCCTCAGGTAAGCCACTGCTCCTATGGCCCAGTTTGAGGCATCTGAAAAAAGACAAAGCTACGTGTACGTGCTGCTGGAGAGGGACTGCTGTATGTATGGACGTGGAAGATGGAGGCGGCTCAGTTCTTGTAATGACCTTTTCCATGTTTCCCACTTGTTCAGCTTGCTCACGGGAAGTTCGGCGTCCCAGTCATTGACTTCACTGGAGAGTTCTCTCAGCAGTGCTCATCCCTGGATGGTCACTGGTGCAACAAACCCTAACGGGTCGAAGAGGCTGTTGACTATGGAAAGAACCCCACGGCGGGTGAATGGTTTGTCGCTGACTGCCACTCTGAATGTGAAAGTGTCAGGGTCAATGTCCCAGCACAAACCAAGACTTCTTTGTATGGGCAGAGCTTCTTCATCCAGGCCTAAGTCTTTTAGGCCTGCAGCCAGTTCTTCAGGGGGGAAGGCTTGCATAACTGCGACACTGTTTGAGGCAATTTTATGCAGTTTGAGATTTGATTCGGCGAGCGATGCTAGGGTGCGTTTGAGCAGATCAATGGCCTTAGCCATACTTCTTTTCACCCACTTGATCAGCTCTCCGTAGCCCATATATTGCCACTGAAGGTGAAGGGCTATTCTCAAACACATGCACTCGCATGCGGTACTCTGTTACCTCTTTCGTCAGATCGTTGTCTTTGTGCCACAGAAACCATAGAACATTTGTTGGATGTCGACTGTCAGCGCAATGACTTCTTTTCTGAACCTTAACAGTACTCCAAGGAGGGAGGTATTTAAATCGGGGCCTGAGAGCAGGACGCTTTTCAGAGAGATGCCGTCTTCTTGTGCACTCGAGGCAAACACAACTCTAATCTGGCCTGGCTTTTTAGGGTGGTACACGCCAAAAATGGGTAAGTACCAGCACTCTGTATCGCTGTGGAGAGAGGGTGCTTTTTCTGCGTGTCCATTCTCAAAGAGTTTCTCCGTAAAGCCTACGAACTGTTCTTTCATGTCAGGGTTTTTGTTCAGCGTGCGCTGCAAGGAGTGGAACCGAGAGAGGGTTTATGCACGGTTATTCGGAAGCCGTGGTCTGGATGACCTGAATGGCAGGGGAGCAATCCAGCTGTTATGTTCATCTCTGTTGAACTCTTTGTGCATGATCTCCAGAAACGTCTCGTCCTCGAAGGACAAAGCAGGTTTGTTGTCATTAGCTGTTCTCATGAACACCCGAAGTCCAAGTTTGTCTTCAGCATGCAAACTGGCTGTCTGATTGACTGAATGACTGGAGAGATGAGTGGCGGGACCGTGCCTGTGCTCCCCGCCGTAGCTTGTCTTTTCTTTCACATGGATGGGATTTTTACATGGTGTCAGGAAAGATGGACCTCCGTTCTGCAGGACGTTAGTCTTGTACACAGCTACGGTGGGCTTGTGGGCACTGTCGATGCAAACTTTCCCAACTATGACCCACCCCAAATCCAAACGCTGGGCAAAAGGTGCATTGTTAGGCCCATTAATTTGCTGTCTCACTTTGTGCACACGGATAATGTCTCTACACAATAAGATCAAAATTTGTGCTTCAGGATCGAGCCCTGGGATGCAGGGAGCTATGGGTCTCAAGTGAGCATGCGAAAGAGTGACCTCTGGTGAAGGGATTTCTGATCTGTTGCTCATGATTTCGTTACATTCGATGAGTGGAGGCAGATCCAAACACACTTCACCGTTCATTGCTTCTATCTGGAAGCCGACTGCCTTCCTTCCGATCATTTCAGTGGTGCCTGCACAGGTCCTCATAAGATTAGGTCAAAGGCTACCTTGGATGCCGAAGAGCTGGAAAAACTCATTCCTGGCCAGCGAGCGGTTGCTCTGGTCATCAAGGATGGCGTACATCTTGACTGCACGTTCCCTTTGGCCTCGTGGGAAGACCTGCACCAAGCATATTTTTGCGCATGACCGAGCCGGGAGACCATCTCCGCAGACTTCAGTGCACCTTGAAGTTACCTCTGGAGGAGAGTTGTTCCGCTGTTCTCTGTCTGGCTCCACCACAGGACATGTCGTTCGTGAGAGGTCAGTGTCTGGATGCATAACCGTACAATGCTTGTCACTTTTACACTCATTGCATTTCAGCTCCGCTGGACACTCCTTCGCCATGTGGACAGCAGAGCAGCACCTGAAACATCGTCTGTGCTCTTTTAGGAGCCTTTTGCGTTCTGTCAACGGCTTCATTTTAAAGGCTCTACATTTCTCCAGAGGATGTGGCTTATTATGGAGTGGACAGTGCTTAGCCGGATCACTATTCCTATCTGTCTCTGCGTTATGGGTTGAGTTTGAATCCACTGTTGTGAACACATCTGTTTTGTGGACAGATATAGCAGTCCGAACGCCATTATTCTTCGCTATGGGCCTTTCACTGCGGTTATAGCTATGGCTGTTGCTGGTGAAGATAAAGCTGGGTCGTTTGGGGCCTTTGCCTCACCACGAACAAAGTCAACAAAGAAGGCGAATGGGGGATAGAAAACTTTTTGTTATTTGCATGTTGAACCGGTAGAGAGCCATTTCTCTTGTAGGTTTTGTGGCAACTTTTCAACAATGGGATTAATGCCCCGTGGCGTGTCGAGGTAGCTAAGGCCAGGTAAGTAGCCATCCGCTTTAGCTGAGAGTAGCTCCATGAGCAGGTCACTAAGTTCTCTTAGCTTTATGCTTTCTTTGGAAGTGAGACGAGGAAAACTGCCCAGCCGCTTGAATAGCGCACTTGCTATCACTTCGGGGGTGGCATAGCACTCTTGGAGTCTTGACCAAGACGAATGAAGTGCAGCTTGAGGGTTTGTGACGTGGACTGCTCGAATTCTCTTAACATATTCAGAAGACTCCTTTCCGAGCCATTTTACCAGCAAATCTAGCTCTTCGCTGGCAGTTAACTCTAGACCCTGAGTGGCGTTAAGGAAAGAGGACTGCCACACTCTGAAGCTTTCAGGTCGATCATCAAATTTAGTGAGCCCTGTAGTTACTAACTCCCAACGGGCCAGATACTTAGCAAAGTCTATCATGCCGGAAGCTGGAGTGACAGGAGGGTCCTGTGTGTCGTCCCTAGGTGAATGGTAGGGATAACTGGCCTGCTTGAATGGAGAATAGCCTTGCTGCTGACGAGCTTCATATGCAGAGTGAGGGTCTGAGCTGCGGTGGTGAGGCAGGTGTGGCTGGTGCTCTGATACAGGTAAGTACTCACCCTGTGGTGTGGATGATGGTGCGTCATGGGGATATGCAGAGCTTAACACGGGGTCTTCCTGTCTTGTTGGTGGTGACACTTTAATACGCCGTGGAGGTTAACGCTGACCTGAGCCTGTTGTTCCACATATGCCGCTGTCCGCCTCGTAGTCTCCTGTGGTGTGACGCCACTCCTTTTGCATATGTCCTCACATTCCATCCCTGCTGCAGCCTCCAAGATTTCAGCCTCTGCATTGGCGGCAGCTGCTGTCTTTTCTACTTCGAGGGCTTCTAAATTCGCTTCTAGTGTAGCCTTTTCCAGATCTAATCTGGCTCTCTGCCTTTTCATTTCTAGCTCCTTTTGTACGAATGTAGCTCTGGTACGCGCCGCTTCAGCTGTAGCCCTGGCTCTGGCGGCGGCGCTAGCCACTGAACACTTGGAGAAGAATGAATACTTAGAGCTAACCATTGATGGTGCTTTTCCATCTTCATCTGCTGTGTGGGTCTCCATATCCTTAGCTGACAAATCCTTCTGACGGTATGACTTTTCACTGTTCTGCTCTCACTACGTGTTGTACCTTCTCGGTGTTAACTTAGATTAAACAGGCAGCCAAACACCTTTTCAAAGAGAGTAGTATGCTACATATAGCATATAAAGCATATAATGTATGCTACATTATATTGGCGATTAGCTTACAAGCTAGCATGCTAACGCGATCACAAATCACACACATGCAAGTAATCTAATACCTAAAATTCCTTGAAAGCATACATACAAAACTCTAAACATGTCCGAAACTTAAAGCACTTACAGTCATTGCTTTCTGAAGGCTCAATGCAACGGATTAATGGACATTTCCACACGTGGCAAAAACAGCAGCAATCATGCATTTTCTAGTTCTTCTTCTCTGCTTAGCACTTCCTTAGAACGTGAGTGTCAGAATAAAAGCTCCACAACAGCAACAACAGAACTACACAAATGACCGTAACATAGAAAATACAACTTTTAGCACACACAACTTAGTTAGGCAGAACAACCACTACTACTAATATTACTAGTACTACTATTAGTACTTCTACAACTGATAGTATAACTACTAGTTCAACTGCTATTAATACCAAAAATACTTACTACCAGATTTAGTGACACTGCAACTGATATAGTATGAATACTTTGTTTTCATACTGCTTTTAATACTTCAACTAGTACTAATATTAGTACTACTATTACTAGCAATACTTAGCCTGGCTAACGCCATAACCTGATCTCATTCTCAAATGATTTCATTCTCAAATGAGACTGGGTCTGGAAACCACTTGTTCATTTTCTTGTATTGGAGGCGTGGTTTACGAATGCCCAGAGCCGTTTATTGGGCGCTACGAATGTCTGTCAAATGCGCCTGTTCCTAGCGAGAAGTTCTATGCGGAAGAAGGCGATCGGTCAGAGAGTTATGTGTACAAGATGTCGTTCAGCGACTATTGCCGTTTGTGCAAGGCAAACATGAGAGTAGTACCGCATAACCTCTGTCCTCCTCTAACGCGGGGGCCGGGCTGACCGGGGGGGTGGGAGGAGGAAACCTCCGCGGATTAGGGCACATAAAGTCCGCAGAAGTTTGCCAGCGGGCCGTAGTTTGGGGACCCCTGGTATACATGGCCACTCTACAGACATGTTTTTATCGAAAAAAACACCTAGTTTATCCGAGAGGTTAACGTTGTTAGGGGTGACAGTCGCACAGGAGTCAGTGCATATGCTCTGTGATTGGTGCCCCGATTTCTGGGGCAAATTTGCTCCATGATTTCCAGACTGTCTTGCAGCGCTACTTTTACTTCTTCTGCTCGTAAAAATGTTTATTCTGGTTGGCTTTCAGTTTCTGCCATTTCTGTATTTTTAGCAAATTCGTATTTAGCTTCTGCTATGTACATTTTCTGCCGTGTATGTATTTCACGTAAGCTTTTTCATCCATATATTTTCAACAAATTTATTGAAATACATTTGAGCTTGTCCCATTTGTTTATTTTCAGCAATTCTTTGAAATTCATTTCAGCTTTTCTGTATTTTAAAACAAATCCTGTCAGCTTTGTTATTTCTATATTTTCAGCAATCCTTTCAAATCATTCAGCTTTTTTACATTTCTGTATTTTCAGCAAATGTTTTAAAGTTAATTTCAGCTTTTTGCATTCCGACACAGGAAATAAATTTTCTAGTTGTATTATGATGCTTTGGTGATACAGTTCCCGTTCTTGATAATACAAAAATAACACTAACATCTAGTGGAGTAAAACAAGTATACCTCATTTTCAATTTAAATCAGTTAGTTTGATTGCATGAGGTTACACACTAACAATGCATATTGACACTAGAGTTCATGAAAACCGTTGTTCTGCAATGCAGTACATTATGTTAAGAGTTATTTAAAACAAAGACCTCAGAAACTAAAAATGAAAAATATGTAGCAGCATTTTATTAAAAAAAAAAATTAAAAGTCAAATAAAATTCTTACATTTTGGTGTTGGGGAAACAAAATGCAGGTTACGATAAAAATAAAAGTTAAATACAATTAATATTTTAGCTTCTGAAGCCTGGCTGGTTCACTTGTCCGTTTAGGTAGCCAAGCTACTGGTCCCCAAGCAAAACATGTCTATTTTGTCCAATAAAATGTAGTGGAACCAAAACCAATCACGCACAGTTTCAGACACACTTGTACTCTTCCCGTCCATCACGCAAAGCCCACTTTTATAGCAGCACAAAGAGCCAAATATGACCCTAGGAATAGTTTTTGGGCAATTGAGTCCCCTTCACAAACACACACACAAACACACACACACACTATAAATCAAGTAGAGACTCCATAGCGACACATTCAATTTGGTGTCTGCATAGAGGAAAAAACTAAATATAGGAGTTATTGGCAGTTAATGCGAACATTTGTATGCAATGCTGTTCGACACATTTAAGATCTCTATATACCCTTTTGGGCAGGGCCATCCCTACGAGCCCTTCGCTTGTGTTTTTATCTTAACTGGAGGGTTAAATTGGCAAGATTCCTGGGAGGATGAAAGGGAGGAGGGGGTGGGATCCAAACCATTTCCTCGCAGAGTCACCTTTTCTCCAATGTGGTCAAAGTCTACGCTTGCACCGCGACAGGGAGATTAAAAAGCAACTGGATCCAAGTAAACAGCATGGCAAAAGGGGAAAAAAAAAAAAAGATTTGTCATATGTCTCCCACTGAAGAGCCATCGTACTTGTGTGACCGGGTACTTTCGTGGCGCCGCTGTTCAGACTCAACAGTTCCGCACAGAGCCAAAATGCAAGACTGAATCCGTTGTCTCGTCAGCTTCAGTGTTTTCCTCACGCCCTTGTGGGGATGGAGTACGAATCCTGGGGAGGATTTTCAGCACCGCAGTGTCCACTCGGACAGACTCTTCGGTTTTCTCGCTGCTCTGGGGAGGAGTCAAGACACCCGAGGGCACAGGGCAGTTGACGTGCTGCTCCAACTCCACGTCCTGGTACGAGTAGGCCCGGTCCTATACACAGTGGATTCCACACATTTATAGTGCCGCTATTAGACAGGGAGATGCTCCCAGAGCTTTTGTCATGCTTAGAACGGTTGTTTTAATAACGGGTGTCGCCTAACAACAAGCCTAACAGAAGTAAAAGGAAGTGGCATTAAATAAGTCATTGCCTCATGCAGCACCTTTTAAGACTACAACTTAAATAATCTATCTACAGTCATTTTCAATTCATTGCATTGCAGTAATTTCACTCACCAACCACGAGATGTAGGAGACGTGAGTCTGGATATTGTGCATGTCATCCACAGGGATTCCTGTGAACGTTTTCATAGAAGAGCCACCGACCTCCCGCAGTGCCATGGCGAACGGCACCATCCACCTGACGCACTGCTCCACCTCCACCCTCTTGAGAGCTGCAAGGATAGAGGAAAGGAGCAGTGTGAGAAAAAAAGGAAGGGACTCTTTTCTACAGCAAAGGTTGTATTGTTTATTGCCGTCTTTTTACCAGATACATTTTCCACCAGCTCCAGGGAGGAGAAGTGAAACAGCGCTGAGGCAGCAAGGACGCCATTGGAATACTCAAGGCATTGCACATCGAGCATACACAGGTCCAACAACTAGAGAGAAAAGAAAAACAAGTGGCAATCAAGCATCTGAGCAATTCTAAATAAGTTAATAAGGCCTGATACAGTATTTGTGTGACCATCAGATTTCTGAATAAATGAGAAATGAGATTTCTTTTAAAAGCTGAATTACAGAGCAATAAGAGCATTTGAATAGGCGGTTTCCTTATTTTTCAACTGTAAAATGCCGACCTGTCCTCGGATGTAGGAACCCTGGGTGCAGCAGTGGGCCCTGATGCCTACTTGGATGGCTTCTCTTCCATCACCCTGGATCAACTGACTTCTACAATTTCAAAGTCTAAATCTTCTACTTGTCTCTTGGATCCTATTCCAACGAAGCTGCTTAAGGAAGTTTTTCCTTTAATTAGCACGCCTTTACTGGATATTATGAATCTGTCCTTGTTGACAAGACATGTACCACAGTCCTTCAAGATAACTGTAATTAAGCCTCTTCTTAAGAAACCTACTCTTGCTCCGGAGGTGTTGGCTAACTACAGACCGATCTCTAATCTTCCCTTCCTCTCGAAGGTCCTTGAGAAATCCGTCGCAAATCAACTATGTGACTTTCTTCAAAACAATGCTTTGTTCGAGGACTTTCAGTCCGGATTTCGAGTGCATCATAGCACAGAAACAGCCCTGGTGAAAATTACGAATGATCTCCTACTTGCATCGGACCAAGGACTTGTCTCTTTTCTTGTCTTGCTGGACCTCAGTGCCGCCTTTGACACCATCGATCATCGTATCTTGCTGCAGAGACTAGAACATTTGATTGGTATTAAAGGAACTGCACTTAGCTGGTTTAAATCCTATTTATCGGATCGATCCCAGTTTGTGCTTGTAAACGGAGAATCCTCGAAGACCACCAATGTTGGTCACGGAGTCCCACAAGGTTCTGTGCTTGGACCCATTTTATTTACCCTTTATACGCTTCCTTTGGGCGACGTTATCAGAAAACACCTGCATCAACTTCCATTGTTACGCAGACGATACGCAATTGTATCTGTCGATCAAGCCAGAGGAGACCGAACAGCTCATTAGACTTCAAGAATGTCTTGGAGACATCAAAACTTGGATGACCTGCAACTTCCTGATGCTAAACTCAGAAAAAACAGAAGTTATCTTGATAGGCCCAGAGCGCCTTCGAAGTCAGCTGTCACGTGATACAGTTTCTATGGATGGAATTTCTCTGGTATCCAGCAGCACCGTCAAGAATCTTGGAGTTCTCTTCGACCAGGATATGTCCTTCAACTCTCACATAAATACTTCAAGGACCGCCTTTTTTCATCTACGTAATATATCGAAAATCAGGAATTTCCTGTCTCAAGGTGATGCAGAAAAATTAGTTCATGCATTTGTTTCCTCCAGACTGGACTACTGTAATTCTTTGTTTGCAGGGTGTTCTTGTAAATCTCTTAAGCCTCTTCAGTTGATTCAGAATGCTGCAGCACGTGTATTAACAAGAACTAATAAAAGAGACCAGCTCCTTCCCGGGAGTTCTTTGTGCTTTCTCGCCGAGCAGGTCTCTGCAGATCGTAGTTCCGTCAGGACCCTGGTCCTGACTCTGGCCGTGGCCCTGCTGCTGCCGTCATCATCATCATCATAATTTTAAATATGATTCATATCACTATTACCCTTTCCTAAACTCTTTGCTTTTCCCCCCCCCTACAGTCTTCTGTGGATGGTGGTTCGATCTGATGGTGGTGGCCCCTGCAGTGGTCCTGTCGTACATCTGGCCGGCTACTTGGAATTCTTTGATTAATTTCTGTTGTAGAAATTGAATGTATTCTACATCTGTATGAGTCATTCTGTACACATGACATCCATTGCAGTCTGTCCATCCCAGGAGAGGGATCCCTCCTCTGACGTTCTCCCTAAGGTTTTTTCCCTTTTTCCCCTGGAAGGGTTTTTTCATTTTTTGGGGAGTTTTTCCTGTGCCGGGTCTTGGGACGGAGGATGTTGCATGTGTACAGACTGTAAAGCCCTCCGAGGCAAATTTGTAATTTGCGATTTTGGGCTATACAAAATAAAATGAATTGAATTGAATTAAATATGGCGACACAAAGAGAAACCATCTTGTTGGTACTGCTGGGTGGAAATATGAAACCTTTTCACTTTTTCTTTTTTAGACAGTCAGCAGCATACTAGTAATTCTAAATGATAATTTAATGTTTTTAAAAATAAATGATCAATGTGATGAATAGAGATGACTTCCTTTAAATTGATAGTAAGCCAATACAAACTATTATCGAATTAAAAATGATGATTAATATAATGAAACACATTGCTTTTCATTTATCAAGCTCACCCTACAGTATATATTTTTGTATGGACTGTTAACAGAAAACTGATCGCATTTTGTGATGTGTACCGTTAAGATTGTCTTTCTTACATGGACAAACCTAAAACCTCACGTTCAGGTCAGCGCTTGTTATTGAAGTAGCCGATTGGTTTATTAGGGAGGCAGACTGACATCAGCACATACCTCTGCGATTTGTGTGAAGGTGGTCTGGGGATATTTGGGGATGAGCAGCTCGTCCGTTTCCTTAAGGTAGGCCACCTGCATGTAGACGTTGAGCCAGGAGATGGGAGTCTGTGGGTTGAGGCTCCACTTAAGTTCCTGTGGTAAAAACCAGCGTGAGACCATGACAAACAGCAGTACGACGAGGGATGCAAAGGGGCGGAACATTACCCGAAACGCTAGTTTGGGAGTAAGTGACCTTTTTTTGTAACAGCATATAACTGGGAACTCAAGCGTCGTTGAGAACAAGAGCTCAGCTGGACGTGAATATACATGTTGGGTTGTTGAGCTACTTATCGTGAATATAAGTCATTACTGCGAATGAATGGCTGAACAATAAAAACTCAATTAAAAACTATATTTTAAAGATGTGTGGAATAAATCACATGCCGTTTCTTTGCAAAGGATGGAGCTAGCTATTGTAAAACACATAGCAGTCAAAAAGAGATCATAGGAAATCAACGTTCATGTTTTTCAATGAAAGAATTCAGTCAACTTACAAATTGATCAAGTAAAATTTAAAAATGTAAATAGTTAAATTATCCCAAAATGTTGTTTGTTCCCCATAATTCCTGTATATATTCCCAACGTGGAATATTCACTGAACCCTAAATACGACTGAATGAAAATTAAATTCTTTGTTTTAAGTGTGTGGCAAACAAATAAATCTTTTTTGGATGAAGATTTTTTTTTTTTTTTTAAGAACAGTTGGTGATCCAGGTAACTAAAAAAAAGGGCCAATCAGATGCATACTATTTACAGTCTACTAGGATCAAAGGCGATTGGTTAGGTCATCTTTATACGATTCATGTTCTTCACCTTCATAATAATGATTTCCATGCTGAGAATCTCGTCCTCAGTGCAGGCCTCGTCTGTCACATAGGCAAACTGGTGGACCTTGGGAGGGTACATCTCCTGGGGGATGGAGAACAAACACAGGAGATGAAGCATTATTACAACCAAATCATACCAAACAACACATCTAGAAGACAACGAAAAGGAACTGCAGCTTGCGGAACAGCCAGAGACCAAGTCTATGTGGCACTGACCCTTCTCACCTCGACTTTGGCAGCGATGAAGAGACAGGTGATGCCTATGAGCTGCAGCGTGGACTTGAAGACGTTTCTCTGCGTGGCCATGAAGCGATCAAAGTAGTCCTGGGCCAGGTGGTACGACTCCCTGTGCAGCTTGTACACCTCACTCACCTAAAACACGCACAAAAACGGAACAGCAAAGGTTGAAGCCCTGTTGGTTGGTAGGCTCACACTAGTGAGTACATCGTCGGACACAGACCTCCATGAGCCAGTCCAGGAGGACGGCTCGCATCTTGGGCTGCAGATGAGGATGTTTTTCCATAACATGCACATCTCTGGTGTAGGTCTTATCCTTCTCCAACATGTTGTTCCACACCACATCTTTACTCGCCCAGCTGATTATAAAAAACAGACACGAACACCATAGTGAAAAAATCTTGTCACAACTCTTGTCACTTGCATTTTAAGTGTGTTTTTCCTAAGACTGCAAGATTTATCGAAATACGGAGCACTCATTTCCATCTTGTTCCTGTAGCACTCTGTCTTGCCCCTGATAAGCCACTGCAGTACTCACCACAGTGCAGGAAGAGGTGCACAACGTACGGGCGTAACAAGCACATTGTGGAAGTTGTAGTGGGGGAAACCGGCATTTATCAGGGCAACCGGTTGGTCCTCTTCTTGATCCGGTGTGGGGATCCACCTCTGGGGACTCCAGCTCAGCTGGACAGGAGGCAGAGGGAAGACATGAGCGGACACACAATACACACCTAAGAGGGGGAAATGTGCAACTCTGCCACAGGATACGTGAACAGAACGGAGGCACTGGATGAAAAAAAACCTACCTCGCATTCCCGCTGCTTCTTCTTAGTCATCTCTGCTACCTCCTCATCCACATCATGCAAATACTGAGGACAAGGAAAAGGGTCAATACTCATTTCCTGAAATCATGGCAGGTAGAAACTGTCCCACAGGGCATTGACCAGGTACACTGCATTTTTAAAAAGCAACATCAATCGGTTGTGCTTCAATGAACAAGACACGCAGCTGCTAGCAATGAGCAGCAGATGGAAAGTAGCTGGAGGTTTGTGTGGGCCTGTTCACACTACTTGTACTCACAATGGCAACATCTGCCTTCCGCTTTCTCGGCCGCGCTGCGTTTTCTGTGGACGCGGGCTCCGTCTCTTCCCTGTAGGCAACAAACACGCTGTAGTTGCAGCTGACAGCAACCACGCGACGAGCGGGACGGCTTCTCCCGGTCCAAATGCGAAGCTGTAGCATCGAGCTAACTAGCCGGACGGCTAAAGCTCCATCCACTCAACTTTTAGGTTCTGTCGTCACACGCGCGCACACACACACACACACACACACACACACACACACACACACAGACAAAGTAGCCCTGAATGGCGTGGATAGGGAACTCACCGTGTTACTCGCATTCTGTGTAGCGTGTCGGCTCCGAGGTGGACCTGTGGATGAGACGGGTTTGTGTTATTTGGGGGTTCAGGCACATTTCGCACACTCCCAACCCCCACTCGCGACTCCCTCCTCCGGACAAAGCGAGAGCAGCCTGGCGCGGGGAAATGGAAACGACTCGACGTGGTAAAAGTGGCGGAAAGTAGCTCCTCGTAACGGGGGCACATGCGACTGAACCGCCGCACAGTATCGCCAAACACCGTACTGGCGGCTCCTCGTATTTATTTCGGGTGTTTTTAGTGGTAAGCTGGTCATTTCCCCCCAAACCCGAGACAGCTGGCGTGTCTCATAATGGCCTAAGGACAGCTGAGACGGCCTGTGTCCTCAACTCCTCAAACCGCATCCACCCACCAGACTGAACAGAAGCACCTTTTTTTTAAAAAAAAAGTCACCTGCGGACTCAAAAACTCAACTTTACCTGGCAGTCTAAGCTGTTGCCGATGTAGTTCTGTTAGCATCTGGAAGTCGGCGCAGGTACTCAAAGTAGACCTCGACATTATAGAGTGGACATTTAACGCAGCGATTAACTCACCTCGAGATGCTTCCCTCGGAAATCACTGTTGAGATAAATAAGAGTAGTGTGGCACTTGAGAGCGTGTCTCTCCGTGTGTGTGTCCGGGCCGCGCGGGCTGCTCTGATCTGGCGCCTTGTAGGGAACAGATGACTGAAGGCGCCCGCGTCACGGAGGAGTGGATTTAAATTGGCGCTAAAGCTCGAGCTCCACCGCCTCTCGAAGCTCTGAATCCCACTCAGTTCACCTGCGTCTCGCCGCCGCTTCACGTGCTAGCCACGTAGGTTGCCGATGCTTCATGTACATCGCGCTAAAGAAAAGAACAAATACGTTAATAAATTAGCCGGCAAATCGAGGAGGCGTGACCGCGGCGGTGACAGCTGCAGGGGGCGGGGCTTCTAAATAGGAAGTGCTCGTGCACCGCGTGGCTAGTCTGTCGGATGTAAACAAAGGCGTCCTCCTTTCGATTAAGCCAAGAAATAAAGAAGAACGCGTCCGAGTTGTGGTGAGATAAAAACGGCTCCTCGTCGCGTGGACCCCCCGCCGGCTTGTGTCGCACTGTCATATTAGGCGCATCCGTTATTTAGCGAATAATCGCAATGTTAGCGCGCCGGAGCTGCAGCTGGCGCCACATAGCAACACGTCGCCACCGTAAAACGTTACATACGCCCATTATCTTTTAACACACTAGTAACAAACATGCGAAAACCACTGAAAACCACTGAATTGATTCCATTTGCAGCGAAATGGGGCAATTGATTTTCTGCTCAAACCTGTTTGTTTGATTTACCAGAATTGACCCTTGGCTAGTCACGTGATCCCCATGAGAAGACAAGCAAGACATTTCATTTTCTCTGTGGTCGCTCCCCAGAAAGCAAGATCATGAAGTTTTTGGATCTATTTGGACGCCTGAAGTCTGTTGTAATTGGAATGATTCATGTCAAAGCCTTACCAGGTAAATCAAGAATAGAGGACTCGTGTAAAGTGAAATTAAATCTAACTTGACTAAATACATTTATTTAGTTGCACTGCAGATTTTGGGAGCTACGATTTTAAATGTCTTCTACTGTTTGTAACCAGGTTTTGTCCATCTTAGGAACCCCCATGGGTTGCATGAAAATGTCCCAGATCACCGAAGAAGCCTGCAGAGAGGCAGAAATCTACCGCGAAGCAGGCATCGTAAGTCATTTCTCATCGTGTATATATTCCTTCACACCATTTTTGAAATCTTCCAGCGGAAGGTGGTGACAATTCCCGTAAACCCCTCTCTCAGGACGGGCTGATCATTGAGAACATGCACGACATCCCCTTACTGCTTCTCCGTGGGCCCCGAGGTGTGCGCCTGTATGACCGCAGTGTGCGCTGCTGTAAGACGCGTCTGTCCTCGCCTGCCGCTCGGTGTTCAAATACTGTCTTCTGCTAACCAGCAGGCCGTGGCCGTAGCTCTGGCTTCAGGTAAAGGTTGTTAAAAACCTGCCGCTGTTTGCTACTTGACTTGTTCCGTTGGTCAACCGTGGTATTGTGATGTCACAGGTCTGGATTTCATCAGGGCCGAGGGCTTCGTCTTTTCTCACGTGGCCGATGAGGGTCTCCTGAACGCCTGCGCCGGGGACTTACTGAGATATCGCAAGCAGATCGGCGCTGAACGCGTGCAGATCTTTACCGACATTAAAAAGAAGCACAGGTGAGATCTTCATCTGTACGGATTCATTAACAAGTCAAAGCATATTGGACAGTTAATATCTCTGAAAAACATCAAATCGTATGTCTGACTGCTGAGAAGTTTATTGTTTAAAGGTACAAATCCTTCATTTGAACTCCCACCTGCATACTTAATGATGAAATATATCTATCTTTTTTTAACTTTGAAATGTAAGAGCGCTGCGGGGGCGACCTGAAAGTGCGATGGTCTCGGCTTAGCTCGATGGACAGATGAATCTCTCCTTTATTGTACCTAATCTATGTGTGAAATATAGTCTATTCGTGTCTGTAGGAGAGAGACAGAGAGGTAGGCGGGTTAATTTAAATCCCAGGTTTGACTGGGTTTCTCCCCAGCTCGCACGCCCTGACGTCGGACGTGAGCATCGAGGAGACGGCGCGCGCCGCAGAGTTCTTCCTCTCGGACGGAGTCATCATCACAGGAGTAGCCACTGGAGCCCAGGCCAACCCGCGGGACCTTCAAGGTTAAATTCATTTAGCAATTTCCTTTTCATCAGCATCTCTGATGTGTTCACAGCTCGCTGACCAACAAATCAATCAGCTGGAGTTACTGTGCATCAACACATGGTTTTTACAACACAGCAACATAAAACGTTGGTTACTTTTGATACTTAAAGAACATTTAACTTATGCACCTTTTACATAAAAATAAAAGTCTAGATTTTCCGTAAATTACTGTTTTTAAATTGTGGTATTGCAACTCTTACATATCTCAATATTCTGGATCAAACCCATTGTCTCACACTTTGTTTACATAACGGTGTGTAGCTGATACTACTCGTGTACACTTGCAGCCAAACAAGCCACACACTCTCTCCCCCCCCATCTCTTTCTCTTCCTCTCACACACACGTGCACTCGCTACCTCAGTAAGACAAATATCTGTCACTAGTCAGACAGAATGCGACTCGCAGGGCAGTGTGGATGTCAGCCTGCCCCGTGTCCAAGGTTCACTGCCAGGGACATGGATGTGTGTTTAAAGCATACACTTAGTGAGAGTTAGTGTGCTGTACACAAAAAGAAGAGTAAATCCCACTGTCCATGATATAAGGGACCTAAAGGGACAAAGTAGAGACCCGTTGCCCATCAAAAGAAGCCTCGCTTCACAGCTGCCTGCATCCTTTTTGTTGCATTGCTGCCATCCTCCACCTGCTAGACTTTCCTCCATCAGCCTGTAGCTTCTTCCCACTAGTGTCAGCCATCTGTTCTCTCTCATGCTAGTCTGTGCATTTCTCCCAGCATGCCCCTCCTTTCATGTTTTCCTTCCACGTGTAGGTTGCTGTGCTCTATTCTTGATTCTGATATTGATTGTCTATTGTCTTAAGTCTTCTCTTACTTGCAGCAACTCCATGTCTGCACTTTTTTCAATGTCAGGTCAGACACCTGGCTTCTTGCTGTCCTTTCTCCTGTCAGCCCACACTTGTCTTTGGTATTTTAAGCGTTCATACATGTGTCGCAGCTCCCCAGGCATCTCCTCCTATTCATAACTTACCTTTTCTAAATCCCCTCTGACATCAACTAGTATCTGTCGTTTCATCTCCCCATGCGTTGCATTACTTTACGTGTGTGGGATGGCAACCACCTGTCTCTACCACGTGGTAGGAAGTTAAACAAAAGAAAACAAACAAAATCTTCAGCATCAAAGTCTGAGCACTTTGTCTCTTTCTGCAGAGGTTTCCCAGTGTGTGAAAATTCCAGTGCTGATTGGTTCAGGAGTGACCTACGACAACGTGGAACGCTACCTCGATGCAGACGGAATGATCATCGGCTCTCATTTCAAAGAGGGAGGCCACTGGGCCGACGCAGTCGACCCGGAGCAAGTGAAGAGGTTCATGGGAAAGATACATGGCCTACGGAAATGAGGGAACATCACCTGAAAGATGTTTACTTGTACTACGACGTGTGCACGGCCACATTAAAGGAAACAAGATGTTTATTAACATTTTTGACCTTTTATAAAAACACGCAAACATATTCAAATGTATTAGCACTCAGAGATTTCAGTCAAATTAACCTGCTCGTGAGGAAAGAGAAAATGGACTAAATACAAAGCAGTGTTTTCTCTTAAGTATTCCTGAAGCACAGTCAAACAAAAGCAGCATCGATATTTGGAAATTCACAGGTATTTGTTTCTAACGGCATGAATTCTGCTGACTGGGACGCTTCTAATATTCTATACCTAATTCTATACCTATTCTATACCTATACCTAAAGCCAAGATAGTATAAAATATACAGAAAACAGTCTTTAATCCAGCAGCATCCTAGTTAATCCATTAATTTGGAGAATAGTATTGTGAAATGTTTCATATTTTTGCACCAGTGTCCACTTGTTACTGACCCTAGAAGATGATGCCTATCGTTTCATGTACTCCGCTGGAGTACATGAAGCTCTATTTGGGCCTGATGAGGAGAACCTGAGTGAGCTCCTCCCGTTTCAGTGGCGTCTCTCTCCCGGGGACAATCGCATGCTGTCCAGGTTCCGGCTGTAGAGAGCCGCGCGGCTCAGCTGCTTCCGCTCCGCCCGGGTCCTCGCCCTCTGGACTGCCAGCCGCTGGACGCCGCAGGGTAGCGAGACTCCCCAGGCCGCCAGACGACAGGAAACATGGCGTCTCACCGCCGCCGGCCTGGGCGGTCACATTGGCAGTATTTGTTCTTGTTCTTCCTCTGCCCCGAGTCTCATCTGGTAGACAGACATGCCGGGGTGCTCGATCAGCAGGTTCTCCAAGGGAAGGACGCCTCCCAGCTCGAACAGATCGGTTTTCACGCCAGTAGAACCTGCAGAGGTTGCCTACTGCCAGGTCGCTGTCTCACCTGGGAGATTAACGATGACCTATCCTCCCTCCTCAAACTCCATCAGCTCCTCATCAGTGTGTTCTGTCGCCCCAAAGTCCTCCCCGGCATTTCCGAGCAGATGAGAAAGAATCTTGGCAATCATCTTTGTCCCTCTATTGTAAACCTGCCAGAATGAAGGAGCGCAGAAAGTGTTCCATTGCAGCAAACAACAATAGATCGGTATATTAAATGGGAAGCAATCGCCGGACCAATCATCAACCTCGCCCCTCGACTCCGGGGCAGATTAGCAACTTCTAAATAAAGACCTGTCTGCAGTGGACATCCGTCTGCTTCCATTGCGCAAAGCTGAGAGACCTGAGCAGTTTTTGAAATCGTTATGATGCCCTGTGGGGATTTGGGGGCAGTTCAGAGCCTTTCCTCACAGTAACATTTGTGTGTAATCCCTGCTACAGGTGGCGTCATGCCTTATTGCCTTATTGAACAATAAAGTCAAATTAATGATAATAAAAGGATGACATCATCCTATTTATCCAATGTAGTGTGTGAGTTGTGACTCACCTGATCGCGATGGACGTGTTTGTGTCTTCGGGTGTGGCAGTCGTGCAGAGAGGGACAGGTTAGCTCGGTGTCTCTGCTCTTCGGAAGTTGTTTTTGACTCTAAATTGTTTGTCGGTGAGGGTCCTCCCCGCGTCACAAAACCCCGCCCCCAAAAGGCGGGACTGAATGTGCGCCTCGACTCCACGAACCAAGCCGCTCTCCTCCTCGTCAAGGAAGTGACCAAGAGTTTGCTTCATTAGGGGAGGAGCCAAACATGATGACGTCCAAAGCCTCGCTGCCCGGCTGTACCACGTGACTGCTTCGGGAAGTGGTTCAGATTTTGCTGGGATATTTGACAGCAATATAAACCCCTCAGGCGCCATTCAAAATGTGGGTTGTTAGTGGAGAGCTGCGGTCAGTTGAGAGTTTGAAGAGTTTAGAGAGAGAGAGAGATAGGAGAGTGAGGAGAGAAGGATAGGTGATTAAATGGAGCCAGCTAGGAAGAGGAGGGTTTCCCCTGTGTGGGAACACTTTGATTTGATAACTCCTAATAAGGTATTGATAATTCCTGATAGGTAAGCTAAATCTAACTATTTCAAGACATTAGGTTTTCTTATCAAGAACTGTGTTTTTCAGTTTCTTTTTTCATTCAAAGGTGAGGTGTTTGGGGAGTTTGGGTACAATTACAACCAGTGTTGGTCATCTTACATTAAAAAAAGTAATTAGTTACTTTTTGGGAGAAGTAATTTGTAACTGTAATTGAGTTAGTAACTCAGTTACCACATTGTAAAAGTATTTAGTTACTCAGCAAAGTAACGGTGACATTATTTTATTTATGTTCTAAACACTATTACGTTCTATAACATTTAACTAATTGAAGATTAAAACACTATACAGTATTTTAGAACATTTGGTATTTATTTGAACTCTAGATTGCAGCTGCCATATGATATGCATATGATAAAAATATGAATAAATAAAAAAAAAGTGTTCACCTCGGGCTTGGTCACCTGTTGCTGACCTGAAAACTCGAGCGTTGCTTGTTTTAACAGAGTGGCTCCGTCTCCGCTGGAGCTCTCGCTAGCTGCATTTGGGCTTGGGATAGCAGCAGACACTAAGTGTCGTCTTAGCATGTGTTGATGTGAGGTGCTTCATTAGGTTTGAGTTGCTTGAGGCAGACGTGGATAACGTTTTTTTCCTGGGCATAGCGCCCATATAACATAAACATTCTTGCCTTTGACTTCAATGAGCGAGAAGTAGTGCCGGTATTTCCAGTTTGACAACGCTATTTTTGTACTTCCCTGTCTCGTCGCCATTGTCGCTGACGCTGTCTTGTTTAGTGGTAGCAGAGACAATTTATAAGGACTTTGGTGGTAGTCAGAATGTGTGAGCAAGGCACCGCTAAATCGGGACACTTTCAATCTCAGTAAAGATAACGGCGTTGTAACGATGGCAACAGTAATTAATTAGATTACTCTGTTACTGAAAAAATAACTCTGTTAGAAACGCCGTAACTCCCAACACTGATAACACCTCATCCATGCTAAGGCATTACCGTGCCTTGCATGAGAATAAAGAGGAAACTTGAGCTTCACCAAAGTCCTTTCAGGCAAGTTGTGCCACTCGCCGCCATCTTTGCAACGCCTCCGGGCAGCTATAACAAGACTACCCTCCTATCTCAATCAATGGACAGAGAGTCAGAGCTGCACTTTCCATGGGTTATCGGGACATAAAAACTACATACAGGTAAAAGCCAGTAAATTAGAATATTTTGAAAAACTTGATTTATTTCAGTAATTGCATTCAAAAGGTGTAACTTGTACATTATATCTATTCATTGCACACAGACTGATGCATTCAAATGTTTATTTCATTTAATTTTGATGATTTGAAGTGGCAACAAATGAAAATCCAAAATTTCGTGTGTCACAAAATTAGAATATTACTTAAGGCTAATGCAAAAAAGGGATTTTTTAGAAATGTTGGCCAACTGAAAAGTATGAAAATGAAAAATATGAGCATGTACAATACTCAATACTTGGTTGGAGCTCCTTTTGCCTCAATTACTGCATTAATGCGGCGTGGCATGGAGTCGATGAGTTTCTGGCACTGCTCAGGTGTTATGAGAGCCCAGGTTGCTCTGATAGTGGCCTTCAACTCTTCTGCGTTGTTGGGTCTGGCATTCTGCATCTTCCTTTTCACAATACCCCACAGATTTTCTATGGGGCTAAGGTCAGGGGAGTTGGCTGGCCAATTTAGAACAGAAATACCATGGTCCGTAAACCAGGCACGGGTAGATTTTGCGCTGTGTGCAGGCGCCAAGTCCTGTTGGAACCTGAAATCTCCATCTCCATAGAGCAGGTCAGCAGCAGGAAGCATGAAGTGCTCTAAAACTTGCTGGTAGACGGCTGCGTTGACCCTGGATCTCAGGAAACAGAGTGGACCGACACCAGCAGATGACATGGCACCCCAAACCATCACTGATGGTGGAAACTTTACACTGACTTCAGGAGGAAGACAGGAGAGGCACAGGATCCACTTTGCCTGAAGTCTGGATAAGGTTTAAAACGCCTTTTTCCCCCACAGGTTACTGTTACTGCGCATGCGCAAGGCTTCACGACACCGACCTTAATTTACGTCTCTATCCAGAATGCCGGTGTTACCATAGATTTTTTAATATGAATAGATGTGGCTCTCTCTCGTTACTTCCGGGTTCTGGACGGGCTGCAGTAACACGTCTCTGGCCACGTGGGGCGCTCGCAGGCGAGTGCAGAATGCATTGGACCCTATTAGGCTTCACCACCTAAATTCCACTTTTCTCAGGATATAATTTTTTGTCAAGCAATTTGAAACTTGCATTCAAAAGGGGGGGCTAGAATAATACACTCAGCTGAAAATTGAATTTTTAAGTTCACTCATCTGTTCTAAAAATCCGTTAAAAAAATGTGACGACGTCACATATTTTCATACTGCCGGAGGTGCTGCTTTACGGCCATTTCTTCGGCACTTCCGAATCATGGATTCCTTTCTCATGGCATCAGCAACATGATCGACAACGATAACACCAGCTGCTATTTGAGGTAAACTGTCACGATGTGAGCGGCTTGTACGCCAACAGGAGACGCATACGCAGGATGATGGTGAAAACAGGCTTTATTCCAGGACACGGCGCACACGGGTGACATGCAGCAATCTGCGACAACAACCGAACACAGGACTAACAAACACAGGGGCTTAAATACAAAAGGAAGGTGCAGGTGATTGGACACAGGTGGAAACAATCAAACAATCACAGGGGAAGACAGGACAAGGCAGGAAGTGAAGTTACCCAGGGAAACCAGAAACATGAAACTTCACACTAAGACAGGAAAAAGGACCAAACCGTGACATAAACTTTGACAGAAAGTCCTCCTAAACTTTATATTTCTGATTCTGCTTTAGCTGTTCCGGCCAACAACGACCCAACCTGTAAGAAATCGAAAGGACATAAGCACTCATTCATTCGACTTTTGGCCTATAATCCATATTGAAGTTGCGGAATCAACAATAAAATCTACGTTGATCCAACGACAAGCAGGAGAAAGCGCTAAATTTAGCCGTCTAGCTTCACAGAGTCTAATACAATCTGCACTCGCCTGCGATCACCTCCAGTGGAATTTAACGGAACTGCAACCAAGATCGATATAATGGGGCGGATAGGGAGTGCCAAGGCTCTCCTTAGAGGGCTCTGGTGTTACGCCATTGTCTCCGCTGTCGCAAAACCTCAGCTGTGCGCATGCGTCAGTGGAACCAGACGATAGGCTTAAATGTTTCCCGGCTTGACTGTTAAAAAGCAGATGATTATACAACATACAACTGCCATCTTTGCCGTTACGGGTTTTCCTACGGGAGTTGTATTGAGGATTGAGGAAGTGGGATGTCTCCTTAATAAATAGTCTCTGGCTTCACCCAGCCAAGGTAAGTCATTACTATATTACAAATGCACCATCACAATTTTTCCCTGTTCACTTTTGTTTATTGTGCAAATAAAGAAAGGTAGCAGACACTGTATTTATTCACTGTATTTAAACAGTCACCAGAAAACAAGAGCTGGATGAATTACTGCATCAACATTTATATAGTAAGGGTGTAACGATCCATCTATCACATCGATGTATCGATTTATATTCCTCCGATCCAACTACATCGATCTGTGCTCGGCGAGTTGGCCTTATGGACGACATATATCGAACTCACATTGTTTTAAAATGTCATAAATCGTAATTGTATCGATACTAGGAAATAACCCATTGGATTTAAGCACGACAGACTTTTTTCTTAGCACTTTTAATAATAAAGGCTGTCAGCCTGTCACGGACTGAGCCGTGACGTGCTCACGCAGTATGCAGGTAACCCACCGCCGTCTCGAGCTCCGATTCAACTTCCGGGTTTCACGGCAAAGCCAATGGGATGTTCCACAGGGGTTGAAATAGAGGGATGGTTTTGTCGGGGTTGGTGGGGCTGAACCAATATTGCAGGCGTGTTTTTGTGTATATCACTAATACGTTTTTTTTTTCTGCTACACTGCTACAGCAGTGTTTGCACTTTATTCAAATAAAATGTGAATGCATTTGCCATTCATCGTTGTTTACTCGTTTATTTATATTCATAATTTATTGATATTTTAATTAATAATCACGAATTGTGATACGAATCGAATCGTTGTTAAAACAAATCGTTACACCCCTAATTATTACTCAACCTGACATATGATACGATTTTGGGAAACTTTGCAGACACAGAATACATTAAAAAAATATTTTATTATGCACATATGTAGTAATGTATGTACAGAAATTATTTGGTCATACATTTTTGTAATTCATAGTCATTCCCAACAGCGATAACAGACACAAACATTCAATGCATCACATTATGTGGTTCAGATACAGCTGCCTGTAATTATACACTTGGCCAGTAGGTGGTATCGTGTCCACATGAAGCCTCAAGAAATGAACCTTTTCTTGACCCAATTGGCTGAAGTGTTGCGATGCTTCACGATCTACCCATCGCTTCTTTAAGGACTTTGTAGACCGTCCCAACTGCTGACAAATGACTTTCTACGCAACGAACAGACATTTGTAGCGTCAAGCGAACGCGCAGGACTTACTCCTATGATAAGAAATACATTTAAGATGTTAGGGTGGGGGTGTCTCTCATACGCTCTCTGATAGCGAAGCAGGAAGTAGGAAGACGCCTCTCACTAAGAGGGCGGGACCAGCAGACAAGTTGAAGGCGCACAAAGAGCAACAACTACACGTTCAGGACGCAACTCGAGGTACTTGTAGCGATTAAAACATTCGTGAGAGAAGGTCTTTTGTCTTATATCTACTTAAATGAAAAGGAAGCATCGGAGGTGCTCGCTTTTATAATCGAAACGAAGACTTAAGTTACGTGCTGCCGATTTAAATAAGTCATTGTACGTGTGACACTGATAAAGATCTAATTAGGTCCTTATCAGTGTCAGTGTAAAGCCAGGCTCTCTGCTCATTAACCAGCTGCATGCCATAGGTGAAAGTGAAAGTGGGTCTGCTAGAGTTTGCTCGGATACCTGGTTGGTCCTCATTCCAGGAGAAACCAAAGCACTGTGGTTGTGTGAACCGAACTAATCTGAAGGCAGTTCAGATCATTTCAACATTATTTCCGTATGAAGATCTTTATTGAAGATTAATTTTGGTGAATACTGTCTCAACTGAGTAAACACTCTGCTCTTCTAGTCTGAATTCAGCTCCAAAGATCTTATTTTTTAGAACCAACACTAAAGTAGAGTAGAATTCCATCTCTATCGACGCAGGGATGGCTCCACGAATGGACGATTGTGTGCGTCTGTGCTGTGAAGTAGGAGCCCACCAGGAGATCAAGGTGGCGGTTAAAAACTCTGCCAAAGGAGCCTTTTTGGCAGGAGGAACTGCTTTTGTAGGCGCGATGCTCGGTGGACCTCCAGGGATCGCCGTTGGTAAGAATAAATATTCTACAAGCATAATATAGAGGTGTTTCCTGATTTACGGGTCCAAGTGTAGCCACGGATGATGGCATTTGAGGCTCCCTGGATGGAGAAACGCAATGTTACCAGGCCCTGGTCCCAGTTGTGCAGTGACCCTGTGGCTCACCCGTTGTCCCCCCGTCTGACTTTACCAGGCGGCGCAGTGGGCGGTCTCCTGGGCAGCTGGCTGACCAGCGGACAGTTCAGGCCTCTGCCTCAGATCCTGATGGAGTTGCCTCCTGCCCAGAAACAGAAGCTCTACGATCAAGTCGCAGCCGTCCTGAAGAACCTGGACTGGACGGACGCGGCGCAGCTCATCGCCCTGGTGATGGGTAACGCCACTCTCCAGCAGCAGGTCACTGCCGCGTTGCTGAACTACATCACAACAGAGCTCCGATCCGAGGTGCGCTATGCAGACTGAGCCGTGACTAAGTGTGGACTTTTAAGGATCATCGCCTCCACCCATAAAACCACATCCAGACCGAGCTTTTAGGAAAAGCTGTGAATCATGAATGTTTCACTTTGAAGAAAGATATTGTACTTTTTTCCCCCTACCAAATTCAAATCTATAAATTGCAATGAATTGTTATAGATCAAGCTTTCCGTCAAGTTGTTGTTGTTGTTGTCATAGTTCTGGTCTATTTCAGCCATCAAAGTCTAGGTAGTAATTTCTGCATAACAAAGATAAGATGCATCCAAAAAAGAACAATAGCAGCTCCACAGTGAATAGTGGGGGGATTTAACAGTAATGTTTTTGTGCAAGAGAATGTCAATTTCCTCCGCTTGTTAAACTCTAAAATATTCTTTTAGGACTTCAAATAAAATAAACTTTTTAAACTACTGTGTACGTAGTGAAGCACAATTATACAACAGGGGGGTATTCCAGAAAGCGGGTTATGTGCAAACTCAGAATAAGTTAACTCTGAGATGAGGGAAACTCACAGTTTTCCGTTCTAGATAACGGTAACTGAAACTGAGTCAATCACCAACAGACTCTGTGAACATAACCTGCTCGCTGGCAGGTTCACTACAAGAAACCCAGAGTTTCTACCCGTCTCCTCCCACATGGAGAAAGCTCATTGGATGGCCCATTCCTACTTGATCCAATGGACATCGAAGCCTTAGTGATTCAAAATGCTTTACGTCGCGAGAGTCCTCCGACTCAGATGAGACGTTTTATAATTTCCAGAGGAATATCTGTTAGAACGCTGCCGCTTTTCCTCACACGGTATCATTTACCTAAACAACATTATCCAGCCATATAACACCAACCACACACACCGCGGACATGCACTCCCATCAGAGCACATTTTATGCATCGCTCTACGTTTTTTTGCAAATGGTAGTTTTCTTTATAACATCGGGGATGCAGAGCACTTTGGCAAGGCAACAGTATGTAGAGCTGTGAGGAAAGTGTTACCCTCGCACTGAAACGCCTGTTACCCGTGATGGTGGCGTTTCCCGGACACAAACCTCCAAGAACCATCAAAGAAGGAATCCCACAGGATTGCAGGTATGGAATGCCGTTTTAGCCACAATTAAATAAATAAATGAATAAATATATGAATAAATAAATAAATAAACACTTGAAATACATCGTGAAATAAATAAATGAGGCAATAAATATGAAATACATTTAATTATTTCATGGTACTTATATTTAATAAGTCCACATTTATTTATTCAAAGACACTTTTATTTCATAATGCCTTTGACTTAAATTTATTTATTTATTTCACGATGTATTTCAAGTGTGTATTTATTTATTCATGTATTTATGTATTTATTCATTTATTTAATTGTGGCTAAAACGGCATTCCATATGAAGGTGACTGATTATAAATCATATATTCTATTATTTTAAATTATTATGTACATTCTGCTGCGACCTCAGACTGGGCTCAGTAGCTTTATTAGCTGTCATTTTGCAGGGCTTCCAAATGTGATAGGATGCATAGATGGGACACATATTCCTATTACTGCGTTTGCAGTAGATGAAGGGGACTATGTAAATAAAAAATCATTTCACAGCATCAATATCCAGGTGTGTGACCTACCATCTTAAAAATATGTACATTACAATACAACTAATGTAATTCTCTGCATTGTGAAGATCATATGTGATGCAGCTTACCTCATCACAGATGTTGAAGCCAAGTGGCCTGGTTCTGTGCATGATTCCCTACTGGGAGTGTAGTCTGAGCAACATATTTACACAAGGTAACCGGTAACCAGCCACCGGTCGACCACTGTTTTGGCTGAGGCCCAGCTCCTCCGCCTCCGTCAGAGGTGGTGCAGGTGCCCCTCACCCTTTTTTGCGTCTGCCTTCTTTCTGATGGCTGAGCAGGACTCAATATTTCTTAGTTTTTTAATTAGTATTTTAATGAGTGTTGGTTTAGGCTACAGTGTCACATTTTAAACGACTTCGATAGGTATAAAATAAACATGTGTCTGTACGTGTTTCTTAAGTGGGGTATTAAGTGAAAAGACGTGTAAAAACAACATTTTAGTCACTGAATCAATATTTACTTTAATAGCCTAAGTCAATTAAGTCAATAGCCTAAGTCAATTTAAAATAATGAATTAAATGAAAGTGAGGTGCAATTATAGCCTAGCAATATATGCCATACCTTTTGAAATTATGTTTTTATATTTCATTTTTAGCTGCTTCCGGGTCCTTTTTTCCCCCTGTTGGATTGCACCTAAATGAAAATCAGATTTCATTCCTACTTATATTCATAACTAGAGGCTGCTACGATCTTACGGTTAAATGTTACGTCAATGGAATAGTACATTCCAACTTACGCGTTGACTCGGGCAGCATTGTTTCCCCCCCATGCAGTCTCTCCCTCTCCTTCGCTGCTGCCGCTGTATTTCATTTGCGGCGAAATACACGCTCACATTCACCGTAGGCCTGCAGAAGGACCTCCAACTCCACCGCAGTGAAATGGCTCTTTTGTTGTCTGTTGTCATGGTGACTCGTGGTATTGGGGCTCCATAGATGGCTTTTTCTAATCGTCACACACACGCTTAACTCAAGGTGAACATACCCAGAGTCGATTGAACTAACGCAGATCAGCTGTTCTGGAACCGGATACTCAGAGTTTCTTATCTCAGAGTAAGTCAACTCGGAGTTCAGGGAGAGACTCAAGAGTTTGTTGAACGTCCTTTCTGGAATACCCCCCTGGACAATCACTTGAGTGGCGTTTCACTACGGACACGTGCGTTGCAGACGAGGCTGGTACCATCCATGCCCAGAACTATCTAAGCAACAATGTCTCTGGCATGGTCGTGTTCATCGCCTTATGAAGACGTGTGACACTGTTGCCAATAAACAAGTATTCTTTTGCACTTATTCCTATAGTATATCCTGTGTTTATTAAATGCTGACCCTGTTTGGCCCTCAACGTAGTTCCAGTTTTTGACTTTGCCCCACACCTCTCCAGTCATAAACTACCCGCCCAGAAAGGTAACGCTGACCCATGAAATGGCCAACCTCCTCTCGTGCAGCATTCAGAGTTACCAATGGTACCCTCAAGTCTTCTGATAGAGGGGAAAGGATGTTTTTTTTAATCACATGTATTGTACTGGCTGTCACCTTTTTGCTACTATGTGGCCCAACAACGACTGAAACATTCCTTGAGGTGATCTAGTCTCCCTGTATCCCAACTTTGCTTTAATTTAAGGCTTTCAATATATGTACACACAAGTCAAGTGGGTTTGAGATGCTTAAAGTCACAGGAGCCAAGTACGTGGCCTGAACAAAAGTGATCCTCTGATAAATGGGACGCCACCCAGGCAACAGGTCAGTGCAGCTCCTTTAGGTCACGACTAAAGGACCTTTGTTCGACCCTCCTAACAATATTTTAACATGTCAGCACAAATCTTCATGGCTCTTCTTGCTGCACATTATAGCACTATGTAGCTCGATTCAATCAAACCAACGACCAGTCTGCCTCGTTTCTTTAATATGTCTACAAAAGCTCATATGTTCTCTGAGCACAGTGACTTTCCCGAGTCTTGCTTTTCCAACAGAACGGTTGTTTTTATGTCAAGCATCAAACACACAATCAAGGATCATGGTAAAAGTACACTTTTTATAAAACAGAAAACACACCATACATTATTGAAATGTAGAAACGTTAACAGTTTGGCAGTGCTCTGTAAATAAGGGTTCATTTAGGTGCACGTATATCTGACACAGGACTCTTTGTATTTGATGGCTGGTCCTGTCACAGGCACCGCGTGGACCTTCCTCCACAGCTGGGTCAGCACCGGGTCCTCATCGTTCTGCTTGTTTGGGGCTACGCATAGAGGGGCGCTACGTGAAATAAATGACATCACACTCAGTATCTGGGAACACAATCACACAAAGGTTCCACTTTGCTGTTAATCTCAGATTCCCGTTTCGATCAGAGGGCCTGAATGATGCGCGTAAACGTTGTGCACGTGTAGCTCAAAAAGACTTACAACGCAAAATGCAGCCTTTTTGAGACTTGTGACACTGAAGTGAAGATCTCGTCTAAACGTGTGTGTATGTGTGTGAGAGAGAGAGCGTGTATGCAGGCCACCGAGGAATCCATGGCCCTTTGATGGGTCCATTTCTCGTTTATCTTAACCTTTAAATGCAGGAGAGAATTTTTTTTTAGATCACCGTTAGAAAATTGACCCCCCCGACCCACACTTCTGTTCGTCTCAGCGCTCCCGCAGCTCTACTTAACTATCAAGTGCAAAATGGTCGAGAAGTCTTTTGAAGCTTCCCATTTTGTGCATCCATAAGTGTCATAAAAGGAGACCACTGGTTACCTTACAATGCCACTGAGACTTCCACCCAACTCAATCTCATTAATGGTTTCATGGAGAGCAGCAGCAGCAGAGCGATGGAACTGAAGTGCTCTGAAGTGTGCAGAAGTGTGGAGCCTCAGAGGCTGCAACATCCGGGCCCAGGTGCTCAGTGCGAGCACACAAGGCCGCTTCAAAGCAGTGATTCATTAGTAAAGCTAGGTTTCACTTAATTTACATGTGGGTTAGTGAAATAAAAAAGAAAAGAATTTATACTGTACAATAGAATAATTCTATCTGAAGGACAGTGGCAGGTGCTGTGATGAGTCTAAAACTGGTCGGAGAGGAGATCACACAGTCGCTGGGACACGGACTCCCTGCTGGTCCGTAGGGTAAGACGGTACATCTGAATAGGACACAAACACAACGTTGGACCGGCTATATGAAGGTTCAATACAAGGATGAATTAGAGTGTGTGTGTGTTTGCCTCTTTACCTCTGCTTGCGCGTTGGGTTCTAGTCGGAGGAGGCAGCCCACCTGAGTGCTCTTTGTGTGAATCACTCCAGCTCCGACGAAGTTTGTGGGATTGGGATCCACCCCATCCAGCAGAGCCACACCAAACCCTATGATCTACAGAAGAAGTAAAAAAACAAGCTTCATCTTCATCACCCTGCAAGGCCGCTGCGCTCTATAGGAACAACAAGTAACCCAGCATCTAGAGTTATTAAAAGTAGGATGGGAGGCAGAGCCTTCAGTTATGAACAGTGTTGGGCAAGTTACTTAAAAAAAGTAATTACTTATAGTTACTCACTACTTGCTCAAAGAGTAACTGAGTTAGTAACTAAATTACTCTACAATAAAAGTAACTCGTTACCAGGGAAAGTAACCATTTGCGTTACTGTTAAAAAATTAGAGTTGCTTACAACTGATGTCAACAAAGTTTTTGCTCCTGGATATAATAATCACGTGCGCGTTCTTGCCTTTGACGGCAATGAATTTGAAATAGTGGTTATATCTCCACCTTGAAAATACTGTAGCGTGTCTTAAGTTCATAAATGTGTATATGGTTCTGATTACTCTATTACTTGGGCCAGGGTTGGGGTACTGCTCCTTCCGGCGTAATGTGTGTAGTTTTTGGCTCTTTATTGGCACAGAACATTACAACTGGTGTCAGAAGAAAACTTAGTCGGATGCTAATAACGTAGTCGACCGTTCGGGCATTGACGGACTTCTGTTTGGAGGACGCTCTTTCTGGTGAAGATGGAGCATTCTTTTGGCAGAGGTTTTTATGTCAAGAAGGAGGAGGAGGGCAACGAGTACGGATATTCTCGTCCGGTTCAAGGGCTGGGAGGACAACGTTTTTCCGTGGACAGTCTACCCAACAAACACAAAACGTTAAGTTAACATTAGTTTATGATTCCATAAAGGTTAGTTCGAACCAAACCATTGAGGGAACGTCCCCTAAGGGTATTATAACTTTTATGCATTTTTTTTATTGAAGTTATAAATCCCATAAATTTCTAATATCTAATAATGCATTCCTGCTCATGTGGTTAGCTTAAAGTAATAATAAAATTGGAATGCAAGGTTGCAACGTGTAGGGAAGGGAACGTACCAACCGTTAGCTAATGTCAGGAGAACAATATCTAAAGGTTGCAACCGTTAGCTAACGTCAGGGGAACGCGTTATATAACCTGAGCGAATCAACAGCTAATTTTACGTCTGTGAACCAAACGCTAACGTTACTCTTATCAAAAGCTGACGTTGAGAGAACGTTTTGGGAACCATAAATTGTTAGCTGAGAAGGAGGGGAGATGAAACGTGAGTTACAGCCACCAACATCCGCTGGGCGTCCTGGCTTAGCGACTGCTAGCGCTGAAGCTAGCTACACGGCCCGCGGAAAACTGCCGCCCGGGAACGTGTATGAACATAACGTAAACAAAGACGGCGGCGCCCATGGAGAGCAAGTGCCGCAAGGCATAAAGACGCCGAAATATGCGGGGAAGTCGGACTAGGAGGCTTTTCATGCTCAGTTCGAGAGTAACGCGAGTAACAAACTCATTTACATTTTAGTAATTGTAACTGCGTTACTGGATTAAGAAAATAATTTGTTACAGGCTTGTTACCGCTAAAAGTAGTGGAATTACAGTAACGCGTTAGTCCCAACATTGGTTATGAAGCTCCTCTTTTGTGGAATCAGCGTCCACTTTCAGTCCGGGGGGCAGATTCAGTCAGTTCCTTTAAGATAAAGCTTATATCTTTGCTTATATTTAGGGCCGGCTTAGGTTTGCCTGGAACAGCTCTTAGTTACGCTGCTATAGGCTTAGACTGCCGGGGGACTTCGTAGTACACACCGAACTCCTCTCTCACTTTCTCCTTCTACAATAATTCACATTCATTAAAAGGCACATCACTAATTCTGAGATTAAGAGAAAAGCTGATAAAGAGATACAATTAGATTTAGTGAATGAAGGAATGTTGGTGAGTGTTTTACCTTGGCATTGGTAACATCTCTGTCCATTGGGTGTTTGGCTTTGAAGATTGTTTGAACCTCTTGCTGAGGCCTGAGGACACAGAGAGGAGAGAGAGAGAAGATGACTGATCTCCAGGAGGACACCAACACGATGCCAGCATAGAACTGACCTTCACACTCACATCCAGAGTGGCGTTTCACTTGGAATTAGTTACAGCTGAATAAATCTGCCACTGACAGAACCAAAGGATGAAAGCACGTAAACATAAGAAGGCAGCTCAGCCAGTGTGATGAACAATGTTCACACCAGGAGAGACTTTACCGACTACCAACCAGATCCCAAATAGAAGTAGCTACATGTGGCTCGTGTTCAGTTTAAGACTAGCTAATGCTGCAGCTACACAGAGCTGTGAGGAGCGACACACAGTTAGGAGGCCAAATATGCCTTTGGGATTGTAGAGTGAAACGTCCCTTGAAGAATTGACCTTCTGATAAACATATTGACATATTGTCATATTGTATGACCTAAGCAACTCACCGACCACTCAGCAATAAAACAACATTGTGAGTGGCGTCGCCATTTCAAACAATGAACGAGCAGCTGACAGGAAGCACACTGAGCCTTACAGTCCGAGCTGCTTCCAGCGCTGGAAGAAGTCCTGGGAGATCATCTCTGTGGGCTGAAAGAACTTATTCAGCATCACAGGGAGTTTCACCGCAATGTTCTGAAGAGCCCCGCCGTATCTGTTTGCACATACACACACACATTAGCACATGGAGCTAACCTAAACGTGTGGAGGGCAAAGTACACATCCAGACACCCACCTGAACTGGATATCAAGTACCGGTGCGTCTGTGAAATCGGACACACACTCAATGTTGAGGATCTGCTGCAGCTGCGCACCGCCTTCTACCGTGGGATCGACCGGCTTGGCGTGGATATTCAGCTGTGGAGACTGAGTCAAGGAGACACAAACCACACTACTGATTGTGTACTCTCCTTAAAATGCACGGCTGCACTGAAAGGATATGAGTCCTGAGAGCGTCACTGCAGCTGAGCGATGACGAGAAGCCGAGGAACTGGGTGGGTGTCTTGTTGCCGAAGAACACATATATGCGACCTGTGAGAGATATGTCATTCATTCAGCCACTGGCATCCCGTAATACTAATCCCATCTCCATCCTCAGACTCCGCTCATACTGTACTGGGTAGTACTGTGCTGCATCTGCTCACCCAGGTTCTGCCTGTACTCCGCCTTCAGTCCGATCTGCAGCAGCTGGTTCTCAAAGAGAACGCCGTTGTTCTTACAAACAAACCTGCAAACCAAACACACAGTTACAAAGAGTAGCAGCCCCCTGTCTCTTCCTCCTCCACATGACTTGGCTAGGCCCTCCAAATGTAAAGAAATAAATAATGGCATAAACCCCCCCTTGCGGTCAGTATTTAGTCTGTGCGCATGTGTCCCCATCAGGCTGCCACAGCAGGACCCCTTTGCTGACGGGTCATGTTCTAGCTCGCTCTCTTTTCTTGTAGGCGGAGAAGCATCGGGAGCGGGACGCTGCTGCCACTAGGCGTCACATGGACATGGTGATGTGCACGGACACAGCCTGATGCCCCACAGTGTTGCAAGGTGTCTTGTTGTTCTTTTGTCTTTGTGTAGCTGGAATACTGATGAAACAGACTGAAGCTCCCAGACACAAGTCTTGAATAGACACATAAACAGGAAGCGGGTGATCTCACTGTGGCATCGACTAGCTCAAAGCTTTATTGGCTTCTAATTTAGATGACTTTCTTCACTAAAAGGCAACGAGGTGAGGCCAGGAAACATTCAAGATAAAGCTGCTGCCCACCACCCATCACCTACGGAGGATAACAGTGCCCAAACACATGAACTCTCTCTTTCCATACATCTAGTTCTGAAAGGCCCAAAGCGCATTTTTGGAGTACGCGTTTGCTAAATTGGAAGAAACTCCCTTGAGGCGCGACTGACCTGATCAGATGGACATACGGCACCAGTCAAAGGTTAGGACCTACTTTCTCAATGAATGAAAACCTTTGACTGGAAGTGAATATACAACCCCAAAACCCAACGCCGCACGCAGACATCCTACAGGACACTGGAGAGGAGGATTTAGGATACAGACGCCTTTGTGGGTTGGAATGATTTTGCTTTCATGTAAGCGTTTCCAGTAACACTTGATGCAACGGGCACTACTCACACGTCCTGCTACTCATCAACCTAGTTCCCAACAGGGTCCCACCTGGAGAAGTTGTTCTCAGACACATCTGCGGATGCCGGGGTGGAGCTGTCCAACAAGACATCAACGAGCAGACTGGCTCCGGCTGAAGGGGCGGAGTTCAGATTGAGCAGATCTGTGAAGGGGTGGGAACCCTGGCAGGCCAGATCAAGAAACATCCACTTACACAACATGTAGTGTCGACATCTGCACCAATAGCTCAACAGAAATGGATTAGTTCCTTCATAGAAATCCCTTCATCCATTGAATTCCCTGCTTTCTCAAGCTAGAACCGTAAGTCAAACTTAAGTCAAACAGCTTGAACTCACCTCATCAAATATGCACGTTAACGACACGACAGCTGCTGTTAAACACTTCCCCATGTGGTTGGTGGACTAAGACACGGCGTTGTTATTGACCCACTAATCTCACACTACACACTCAAGGAGCTGATGGTCAGAAGAAAATCGCAACTCTTATTAACGTGTAGTCTCGTGACTCCACCTTTAAAGCTACACAGGGCTGGAGTAACGGTTTGGGGGTGTGGTTGGCCCCGACGCGCAGCCCTTGCTTGTACAATACTATTTATAATGTCGCTGGTAACCGTAAGTAAATAGCTGCCTTTCAGCACTATATAGTTGTGGGTCTCATTTCAGTAATCTAGAGAAAGAAATAGCTGAAATGTCAACTAAAGGTGGCGCAGTATGCAGTGATATGGAATGCGGGGCTGTACATCATCGCTGCATAATGCCCCAATCAGAGCACGGATTATAATGCACTGTAGCGCGTGGAGATTCATTTGTCAGAAGTAACTAAAAGCAATCAAAAACTTCAGTGTAGGTTTGTGTGAATAGGAACAAGGTAAGGGGAAGGAAGATGACTGATATCATGTGTGCCTGCCACTCAGGTGAAAAGAAATCCTTTAATGGCGGTACCATGGTCCCAGAAGCAAGCAGGGTGGGACTGGAAGAGGCAGGGCGAGGTCTGTTGGTCATCAGTGAAGGAGAAAACTGATGGAGGAAGCCCAAGAAAAGAACAGAAAGAGGAGAACAGGGAAGCAGAGAAGACCAATAAAAGGGGTTGTGTTCTAGGGATGGACGCACATGCTCAACAGCTCCTACCTTGTCCGAGCCTTCAGTGCCCTCACTGTGCTCGGCGCTGCCGTTCACATTCCAACGGGCATCGTCGATGTCAGGCAGGTTTCCTGGGCCCTTCTTCCTCTTCAGCTTTGCCAGGATCGACGACTCTCTCTCTGGGAACGGAGGCATCTCTTCCAAGACCGTGGCCTGTGGGAGACACTCGGGTATAAATGAAACCTGGCCAATGTAGACAGCCACTGACAAACGGCATATAAAGCATATGACCCCGAACAGTAGGATACTAAGGCTACGTTCACACTGCAGGGCTTAATGCTCAATTCCGATTTTTGGAAGGCCGTTTACATTTCTAATTAAATACGACCTATATGTGATCTCCTGTGTGAACGTGAAATGACCCAGAAGTGACCCGCATGCGCAGCGGTCAATGACGTCACTTGTTAACTAACATGGATATCAACAGTGGAGTGATATCACAGCATATTAGACATTCTCTGGTGATATTAAACATATTGAAGTTATTTTGCCAATGGAGCCAGTAGTTACAATCTTCTTGTTTTACGAAAAAAAAAATTAAATAGAGGAGAGCGTGGTTTTTAGCTCTGGCGTTTTGTGGAGCAGTGGTAGCAACGTCGGTACAAGAAATGTGTCGGTGCGGAGTCGCAGCCAGGAGTGGTGGGATACTGATGTGAGTTGCTTCAAGAACACCGAATTAATCAGCAAGTTCTGAATGTCCAGATACACCTTTGATTACGTTTGTGAGCGCCTTCGATTAACTCTGTCATGGGAAGAGACACGTCTGCGGCGGCCCATTATGACGTTTGGCGAGTATCAATGACGTGCAGGTCGGATACATGCGACCTGGCAGTTCAGACTGAAGTTACATTTAAAAACATCGGCTACGTATCGGAATTGGGTCCACATACCCAAGTGGCCTGGGTCGCATTTGAAAAGATCGGTTCTGTGTCGTTCAGACACAGAATCTAAAAACATCAGATACAGGTTGCATAGGGGCGAAAAAAATTAGGTTGTTTCAGCCTGCAGTGTGAACGTAGCCTAAGAAGGCTTCTTACCACTCACATTCAAATGAAAACTGGTTGTGAACTAATGTTACAAGAGGGCTTTTTTAATGCCACCACCTAGAAGTGTGTGTATTCGGTGTAGCACGAGGCAATCTAGAGTGTGAGTGAGTTTAAGAGTGTGTAGCGGCGTTCCTTCGGTGACTGAAAATAACGCATTCCATCACACGGTAGAAAAACTGCAGTAGTGCCTAATCAGCTCATCTCGGTGTGACCTGCTGCAAACAGGACGTTAATATAAGCAGGAAAATAAAGGGGGGGGCGTGATGCCGACATATAAACCAATATACTATGTCCCAATTAAACAATACACACACTTCGTGCTCTTACAGAGGGTAAAAGTATTTGTATCTCAAAGAGGGAGCGCAACAGAAAAAGTCAGAAAAACAATGGCTCATGTATCCATCAGTAGGGAGCAGGCACTAACCAATATGTCGGTGCTGGCAATGCAGCTGAGCCTCAGGTACTCGATGGCCCTCTGCTGAAGCTCCACGTCGGCGTTGCGGAGCTGGCTGTCTGAGCGCAGGACGTCTTGGATCGTGGCCTTTACCTCTGGAAACAAGTTAATGAACTTGATGTAGGCCGACAGCAGCAGCGCCCGCGTCGGCACAGAGCACAGGTGGAACTTTGAGTGGAGGAGATCAAACTGGACCAGAGGGCTGGAGGAGGAGACCAAGAACATTGAAGTCAATGTTGCTCTCAGTAGAGCCGCATGGCTACACACCGCTGAACGGCACCACAGGTGAATAGATTTTCAAAAGGGGGGTGTTCACCTGGAGCGCGAGTCACCAGCAATAAGGTTGCCGAACTCTCCCAGGATGTAACCCCCCACCTTGACCAGGTTCTCATGACAGGCAGGAGCCTGCAGCGCCTATGAGTGTTCACAAAGCATGACAACGTTAGGAATACGTACGCTCGTATACTATAATAGTCCATGTGACCAACAACCAGACGAACCCTCACTGGCTCTCAAAAGGGAAGCCTCAGACGTTTAGCTGAAGCACTGAAGAGCACAACATCGACACCAACCCACAGAAAAACATTGCTAACAGGTGGTAAAGGGTACAATATCAGATTTGTATCCATCTGTGAGAGAGAGGGAATACATTAGGTTGCGATGTGTCAGAGGTATGAATGGTAATGGTCCCACATCACCAACAGAAACGGGACTCGACAGAAGGTTCCCTTTCAACTCTTTCTACATTTTTACTTTTCAGGCCCACATTTGTAAAAGGAATTTTCTGCAAAGCTTGGCATTCAAAAGAAAGTACCAGCTTGATTTTGATGGCTTCCTGCAATATATATATACGCACTGGCCACTTTATTAGGTACACCTTGCTGGTACCAGTTGGACCCCCTTTTGCCTTTAGAACTGCCTTAATCCTTCGTGGCATAGATTCAACAAAGCACTGGAAACATTCCTCAGAGAGTTTGGTCCATATTGACATGTTAGCATTACACAGTTGCTGCAAATTTATTGGCTGCACATCCACGATTTGAATCTCTCGTTCCACCACATCTCAAAGGTGCTCTATTGGATTGAGATCTGGTGACTGTGGAAGCCTTTTGAGTACAGTGAACTCATTGTCATGTTCAAGAAACCAGTCTGAGATGATTCTCGCTTTATGACATGGCGCGTTATCCTGCTGGAAGTAGCCATCAGAAGATGGGTATACTGTGGTCATAAAGGGATGGACATTGGTCAGCAACCAAACTCAGGTAGGCTGTGGCGTTGACACAATGCTCAATTGGTACTAAGGGGCACAAAGTGTGTCAAGAAAATATCCCCCACATCATTACACCACCAGCACCAGCCTGAACCGTTGATACAAGGCAGGATGGATCCATGCTTTCATGTTGTTTACGCCAAATTCTGACCCTACCATCCGAATGTCGCAGCAGAAAGCGAGACTCCTCAGACCAGGCAACCTTTTTCTAATCTTCTATTGTCCAACTTTGGTGAGCCTGTGCAAATTGTAGCCTCAGTTTCCTGTTCTTAGCTGACAGGAGTGGCACCCGGTGTAGTCTTCTGCTGCTGGAGCACATCCGCCTCAAAGTTCGACGTGTTGGGCGTTCAGAGATGCTCTTCTGCATACCTCGGTTGTGATGAGTGGTTATTTGAGTTACTGTTGCCTTTCTATCAGCTCGAACCAGTCTGGCCATTCTCCTCTGACCTCTGGCATCAACAAGGCATTTGCGCCCACAGAAATGCCGTTCACTGGATATTTTCTCTTTTTCGAACCATTCTCTGTGAACCCTAGAGATGGTTGTGCGTGAAAATCCCAGTAGATCAGCAGTTTCTGAAATACTCAGACCAGCCCGTCTGGCACCAACAACCATGACACGTTCAAAGTCACTTAAATCACCTTTCTTCCCCATTCTGATGCTCGGTTTGAACTGCGGCAGATCGTCTGGACCAAGTCTACATGCCTAAATGCATTGAGTTGCTGCCATGTTTGGTTTGATTGGCTGATTAGAAATTTGCATTAACAAGCAGTTGGACAGGTGTACCTAATAAAGTGGCCGGTGAGTGTATATATAGAATGATGGGGGGAAAAAGACATTTCTGTTGTTAAACGTGCACCCCAAAGTGAAAGTGGGAGGATGATGCAGAGTTGAGTTGGCCCCATGTGACTAAACCCAAACGTGGCTTTACAAACAGTGGCCACTGTAGTAGCTTGTCGCACATTGGATCCTCCTGGTGCCACATGGACGAGCTTGCTAAGACAAATCTTAGTGTGTCCTCACCTCAAACACGGTCTTGGCTGCGTAGCCCTGGACGTCGTCTCGGTTTATGACGATCTGGATGACGCGGTACCACACCTCCTCGCTGACGTAGTCGCCGGCGATGCGGATTAGGTTGAGAATGGTGTCTACGTACCAGGTATAATCCACAGCGTATTTCTCCGCCAGGATCGCCACCTTGAGCACCTGAGAGAAACAAAGCGAGCGGCTGAGTGACGGAGCCGCACAGAGACGGGGGCCCAATGGTGGAGCGGCCTGTGCTGGTGACCCACTATCTCCTCTCTGATGGAGTAGTCTGCGTTCTCCAGGTAGCTCAGCATCTCTGCCACCACCTGCTTGGAGTTGCTGCGGTCGCACATGGCGTAGAGCAGGTCCACGGCCCGCTGGCGAACGCTCACGTCGCGCTCCGTCTGGATGGAAAACAACAGGAATCATGTTGCTGTAAATACGACCAAATTGCTGAACCTTAACAGAATAGCTGGACAGGTTTCCAAAAACGTATCTGAAGGAATGTCTCACTTTAGCGTCCCAGACCACCACATAGTGGATTAGACTCGGACTAAACCCAAGCACCCGAACAGGAACAGAATCAAATGACACTCCGCTGAAAGAGGACTCGCCTTGAGAGATTTGATCACAGTGTCTATGTGCGTCTTCACGGCCTCGTGGGAGAACTCGGAGCTGGCCAGCGTGCACATGCTCTCCAGAGCCAAGTAACGCAGGTTGGTCTCCCTGTGCTGCAGAAACTGGCCCAGCTGGTTGCAGGCTCGGACCAACAGGGTGGGCTCGCTGCAACAGACAAGATACAATGACTAGCGGCAGCGTTGCTAGGCAACACACACTGGGCAACGATGGATGGGAAATAATGCTGTCTAGGCAAGTCTAAAGAGGAAGTTTTAATGCAGTGTTACGGGAGGACTGAAAGAGGTGCATCATGTAGGAGGCGGATGTTCTTCGCTGCTCTAGAACACAGCAAATGTTGCCAACCTGTCGTAGTGGATGATGAGGGCGATGGCTTCAAACAGAACGGCGTTCTTGGCGTTGGAGTGCTGCACCTTCTTGGACTTGGGCGGCTCCTGGGCTTTGTTGAGGATGGTCTCCAGACACTCCGTCAGGCGACTTCGCAGCGCCGCATCCTCTGCAGGGACAAAGAGGATGTTCTGATCTCCTCACAGTACAACGCTTCTCGCTAGCTGGGTTAAGCGCTTTGATGCGTTTCCAGGTTTCCTTTAAGAAGCATCACCGCTCCCCCTTTTCCTGTCTCTCTTCAACTGGTATTTCCAATAAAAACAGACACAAAAGCCCCCCACACGCTTTCGTGGAGGGGTTGAACTGTGGTTGATCAACATTCTTGCTCAGCAGCCACTGTGTCTAGTGGTTTTCCAAAGATACTAGTCACCAGTTTTGTTGCTGGGATATTACGTTTTATTTCATTAAAGTTGACTACAGTTTGCTACAATTTACGTGAAGTAGATTTACAATCCTTTCAACTGTAAATCTATAAATATGTACAGTTTCAGTGTGTAAAGATCCTTTTGTATGAAAACACATGGCACTGATTAAGACAGAAGGAGTAGCTCATTGTGTACTAGTGGTGCAGAGGCATCCACTGTCTGTTTAGTCCTATTGCTTTTGACGTGGCAAATGGAAATCTCATGGTCCTTTATTGTTTCCACCGTGAAGTTGCTCCTCACAACTACTAAACTGACCCCTTTGAACCTTTCACTCCCACCCGTCCTCCTATCAGTGCAATACATCATTTTCTTTGCTGGACGTCCACTTTTCATTGAACAGCCTTTCTTTTTCTTTCTTTTTTTGTCACCAGCTGGTTTTCCTTCACCTGCTCTGAGCCCCCACATCCTCTCATTGCCCTGAGCAACCACCTGTCCCGTTGCTTAGTAACGAGCGTATACATACATACATACTTGGTTGCCGTTTTATTCTCACGGTATGCGTGTGGATGGGTTAAAATGTGTGTGTCTCGAGAACCCTGCAATGAGGTGGTTATTTTAGAGCACGCAGCAGGCAGGTGCATGTGGATCTCTGCTGTTAAACGAGTCTAAACTAAGGAGGTGGGCACTCATGTCGCCGCGCTGCGTAGTCCGTTTACATGAACTCCCCGCTGCCACCGCCGGGACCGAGCGTTCTGGGTTCGTGGACGATGCGCTGATGTTAATAGCACATTAATAACCGCCTCCCCCCCTCAACCACCCTTTTGCCTATACGGCAACACTGGAGGGACATACCATGTGTCGCTATGCTAAGCTATACACATCCTATCCTAAGCTATGCTATTCCAGCCCTGAACTCTCAGAACCATAAATAAATAAATAAATAAATAAATAAATATGGAAACAATATCCATTTTCCAGGATATTAACATTTAATATCGATGGTTTCAGACAACTTATCAAACAGTGTCCATGAACGGGACTGTAACATACCAGGTGGAGTGTAGCACTGTAGCAGGCGTAGCAATTTGACGGACAACCACGGCGCAGCAACAAAGTAGTAGGTGTAGTCTTGTAGGTCAATGGACGCCGAGGTCACAATCTGGTCAACAGAGAACAAGGTTCCACAATCACACTTCTCCCTGAGCTCTGTGAGACCAGGACCCTTGTGTGAAGTCACAGAGAGACACCCACCCTACTGAGCCTGGCCACCGCCAGGGCGATGGATGTTTTGAAGTCCTCGGGACTCTTCTGGGCCAGAGTGGTGATGAGGCTGGCGGCCGCTGTCACCACTCCCTGACGACAGACACAGCAAACACAGCGATCAGACCAGGCTCGCACTACTGGAGTGTCTACGTCCATACATACCACATACTAATTCTACGCAGTGCTTTTCCAGTTGTGAGCAGCTCCTTTCCTTTAGTAGGCATACTTATTGCTCGATTTACTCACGTCCCTACGGTGAACACATCCAGTCAAAGGGTTCGGGCTGTTTTGAACACTGCAGTCGGTTTAAAAGAAGTGACAAAGAAAAGTATTCTTACGCAGTTTGGCCTTTTGACGGCGCAGCACGACTCCTAAAGAGGTACGATCCGAACCCTGACCCGTGTACACCTACACACTCACAAGCGGCTCAGTATCGGTACGTACGCTGGCACCTAAAGCCTCACCAGGTGCTGGTCATTGAGCAGATGGACCACTCGTGCTGTCCACTCCCCCATGGGGACCAGGTCAGGGGACGTCCTGTTGAGCCGCAGCAGACACAGTGCTGCACTCTGCTTCACGCTGTCCATGGTGTCTCTGATGGAGGCAAGCACATGGCGGCTTCCTTCATCCCAATGCATTCTAAATGGTATCATTACCCTCATACCCTAATGTCATCAGCAGTCCGCACGAGTCATAAAGTGATAGTTTGGATTTTAGTAACTACCTACTTTGGCTGATCTAAACCCTATAAAAACAAACTTGCAAGTCTATTTTCTTTGAAGAGTGTCGATGGACATGATGATTCAGAACAAAAGGGCTAAACCTGGCATAAATAGACAAGAAAAATTAACCGTCACCTAATATTATTCCATCAACAAGTCCATGACTGCAGTTTTCATTTGCTCATGTGGACGGTGCACGCAAGCCTCTGATGACGTGGTGGTGGCGTTCAATACCCAACAATCCCAACTTTGTTTGTGTTAATGTTCATGTACAAACCCTGCCACCAAGATGCTGGGAATCTGAGAAGCAAACGCCTCAGCCATTTCTCTGCTGCCCACATTAGCGATGCAGTGCAGGGCCAGGTTCATGAAGGTGGGGTTGCGGCTGCTCAGGTCATTCTTGATGCCGTTGTTGATGAGGCGGATCAGGTCGCTGTTGGAGTTCACCAGCACGGAGATGAACAGGTAACCCTAGAAGGCAGAAAGTTGATTCAAAGCACAATTCCCCCATAAACAGGAGACACCATCAGGTTACTTCTACCACGCCCCTTTGCACAAACATATCTGCAGGACCACTAAGACTGGATCAACACGAGGGCCGACTTACAATCTGTTTCTCCGTGTACTTGTTGGAGCTGAGCAGGTTGACAGCCTCCATGTGTCCAAAGTCGATGTCATGGCCCAGAAGAAAGATGAAGAGCAGCTTGCAGACATACTTTTTCTTACTGTAGCCGTCAAGAGCCTTGTCTCCTATTCACACAAATACATTTCAAAAAAATATGACCGTGGTCTGATGTTGCCATATCAATACAATGGGCATTACATTTATTTACACCAAACTAGTGAGTAATTAAAATCACTTTTATGGCGATATCATCAAGGGTAATCCATCCGACTTCAAACTGTTTAAGCATTAATCAGTCAAAATGATAGCGGTCCGTTTAAAAAGGTTCATTATTAACACCCCCACTGAAAACTGTTCTGTTTGCAGCAGCTCAACACAAAGGAGAACGTTTTCATCGCAGCAACATGTTGGAGATTAATTAGTCCTAAAGTGAGTAACATAAATACATTGCAACCCAAAGGTTCATGTACAAAAGCTTAGCAAAGAGCAAGCTGAAAGGAGCAGCGAGCACACGGAGCGCCTCTCCTCTCGTCGGCCTGCGCAGGGTTTGGCTCAAAGAGCTCAACTCAGTTTGAGGAGATGGGCAGGATGCGCCTAGCAATGTCTGCAAGCCCTCTGCTACAAAGCTTTCTGCTGTTGGGTTAGATATTTATTACCAAACTTGAACTACCACCGATATAGATGCTGGGTCTAATATGAGGGGCCGGAGGGATCACACAGAATACGCAACGCCCAGCTCAGCGCAGAATGGGGTTTACCATAAGTTTACAACCTCAGGGGCCTTAGCAGTCCGTCTGCTGGTGCGAGTCCTACGTACGCGCATATACGGACATATTTGTGAAGAAAACTATGATTTAGCTCGTCAGAACTGTTCACCTACCTTTAAATTTGGAGCGGATATTGGCCAGTTCCTTGTTTATCCTCTTTATCTCTGCCTCTTTACTTTTACCTGCAAACAGACCAAGATATTTAACCTGTTACGTACGTACTGCAATCACACATTCAATATTCCCCTTGCACAGCTGTGAGAAATAAACTCTACTTGGTGGTTTCATCAAAGTGAAAGAATGTGCAACTCAGTGACTTTTGTAGAGTCCAGAGACCTTGAAGTGAGTCAACACCTACCTCCAGTTCCCTAGTCTACAGGTCAAAATGCTTGAAGAGACAGATTTGTCCTACGATATAAAATAGGTCCGTAACACTCCTCAACTGAGGTTTGAAAATCATAAGTGTCTTACCTAACAAGGGATTAGAGGATGCTTCTACACCTAAAGGAGGAACCCCCTTAGCTAACCAGGGTGACGCTAACCTCCTGTTTGGCCAACAAAAAGCAGCCCATAAAGAAGAGTGGAGCTGCATGGCGCACAGTCGGTGGCCACTTAATGAGACACAACTTCATGGTGTCGGTCAGATAGAAAACAGCCAGAATTCTCCGTGTCTCGGGTTGACATTGTAGTGATCAAACGGAAACTGAATAGCTATGGCAACACTCAGGTAAATGTAAGAGATGGGACAGGTTCCTGACTGGTTAAATGAGACAGGTTGCTGACAAGACATTGTGTAGATCAGTGCAGCGCAATCGTTGTGATGCGTCATTCCCAACAACAAGATCCAATGCCTGAGCAATGCTCTCATATGACGTCAACGTCTTCGACCTAAAGTCTCTTAGTAGAATAGAAAATGTTAACGTGTTCCCCCAAACAACAGTGTAGATCACAATCAATGGACGTTTAAATGAACTTAATATGTGGGGAGCGCAATGTTATGGATACATTTCCTAAACGAGTTTCTGAATGATTCTATAATGCTATAATGAAATGTTGGCCAATAGTAGTGTGGCAATAAAGCTGCTTACCATTGAAGACGTGCTAACGCTACCTGAAGTGCTCCTGGAGGACTTAACGGGCAGTTTAGCCACACAAATGGAGTTAAAAGTCGCGTTACGTGACGAGGGGGGAGGCTGTCCGCCCGTTGGCGCGACACTACAAACTTGAAACGCTGACTTGCACAATAAACGCGTCAGTTAAGATGTTATCTCCGGTTAGCCGTGCGGGCCACGCCCTTCGACCTGACGTTAGCCGCTGGAAGCTAGCGGCTAACGTCACCTATAGCTAGCCCACGGAGTGATCGTCCAAACCGGCCTCGGTAAATTAAAGTTCCCGTCGGGGCAACCGGGCAAAGGGGACAGGCTCAGAGGACGCGTTCTGTACGCCGCTGGTCGCGAAGCCAGTGAGCTTGTTGCAGCAGCTAGCTTGTTGCTAGCCTAACAGAGAGCTGTCTGTGGAGGGGATCAACAAACACTTACAGTTCCTGATGTCAGAGATGAACACGGCCAGGCCACGCATCCCGTCGCCTTTAGAAACCGCAGGCATGTTGTTGAGTGGGGCGCTTTCTCTTCTATACTTTTAAACAGTCCAACTATATGGAGTAACTTTGTTTCAAAGTTCGCTGCGGCAGCTCGCTCAGTAATGCGTCCGACGGGGAGCCCCGCGATGTGACCGAGACAGGAACCAGCACCGTTGCCAACTTATTTTCCGCGCAAGTTGCTAGAGCCAGGTCAATTTGTTGCTAAAGTTGCTAAATGACGTTGTGATGACGTAATAACGTAAAACTGCGTCATTACGTAGAATGCAAAATAACGTTGCTCAAATTGACTGCTAAAAAATTACAAGTGTTAGTTTAGATTTTATTTGTAGAAGTGATGGAAACGCAAGACATTTTATATGATCAGATTTTAAAAACACATTGTATTGAATTATTGAAAAGGTTACACATTATTGAACAATTGTATTTTTTTTTGTAGTTAACACAACTCTGAACAATTAGTTTTACGCATTCTATTGGTACTTCATTAACATGCTACCAAAGTAATCAAAAATTATAGATGAATAGTATGGAATGCCGTTTTAGTCACAATTAAATAAATAATTACATACATAAATAAGTGACTAAATACATGAATGAATAAATAAATGAGGCAATAAATACGTAAATATAAAATACATTTAATTATTTCATGGTACTTTTATTTAATAAGTCCATATTTATTTATTTCAAGAGACTTATTTCATAATGCCACATTTATTATATGCAAATCAGACTATCTCTCACATTCTGTTCCGCATGCAACAGAGCTGGGACAAGGGCTTCGGTGCAGCATCCCCCGGATAAAGTGATTGATTTTCGGGGTGTGGAACTTTTTTTTCTGCTTTTTTTTCTTGGACAATTGTTTGTGTTTGGCGCCGCCGCGCTAACGTTCGAGGTTCGGCGCAAGTGTATGTGGAGGTTAGCGACCGCTACCAACCAATGTGGGGTACGGTCCGGAAGTCCGCTTGCCCGGAGTCCTTCTGATAGAGGCTTAACCAGACGGTGTGAGGCCGGTAATGGCACCCGTCACACGGGGGTCCGATCTTCTCGGAGGGGGGTGGGTCTCCGAGAGGGGGCTGGCGGTGGCCCCCGGATGGCGGGTCATGGTTGCACATCGGTCAGGGACAAAATTGTCCAAGAAAAAAAAAAAAAAAAGCTCCACACCCCGGGCAAGGTTGCCCAAAGTGTCCGAAAATCAATCACTTTATCCGGGGGAGCCGCCGCACCGAAGCTCTTATCCCAGCTCTGTTGCATTCGGAACAGAATGTGAGATAGCCACGCCCCCTGATTTGCATATAAGAATGTGAAAAGGTGTCTTTAAATAAATAAATGTGGCATTAGGAAAATAAAGGTCTCTTTAAATAAATACATGTGTACTTATGAAATAAAAGTCTCTTGAAATAAATAAATATGGACTTAAAAGTACCATGAAATAATTAAATGTATTTCATATTTATGTATTTATTGCCTCATTTATTTATTTCACGATGTATTTCAAATGCATATTTATTTATTCATGTATTTATTTATTTATTTGTGACTAAAACGGCATTCCATAGAATAGATGACAAGCTTATGCTATTTTATTGAACAAGCAACTGAACTCAAATAATGCCCTGTGCATCTCCAGAAAGCGGGTTATTTGAAAACTCAGACTAAGTTAACCCTGAGATGAGGGAAACTCTGAGTTCTCCGTTCCAGATAGAGAGGTAACTTAAGTCTGAGTCAATCACCATGGTAACAGACTCTGTGAACGTAACCTGCTCGCTGGCAGGTTCACTACAAGAAACCCAGAGTTTCTACCCGTCTCCTCCCACATGGAGAAAGCTGATAGACAGGGATTGCCCATTCCTACCTGATCCAATTGACACCGAAGCCTTAGGCTACGTTCACACTGCAGGGCTTAATGCTCAATTCCGATTTTTTTGCAAGGCTGTTCACATTTCTAATTAAATGCGACCTATATGTGATCTGCTGCGTGAACGTGAAATGACCCAGAAGTGACCCGCATGCGCAGAAGAGTACTCAATGGTCAATGATGTCACTTGTTAGCTAAACATGGATGTCAACAGTGGAGTGATATCAGAGCCTGTCTACGGGCATATCAGACATTCTCTGGTGATATTAAACATATTGAGATTATTTTGCCAACGGAGCCAGTAGTCAGGGGCAGTAAATCTGCAGCAGGGGGGGGACAATAAACATAAAAATAAAATTTCTGAAGAGCAATTTTTGAAGGAGACACAAATAATACAGCCATAATGATACTTGTAGAGGATTTGTGTACAAAGCGGAAAGCCTTAATACTATCATTAGTGTAGCATGGAGACTGTACCAGTATCCTTCTTTTCAGTGTTTCTCTTAATGAAAAAGCTGACTAAATTAACCAAAATATTCTTCTTTAAAACCATTTATTTATTTTTAAGTTGTTTACAATCAAGCCACAAAAACAGCTTAAAACATGACTAATTTTGAAAAAAAAAAATACAATGCTTTTGTAACAAATAAATATTTTAGGTTTTTTTAATATGAGGACTTATTGTACTTACTTGGCGTTTTGGTGTAGGCTTACTGAAAAAAGATCTGATGTCCGTTTTTCTTTTCTCGTCATATGTTAGGCTTATCGCCGACGTCGTGGTAACGTTAGCTAGTTGCCGTGGGGGCATATCCAACAAGCTATTAAACAAGCTGGGTAACATTACATTAGCATAGCAAACTTTTTTGTCATGACTAATTCATTAATTACTCAGCATAATTTGTATTTAAGAAAAGAAAAACTTCATCCGATGTTTAATGTGAATAAAACAGCCTTAGACCGCCTACTTACTATGTTCCTGTCGCTACCCATGTGACTGTGAGTCGAGTGCAGATCGCATAGCGTTAGATCCTAACGTGCGACAGGCAGCGGACCAAACCACTGTGACGCAAGGGAGGGGGGACTCAAAATGTTTCTAAACTTAAAAAGCATTTTTGGGGGGTTTGCATTGTTTTACTTACACAGATATTTTAAGTGTCATGAAACGGGTGTCCTCCTGTCCTCCTTCTCCCTTTACACACACACACACACACACACACACACACACACACTCACTTCACTCCCAGCTGCTTCCCATCTCTCATCACCTTCCCTTCCTCTCACCTGCTCCCGCTTTCCCTAATTAGACTCTCTACTTCTTACCTGTCTCTTCCCTCAGTTCCTTGCCGCAGTATTACCGATGCACACGTACCTGGAAGCATACTACCTGGCCCTGTCTCGTCTCATCTCATCTCATCTCATCTAGTCTCGTTTTGCTCTGGGATGTCTTTTGTCGGAATTGCCTTTGCTTAACCTCTGTCTCTCACAGCTGCCTGCCTGACGTGGGCTGTCCGCGGGCTTGTGAGTTGCCCTTTTGGACCTCGCCCGTTGCACTCGCCGGGATCTCCCGTCGCCAGCCAAGTGCTCAAGTTCTTCAGTGCCCTTTTGTGACTTTCAGTTTGAGACATCGCCCAGCGCATCCTTTGTTCCGTTTTTTGCCTTGGCCATCCTGAGTTCATTAAAAGACTGCACCGTTCTCTGCATTTGGGTCCTCTCTCCTGCACCATCATAACACTAAGTATACATCATTATGTTATTTACAATACACACACTATTGTTTTAATAATATTTCTAGGGGGGGACAACCCTTAGATGGGGGGGGGGGGTTCTGACCCCCCTGTTTCCCCCGGGATTTACGCCCCTGCGCGTGCGTGACGATTATAAAAAGCCATCATCTATGGAGCCCCGATACCACGAGTCACCATAACAACAGAAAACAAAAGCGTAATTTCACTGCGGTGGAGTTGGAGGTCCTTCTGCAGGCCTATGGTGAATGTGAGCGTGTATTTCGCCGCAAATGCAGCAGCGAAGGAGAGCGTGCATGAGGGAAAAATGCTGCCCGAGTCAACGCGCAAGTTTGAAACTTTTCCATTGACGTAACATTTAACCGTAAGATCGTAGCAGCCTATAGTTATGAATATAAGTAGGAATGAAATCTGATTTTCATTTAGGTGCAATCCAACAGGGGGAAAAAAGGACACGGAGGCAGCTAAAAATGAAATATAAAACATAATTCAAAAAAGTTATGGCATATATAGTGTGAGATGTGGGTTTCTGTTTGTGTGTTTTTCTATAATCTTTAGACTTGTAGAAAAGATAGTGTGACCGGATGAGACCATGTAAGGCAGACAATGTGAATTGTGGAAGGGAGAGCACGGAAAAAATATTATCTGAGATAGCGCACCTGTGACCGAAGGGAGAGCCAGTTTGGACCCATCTTCAGGGCAAGGCCGAAGGCTGCGTGAGGGAGTACCAGGCACTCATTGTTCGGGGAAGGCAGATTTTTACAGAAGGATGAACTGGGTTGAACCAACGTTCAAGGACAAGAGAGGTTATAAAAAAGAGTCAGACAGCGGACGGACTCTGAGAGGGACAGCTTGCGAAGCGTGTTTCAGGTCTCCAGGTATACCTGCGGAGGATTGCTCATGTAGCACTTTATCTCTTCTAAATAAAATGTTAACTTTTTTAACTTTAAATTGAGTGCCGTATTGGATTCTTCTCATCAACCAACTCGGGGAGGATAGGAAATTGCTAGGCTATGATTGCACCTCACTTTTATTTTTTAGTGACTAAGGCTATTAAACAAAGTAAATATTAATTCAGTGGCTCAAAAATGTTGTTTTTACACGTCTTTTCACTTAATAGACGTTAAGAGACACTTACAGACACATTTTCATTGTATACTAGGGGTGTAACGATTCAGCTGTTACATTGATGTATCGATTTCTATTCCTCCGATCCAACTACATCGATCTGTGCTCGGTGAGTTGGCCATATGGACGAGATATATCAATCTAACATCGATTTAAAATGTAATAAATCAATTGTGTCGATACTAGGAAATAACCCATTGGATTTAAGCACGTCAGACTTTTTTCTTAGCACGTACGGCCCGCGGGCCGGAAACGGCCCGACAGGCGGTTCAGTCTGGCCCGCGGGATAAATCTGTATTACTGAAAAAAAATAAGAATACGCTTCTATAAAATATGCAGTTCCTATATTGTCCGCTAGTGGCGCTGTTTCACGTCTATCGCTTTACCCGCATTTTCTGTTGACCCTGGCACCCTCTTTAGTGAAATGTCAAAAAAGAGAAAAGTGGACACAGTGTCGGATTTTTCAAGAAAAATGGACCTCTTCCTACATGTTCATGGAGGTGAATCACAATCACTGTGGTCAGTTTTTATGCATGATGCACATGCAAATGTTAAACTGGGTGAAAATGTTGTTGAAATTGCACATAATTTTCTTAAAAACTCTTAGGTTGTTAATATATTTATTAAAAGGACAATTCATTGCATATAAAGATTTTTATAATTTACTACTTATCTGCACTAATACAAAGAAGAAAGTGGACTTATTGTTAGTTCTATGTCATTTTAGAATGAGTTTACTGGTCTGGCCCACTTGAGATGCGATTAAGTTGTATGCGGCCCCCAGACCAGAATGAGTTTGACACCCCTGCATTATAGGGACAAACGGTAGGTGTGTATGTGGAATGTAGCCAAATGATCCTGAGATGGAGTATTCAGATAATTTGCTTAAGTAAAAGTTTTGAGTTTCAACCAGCACTTATGTGGTCATATTTTATACTTCAAATAAAATAAGATGAAACTAAATATTTCTGGAAAGTAAAGGTCACAGAGTCCCACAAGGTTCTGTGCTTGGACTGATTTTATTTACCCTGTATATGCTTCCTTTGGACGTTATCAGAAAACCCCGCACTTTTTTCATCTACGTAATATATCGAAAATTAGGAATTTCCTGTCTCAAGATGATACAGAAAAATTTGTCTTTTAGGCTGTCGCTGACTGAGCCGTGACGTGCTCACGCAGTATGCAGGTCCCGCCGTCCCGAGCCCCGATTCAACTTCCGGGTTTCATGGCAAATTCGAGGGGATGTTCCAAAAGGGTTGAAATAGCGGTGGGTTCGGGCAATAATGGGTTCACCCCATTATTGCAGGGGTGTTTTTTGTGTATATCACTAATACGGGTTTTTTCTGCTACACTGCTACAGCAGTGTTTGCACTTTATTCAAATAAAATGTGAATGCATTTGCAATTCATTGTTGTTTACTTGTTTATTTATATTCATAAGTAATTAATACCTGATTCCATTACAAGAAACAACAGGAATCTAGGAAATTTATTTCAGTCACACTGGTTGAATTTTTGGCAAAGAAATGTGGAGTTCTGCTCAGCCATCAGAAAGAAGGCAGACGCCCAAAAAACTGCTGGAGGGTCACCTGCACCACCACTGACGGAGGCAGAGGAGCTGGCCCTCGCCCGGTGGCTGAAGGTACAGTATCCCTGAAGGAAGCTCACCCGAGCCTGTCATCCCCCAGGACACAAGTGCCTACATCAAGTATACACTTCTTTAAAAAAAAACATCCCCATGTAAAGAAAACTACCTTTTGCAAAAAAACGTAGCGCCATATATAAAATGTGCTCTGATGTGAGTGCACGTCCGCGGTGTGTGAGTTTGGTGACATATGGCCGGATAATGTTATTGAGGTAAATGATACCGTGTGAGGAAACGCGGCAGCGTTCTAACAGATATTCCTTTGGAAATGATAAAACGTCTCATCTGGGTCGGAAGACTCTCGCGACGTAAAGCATTTCGAATCACTAAGGCTACGTTCACACTGCAGGCTGAAACGACCCAATTCCGATTGCGACCTGTATCTGATGTTTTCATGACAGTCTGAACGACACAGAACCGATCTTTTCAAATGCGACCCAGGCCACTTGGGTATGTGGACCCAATTCCGATACGTAGCCGATGTTTTTAAATGCGACTTCAGTCTGAACTGCCAGGGGCCTGTACCATGAAGCTGGTTGAACAAACTCAGGGTTCCAGAATTGACAAAACCAAACCGAAGCAATCAGGCTTTATTGGTACCATGATGCCGCTTATCAACTGACTTTGTCAGTTACACCGGCAGTAACACCGTCTCTGCTGCCAAAGCAAGATAACAATATTAGAGGAACATCGCTGATAGCGTTAATGCGTAAGTTAAAAAAATATACATAAAAATATAATTCAAACCATTTGCGGTACAGTAAGTACTACGACGAGTCACATTTGTTATGTTACAAAGTCAGTCACTTCCTTGCTGCTGCTCGTCACGGTAAGCGTGTTGCGTCACTTCCTGCTAGCAGCGTGCCTGATCTCACCTAACTTTTCGTAGCTCTAGCTCAGTTGACTGTGCCGTGGTATTTTTCAGTACAAACGGCGAATTATCTATTGTCTACGTGAGGCGTTGCTAAAAGCCTCACCATCTTGCAAGTGTTTTGTTTTGATCAAAATAGTTGCTTAGACGTTGTTTAGCGTCAACGTTACCTCCATTAGCATTAGCTTAGCAGCTAACCTAGTGATGTCTTCCCTCCCTACCTCTCCTGCTTCTTTGTGTTCGGTGTGTCACATGTTTAGCTATTCCTCTGCCTCCCTTACGGATAATGGTACATTTGATAGATTGGAGGCGAGGCTTAGTGAGTTAGAAGCACGGCTCCGCACCATGGAAGCTCAGTCGGTAGCTACTGTTAACCTGCCCTCACCCGTAGCCGGTGCGGACCACATAGACGTAGCGTTCGCTCCTGATAGCCGTCCCCCGGCAACCCCCGAGCGGCCGGGAGGGTGGGTGACTGTCCGGAGGAAGCATAAGTCTAAGTCGAAGCCCACGGTTAACCACCAACCACTTCACGTTTCAAACCACTTCTCCCCACTCAGCGACACACCCGCTGAGAAGCCAACTCTGGTGATAGGTAGCTCCATTCTGAGGAACGTGAAGTTAGCGAAACCAGGGACCATAGTTACGTGTATACCGGGGGCCAGAGCGGGCGACATTGAGTCTTATCTTAAACTGCTGGCGAAGGATAAACGTAAATACAGTAAGATTGTAATACACGTCGGCGGTAACGACTCGCGGTTACGCCAGTCGGAAGTCACTAAAGTTAACGTGGAATCGGTGTGTACTTACGCTAAAACAATGTCGGACACCGTAGTTTTCTCTGGCCCCCTCCCAAACTTGATCAGTGACGACATGTATAGCCGCATGTCGTCATTCCGCCGCTGGTTGTCGAGGTGGTGCCCAGTAAATAATGTGGGCTTCGTTGATCACTGGAAGACGTTTTGGGGAGAGCCTGGTCTGATTAGGAGGGACGGCATCCATCCTACCCTGGATGGAGCTCAACTCATTTCTAACAATCTGACCCAGTTTCTTAGTGGACTTAATCCATGACCCAGAGTTCAGACCAGGAAGCAGAGTCGAAGTCTTACACACTTCTCTGCGCTTCCACCTGAGCGGTCACTCACCCAAACCATAATTAACCCTATAATTAACCTTATAGAGACCGTATCTGCCCCACGGACACCTTTTGTTAAATTAAAGGTAAACAACCGAGGAGTTATATTAAATAACTTAATTAAAGTTAAAACCATTAATGCAACAGTGCAACAAAATAGGAGAGTTAAAGGGGGACTTTTAAATATTAGATCTCTGTCATCTAAAGCTGTTTTAGTAAATGAACTAATATCTGATCTCCATGTTGATGTATTTTGTCTTACTGAAACATGGATGTCAGATGGGGAATATTTTACCTTAAATGAAGCGACTCCTCCGAGTCATGTTAATACTCATATCCCTCGAGGCACAGGCCGAGGGGGTGGAGTAGCAGCTATTTATGACTCCTGCCTTTTAATAAACTTTCAACCTTAACTAGATTATAACTCATTTGAAAGCCTGGTTCTCAGTCTTTCGCAACCAACCTGGAAAATGTTCCAGCCGGTTCTCTTTGTAATAGTGTACAGGGCGCCAGGTCCTTATTCAGAATTTTTATCTGAATTTTCACAGTTCTTAACGAGTTTGGTCCTTAAAACGGACAAGGTAATTATAGTGGGTGATTTCAACATTCACGTGGATGTCGATAACGACAGCCTTGGTACTTCATTTCTTTCATTATTAGATTCAGTTGGATTTTGTCAGAGGGTAAATAAACCAACTCATTGCTTTAACCACACACTCGACTAGAACATTTAACAATCTTTCCACAGAATCCTCTTTTGTCGGACCATTGTCTGATAACCTTCGAATTTCTACTACCGGAACCTCCTCCTGCCAAAGGTTTCTACAGTCGATGCCTATCGGATACCGCTGCTATGAAAACTTCAGTCCGTCCCAAATCGATAATCTTCTCGATACTGCTACGGACTCTCTGAGAGCGACGCTGGACGCTATTGCTCCTCTGAAAAAAAGAATGGCAACAAGTAGGAAGTTTGCACCTTGGTATAACCCTCAAACCCGCAACTTAAAGCAAACTGTACGGAAGCTTGAACGACTATGGCGTTCCACCAAATCAGAAGGATCTAGGCTAGTCTGGAAAGACAGCCTTAAAACGTATAAGAAGGCTCTCCGGAGTGCAAGAGGATCTTACTACTCATCACTAATAGAGAAAAACAAAAACAACTCCAGGTTTCTCTTCAGCACTGTGGCTAGGCTGACAGAGAGTCACAGCTCTGTTGAGCCATGTATTCCTCTGGACCTCAGCAGTAACGACTTCATGAACTTCTTCAATGATAAGATTCTGACTATCAAAGAGAAAATTGATGGTCTCCTGCCCTCAACTAGTGCCGACCCGTCCTCGGATGTAGGAACCCTGGGTGCAGCAGTGGGCCCTGATGCCTACTTGGATGGCTTCTCTTCCATCACCCTGGATCAACTGACTTCTACAATTTCGAAGTCTAAATCTTCTACTTGTCTCTTGGATCCTATTCCAACGAAGCTGCTTAAGGAGGTTTTTCCTTTAATTAGCACGCCTTTACTGGATATTATGAATCTGTCCTTGTTGACAGGACATGTACCACAGTCCTTCAAGATAGCTGTAATTAAGCCTCTTCTTAAGAAACCTACTCTTGCTCCGGAGGTGTTGGCTAACTACAGACCGATCTCTAATCTTCCCTTCCTCTCGAAGATCCTTGAGAAATCCGTCGCAAGTCAACTATGTGACTTTCTTCAGAGCAATGCTTTGTTCGAGGACTTTCAGTCCGGATTTCGAGTGCATCATAGCACAGAAACAGCCCTGGTGAAAATTACGAATGATCTCCTACTTGCATCGGACCAAGGACTTGTCTCTTTTCTTGTCTTGCTGGACCTCAGTGCCGCCTTTGACACCATCGATCATCGTATCTTGCTGCAGAGACTAGAACATTTGATTGGTATTAAAGGAACTGCACTTAGCTGGTTTAAATCCTATTTATCGGATCGATCCCAGTTTGTGCTTGTAAACGGAGAATCCTCGAAGACCACCAATGTTGGTCACGGAGTCCCACAAGGTTCTGTGCTTGGACCCATTTTATTTACCCTTTATATGCTTCCTTTGGGCGACGTTATCAGAAAACACCGCATCAACTTCCATTGTTACGCAGACGATACTCAATTGTATCTGTCGATCAAGCCAGAGGAGACCGAACAGCTCGTTAGACTTCAAGAATGTCTTGGAGACATCAAAACTTGGATGACCTGCAACTTCCTGATGCTAAACTCAGAAAAAACAGAAGTTATCTTGATAGGCCCAGAGCGCCTTCGAAGTCAGCTGTCACGTGATACAGTTTCTATGGATGGAATTTCTCTGGTATCCAGCAGCACCGTCAAGAATCTTGGAGTTCTCTTCGACCAGGATATGTCCTTCAACTCTCACATAAAGAATACTTCAAGGACCGCCTTTTTTCATCTACGTAATATATCGAAAATCAGGAATTTCCTGTCTCAAGGTGATGCAGAAAAATTAGTTCATGCATTTGTTTCCTCCAGACTGGACTACTGTAATTCTTTGTTTGCAGGGTGTTCTTGTAAATCTCTTAAGCCTCTTCAGTTGATTCAGAATGCTGCAGCACGTGTATTAACAAGAACTAATAAAAGAGACCATATCACGCCTGTATTGTCTGCTTTGCACTGGCTCCCTGTTAAATCAAGAATAGAATTTAAGGTTCTTCTCCTCACCTACAAGGCGCTTGCTGGTGAGGCACCTTCTTATCTTAAAGAGCTTGTAACACCGTACTGCCCTGCAAGGCAGCTGCGTTCTATAGATGCTGGGTTACTTGTTGTTCCTAGAGTTATTAAAAGTAGGATGGGAGGCAGAGCCTTCAGTTATCAAGCTCCTCTTTTGTGGAACCAGCTTCCACTTTCAGTCCGGGGGGCAGATTCAGTCAGCTCCTTTAAGATAAAGCTTAAAACTTTCCTCTTTGATACCGCTTATATTTAGGGCTGGCTTAGGTTTGCCTGGACCAGCTCTTAGTTACGCTGCTATAGGCTTAAACTGCCGGGGGACTTTTTAGGACACACCGAACTCCTCTCTCTCTCTCTCTCTCTCCCCTTTTACTAAAATCCACGTTGCATTAATGCACATGACTAATTCAGCTCCTTCCCGGGAGTTCTTTGTGCTTTCTCGCCGAGCAGGTCTCTGCAGATCGTAGTTCGGTCAGGACCCTGGTCCTGACTCTGGCCGTGGCCCTGCTGGCACCTGCTGCTGCTGTCATCATCATCATCATCATCATCATAATTTCAATGATTCATATCACTATTACCCTTTCCTAAAATCTTTGCTTTCCCTCCCCACAGTCTTCTGTGGATGGTGGTTCGATCTGACGGTGGTGGCCCCTGCAGTGGTCCTGTCGTACATCTGGCCGGCTACTTGGAATTCTTTGATTAATTTCTGTTATAGAAATTGAATATTCTACATCTGTATGAGTCATTCTGTACACATGACATCCATTGCAGTCTGTCCATCCCGGGAGAGGGATCCCTCCTCTGACGTTCTCCCTAAGGTTTCTTCCCTTTTTTCCCTGGAAGGGTTTTTTTCATTTTTTGGGGAGTTTTTCCTGTGCCGATGTGAGGGTCTTGGGACGGAGGATGTTGCATGTGTACAGACTGTAAAGCCCTCCGAGGCAAATTTGTAATTTGCGATTTTGGGCTATACAAAATAAAATGAATTGAATTGAATTGAATTATGCGTTCCGCGAAATATCTGTATCTTACATACAAGGAAGTATCAGGAAAGTCAAGGGGATTTTGTCTGTCCCTAAAAACTCTACGAAGTGCTCTTCTAACAATCTGCGCTTAGATGTCCACAGGATTTGGAAGAAAAGGTGAAGCCGCAATGATCGCAACAGAGAACAGAAGCTAGGAATTAACTACGTCAGCTGTTTCTTTGCTCACCGCTGATTGGTCAAACTTTTGACTGAGAGCTCGAATCCAGAACATAACCTGCCCCGGAGCAGGTTAGCCGTGCAGCGTAAGTTACCATGGCATAAATACATTTATTTCCAGAGAACCCCTGAGGTGGGGTAATATTCATGTATCAAATCTTTGCTAAAAACCTATTTTTTTCAGGTGAGTCTACTATTCAAAGAGTAACACATAAACTATATGCATAGATAAAATATTGTTCTGGTATTGCCTCTTTGGATGGGTGTCACCAGAAGGCCATAACTGCAGTATCATTGCTCGCTGTATTATAGATATAAAATACTGTGAGGTTAAGCACTAATGATGTAGCCGCCATGGCGTTGATCATTAATGATGTCTAATTCTAAAACAATACTATGTGTCACGGTTGGGTCTGTTTCTTGCTTTATTTTCCCAGGGTGAGCTTCACTTCCTGCCTTGTCCTGTCTCCCCCAGTGATTGTCTGCTTGTCAATGAATGTTTCCAGCTGTGTCCAATCACCTGCACCTCCCTGTGTATTTAAGCCATGTCTGCCGCTTGTCCTTTATGGTGTCATTGTCGAGCTGCTCGGTCTGTGTTCCAGATCCTCGTTTCTCCTATGAGGTTAATCACTATTGATGTAGAGACACAGCTGAGGTTCAGGTACATTTTTAATTTCATTTATAGTGATGTTTGTTCATTTAACGGTACATTATAGGGACAAACGGTAGGTGTGTATGGGGAATGTAGCCAAATGATCCTGAGATGGAGTATTCAGATAATTTGCTTAAGTAAAAGTTTTGAGTTTCAACCAGCACTTATGTGGTCATATTTTATACTTCAAATAAAATAAGATGAAACTAAATATTTCTGGAAAGTAAAGGTCACATAGTCCCACAAGGTTCTGTGCTTGGACTGATTTTATTTACCCTGTATATGCTTCCTTTGGACGTTATCAGAAAACCCCTCACTTTTTTCATCTACGTAATATATCGAAAATTAGGAATTTCCTGTCTCAAGATGATGCAGAAAAATTTGTTCATGCATTTGCTTCTTCCAGACTGGACTACTGTAATTCTTTGTTAGCAGGGTGTTCTTGTAAAACCCTTGAGCCTCTCCAGTTGATTCAGAATGCTGCAGCACGTGTATTAACAAGAACTAATAAGAGACCATATCACGCCTGTATTATCATCTTTGCACTGTCTCCCTGTTTAATCAAGAATAGAATTTTTAAGGTTCTTCTCCTCACCTACAAGGCGCTTGCTGGTGAGGCACCTTCTTATCTTAAAGAGCTTGTAACACTGTATTGCCCTGCAAGGCAGCTGTGCTCCATAGATGCTGGGATACTTGTTGTTCAGAGGAAAGTTATAAGCTTTATCTTAAAAGAAATGACTGAATTTGCCCCCCGGACTGAAAGTTGAAGCTGGTTCCACAAAAGAGGAACTTGATAACTGAAGGCTCTGCCTCCCATCCTACCTTTTTAATAACTGTATACCGCTTATAGTTAGGGCTGACTCAGGTTAGCCTGGACCAGCTCTTAGTTACGCTGCTATAGGCTTAGACTGCCGGGGGACTTTGTAGGACTCTCCGAACTCCTCTCACTCACTCCTTCTACAAAAATTCACGTTGCATTAATGCACATGACTAATTCAGCCTCTTCCCGCAATTTTTTTGTGCTTTCTCGCCGAGCAGGTCTTCGCAGATTGTAGTTCCGTCAGGACCTTCCTCTGCAAGGAGTGATTTTTGTTTGTGATGTTGCCTCCGTCAGTAGAGTGCTTACTAGTGTTAGAATTAAAGTTTAAAAGCCTTTTTTTGTTTTCCTTCCCGAGTGAAGTCTTTTTAATTTAAGTTTATAGCCACACTTCTTCCCCCTTTAGAGGAAGAAGTGTGACCGAAGGTAAGATTTATAGCTGCTTTATTTTTCGAACTTGGAAATTCTGGTCTGCCTGCAAGTAATAAAGGTCTGCCCGCCTCTCAAGTCGACTCTGCGCCTGTGTCCTATTTTTGCCGCGGCGTGACACTCGGGAGCAAATTGTGGCCCAAGTAAATTCCCCATGCAGCTTTGTGTCTAAAAGCTAACATTACAGGGACTTTTGAACAGTGTAGAAATGCAAGTCTATCACGTTTTACTTGTTAACATCTTGGTTTCTTAACTGGTTGTTGACATAAGTGTAGCTCTAATACAGTAGCAAAAGGTGTGAGCGAGAGGAGAAAAGATTATGCAAAGGCAAGTTGCTAAGCCCCCCCCCCCGCACAAACTTTACCCCGGAACTAGGAACTATGGCCTGGTACTCGGTGTGTTGAAATATGAAATATTTCTCCCTCAAAGTCCCTGCTGGCGAGGTAGTACCAGAGCCCTCTAAGGAGAGCCTTTGCACTCTCGATTCGGGCCCATTGTATCGATCTTGGTTGCAGTTCCGTTAAATTCCACTGGAGGTGATCGCAGGCGAGTGCAGATCGTATTGGATTCTATGGAGCTAGACTGCTAAATTTAGCTCTTTCTCCTGCTTGTGTGAGATGTGGGTTTCTGTGTTTTTTATAATTTTTTGACTTGTAGAAAAGATGGTGTGACCGGATGAGACCATATAAGGCAGACAATGTGAATTGTGGAAGGGAGAGCACAGGAAAAATTAAGATAAAATATTATCTGAAATAGCGCACGTGTGGCCGAAGGGAGAGCCAATTTGAACCCGTTCTCAGGGCAAGGCCGAAGGCTGCGTGAGGGAGTACCAGGCACTCATTGTTCGGGGAAGGCAGAATGTTACAGAAGGATGAACTGGGTTGAACCAACGTTCAAGGACAAGAGAGGTTATAAAAAAGAGCAGTCAGACAGCGGACGGACTCTGAGGGACAGCTTGTAAAGCGTGTTTCAGGTCTCCAGGTATACCTGCGGAGGATTGCTCATGTAGCACTTTATCTCTTCTAAATAAAATTAACTTTTTTAACTTTAATTGAGTGCCGTATTGGATTCTTCTCATCAACCAACTCAGGGGACTAGGAAATTCCCAACACTTGTCGTTGAATCAACGTAGATTTTATTGTTGATTCCGCAAGTTCAATGTAGATTATAGACCAAAAGTCGAATGAATGAGTGCTTATGTCCTTTCGATTTCTTGGCGCATCGTTAACGTTAGCTGATAATGCTAACGTAACGTTAGCGTATCATGTCGGCGGTTAGCTAGCTAGGCTAGCTCCTTTTTAAGTAGGCGCCAGATGAACAATTATACTTCGCCCCTCTACAACAGCAGCTGCTGATGGCAGCGGAACTTTGTTAAGACTGGGACTGGGAGGAGCAGTCGCACGCAGTTCAACGTCACCAGACTGATTTATATAATCCGCCCGGTACTTTAGACCCCGGTGTGAATGCAGTAGCAACCGGTCTGGGGCAAACAAAAGTTCCTGGGACAAAAAGTTCCTAGTAATTGCGGTGGGAACGCGGCTCTAGTGACGTCCATGGTCAGGACCCTGGTCCTGAATCCGGCCGTGGCCCCGCTGACACCTGCTGCTGCCATAATTATTTTTAATATGAATCATATTACTATTACTGTCATCATAAACCAACATTACCCTTTCCTAAAATCTTTTTTTTCTCTCCCCAGTCTTCTGTAGATGGTGGTTCTATCTGATGGTGGATGGCTCCTGAGTCACGCCGGGGCAAAAATAGGACACAGGCGCAGAGTCGACTTGCAGTGCTCCTGTCGTACACCTGGCTTGCTACTTGGAATTGATTCCTTTCTGTTATAGGAATTGAATGCATTACACATTTGTATGGGTCATTCTGTACACATGACATCCATTGCAGTCTGTCCATACTGGGAGAGGGACAGTTTTTCCTGTGCCGATGTGAGGGTCTCGGGACTGAGGATGTCATATGTGTACAGACTGCAAAACCCTCTGAGGCAAATTTGTCATTTGTGAATTTGGGCTATACAAAATAAAATGAATTGAAATGTAGTGGGTTGGAAGCTCTTGTTTGAGACTAACTCGTGAGGCTATTTAGCAGCAACTAGCAGTGGAGAAGTGCAGCACCATCTCCCAAGTTCAACTCTGTGGCCTTCTACACGAATGTTGCTTCAACTACTGTGGCAAAGACCAAACATTTAAGTTCCATGTCACAAGGAGGCGTCAACCATTCTAAGATCAATGGACAAGCAAACAAAGCACATAGTTTAATATATAAATGCATGGATAACCATCCAATGATAGATTCAACAAGGTGTCGGTACTAGGGCCTCATTGTGTTTGTGTGAGGGCCAGGGTTTCAGCACACAAGGACAAACCAACAGTATTCTGAAAAGGGGGCATTTTGCACATTGTGCAGGTTGCTTTCTCTCTAAGGCTTCACTGGCAGACACAGGGAGGAAGCCAGTGGGCCATTCCTCATAATACTATTAGCTGAGTCGAAAGGCAGCAAGTAGGAGACCAGGGTAAGCTTTAGTGACTCTATCAGCCATGTCTTATACACGTTATACATATCTCAGTTTGCTTCCCTAACAGCTGGAGACGTTGTTCCAACGAGCAAACTTCACAACCCACATTTAGTTTGTCGGCCTGCGTTTGAGTTTCACACGAGGAGGAGCCTTACTGCAGTTTCTTGCCCTCTGCTTCATCTGTCATCTATGGGAATTGTCTAATTGTGTAAACAGAGAGCAGATGGATCAAATTTCAATTAAGCTTCTCAAAAGGAGCAGAGCTGCACCGATGGTCAGATTCACCTCGAGGAAGAGAAGAAAAAAAACATCTGGGCTGCAGATAAGTTGTTTCTATAATGAACCGACCTGCACCAGTGATCCTCTTCTCATGAGGGCTGCTGAAGGTCACATCCGGCTGTAAATGGGTTTAAAAGCGCCAGGTCTCACGTGGAGACAGGCTACTGTTTTGGACAAAATTAAAGAACCAGATGGAGACTTCCTGTCTCTTGCTGTAATTGCAATCACTCATCAGATAGAAGGGTTACTGCGTGGACAAAGTCAGCATGTGCCAGGAAATCACCTGCTAAACACACGGCAAAAGAAACACCACAGAAGCACATATATACAAGCTGCAATCGGCTCCAATAAATTTGACATTTGTGTCTTTCCTCGTTTTACTCTTTGTGTTTATCACGGTTGCACCGTGACAGAAGGCGTTTGGAACCTCTGAAAACAAAGCCTGCTATAGAAGGTTATTGTTGTTTCTGCACCGCAGAAAGGAATAAATGTGGCTGTTTTCAACCAAACATGTACACAAGTCACAAAAACCATCGAGAATTTCCAGAATGTAGTTTGAGTTTGACTTTAATGGGATACAGAATAAGAGAATACTAATGCATATTATCAGAAGAGGGTATGCTAGTGGCTCTCAGAAAGCCAGAGGGATTATTTCATTGGAGCCTCACCAGCCAGTGCCTTGTAGGTGAGGAGAAGAACCTTAAATTCTATTCTTCATTTAACATGGAGCCAGTGCAGAGAAGATAACACAGGAGTGATATGATGTCTTGTCTTAGCTGTTGTTAATACACGTGCTGCAGCATTCTGAATCAACTGGAGAGGCTTAAGGGTTTTACAAGAACACCCTGCTAACAAAGAAGGCAAAACACATAAACCCCATATTTCTGCATCATTTTGAGACAGAAGTTCCTGGTTTTCAATACATTGCATAGATCAGGGGTCAGGAACCTAAGGCTCTTCCGGTGACGCTATATGGCTCTTGTGGCTCGCGAGCCATATGTGTAAAAAGCCATATGTGTATCCGGGGGAGATGCCGCACCGAAGCCCTTGTCCCAGCTCTGTTCCATTCGGTCTGGTGGGGAAAACGTCACTAAAACCTAAAAAATGACAGTTCCTTTGCCCTCTGTGACGCCAAAAAATACCCCAGTGAGCTTACGTTACGGGCGGGCATGGGCTGCCCGAAGCTCGGCTCTCAACTCTGGAGGTCGATTTGAACCCTAACCCCCGCTTGAGGCGCGGACCAAGGAGTCTAACGCGTGCGCGAGTTAGAGGGCTCGGTACGTAACCCCGTGGAGCGATGAAAGTGAGAGCCGGCCCGTCCCGGGGAGGTGGCGCGTGTGCGCACGCAATATAAAATATATATTTTGAAGGACAAATTCTGGTCAAAGAGAACTCCAAGATTCTTGACGGTGCTGCTGGATACCAGAGTAATTCCATCCATAGAAACTGTATCACGTGACAGCTGACTTCGAAGGTGCCCTGGGCCTGATTAAACTACCTTGGTTTCGTCTGAGTTCAACACCCGAAAGTTGATGGTCAAGTCTAACAAGCTATTTGTTCTCGTCTGCCTTGATTGCATAACAATGAAGGTTTATGTTTTTTTTTTAAAACCAGTTAACGGAAGTCACTTATTTGGACTTCTGAGGAATGACGAAAAGACACTGCCTATACCTTTGCTAGTTGTAACAACATGTTAACAACAAGGTAGCCCTAAACTTTTGCCCTAAAGAATTCCCTGCTGATGTTTTTAAAAATATAATCATTATACTGTATTGAAGAAGACTTTAAACAGAGATTGAGACCATAAACTTATGTTTGCACGGTTTACGGAGGAAATGAATCCACAGAGAAGTAGAGAAGTAGAGAGAATGCACGTTTTCGTGGCCACCCCCTACAGAATCGGCGGGTGCCGCTTGCTAAGCAGTATCTTAGTTAGGGTTGCCACTATGCTGTGTGTGTGTGTGTGTGTGTGTGTGTGTGCGTGTGTGTGTGCGTTTATGTGCGTGTGAGAGAGTGTGAGTTGGGCCATGTGATTCGTCCTGAAGTCCATAATGACCGGTGCTAATCTACCTCCTGAAATAAATTGCAGCACCCTCTCTGCGCCCTCCCCTCCACTCTAGCCTCATAAACACAACTGCATCGTCCTCCGTGTGACAGTACGGCTAGAAACTCATCCTGCAGCTCATCTCCTGCAATCTACAATCATCTGATCTTCTACAGCCCACTTTCTTTCAAAGAAGGCATCCAGTTGCCAGCCGAGCTGTAGCAGAATACACCGATTTAATGAGCAACAATTGCAGCTCTTCCACTGATCTGGAAACAGGCATGACCACCAAGAATTCTGAAGAAGACGAGTCACGCAGAGACGGGTCTTTTGACTCGGTTAATCCGCCTTACGAGGTAAAGCAGCTCAACAATGAAGTAAGTCACCCTGATAATGCTTGCGTTATGTTTTTTTAGCAGCGGTTTTAACTAGGTGTTACTTTGAGGTCACCTAGTTGTAAAGTGCCCTTTTCATCTCAACATCTTTGTTTGATTAACAGTCTGACAAGAGTGCCGGGGTCACAGCTCAGGGAAAGAAAGAAAGTAGTAGCCGACATGACATGTGCAAATATCTGCATTGGGCTATTTGACAGTTAAGACCACAGCAGCTCTCTAACCAGCCTCCGATGACACATGCCAGATCTATCAGATCTACCTGGTGGCCTAAAGCTCTTAACCCAACAGACTGAAAACAGTTACCAATAACATGAGCCCCACTATCTCTCGTACTAGGTAGTCATGGACCGTATAAGATGCCTAGTGTACATCTCAGCTGTTACAATGTAGGTTTTTGGTTGTTGCCATCTTGTCTTTTGAAAAAGGGACACAAGGGTACAACACATAACGCCAAACCAGCCATTTATTGGGTAATCAAGATGTTCAAAACATCTACTCTACCCACCAGACACCTAAATGTCGTCACTCTGCATTATCCTTTTGTAGTATTGACGGTGGGTATTATTAAATTAATTCAATTCGTTTTATTTTTTGTAGCTCAAAATCACAAATTTTAAAATTTGCCTGAGAGGGCTTCACAGTCTGTACGACATCCTCCGTCCCGAGACCCTCACATCGGCACAGGAAAAACTCCCCAAAAAATGAAAAAAACCCTTCCAGGGAAAAAGGGAAGAAACCTCAGGGAGAACGTCAGAGGAGGGAACCCTCTCCTGGGATGGACAGACTGCAATGGATGTCAAGTGTACAGAATTTCCAGTTAATGGGCAGTCACCACTTAACTTGGACACATTTAGGTAGGGGTGTAACGATTCAGCTGTTACATCGATGTATCGATTTATATTCCTCCGATCCAACTACATCGATCTGTGCTCGGCGAGTTGGCCATATGGACGACATATATCGATCAAACATCGTTTTAAAATGTAATAAATCGATTGTATCGATACTAGGAAATAACCCATTGGATTTAAGCACGTCAGACTTTTTTCTTAGCACTTTTAATGATAAAAGTGCTCACGCAGAATGCAGGTAACACACCGCCGTCCCAAGCCCTGATTCAACTTCCGGATTTCACGGGCAAAGCTGACGGGATGTCCCACAGGGGTTGAAATAGAGGGGTGGTTTTTCGGGGGTTGGTAGGGGGAAACCATTATTGCAGGGGTGTTTTTTGTGTATATCACTAATACGGAGTTTTTTCTGCTACATTGCTACAACAGTGTTTGCACTTTATTCAAATAAAATGTGAATGCATTTGCCATTCATTGTTGTTTACTTGTTTATTTATATTTATAATTAATTGATACCTGATTCCATTACAAGAAACGACGGGAATCTAGGAAATTTATTTTAGTCACACTGGTTGAATTTTTGGCTAAAAAGTTACTGAATCGATTTCAAGTCACTGAATTGTTTCGGATCATATCGTTCTAAATGAACCAATATCGTCCTTGAACCACGAATCGTGATACAAATCGAATCGTTGTTAAAACGAATCGTTACACCCCTACATTTAGGTAATTCACTGACCCTTTGCCCACACTAGCTTACGTTTACAGTTCTGCTGATCTGTAGCTCAGTAAGCCTGGAAGCAGTGCCGGCCCGAGCCTCTTGGGGGCCCTAAGCAGAATTCGATGTGGGGGCTCCCCTCCCACCACGCAGAGTCATTTGTGCTAGAAGATTATTGGCACAAATGTCACGCTATAATGTTATAGCGAAAATTATAAACGAATACAGTGAGGTTATAATACAAAACTAGGGCTGCTTGCAGCCCTGAACGGGCCTTAGTCTCCCCTTGCATGTAGGGGGGGCAGCGGTCAGCCAGAAACGTGGTCAAAAAGTGAAAAGAAAGAAAAGTAGACACCTTATATCCGAGCTATCATTCACACTTGTGAATGCACGCACGTGAGCCGTGTGGTCACACCGTCTGGTCGCGCCGGCTTACGGCTCGCAGTTTGTCGGCAACTCGCCGGCAACTCGCCGGCAGCTTGGGCCGGCTCGCGGCTCACTGGCTGCTAAGCAGCCACTTAGTTCGCTTATGCCTCGGGCCGGCCCTGCCTGGAAGACTACGCTTTGTTTTCAGATTCTAGGAAAATCACTAATATATCTTTCTTTGAGGTTACATCCAATACATGTGATGAGAAGCAGGACAACAGGAGCATCTCCACTGCGAGACCCACCAGCTCCGACAAAGGATTTGCAACCATCACATTCTCACTGAAAAATGAAGTAGGCGGTCTCGTCCGGGCGCTGCGCCTTTTCCAGGTGGGCGTTTTATAGAACGAGAGCTATTGTCCTTCAGTTGAAATGGTTGAATCTTTTTTTATTGTTGTTGTGGTGGTGACGTCATTTGGGTGAGTTGCACGTGGTTTGTATGTGCAGGAAAAACACGTCAACCTCGTCCATATTGAGTCCCGCAAGTCCAAGCGGAGGAATTCTGACTTTGAGATCTTCGTGGGTTGTGACACTGACCATGAGCAGCTCAAGGAGCTGACTCAGCTGCTAAGGACGCACACGGATTTAGTTGAGATGACTCCATTTGAGAAGTGCACTCTACCTGATGACGGTAAGCCAACTGATTAACAATGAGAGCATTTATCGGTTCATGTTTGAAGAGTCATGTGATGAGATTTCCACTTGCGTTGCAGATATGGCTGGTGTGCCGTGGTTCCCTAAGAAGATCTCTGATTTGGATCAGTCTTCCAACAAGGTTCTGATGTACGGCTCAGAGTTAGACGCAGACCATCCAGTGAGGACACCCATAGATACACAGTACATTCTTTACATTTCAATAAGGGGGATTGTGGAAATTGAGATAAGGTGCATGTGTGATTTTTTGTTGTTGCAGGGATTTAAAGACAACATGTATCGTACAAGGAGAAAGTATTTTGCTGATATGGCGATGGCCCACAAACTGTGAGTTCCACTGTTTATATGACTGCAATGCCAATGGTTTTGTTTTTCTTTGAAATGCTTTATTTCATAAGTCATTCCCTTTTAATTATTTTAAATGAAAAGAAATGGAAAAACTTTGACAATCATCTTGCCACCACGGACAACTGTGAAAAGGCCCTGACTATAAAACTATATTCGAATGATATGTTTTAAAGATGATTTCTTGTGTCTTCCGATGATTACAAATAATTCTCATTTTGAAGGATACAATGGCAACATTTCACAGATAAAAATTCACTAAATAAGTAATGGTGTTGGTACTGCCATTGTCAAGATGTTAAGAATAAAAGTGAGGCTTGTTTGGAATACGGCACAAAGTGGCCTCAAATGTCATTGCTACATCTCTATGTTCTATCCACTGAAGTTGTATTTTATGGCGTTTTGTCAGAGGGGATCCCATTCTTCGAGTAGACTTCACAACAGAGGAGGTGCGTACTTGGGGAGTTGTGTTCCGGGAGCTCCACAAGCTGTACCCCAGCCACGCCTGCAAGGAGTACCTGAAGAACCTCCCCCTACTGACCAAATACTGCAACTACAGTGAAGACAACATCCCCCAGCTGGAGGACGTCTCGCACTTCCTCAAGGGTAATTGTTCCAAACGTGTGGCTTTTGTCCTCCCACCATGCCCGTAGACCCATTGGTCTGCTCGCTCGGTCCGACCCCGTGCTGAGGTTGTCGACTCGCCCGTTGTGGGAACGATCCGGACAGTGTATCCAACATAGGAGCGCAGAGGGAAGACCGGGCATGGAGTCTAGCTGCAATGAAAGATTTGAACTTTTATTGTGAAGCCCCTCATTGTTTTGTCAACAACTATGCTTAAACAAAACAGGTCCACTAATACCTCAGGGTGGATGAGCAAGCAGGCAAAATGGCGGCTGACATTTTATTGTGCAGATTTTATGGGAAATAAAAAGCGTTCAACAGCTTCTTATGTCCAATCACTTACCCATCAGGTGGTTCGCATTTAAGTGTAAACAAAGCCGTGTTCCCATCCTGCGTGTCCGATTACAGACGTCGCATTGAGAAGACAGGCGTGCCCGAGGCCTAAGCCGGCTAATTCTAAAGATACTTCACGAGGGTCTCAGCATTTGCTTATGCAGCAGTTTTTCTTTTTATGACACATTCATTCGCCGCCTTAGTAAATGCTTGGTGTATGTCTTTCTCTTCATGGATCCTAGTTATCTTTCTAATTTAAAGACTTCAATGTCCACAGTTTTCAATGTAACTTCTCTTTACCAAAGTATGTGCGTGCGTGTGTGTGTGTATGTGTCTAGAACGCTCAGGCTTCATCATACGGCCCGTAGCAGGGTACCTCTCCCCCCGGGACTTCTTAGCAGGCCTGGCCTTCAGAGTGTTCCACTGCACTCAGTATGTCCGCCACAGCTCCGACCCTTTGTACACGCCGGAACCGTGAGTACACCAGGCATCTCCTTCATCCTGCTGCGCCTGTGACGCAACAGCTGCATCTCTCTTTTTGGATGTAGAGACACGTGCCATGAGCTGCTGGGTCACGTTCCTCTGCTCGCTGAGCCCAGCTTCGCCCAGTTCTCTCAAGAAATCGGTTTAGCATCGCTGGGAGCCTCTGATGACGCCATACAGAAGTTGGCCACGGTGAGACAGTGTACTTGCACGCACATGCACACACATTTAATTCATTTAGGTGAAGGAGCCGCTCGAATGCTGTCTGAGACGCCAGCAGTGCTGCATTCACCTTGTACCCATAATGCTCAGGGTCCGCCGGCTCTTACTAAGCAGCCAATACCAGCGTGCTGTGATGAAGATCAAGTGAACCCAAACTCAACAGTCAAAAATAAGATAAATGGATTTCCAGTACCATTAATCTGGATCCCATATTCGTCCTAAATTACTATTTATGGAAGAGAGAAGAGCAATCAGCCTGTGATTGGTTGTTTCTGATTACATGAGCCTTTCAGAAAGCTAATATTGTTAAATCTGCGTAGCTACTTGGACGACAACGAATATGAAGACGTGAAAAGTGCTGCATGTAAACGAACACTAACGGCGACGTCATCACACCTCGCACAACGAGCGAGGTTTTGCAAGTCGTCCCTGCACTTGCTCATGCACCTTTGAATTTATTGAACTCGGCTCAGGGCTTTTCCCAGACAGGACTGAGCTTTAGTTTAGACAAAAAGGAACAAATGAGAAAATCCAAACTAAAGAGGTCAATTGGGTAATTTATCATTTTTTGGTGTAATTATGAAATTTTTCAAGGATGACTTGCTCTAGTAATTTAGGACTGTGCATCAACAGACTGCTACTGCAACATAAATAATCAACGTAATGGTAGCGTTTCGCACCACAGAATTACACACAAAGTCCATGCAAAAACGGAATTGAGCGGCCAAGTTGCGTCAAACGCCCAAACGCAGCCAACGAGAAAGTTGAAATCATAACGTGTGTGTGGTTTGGTCGTGTTTGAGCACTACACGGTCGCTTGCCTGTGCAAGCAGTTCTCTCGGCCGAGAAGTGTGATGTGAAGGCGGTGAGGTCCAGTGCCCGATCCAAGCCAACGAGCCATCAATCGGGCTAACGGCTAGCACCAAGTAGACGTCCAGTTCCTGTAGACTGTTTGCTGGTCCGACGTGAGACGTGTAATGTAAAGTAGGACTTCAATTTGCAAGGCAGTGCCAGTAGATCGCCTGCAATTGATTTTGTCAGAAGGGAGGAAACCGTCACACTTTGTCATTCCACACATTCTTGGTCACCTTACTCGGATGACTTTCACTGATTGGATTAGGATTGAATGAAATGTGTCCGTTAGTAAGTGAAGATCAGTAATTAACCCTAAGAAGCTGCTGTGGTCGACCGTGCATGCATGGTGACCTGAATTAGCAAGCGATTTTCCTGCAACTGTAATTCTCACAACAGCAAAGTCATCTGGCGGGCTGCACCGGGGCCCCCACATCGGACTGGATGGGGCCTTGAGTCTGACACATATGCTTTAGACAAAAGATATACAAACATACATGCGCGTATTATACCACTCTTATGGTACGCGAATGTGTCGCGTTTGGTGTGAATTACAATATGCACACACTCACACACTATTTGGTGCAGTGATTACTTTGTGTTTGAAAAGGTGGATGTATAAATCCATCCCTGTATTGTTCTAGTGTTATTTCTTCACAGTGGAGTTTGGCCTTTGTAAGCAGGACGGCAGGCTGAGGGCCTATGGAGCTGGACTCCTCTCCTCCATCAGTGAACTCAAGGTAACTCTCCACCTGCTGCGTTAAGCACTACAAGGTCATCTGTGGCTCAAATGGGAACTTCTCTGCTAAGGTTGTCCATGCATTCAACATGGACACGTTGCCACCTGTAATCGGCTTGAGATTTTTGATTTTTGGATCATTTTTATATATATACGTTTTCTCAGTATGTAAATGTGACAACATGTCTCTTTTGTCCTATTAAGCATGCTTTGTCTGGCAAAGCCCATATCCTCCCCTTTGACCCTGCGGTGACCTGTAATCAAGAGTGCATTATAACTACGTTCCAAGACGTTTACTTTGTTTCCGAGAGTTTTGAGGACGCCAAGAACAAAATGAGGTCAGCAGAATTCTCATCCCTTATTCGGTGTAGCGCTGATCAGTTCTTTAACTGGAAAATTATACATTGTCACTTTTGTAATTAGCAGCTAATCAAACCAACTTACCTTTTGTGAAGTTCTGCCCTTGCACTATAGTAAAATCATCGGATGAAATTTTCATTATTTGTTGGCCATCGTGGAGTTGGATGAGCCAAGACAGCCTTTATGCTAAGTTAGGCTAATCGCCTCCTGGCTTTAGTTCCATGCTGGGTGCACGGAGGAGAAAAGTCACGCTCAGTCCATTTCCTGAGTTCAAAGAATTCTTCACCAGCTACTCTATCAGCAAAGTTTGGCCAAATATGTTTCAGTTTGTTTTTGTAACCATATTTTTCCAAACATGCTTGAGCACATTGTTGCCGTTTGTTGTCGATGTGTTGGAAGAGATTAAAGTTCTGAGTATGGAAAAGTCACTCCCTTTGTGGGAAATTTACATTGTGGTAATGGCTACCGGAATTTCACTATTTTGTTCATCTCATGTTCATAAATTGACCACAAACACACAACTTTGGTTGAATGAATTTGTAGCTGCAAGGTTTCAGAAAGGATTCAACTGGGCTGGTCAACTGGACTAACTTTTGTGTGTCCGCAGGGAGTTTGCAAAGACCATTTGGCGTCCATTCACAGTACGCTATGACCCCTACACCCAGAGTGTGGACATCCTAAAAGACACCACCACCATCAACAGCATGGTGAAAGACATCCGACATGAGCTGGACATTGTGGAAGACGCCCTGAACCGACTCACCAAACAGCTATGATTATATTTAACTATAAATCTAAAACCATAATAACAACTTTATTGCCACAATGTGAATGTAAATGTCTCATGCTACAACTTGGCTCTGTAAAGATGGATGCTGAGTTTCTTGCTGGCGGCTTCTTATTTGCACCTTTTGTCTGTTAACGGAGAGCAATGAGTTGTTGTTGAAGGCAATGATTATAATGTCTTGTGTTAAATGGGTGGCTTCACAGAATCAATCCAATAAATAATATAGCTGCACGTGTTGTCCGAGCACCTCGTTTTTTGACGTGTATGCAATGGACAACTTTAGAAGGCTGGGTATTGTCACGCTACCGAGCTGCGTTCCCAGTGGTAAGCACGCACACAAGAACCAACACTGCCTCCAGTCATTGGGCCATGAATCAGACACCATGAGAGGAGCCTCACTTCCATTGTGGCCAACTTACAGCTTGGCCACATGGTGGAACCGTGGCACCACTGGGGTGCAAGGTCTCCACTGGGGTGCAAGGTCTCCACCCCTAGCTACGCCTTCCACAGGTGAAGAGACAAGAAGCTGCTCGTGGGGCTCATCTTTTTCTACTGGGAAGCAATTGACAGCTCAGATTGAAACGCAGATGAACACAGGGACTCATCGAGGTTTTATTGTGAAGGGGCCTACCGGAGGTCCACAGTGATCTGTGGGGGGAGGGGGGAGTTGGGTGTTGCCTGCGAGCTGAAGTCAGGATTCCCAGTCGAGGCTCAGTCCCGTTACACAAACTCTTCCCCTGAATAGGTTGCGTGAGCGAAGCGCGATGGGACTCGAAGGCTGCACCAAATGCATCAAGTACCTGCTCTTCTTCTTCAACTTCATCTTCTGGGTGAGCGGCGCTTTGTCGGTTACACAACATGCGAATAGCGCCATTGATTCAGGCTCCGGCCCGACGACCTCCGCGGTAACGTCTCCTCCCGCGGTGTTACTTCGTAACGGGAGGCGGAGGGGGTCTGCCACAGAAAAGCTGGGAACGGCGTGTGTGCGGCGTGCGTGCGTGCGTGCGTGCGTGCGCGCGCGTGTGTGTGTGTGTGTGTGTGTGTGCGTGTGCGTGCGTGTGGGGGGTCGCGGTGGGGGGTTTCCATTCGGTCAGTCCAGGCCCCGCGTTGGTGATGAATCGTGGAAAATGTGCGCGTGTTTAGCTGCGTTCATTGTCTCATCCGGGATGTCTGTTTGGTGAACATGGCGCCGAGGATGGGCGCGTGTTTGGGGTCTTGTTGAGATTACTGCACGAGGCCTTTCCTCAATCACTGGGGCTTTTTTTCTAATTAGTTAGAATTAATATTTCGAAACGCCAACGTCGTTTTCTACGGTCAGAAGTATTTGAAAACAAATTCAAAGAGAAATCTACAAAATAGGGAATTTATGTGTTGCCAATGGACAGAATTGTTCCTGTTTTTCTATGCCATGCACAGTGGTCAATGTTAGATATGTTTTTCCTGTGTGTAGAATGTGTGTGTCAGCAGTTTACAATGCACACGCAGTCATCGTGGTATTTTATAACAAGAAGCTATAAACATTATAGTTAAGACGGGAAAGGCTGGAAAAATCTCTTTTTCCATTAAAGAATACCAAAAAACGGAGTCTGTCTCGCTGCAATCAGTTCATGAATAAAAAATCACCCAAACACGGCGGAATTGCCTCGAATAGAAGTAAAATGCCAGTGTCCCAAGTGAATGGATGTTTTGTTCTTCAAAATCCACATCAAGACACTGTTTTATCTTCACACTATTTTGAGTGTGTCATTTGACAAAAAGAAACTGCCTCCAAAACCAGTTTTTGGTGTTTAAAAGGTCTGAAAATGAAATTTGAAACGTCTTGCTAGAAGTGGGCATGCATTCATTTGATTCAATAAGCTAGAAGCTTCCTGGGTGTCTAATATCTGTGGCTATTGAGAATGAGAACATGCGTCACGATTTGGGAGGGGCCTGAGCCCGTCCGCCGTTTTGGTCTACCACGCTATCGGTTGCCAGGGGCAACATTGTACGAGGGAGTGACACAGAGACGGACCTGGAAATACATTGTGAAATTATTATAATAATTAAACGTACAAATCACGAAGAAATTAGTAAGAAATGGAGAAAAAGGCAGCGAAAGAAAAGTGACCTTGTAGGGAGAAACTTACCAGCAGCGCTAAGCAGTGGTATTTAGAGAAGCTGGCCGATATGGACAACGTCGACCCATACGAGCTGCCTGCAGCAGAGACCTCCAGACTCTTTGCCACCTTGTACCTACATGGAGATTGTGCTTTAAGAGCTGACAACGTAAACACATTTAAACATATTTTAAGAGAACTTAACCGAATGAAAATGCAAAGAACTCACTCTCATCGACGGGGAGATGCGGTCGAAAGTAATGTCCTGTAATTGCAGCTACCCAAGAAATCCGACGTCACATTAGAGACATGCTCTCCTTCATGCTGTTTCCATGAAGGGATACGAAAAAACACACAGTTCCTACGGTTTCCACGAAAATCATGTGTGGAACTGAAGCAGTTTTTGACACCACGGTGTCTTCCAGGCATTCTAAAATAGTTAATTTTCTTGAATCTAGACTAGCGAAAAACAGATGAACCTCCTCTGCTACCAACACAAACGATGAACACTAGCGACCCAAAATGGCGAAAGGGGGCGGGGCGCTGTGCCGTGACGACATCTGCTCATTCTCAATAGATAAGTGCAACAAACAAAGATAATGACAAGGTATTCAAAGTGTTTCACAGCAATGTACCCTATATGGAAAAGTTCCCCTCAAATCTGTAGGATTAATCCTCTGGGGCTCGAGACACCGGAACAAAACTATCAACCCTTGTATCACAATGTCACAAATTGTGACAAGAATTTCAGGGGGGAGAAGCTGTAATGAGGGGGGGTTACCAGGAGGTGAGAGCCAGCAATGTCGGTGTTGGTCATTTCTATCTGTTGATAGTAGTAACTGAAATTAATGAAAGCTGGGTGTGTGGCCCACTCCCCAAACACCCTGATAAAGGTCACACTTCAGTCCTCTTTGCAGAAGGAACGGAGTCATTATGTACAGTCACCAAATCTTAAGCTCTTATAAATGTCTAAAGCTCCTATTTGCATGAAAACGTCACATAAAAACTTGTATCGGAGGAATCCTGATATTTCTGCTTGGCACCTGAAAGCAACACAACTTACTGCCATGGTTCAGTCAGTGTGGCGACATACAATACTTGAACAGGAAATCCTGTCATGAATGACCAGCGAAGTGCTGGTGTGGAGCACTCTGTTAGCAGTAAATGATTGAACCACAGCTCCAACACAGATAGCATGAGTCCATGCGTTCCACCTATGTCCCCTTCATAGAGGGAACTCTCACTGGGATTCCTTTTTGCTCTCAGTCAGTACTTTGCATCGGCAAAGTGCCCAAAGAAAGCAGCCGTTGTGTTGGTCATCATCTGCATCTGCTTTTTCTAATGATACACAATGACCCAGCGAGTCTGGCTAAGGGATGGAGTCCATGTGTACCGATCTGTCCAACGGGCCCGTTAGCTGAGACCTACACGGGCACACATAGGGCTTCAGCCAAGTCCTGACGGGGTGTGCCTGTAAAGAAGTAGTCTTAACATTTGTTACGAAACTGTTAATGTACCCCCAACACCAAGCCTCCCCCTTTAACCCGTTTAATGGCTGCTCCTAAAGAGCTCTTTAGTGAGGGTCCGTGCCAGGATGTGAGCAAACGCCGACCTGGCTCAAAGCACTGAGCCAGGTCGTCGCCTACGCTGGTTAGCTCATCGCCACCCTCGGGTTCCATGTCAGCTCAGTCCGGGGCCGCCGTCTACACAGTTATCCATCCTTCATTGATCCAGCAGAATATGTATTAGAGTTGTTCCGATTCAGATACCAGTATCGGAAATTCCTCCGATACTGCCGAAAATGCTGGCATCGGTATTGGCGAGTACTGGAGTACAGGCACCGATCCGATACCACGTACGCAACATATGCAAAGCAGCAATTTCGGGGGTGGCACGAGTGTTGCAAATTAAAACAGCAGCTGTGTGTCCTTCAGGTCGTGGCTGACCTGGGACTAGGGCTGGGCTGAGCTCAGCTCCCCATATTTGGAGCGTAGTAATCGTGGGTCAAACCTCCCCCCCCCCCCCCCTTTCCTTCTTCTCTTCACACATGGCTGCTGTAAATCATTTGCCTGTGTTTAAATCCTGGCATTTCAGTGAAGCGCAATTCTCGTGAAGTTAGTGAGTCATTCAGGCTGGTTTGTGTGTGTGTGTGTGTGGGGGGGGGGCAGCAGTTATGGTGTTGATCTGGTTGCTGGGCAGCAGCTGGTCTTTGCTCTGGAATGGACCTCATGGGGGGGGGTTCAAATCTATTTACAGAAACTCGTTTATTTCCATGCCTACACCAGATGTATCTAGGACAACAATACATACATTTCAGTACGTTTTGTTCAGGAAATGAGTGAGAAAAGGCTCTGATGGGAAATCCTTTGGCACACTGTCCAACTTGCCGTTAGTGTGTTTGTAAAGTAGTAACCTGCTTTGTTGTGTGTTTGCAGCTCGCCGGAGGGGTCATCCTGGGCGTGGCCCTGTGGTTGAGACATGAACCTCAGACCAGCAGCCTGCTGGAGCTGCAGCTGGATGGAGCCCACGCCCCCAGCACCTTCTACATCAGTATGTATCCCCCCTCTTCTCATTGAACTCATTCTGCTCAGGTTAATGCTGTAAAGTGTGAATTACCCAATTGGATGGGGGGGAAAAAAAGAACTGCATACAAAGGAGAAGCAGTCTGACAGCTACTGATACGCTGATACCAAACAACAGGATGTGCCATTCAAAATGAAATCTTTTTATACATTTGCATCCAGTTTTAACTGGCTATCTGACTTTGCCTAACAAACAATAAACTCCCTATTTAATTATGAACCTGATCCACCTGAAACCGTTAAAGTCCGTCTAACGAGCATCAGTCATCCGTCTGCTGATGTTTTTACTAACTGAAGAACTGTTTTCATCTCTGTGAAGCCGAACTCCTTCAATGCAGCTTCTCTGTTCCACAAAGCCTCCCTCTCATTCCTCCTCGGTGTAGGAAAAAATTCCTCACCGGCCCTTCCTCCCTCCCTCCTCCTTACCGGCCCTCCCTCCTCCACCTCCTCACTGGCCCTCCCTTCCTCCTCCTCCTCGCCTGCCCCATCTCCCTCCTCCTCCCTCTCCTCCTCTTCCTCGCCCGCCCCACCTCCCTCCCTCCCTTGTGAATGTTTTCCTCTCCTCACTCCGCCCTCCCATCTGGTTGTGGTTATCGTCTGAGTCGCACTGTCTCACTGTTTTTTCCTCGTCTATCTCTCTCCTGCTGCCATTTACGTTTCAGTGTGGAGTCTCCCTTCCCGCTTGTAGACCCAATACGCTGCTTCTTGCCTGGTGCAGCTCTTAAGTTGTTGAAGTGCAGCAGAATGATTGGTGGAGAGGGAAGTGTGTCCACGTCTCGTTTCTGTTGCCTCACGGTGATTTCGGTTGAAGGTGCTGTTTCCTCCCAGCCTACCTAATGGGCTCAGTGAGCCACTAATATAATGGTTTTGTAATGTTCCGTTGTAGTTACAAGCTGTTCATGACAGATGATGACATGATCATGTGATTCTGGGTTCACACGGATACAGTAACGCAGGAAGTCATCGCCTTCGGATTCTCGCCGTGACTGTTCACGGTCCCCAGGACGACCGAGGTGATTCCAAGAACATGAAACCAACGTGACTCACTGTTGGGAAGTCCAACAGCTGCAGCAGACAAGCAGCGCTTGGAACCACCACAGCGAAATAGGACCCGCCTCCCAGGAGCTTGTAGGCGGGACCTTTGCATTTAAGGATTCAGCTGTTACGTCCACTCATGATCGTTGTCACGCGCTGGAACCACACATTCACAGAAGTAGGACCAGTAGCAACGGTGTCCTATTTATAATAAACTACTGACGGCAGAGGGGGGGTGCTGTCATTGAAGAAGAAACCGTACTAATCGAGGCGTCTGGATAGAATTCTTGTCCCACCAGCTTCAACCTTACCATAGATGGGTAGAGAGATGGGGCCAGATGTGTTGTAAATAAAATGTATTTGTTTATGAATATTAGGCAACCAATTACCATCATCAAGTTCCCTCCTCCTTTCATTGGATGCAGAAGACTAAGATGGGGAGCTCCAGGCTTCACAGCAGCAGTCTAGTGATGACCACGCCCACTTGTGAGAATCAGCCTGCTTGATGTTGGCTTGATGCAGGTGCTGCTGCCAGATTCTTTGTGCAGATCCAAATACTGTCTCCCAAGAAGACGGCAGCAGACTCACAACTTGAGGAACCATATATGGCCTTTTGTACCTTATTGGGAACCGTTCCCGTTACCACTTCTCCTCACTTGGTTGCCCGTTTTTTACATGAATGTTTGAGGAGATCTTGACGCATGTCATAGCAACGCGGCCACGGCATCCACCAGCTCCTCTGCAGACGGAACTAGGCGGGGTGGGGATAGCGGGTGGAGCGGGTGTAGCGAGTGGAGCGGGTGGAGGGAGGGGTGGGGGGAAGCAGCGTAATGAATGGAAGATTGAATCAAGGCAGACAGGAAAAGTCGTTTTAAGTAAATGGAATTATTGAAAGCAGCACATGCATTAAATAGAAAGGACAGATGGGTGGTGGTGAAGGACTGCGTCAGACCAGAGATGGACGGAGCACTTGGTCGCTCTCCAACAAATCGATTTAATCTGTGTGTGTGTGTGTGTGTGTGTGTGTGTGTGTGTGTGTGTGTGTGTGTTTGGCTCTGTGGGTTGGGAAAGAGGAGGGGATGTGGTGTGGGACAGTTAGTGGTCCACAATCACATTACGTGGGGGAGCTGACGGGCAGGAGTAACGATGCTGGGCCTAAACACACAAGGAGGACACAGCAGCAGTGATGCTCGGGCGCAATAAAGGCTTGCAGGTAATCCCAGCTGCTTGTTTAGTCATGAAAAGGCTGGTTTTGCTTCCTTTGGTGTGTGGAGGGACCACGTAGAGCCCAGGAGTCTTTACCTGCGTGAGCTCCTCCAGCAGCAAACCCCACATGTGATCCGCTTGGTAAATGACCTCACTCCAAACACATCTCTGGCTGCTCCCATTCCATGTTACCGCACTGAATGGAAAGTAAAAGTACTGTGGAAAAACACGTTGAACCATCATTTCTACAACTCGCCAGACAAAAGCAGAAAGGAGACTGAAGGGACTTTAGTGGCTTAGGCCTTTTTCCAATTCAATGAATGAAGACGATAAGAATATTAGTATGAATAATAGAACATGATCAGAGTGAAAGCAGTGCTGCACCTGTTTTATGTCCACGATCCACCAAATGGCCTCCAGTGCCACCACGGGCCTAAAAGGCCTTTTAGTGGTTTCTCTTGGCCGATGGCGGCTCAGTGGGCTCGTTGGTCCCACGCTGACAGCATGTGTCATATCAAATGTCTTCATGTCTTTCTGTGCAGGCGTCCACATCCTGATTGCTGTCGGCGCAGTGATGATGGTGGTCGGCTTCCTCGGATGCTACGGCGCCATCCAAGAGTCCCAATGTCTTCTGGGAACTGTGAGTCCCATTAAGGGTTCCGTGTGTGTGCCACGAGGTCCCCAGTGCGCTGGATAAATACAACCATTTGGCTCCCTGCCCATAGTTTAGTTCTGTTCTGCAGATGAACAGGTGGTGGTAAACATGCATGCCGACATTTAAAAATGTGTTTAAAAGTAGTGTGGGATGGAAAAGCACTGAGGGGGTTACATTGGGTGAAGCGCTCGGTGCTTTGGGGTCGTCTGACGCGTCTCTGATGTCTCCCAGTTCTTCGCCTGCCTGGTCATCCTGTTTGCCTGCGAGGTTGCAGCTGGAATCTGGGGCTTCATGCACAAAGACACAGTAAGACCACACACACTAGAGATGGAAATGTGTGCCGATTTATCTTTTATCATTCAAAGCTTGACAACAACAACAAATGCCTTTAGACAAACTCATCTTGTGGCTTTTTGAATTTCCTTCCAATATATCCAGGTTTGGTATTTGTTATTTCTGAAGGCATTCCTAGTCTCCACTGTGATCTGATTGAACAAATAGTTTAATATTAATAATAGTGTAGCTGGCTCTTTAGCTGAAGCTCTGCACAAATACAGGGCGCTATTAAACAGAGGATGAGCGTTAAAAAGAGGAATACAACGGTTGAATGTAACTGATGCTGGAGATTGATACGGTGAACTCCTGTTTACTGATGCATGAATCACAATGGGACTTCTTATTCCATACAGCATCTAGAATGGATGATGGCCTTCCACGTCATTTGGTTGCTCCTTTGTTCTTGTTTTAGGTGTCGAAGGAGATGATCACCTTCTACGACAGCGTGTATGAAAAGGCCATGGCAGATTCCCTCCCCAGCGAGCAGAAGGAGGGGCCGACTGCCGCCAACGTGCTCAAGGTCTTCCACGAGACGGTATGAACACTTTAGTCCCTGTTTAGCATTCAACTTTTGACAGTTCCTAAGTTGATAAATACTGAACACATTTGTTTAATATCGGCTCCCCAATGATCCCGCTGACTGTTCAACGCACCACTTCAAGGACTCAATTGAGACTAAAGAACAAGAATCCCACAATGCACTGCAGGAAAAAAGTTGCAGATCAAAATTGTGCAGCTTAAATCAATTGTCTTGATGCTTGGATCTATCTGAAAATCTGAGCAGCTGGAGACGGATCAGATGGCTAATTTTTCAATGTGCTCTGTGTTCCAGCTGAGGTGCTGCGGGAAAGGCCAGGTGACGTCCATCCTCACGCAGATCACCGACAAACTGCGCCTCACTGACGTCTGCCCCAACTCGGGCACCTCGGTGGTGAGTGGGATCTATTTGACCTGTCGCTGTTCCGTCTGTACAATCTGAGCCAAGACTCAACGGGCCGCTGTTTGTTAGGAATAAACCTCTAATGCTGACGTATTGGTGTTATTTCTGTAGTTCTAACTGAAGGAGGCGTGAGTAGACAATGTCCTGGAGGCTGTTGCACTAAACTTCATGTTTCAGCTGCCCATAAAACACAAATGTGTCCATAAATGTCTTCTTCTCTTCTCAAAGTAGAAACGGAAAACAAGATTTGAGTATTTGAACATACGGCTCCTGTGTAGGAAGAGGTAACCTCATTATGAATGATGGTTACTAACTGGCCCAGACCAAAAGCTAAAAACGGAAGTGGCTTAAAGCGCAGACCAATAGCATTGGAGTTAAACCATCCCATGTGATGCCACTCGACCAACCGAGTCGTTGCATTCCAGGCAGGACGATGAAACCGACTCAATACTGCCGACAGACGAGACGGTAAAAGACAGTAGGAGGGAAAAGAAGGATAGCGAAGTTACAGAATACGACGAGTGAGACACATGAGGAGCAAATGGACAGCAAAAGTGTTCAGTTCTTTGTTACGTGACGATAAATACGTTTTAGAATCTTGCTGAATTCATTTGATCTGTTAGTCGCGTGATAATCCTACTGTTGCATCAACAGTTTCTGTGAAGCTGTTCATAAACGATCTGTTTTCATGGTTCTCTTTTGCAGAACTGCCACACCCGGATTAATGAGTTGTTCACAGATAAGGTCTACCTGATTGGCATCGCCGCCCTGGTGGTTGCAGTTATTATGGTAAGAACATGGACGCCTTACTTATCGTATGCTAATTATTCACATTCATCAGATTGTCTTTTATGGTTTCCGTCAATAAGACATTTTATTTCAATTATGGCCTGAAGCCAAAACAATCTCATAATATTTTCCTCAGCCATCTTTTTGTGTTCTTCACAAATGTCCTTTTTTAATCTGGTTACATAGAACTAGCCTGGATGCCATTCCGAACTTTGTCCAGCCCACAACGTGTTTTGGTCCGGAAGTTCGGTCTGGCATTGCTCCATAGTGGCGCGAGTATTGCTCGCCCGAAATCGGGCGGGCCAATCAAATTGTCAGGGCAGACTTTATACGATGATGGACAGATGATCAACAGTAACGTAATCAACCACGTCATCAAAGAGTGCATAGGTTGAATTTGTTTACAACAACGCTGGCTGCCGCTGGAGAATTGAGGTGTGTAGATTCTGCTAACAGGTCTGTTCTGAAAGATAGACACTGAATTAATTTTAAAGGAGGAACAGAGAAACAAGATCAAGGCATTTGATAAGAACGATGTTTTTGGCATCCTTCCTACGGGATTCGGCAACTAGGCGTTGCTTAACATGCGTCACACACTCCGTTGCTCTTATCGGTTGTAGGTCTATCTAATTGAGTGCAGAAGCATTGTTTGAAACATGCCCCATAATCACAGCTGAATGGAGCAGTATCAGACTCACATTCTGACTACTAACATGGAACATTTTAGTCCAGTCAAAACTAATAAATGTCCTTTTACATTGTCATCTATATCTAACAAAAAAGACTAACCTATGAATGATTTCTAGCTCAGAAGAACACGCGCTAGCCTCCACCAGAACCGACCCGAGTCCTTAAAACAAAGCGTACTTCTCCACAGGGTCGTTGTTGCTTTTAGCATCGACATTGCAGTAACATCCCTCTTGTGACATCAGTGATGAGCAAATGAGTCCATCTTTGTAATAACTATCAGATTTCCTAACCAAGCCTTCTGCTTTGTGTTTCTTTGTCCCAGATCTTCGAGATGATCTTCAGCATGGTGTTGTGCTGCGGCATCCGCAACAGCCCGGTGTACTGAGGAGGGTGGGGGGGGCCTTTACAAACAGCAGGGCCCATATATCGCTTCGACAAGACAATGTAGAGCATTTGAATTAGCCGTCTTTCTTTGTTAGTCCCAGATGCTGTTGTGCATATCTGACCCTGATATGTAGATATTGTATCACGCTGTCACACATGCATGAGGCCCACCGGCGCGGAGCTCCGTCCTTTAGTGTCCTGTGAGCGCTTCCACGCCGGTGAACATGTTGTTATATTCCTGTTTTTTTCACGGTTTCATGTATAAACTGTATATAGATATATATTAACAGTGCTTGATAACTGCCAAAGCATGGACCTCGCATTGCAGTAGATCTTTCCTGCACTCTGCTTGTCCTCTGGCTCTACACTAAAAGCCAGATGAATGTGTGTGTATGTGAGCCGCTCTAGTTTTGCGCTCGTTGCGTTTGTGTGTTCATGCTTTGTCTTTGGCTGCTGCAGGTCTGAGAAGGCGCTCAGACGCACACAGTGTTTAGCAGGCTTGCTTATTTTGTGTAGCTGTCGGTTTGTATGCAACACCGAAATAGATAAACCTGGGTGCTGATGGTACACGGAGGCCCCCTACCATACCTGTTGATAACCATCATCACCTGCCTGATGCTGAATAATGGCACAGTCCCATGACAGCCAATCAGATCGCTCCCACTCATTGTAACCTCCTGCTATGGATCAGCCTACTTAAAACATTAATACAAACATGTATCTTGTAATAATTCCAGCTCTGACGTACTAACAGAAATCCTGAAGCTGTAGAAAGCAAAGTGTATGCCTTTATCTTGTATTGTGCGTTTGGTACGTGGTCCGAGGGAAGAGGACGGAGGAGAAGGAACCACTCAACACCTGGACCACTGGGGAGGGGCCCTCTGGCCCCGCTGGCCCCCTCAGCCCTTCTCTGCCCCTGCTGGACGTCAGTTTGCCCACATATAAAGGGATTAAATGTATTTTACAAATAAAACTCTTGTCTTGTCTTGCATTTCTTGGGATTTAATGTCCTCTTCGATGACGATGGTAACAGAAGTGGAACCCGGCGTCATCGGTGAGGATCACCAGCCAGTCGGCCCCGCAGACCTTTTCTCATATCTTGGAGTGACTACAAAAGGAATGGCAGTCATGTTTTGTTCCGCATAAAACTAAATTCAAAAGTGACAGACAGTAATATTCCGTAATGTGCTGGCAGCGGGGGGGGACACTGGGTTTCCACAAGCCCATAATAATAATGGAAATGATTATTTTATGGTAGACAACGGCCGCGGGATGAGTTTGGTGTCACAGCTTTGGGTTGAAGTTGTTGGGAAAACATCCCAGATGTGATGATGACGCTGGACTGACGTGATCACATGACCACCCCGCAAGGTGAGACATGGTGATGGTGTTTATCACAGGCATGGGAGAAAAGCTGACGTGTGCAATTAATGTGAACTACTAATATCCTCCGACTGTAACTAGAACTAATCCTTACATAGTACATGAATGTGTATTAGAGGTCGTATTCTGACCTGATGAGACTACTCAATGGGAGCATATTTATGACAGAGACTCAACTTCACTTGAGAGCACTACTCTGCCTTTGTGATCAGCAAATGGAGTCCCGGAACAAACTTGGACTGAGAGCTGAGGGACATACTCAATCTGAGCAGGAAGCGAAGGCTCCTCCTTTCTAGACCGCGGACTTTCAAAGTAAAAGCTGGGGCAGGGGCCTTTTGTAGCCACCAGATGGAGACAAAGAGTAGCGGCCTGCTGAGACGTCCACTCCGAATTAAGCCGCACAAAAAGGAAAAGGACGGACTCTTCTGTTCTCTCAAAGTTTGAACTTGGTTTTAAAAAGCATTTTGAGGTTCTAGCACCAATTTATTTGATCAACACTGACTTTAGCAGACACTTTTTGCGAGTCAGTTTGGTAATTGAAGAACTTTGATTAATACATTCTATCATTGATATAATTGTGATTAAACTGATGTGCAACAGAGATAATGATTGAGAGCATTTCTTATAACTATTTATTTTTTTGCTTTTATGCTTTCTAATTAACACATTGGATTGCCCCTGTTGACCCGTTTTTCATCATGTTTAGAAATAGTGAAGATAAAGTGAGATCTGGAGGGATTAAACCATATATATATACACACACACAATCACATTATAATATATACATATATATATATACATACATATTTATTTATTTACTTATTGAGCATTTAACATTTTGACCCAAAGCTTTTCAGTCTAACATCATGAAATTGCTGCCTTTCCTTCCCTCTGTGTCAGGCAGTTGGCTGAACATTTCTTTGAATAGGCTACTACGTCATTGAATATTACACCATGTAAAAATAATAAAAGGAGGAAAGTAATATAGCAGCAACCTTAATTTGTATTTCTCAATGTATTGATGTTTATTATTATCGTGGTTGGCAATTTGTTTTAATCTTAAACTTGCCTGAGATTTCAAGGGTGTTCTCATTTTAACATCATTATCATTAACCTCCGTCTTATTGTGCGTCACATTTGAAATGTTTTAGGGGAATAAATCCCAGCATTTGCCTAATGTTCCCAAAATGTTGCTTAGAGATACTCCCAACCTTCATGGACACACGGCATATAAGCAACATATAACAACGTATAATAATCCTACTGATGTAAATACAGTCGAATAGCCTGCGATAAACCACATAATGGCAGGGGGGCACTTCAGTTGGGTTTTAATGTCTTCTGCTCCTGGCGAGGTCACCTGACTGCATCCCCACGCTGGTGGTCTGTGTGGAATCTCCCCACATTCCTCCTCCTCTTCCTCCCCCTCAGACCCAGACCAGACCACTTTCTCACAAAGACCCCAACAATCCTCTGGCTTTTGGGTGAAGTTATTTCCACATTCCAGAGGCCTTCAAATACACAATCATCATCAACAGAGGCTTACTTTGAAAGGCATTATGTGGGAGCCTTTTAAAGCGACGTGTCGGTCATAGAGCGCCCGCTAGAGTCATCATGAATTAGCCCCACAGCTCAATCCCACCACAGAGAGGTACCCGTCCCACATCCCACACTGCTTTGGTCCTCTACCAGTCATCTGGAATTCATCAGAGCTGCCTGGAGGTTGAACCCATCATGCACTTCTGCAGCCCTCCCCTCCGGGAGGAAATACGTCGGCTGCATGTGTTGGCTTCCATGATCTCATATCATGATCTCTGTTGTTCATTTCTTTTCTATGTTTCAGATTGACACTCACATCCTGCAGTCAGCATCAAATCAAAGAGAAATAAAATTGACTTTATACTCATAATCGCTCACAGTTATCCGGTCAGCGTGACATTTCACCTGCTGTCGCAATCGGTTGTTAACGGATCGGTCACTAGTTGGACCACCGCCCTCCGACCCCCCACCCCCCCCCCCCACCCCACACACAAAACGTCCCGCCTCCAGACAGTTAAAGTCGCTGACCGGTCTCCATTTCGCAGCAGTAGCGTGCAGACGGGTGAGAATGAGTGTGTCCGTGGCGGAGGGCTGCTTCCTGTCCGCTCTTCAGCCCAGAACCTCGTGCACCGCGTACGTGGTTCCGCCGGACGGCCCGTGTCTGGACCCCGGGGCCAGAGCGCGCAGGGTCCGCGACCAGGTCCGGATGCGGCTGGCGGAGAACAGGTCCTCGTCCCTGCCCCGACTGGACGACACGCGCAATGGATCAACAGGTGACGACCTTTAAAAGGCTGCAATGGAGTTATCATTCATCATTTCTTAGACCTCTAACACAACAGTGACGTAATCTCAGCATGATGAGTGACTTGATGAACGTAAACTGCAACATCCGGTGTCTTTTAGCTCCGTTTTTAGTCTCCTCTGCCTCCATAAGAAGCTGTGTTGAGGTGAGGTTGGTTTTTATTACAGCGTTGTGCTTCGGCCGGACAATGATACACATTTTGCAATATAGCGTGTTTTCAATAAATAATTGGTCTCTTACCCACATTTATTAATATTTCATGAGTTGGTGTGATAAATATAAACGATGTTGAGTGCAACTTGTTTTTTCATAGAAGAAAAAAGTAAATACGTTTATTTTGTCTGCAGTCACATACCGTAATCAAATGTCAAACTGTCTGCAGTGAATATGAGTGCACCACTGGGACATTATCATTCACACAACCACAGATGATCTCGGATTGGTGTGACATTTGGAACCAAACAGCGACTTCTGCAGAGGGCTGTGGTGGCACTTTGGCTCTGATAATACACACCAGGACAGTTGGAGAGCTGTTGTGTCCCTGTGCTAAAGGAATGCACATGCCCCATCTTATCATCCAGTTAACCCAAAAGAGCAACAAGACCTCAGTGGGAAGAGCACTCAGTTTATTATGAGGGGATTTCTTGGTCATTTTACACTGTGAAGCCGCTTAGCAGTTTTTTCACCGGAGACGGTTATAGAACATCACAGTTTTACCCAGTGTATTTAAATGATTGCAGAACAGTTGTTTGTGTGTAGTTTTGTGTTGTTTGCCTGCTACTCAGCCTAGTGTTTGTGCACTATGAAAACCATGATGTGTTACTTCCTGCTCATTTCCTGTTTTCTTTCTTCTCTCGGGAAACTTTAACAGGTTGGGTCCAGGCGGTATTATAGTTGAGCCTGCTTCTCCGTCAGTTATACGTGATTATTGGGCATACAGGACTACTCGATGTTTGTCACCGCTTATGGTTCAGCATGTTCCATGAGAAGGGTTTCATAGCGCGCCGAGTCTAAACCTCCCAATCCTGTTTTTCAAACGGAAAGTCAGGGAGAGGAAGGAGAACTGGGGCGCTACTCCCTCTCCTGTCTGATGGCCGCACCTCACTTTGAGTCAGCCTGTTATCCGAAAGCTGCATGGAAGCTTGTGTGACCTCTGAGCCATCACTGATCCCCTTTTCATGAGGAATCTGTATTACTCATTTAGTTTTAGATGAGCATGAGACAGGTTCAGTGTTTGGTACTGTTGCTGTTTACCATTTACTGGATAGTCACCTTAAGCTAAAGAATAATGATGAATACAGCAAAAACACGTTTTATGTCACGCCACATTCTATTCATTTCTAAGTTGCACAATGTAACTGAAGCCATTTTAAAAGCATCCGCTCTGTGTGCTCTGCTGCATGTGGGTGGGAAACGCCCAGTCTGCTGTTTCCTCAAACGTGCCAAGAGGAATGGTGTTCTTCTGATTTGCAACTGATGGACGCGCTTAATGCCTTTGATTTCCCTACGTAAAAAATAACGGCCGTTGAAATGTTGTGTGATTTTTAGTCCACGATGAAATGAGCTATCAAAGAACATTTTTGTTTGGATCAGCAGATTTCTTGTTGTGAAATTGTTTTGGAATTACTTCTGTTCGATATTTGAGGTGCAGCAGAAAAAGAAAAAAAGTTGGATGAAGATGACACTGTAGTACGAGGATGCAGTCCAGCCACAAAAAAAGAAAGGAAACAGACCGAGAGGCAAGCTGAGCAAAATAATGAAAACGTATAAAGAAATAAGTGCTGTCACAAGAAATGCAAATGTAAATGATTACATTAAACAATGTTAGCTGATGGCTCAACACCCTTCCTAAAGTCATAGTGTGGAACATTCCTCTCCAATCTCCTCCTCACAGCCTGTTATCAGGTTTATTTTAGACTGCTGTGCACTGAGGTCATTGTCCATGTATCATAAGGACTGGAAATACTCCTCCAAAACATTTGATTACTCAGTTAAAGCACCTCGTGCCTTCGTTTGTACTGAAACCTAAAATAAAGCAAGTGTGATATTCTGTCACAAACTCTGAGCCATTTCCATTGAGACTTTTCATCCAAAAGATCGAGAAACACTTCTTAGAAGATCTTATTTCACTATCTACGGTAAAAAAGTCTGACATTTTGTAGAAACGTCCATATTCTCGATATTCTTGGATTTGCAGCAAGTTAGATGACAAACAGGCACTAAGACAATTCTAGACACAACCCTGGTTTACTTAAAGCATTCAGTACATTCAGTTAGCAGCAAAACACGTTTGGACTTTTTAAATGTATAGTGGAGTAAAGAAGATATCAACACACAGAGAGGACACACAGCACTCTCACTTCCGTACACAAATGAGAAAGCTACAGCCAACGTGTCTCTCTATATTAATCATATGAGCCTCTTTTAATGCCACAGCCTAAAGGATGTTCCCTATATTGCGGGTTTATAGTTCTAAGACTGCTGAATGGAGTTTAGAGCTTTTTAGGATGAAGACCAGCGATCACAGGGTTCAGAAAGGCTCGGGCGGAGACGGTGAGAGGAGCTGCACACATTCCATACAAACATGAATTACTGAGAGGCTTCTTGTTTTGCAGACGCCATCTGGGCTCAATCAGCTTCAAAAAACGTTGAGAGAGCAGATGATTGAAAACATACTTAAGATAGCAGCACTCCCATATTCTGGATTTCCCATGGCATGCAAGTGGGCTTTTGTTACCTAACTTGACCGAACTGCGTCTCTCACTCTTTCAAGGAGACAAACAGCGGATGTGTGACTCCTAATCTTTAACGATACACTAAATGAGACATCTAGTGTGGAATGAAGACAACGGCAGACTCCCTGATAGAGTAGTCTGGATAGAATAGATCCTCCCACTAACCCGTTCATATAAGAGACAGATACAGTAGATTGTAACAAGGGGGCCTTTATCAGGCTACATGGGTCCTGTACTCCCCACAGCTGGCCAATCACTGCACACAGCTCTGTGTGATCCTATCAGGATCTGACCTGAGGGGGAAGAGCATTGTTGCCCAACAGGAGAGTTAGGAGTTTGATCGACCAGGAGAGCCGTAGATGATTCACCTGTTAGCACAGCCTCTGGCTTATATCATCTTTGTACGGTGGCCATCCTCGGGATACATGAGCACTGATTAGTTTCCTTTTCCAACAACACGTAAACTTAAACAGTGCTAGCAATCCAAACCACAGCAGAGCTAACAGTGTTTACATGAGGAGGCACGCTCACATGCACTAAAAGTACATAGCAAAGAGAACCTCTGATTACACCACACACAAAGGGATTGTGACTTAATCCTCTTACTCAACTATATCTTTACATAGCAAATGTCATGTTCGCAGTATATTTGCATGTATGCTGTATTATGAGCACAGAGCGCTGTGGCTCTGATGCTGATCCTGCTGCAGCTACATCTAAGTGTGTGTGTGTGTGTGTCCCTTCTTCACCTGCCTGAACACTTGGTATTTCCTTAATTCCCATGAAGCCCTGGATTGAGCCGCGCATTACAAAAAGTAACAGGGCCCGTAGCTCTTGGGAGGGTTGAGGATGAGATTTGAAAAATCATTCCACTCACTATTGATGGATTTAATCTAATATGCTTACTTAGTGTAAAAGCAGATCTGCCTTGTGTGTAAACTCGTTGCAATCCGTCCTGTTGCGCTGTATATGGGATCTGGATTACATGAGTATGTTTCCCTTACTGTGGGGGTCGTGTCCAAGCTTCCCTCACCCCCGGCCCGATGATGCTTATGTTGAGGTATGCAGGGCCAGGCTCCCTCCCAGCAGCATCTCCTCCCCCCTTTCCTTCCGTCCTGCTGCTCGGCATGGCTGCTAACTTCAGATAAATGAATTTCTTTTGAACATCCACGAGCAGAAGTGTTGCCTGAAGTTAGCAGCCATGCCGAGCAGCAGGACGGAAGGAAATATTCCTATATATATATATATATATATATATATATATATATATATATATATATATATATATATATATATATATATATGGGTAATATATGCTAATATGCTGCGTCAAGGTCCAATAAACAAAAAATAAAGAAGTTGCACCATTGCAGCATGCGGGGTGAAGTCCCATCGATAACACAAGCTGACATCCTGAATATGTGTATTTAGTCTGTTTGGACACACTTGCACAACTGTCCAAATCACTAATATTTGTATTTCCTTTTGTTTCTAGACCACAACTATCCTGAGGCCAAGAGCTTCTCCCACACCCTCGGCTTCAGTTCCAGATCCATGATCCACACACCCAGCCGTGTCATGGCTGTGAGTAATGCATTACACTGTCATACATGCATGAACACATGCAAAGCGCCGTCCAGTACTGATTATTACTGGCCTACTTATCTCCTTAGTGAACTTTTTGCCCTGCTTACCACAGGAGCATAATGTCAGCAATGGACATACATGGAGATGAAAAACCCTTTGGCACTTTTTTATGTCGAGAACGTTCAAAATAGATGCACACAAACATTACATGTTGTTCAACATACAAGCATTACTTTCTTTTAGCCGATTTGATCACATACACCACGTCACAAGTATTGGTTAGCCGAAAAGAAAAATGAGCTGCATACATCTAACGGCCTAAATAAAAAGTTTTTATTGTTCAAATAAAACTATTGATAAAAAAGATGATGTAATGGTATGTTTCAAACAAATTCTGTTTTGATTTAAAAGTTAGCATTGGCTTTACTAGAGTCTGTAAGTCTTGCAGAATACATCATTTTTCAGCACACACACACACACACACACACGCACACACTGGAATGTTGTGAGCCAGTAATGTGTATAAACTATGCTTCCTCTTTGCTCACCAAATCCAGAACAATGTAAAGACAAAGAAAAACATAAACAGGACGCAGCTCCTCGGCCTTTAAGCTTCCTGCAGGAAGCAGCATTAAGGTGCTAACATGGCCGTCCACCTGAGCAGATAAGGAACCTCCTTATCTTTGCCCCCCCCCCGGTCAAGACTGTTAGCTCAGTTAGCACTGTATGCTGCTAGCCGCCCGCTCTATACTGATGTACTGGGTGAATTCCTTTTGATATCAGAAGGGTTGGTCTTCCCCCGCTGCTGCGCCTGCTAACCCTGCACCCCCCCACCTTGCAGATGCCCACAGCACCCCTCCGCTCCTCCGGTTTCTCTTCTCGCTCTGCTGTGCAAACCAGTTATACAGCTGGTCACAAACAGAGCAGCGCGGTGCAGAGCAGCTTCCGGGCCTTTCGCAGCAGGAACACTCGCTCCAAGTCGCTGTGCCAAGCGGACCAGGAGGCCCCGGCCATCACTGTGTTGCCTCCCCCAGAGAAGGCCTCCCACCTGATGACGGGGCTTCCCTTTGGGACCCTAAGGCGCAGCCTGAGCGGGACCCTGGCCCAGGAAAGAGGCTACTGGCAGGAGGAAGAGCAGCCGTACCAATACACCTACAAGGGCCCCTCTCACCGCACCATCAGCCGCATAACCAACCGACAGCAGCAGCAGCAGGGCTCCACCTTCAGCCAGGAGGGCTGGGCGGGCACAGGGAGAGGGGTCCCCATGGCAGGGGACAGCTGGGGGACACAGTGGCAGCAGCACATGTCCAGGGCCAGCCACGGCATGGGGACAGGGCAGTGCCAGACGTCCATCCACCGGGCCCCCTCACTGCGCAGTCTGAGGAGCGTCGGCAAAGGAGTGGACATCTTGGATGGAGCGTCGATACACAGCAACGACCCGCTAGAAGAGTGAGGCACATCATTTATTCATTTAGCGGGTAACATCTGGGCCACGTCAGCTTCCATTGGATCTGTAGTACTGTTACTACGCAGAGGTGGCATCATGCAGAATGCATTTGGAATATAATGTTGTTATTTGGTGTGTTTCTGTGAGCAGTATGCAGAGTCTGGACATGGCTACAGCTGTCCAATATCTGTCTGAATCAGACGCTGCCTTGCAAGTTCTTGGCGCTGCATACATACAACACAAGTGTTACCATAGCAACGAAGCCAAAAACCAGGTAATGTGCTTTTCATGTTGACTCTTTTGGTCGTACTTTCCTAAAAGTGATTTCTTATTATTGCCATGGGATCCTTTTTTCATGTGGTCCTCCTTGTAGCAGCAGCTCATCTCCATATGTGTGCTTTGACAGTACAGGCTGTGTGTTCCTGATCCGGATCTCCTCGCTCTCTCTCTCTCTCTCTCTCTCAGGTTCGTTGTCTACATGGCGTTCCAGCTCTAGTTCAGCTTTTCTCCAGCGACAATCAAGAAGTGCAGCGTTTCTCCACCGGCGCCACGCGGAACCTCATCTACGAGAACGCTGACAACAAGGCGGCGCTCATCGACGCCGGTGGAGTGATGCGCCTCGTCAACCTGCTCGGCCAACCTGACGAGGAGCTTCGGAAGACCATCACAGGTAGTAATGACCGCATTGACGTCCCACTGTAATCCACGCGTGGCCAATACCATCTTATCGAGCTATTGGGATAAGTGAATAACAAGCTTGTTTTGAACTGCAGGCGTCCTGTGGAATCTGTCCTCCAGAGACAACCTGAAGGAGAAGCTTTCCAAAGAAGCTTTGTCAGAGCTGACGGAGAAAGTTCTGATTCCTCTGTGCAGCAGCGTCCCTCTGAGTCCATCTGAGAGGGACATCTTCTACAACACCAGCGGCTGCCTCAGGTGACTCCACACCAGGGGTTGGACAGTTTCATCATGTTGTATTGCTCCTCCACATTCTGTCTCTCTATTTGCTCTGTTGAATGGAGCTAAACACAAGCATTGGTGGACCTTGTCTACTGTTGCCATGGAGTCGCTGGCTAGGCAGAGGCACAAATCAGAGGGAGTAAAGGGGGGGGGGCCTTTGTTGCTTCAGTTGTACACAAAACACCAGAATAATTTATTGGACTTTACTTCAATCACTTTAATTCAGGAAACGCCTCCCTTAAAGGTACATTTCAATAGAGGATTGCTTTGTGCTCTTTACTCAATGCAGTCTCTGAATTTCTGGACAGAGAAAGAATTACAGTCTGGTGCTGTAAAGTCCAATGCGTACTTTGTGCTGCTGAAGGTTCTAGTGAAAGGGATCCTAAGAAAAGCTTTACTGCGTTACGTTCTCTGGCTTCACGTCTCTATCTGTGCCTTTTTGTGCATAGAAACTTGAGCTCAGTGAATGAGAGGACAAGGCGGAAGATGAGAGACATGCGAGGCCTGGTAGACTCTCTGGTGTCCTACATTCAACAAGAGGACAGGGGGGATGACAAGGTAAACCCAACCTGCACACACACTGCATGGCCAACAGCATTAACAGCATCAAAGGCACATTTATATTAAAGGATAAGCATGATATCTATGACAATTATTATTGTCATCAATGTGATTATCATCATTGTGTTTATCACAGCTTCTCAGTTTATTCTGCACAGCTTATCAGCTTCCACCTGGTTGCTTGCTTACTTATTTCCCCTCTTCTCTCTATCTACCTCCATGTTTAGGGTCTAGAGAACTCCCTGTGTGTGATGAGGAATCTGTCCTACCAGCTGTACGCGGAGCTTCCTGCCTCAGTCCGACTGCGTCTGGACGGCCCAACCAGAGCGTCTGCCTCTGGGAAGGGCGAGGCCATCGGCTGCTTTACCCTCTACAACAAAAAGTCCACTCAGGTTAGATGCCGAGACTTTGTGCTTGCAACATATGTTCATGATATGTTCAGCTATTTGCCGTTGATGTTCTGCGTAACTTTAGAAGAGCTTGTTCTGATGTTCTGATGCCACAGCCTCCACATGCCCCTGCTCATCCTGCTCCCTGCTTCGCTTTAGGAAATGCTTTCCATTGAAATAGTCCAAAAATCATCTCATAGTTCTTGATGGTGGCAGTAATTTATCAATAATAGAAATTAAAAATATGAATAATTTATCTACTGTTTACAGCTGACATTCTCTTTTATTGGATTAAAGGCATTTCCCAATATCCTTATGTTGACATGTCAGTGGTTTGCCTGTATCGTGTCCAGGTCACGTGACTGCTTGTTTTGTACAAGTGATGTTGCCAGATGCTAAGAAGACACTACTGGTGCTCATGAAGCTTACCTCACCTAAAGCAGTGTGATTTTAAAGAGACTCTAAAAGTAAACGGGTGGACATCCAATGAGAGTATGTATGGATGAATGGATGTATGTATGTATGTATGTATGTATGGATGTATGGATGGATGTATATATGTATGTATGGATGGATGTATATATGTATGTATGTATGTATGTATGTATGTATGTATGTATGTATGTATGTATGGATGTATGGATGGATGTATGTATGGAGTAACTTCATACGCAGGTTCTCAAGTTGAACTGTATGACCTGCTTGTGCAGTAGAGCTGCGAGGCCTTTTGGTCTGAGACATAATGTTGAATCCCAGTGGATCCTCTCTAGATGGGGGATTGTCCTATCGTAGCTTAGCAACGGTAACTGGCACTGTGGGCCTGCCAGGCTTTTTCTTTGTCTAATTCAGCACTCAAGCCCCAAGAATGTCTCAAATTAAAAGATTTGGCCGTTGGCCGGTCCGACCCCGCAAAGTGAACTTAGGGGAAGTTGGCCCATATTTAGCATTACCGTGCTTTTAAGACACACTTGGTAAGATTTCCATTGGAATAGCATGAGCTTACCCGTATGCATCGTGGGCAGGGACCTTGATGAAGGTATCATCCAAAATAGCTCAGCAGCTACTGGTGTCCAGTTTAACAATACCATCAATCATTTTTGTGCAGCTCTAGAAAGAAACATGAATAAATTAGGTTTTGCTTGTTTTGTATGGTGTGGTGTTCCTTCCATAATATTACACATGCAGAGAGACACACGGATGTTAACGCGACCACGGCTAATAGCAGAAGAAACGTCGTTGGGAGGCAACATGCTTCCACATCCCCCTTCAGGGAGTCAGGGGTTAGGGGATCAGGGGGGTGGCTGGCCAACATTGATATCTCATTGATATCTCTTTTCCCCCCGACAGCATAACCAGAATCTGTCCATCCTGTCTGAGGTGTCCCGACAGCCGAAGGGGGCAGAGTGGTTGTATCACCCTGATGTGGTGGCGCTGTACAAGTCGGTTCTGCAGAACAGCAGCAGCAGCTCCAGCAGCCGCGAGGCGGCTATTGGAGCCCTTCAAAATATCACTGCAGGAGATGCCAGGGTATGTAAGCCATCTCACGTTCCTCCTTGAGAAAAGCAGACGACAGCAAACAGGCAGCAGAACTCAGTGCAGACTTGATGTGTGTGTCAGTGGGCATCAGTGCTGTGCAGCGTAGTGCTGGAGCAGGAGCGGATGCTGCCCATTCTACTGGATCTGTTGGACACCCACAGTGACACGGAGCTGAGGCCCCTGACCGGCCTGCTGAGAAATGTGAGCCGACACTCAGCCAGCAAAGAGCACATGGGTGAGAGGCAACACAAAGGCTACCGATCATGTGTGTGTGTGTGCTTCACAACTACTCTTCACTTCTGTGGAGTGTAGCTTGTGACTGCTTGTGACTGTTGGATACATTAGAACTTCCTTGTGACGGATGATGATGATGATGATGAGGCCCAGCAGGGAGTCAACATGGAGTCCATTTAAGCCCTTTGGCTGGACAGAGACAGAGTACTAGCTAGAACTCCTTTCTAGAATGTGCAGCTGACACAGTTCTGAGTGTGTGCGCTAGGTGTTGAGATTTTTTCCCAGTGGGATACAAACATAACAGCATAATGGGTCTTAAATGTTATGATGGGAAGCAGTATGAATGAACCAAACCAACACAGCTGGAGCTTTAAATGTCTCGATCTTTGTTCTGAAAGCTAAGAACATGGTCAGTGTTCTGGTCTCCAAGCTGCCTAAGTGATGGCCTTCAGAAAACGCCGTCCTCCGAGGTGGTGGTCAACATCTGTGGAGCCCTCAATCACTTGGTCACCTGCAGCTCCTTGGCAGCCCGCGACATTTCATATTGTCACGGCCTGCCAAAATTGATCGGCATAAAGACAATGCATGATAACAGGTAAGACTGACTTCTACTGTAATGCTCGAAGCTTCAGTGATACAACTGAAGAAGGAGTTAAAACTTCGGACCTCAGCACCAATGTTCAATCTCCAGAATTGTTGCTAAAACCTTTCATCTTGTAGCTGTGACCTGTGTTTACTGCCAGGGACTTTCCACATTCTGGACGCTGCTCGCTCCTCTGGCCTTTGGCCTCATGGAAACATTTGGCTAATTAGTTTCTAGAGTGTTTATTAATCTCTTGCCTCTGCTTTGGCCTGATGAACTGTGTCGTTTTAGCTCTGGGGGTGTAAAGGCGTCCAGAGCTGCCTCAACTGTCCTCTGCAACATGTTCCAGTACAACAAACTGCACAAGGACTTCAAGCAGGTGAGACGCCAAGACACACTGTGCAAAACCACCTCAATGGTTTGTAGAGGCACATGGACACACAGCAGAATGGGTTCAGGTTCATATTAAATGAACTAAAACAAGGTGAACATCATTACTGTCGTTTCCTGCTTGGAGCCCCGGCCGATAACAGGACAAAGTGAAGCTGAAATAATGTCGGAGAAGTCAGCATTCATTCGGGGGCTAAAGATCCATGTGACCTCCTTTCCTTGTTCATTTCTGAGTGCTGGAAGTGTTTTATCTCTTTGTGTCAGCGTGTTTAAGCTGCTCACAGCTGGAGGGCTCCTGTCGGACTTCTGCTTCCTCGCACTATGGTTTCACTGTGCTGTTCTCCTCCACATTTCTCCATTAGAAGGAAACTGAAAGGCTTTTGCCTATGGTCCTGAGCCCTTATTGCTGGCCAATAGAGGGCAATGGGGCGTCGCCCCAGCTGGAGCCCCACTCCTTCAGCCCAAAAAAGAAAAGACTATAGTCAACTAGAAAATGCATTTCCTGCTGAAAATGCGTTACAATGCAAAAGCTGAAGTTAACTGAAACAATTGCTGAAAATATAGAAATAAGAAAAGCTGAACTATTTTAAAGGATTGCTGAAAATATAGATAAAGAAAAGCTGAACTATTGGAAAGGATTGCTGAAAATAAAGAAAGAAGAAAAGCTGAACTATTTGAAAGGATTGCCGAAAATATAGAAAGAAGAAAAGCTGAAAATAATTTGAAAGAAAAGCTGAAAATATAGAAAGAAGAAAAGCTGAAAATAATTTGAAAGGATTGCTGAAAATTTAAAGAAAAGCTGAAAACAACTTGAAAGGATTGATGAAATATAGAAAGAAGAAAAGCTGAAAACTATTTGAAAGTATTGTTGAAAATATAGAAAGAAAAGCTGAGAATAATTTGAAAGGATTGCTGAAAATATAGAAATAATAATAATAATGAGGCTTTTATTTTGAAAATATAAAATTGGTTGAGAAGGGTGGTGGGGGGGGGGCAGAATGTTTGATATTCAAGCCACGTTTTTACTCAATAGGCCTCATCTAACATTACAGTAAGAACTCAGATAATCATTGAGGCTTTTATTTTGAAATGATAAAATTGGGTGTGTGGGGGGGGGGCAGAATGATTGTTATTCAAGCCAAGTTTTTACTCGATAGTTCTTACTGTAATGTTAGATGAGGCCCAAGATAATAATTGAGGCTTTTATTTTGAAATTATGGAGTTGGGTAGGGGGTGGTCGGGGGCGGGGGGGGGGGCTATTTAAAGACAGAATGTTATTTAAACTAAGAAGTTAGTAAAAGACAGAGCGAGGCAGAGACAGAGATTGATTATGAAGGAGTAGAGAGAGGAGGGGCTGCGAGTGCAGGTGTCCGTAGCCGTGGCAACGGGTGCACCTGCGTTTAACGAGACGATCAGAGGACACAAAGCAGCGATTTAAACAGAATCCACACCTCAAAAAAATTGCCACTAGAGCAAAACTATTCTGGGTTTCAAAAAAATAACTGCATGATGAGAGTCCCAAGACTCTACCGAAGCATACGTCTAGATTACATGTCTCTAGGGTTTATGATATGGCTGTATTATCAGTTTCAAAATCATGTACCTTCTTGTCTTTTTTGTTAAATTCGTCACCAGATTAGTATTGGTGTCTAGGGCTTGAGACAGACTTTGTCTCACTCTCGAGCCCCTCAGGCAAAAATTAAAGAACTGGGGGATTCCATACCCACATCATTCCGACCAGCACAAGCACGGCATCATTCTGATCTAAAAATGAAGCTTTAAAATGTAACATTGTGGTCGTGAGTGCAAAAGATCCATATTTTTTTACCCGATTCTTACGCAGCCGTACACTCTAAATTTGCATATTCTCACTCTAGAGGCTGCACAAACACACCCATGTAAAACTCAGAAAAGTACTGAAAACCTAGTGAAACATAATCAGTGATTATGAAAAAGTAAAATAGATATAAGAAAGCTGTAAGGCCTAAAGAATTCTCAAGACTTGTGTCTACATTTTAAAGTTGAAAGACTGTTTGTAGCTGAAAGATTGGCAAAGCTACAAATGTTGAAAGTTGAAGACGTTTTGAGTAGATTTGAAGATTAACGCCATTGGAAACCATGTTAAAAAAATGTTGAAGTTTTTAATTTATATACAATCAGTTATAAGAGATAGAAATCTGAAAAGTCATAGCACCCTTACCTGAAATGATCTGAACATTTTAAAATTTGAACGGTTTAAACAGCTGAAAGTGTGAAGGAGTTGAAAGGTGCGGCGGAAGAAATAAAAAAAAAATGTTGGAATAAAGAATAGGATAACATTACTTGGAATGCTTTGAAAGCATTCCAACAATTATAACACATTGTTAATATTAATGTTTTTGAAATATGGAATGAACCAAGTAATATCTGTCACATATGATATCTGCTGCTGTCATAGGCACGTCCTGCCTTCATGCGCCTTTCATCCATAGACATATAGATAGTTATAGATGTATGTAATACACTATAAATGTATACATACATTTACAGTACATTTACATTATGAATTTAGAACCAGGATTTAGAATCAGAATCAGAATGTAGAATCCGAATAGATGCCTGTGGTTATCTTTGGCTGTTGTTATAATATATACTTTAAAAGACTAATCTTTAATGTGTCCATTAAAGATTTGCAGTGTTTGTATGAATGGAGTTATAAAAAGGACAGCAGAATGGGCGGGACTTCGCTGCCATTGTGCTCTAAACTCTTTCTCTTCACCACATGGTTTTCTTGTCAACAACTGCACACATCTGTTTTATGTCCCATTTGACCTCCACTCTTCTCCCCCCCTTTTTTCTGCCATGAGAGGCTGTATTCCCAGATAAGCCCCTTATCCTGGAATACTTGGCTGACAATACAAAGAGAATTCTCTGGAGCTGATGCCAATTAGACTGTGAAGTTAATACCTTTGTTATTGTTATTCAACTTTTTACTTTTCTACAGAATTTAAATTCTTGATTAAAAATTTCACAGGGCAGCAGGATTAAGAGGAGTGAGTGATAACTATGAGGGGCCGTGACGGACATTATTCAGAATACCCTCTCACACACACTACTGAAATGCTATACGCTCACACACACACAACTGAAATGCGCTCACACACACAACTGAAATGCGCTCACACACACAACTGAAATGCTATACGCTCACATGCACTACTGAAATGCTCTCGCACACACAACTGAAATGCTCTCACACGCACTACTGAAATGCTCTCACACGCACTACTGGAATGCTATGCGCTCACACACACTACTGAAATGCTCTCACACGCACTACTGGAATGCTATGCGCTCACACACACTACTGGAATGCTATGCGCTCACACACACAACTGAAATGCTATACGCTCACACAAACTACTGAAATGCTCTCACACACACTAATGAAATGCTCTCACACAAACTACTGAAATGCTCTCACACAAAACTGAAATGCTCTCACACACACAACTGAAATGCTCTCACACACACTACTGAAATGCTCTCACACACACTACTGAAATGCTCTCACACACAAAACTGAAATGCTCACACACACACACAACCGAAATGCTGGTAGAAATAGAAATAGTTTTTAATGCCTGATTTAAAAAGTAGTTCCCCAAAATGTTATTTTGCAGAACATCAAGCTGTAAACGCTAAACTGACATATTAACATTGTAAACCGCTATTTATATATATTTAGAATCAGGAATCAGGAAACATTTATTGCCATACTATGTCAGACATACAAGGAATTTGGTGCATGACAACAGATGACGGTGGACAACAAGACAATAAGGAATAAATATAATACTATGGGTTATTTAAAAAAAAGTTTAAAGAGTTTAAAAAGTTAAAAACTAAAGTGCACCAGCCAGTTTAACCATACGTCTGGAGCATTGCGTGGAATTTAATCAAATTGTTCAGATCAATCTTTCACAAAATGTTTTTAGGTTTGAGAAGTGTCATTGAAACATTGGAAATGCTTCTTCCAGAAACAACACCGAGCTGTGAATAAGCCAAAACAGTGAATCCAAACTAACGGCCAAATAGAGCTAAATGGGTGAGAATCCTCGGAGTTTATCAAAATGGCGCTGTAACGAATCGGAGGACACAGTTGGATCCATTTGCAGCTCTTTATTCACGGTAGTCGACAGGCAGGATCAATCAGGGGCAGACGGAATCACGGAGGCAATCTCAGGATAAACGTAAAATCAGGGGGTCGTTACAAGCATTCCAGGGGTCGGTAACAGATCATCAAACACTGTGGAAACCGCTCAGAAATATACACCGTGGCAATACGATACTTCGCAGTGATTGTGAGGGTGACTGGGGTTTATATGGGTGTGTGTGTAATCAGTCCGAGATGAGAGGCATGATGGGAGGTTGAGTTCAGTATTCTGGTGAGTGTGTCCTGCGGGGGTGACGAGGAGGTGGAGTGCTGGGTGGCTCCGTAACAGGCGGACTGGCTCACCTGGTACCTGAGTGGGTAGAGGATTCACCATTAGGCCTGACGTCACCTTCACATCTAACTGACGCGTAACGTGGGTACTTACTGCAGTAACAAAGGAGGAAGTCGGGTGGTTTAGGTGAGTGGGGATGGATGAGTAAATTAACGTAGCACTTTCACCCAGGAGACCAACATTCCTGTCCCGGATGAAAGCAGGTTTAAGTCATGTACGACGGTCAACAGTAGGTTTACGTGACATTACTGATTCCTGAGCTTTAAACCTAACCGAGCTTTACAAATGTTCTTCTTTAAACAGACGCCTCAATATCATCCTACACCCAACCAAGGAGTTCATTTTCCTGCAAGTAAAAGTTCCTTTTGAAAGACATTAAATGGGCGTAACCAGCAGCACAGCAGACCAGTGAAAATGCTGAGCGTTGCGTTAAAGATCATAGAAGCGTTGGGCCACTGAACGCGCTGCTGGAATTTTTGTATTGGGAGCTTCGGCTAGTATGATTCATTTAACAGCAATATGAAAATACTGATTATAGTTAAAGTGTCTTTGCTGTTGTCAATCATTGTTGCTGTTCCAACAATTGTGCTGGAAAGGAACCGAGTAAGTGTATCCGCTGTTGAGTTAATGAAGACGGAAAATGTCCGGCCACATCAAAACATCAGACCCCATGTTAAAGAATGTACTTGCTGTTTCACTTTATGAAGTCGATAAAGGTCCAAACTGGTTATGGAAGGTTGTGTTACCAATCTGCTGTGCAATGACTCACTGATATATTAGACCACAGTTTATTCCTCTAATGCCTGAATGGTTAATCATTTTTATTCTAAGCCAATCCTTCTCTCTATAATCGAGTGAGGATCTCCCCAATACATCAACTGACGCTGTCCGTTTTTTTATTGAGTGAGCATCTGGGGCAGGAACGCTGAGCATCTGGTCCCAGATATTTCACTTCTGTAAGAGAGTGTGTAGTCCCTGTACAACACACTGCACCTAACACAGTAAACCCTAAGCTACGTTTATCGATAGTCGGCCTGTCGCGGTGAAGTTATTACATTTGATAGATATCCTGCCAAAACTCATGCAGTTCTGACAAAGGTTGGGCCGAAGCAACATGTCTAAAACTACTGGACAGACAAGTCCTGATGCTTCTTGTGACTCACGTTGGTCCCTGAAGGGCAAATCCTCACTTTTCACGAGACGTAACATGAAGATCAACTGGGCAGCCGTGTGTTTACGTACGATGCGTTTAGATGACCAGACCACTTGCTCTCTCCAATGGTAGCTATCCAGGCTTAACATCGCAGCAGGTGTATGTGTCTGAACCTAGAATTGTCCCCATAGTCCCAATAAGCCACACCTTTCAGGGAAAATGCTCTTGTAAAACCTCTGTCATTACTTAGTAGGTTGTAAGCAAAGAGACAAGCTGACAGACCGAATTATTGTTAATTCTTTTTAGATGAACATTTGTTGAGGTTATTAGATGGGATTTTTGCTTATGCGTGATTCACTACTCGATGAAAATAACTGCAACTAGTATTTTGTTACGCATCATATTGTTTAGTAAATGTGGGCTATAACTATTGGTTTCTGGGATCAGCTTTTTTTTCAAACAACAATCCCATTTATGGTGTGCGGTGGACTTGATTTAACTCGTGTTTGCCGAGTTTTGAACCTCTCAATGACACTGAATGTTAGAAATGGCACAAAGGGCACTCTATCTGGTATCTTAGCCTGTTTGTATTGTGCCTTTGTTTTTTCCAGAAAGGATTTGCCAGACGAGACTTCGCCGATGTCACCATCTAGGCAGCAGCAAACGATGTGATTCATTGTGAGCTTCAGGCCGCTGCCGTCGCCGCTGCCCTGAAGAGTTGACACGAAGCGGCGGATTTAGTGAGCAAAGCCAAATTAACTGGGATGGACAAAAGTGACCACTGCCAATGGAATGATGGACTTAAGTGTTCTTCTCTTGTAGTTGTCTTGGTGATGACGGAAACTAACTGGTGGACTTCACCCACAAACTACTCCTCTTTGTGTGTGTGGGTTTGAAAGTGACATTGATTTGAATAAATGTTTCTGGTAGCTGGTAGAAATGAACAATGTGCACAGCAGAGAGACGGACTGTACGTGCTTGGTGATATTTCGTGCCTGGTTAGAGAGGCCATACTGGATCAGATGATTGCAATCAGCGAGCCGACCTGTTTGGGCCGGAGCGAACTGACCGATTCCCGAGGTCAACGTTTCAACTTGTCCGATACGTTGGTTAATGACCAATTACCCGCAAAACTCCCTCTGCTGTATTTTGTGTTTAGTGATAATTGGCAAATGTTAGCTTACTTACTCGCTATGCTATGATAATTAACATTGTAAACATTTTTTCTGCTAAATATCTGCATATTCCATTGTCAAGCAGGGTTGCATCATGATGTTGGCATTTAGCTCAAAGCTCCAATGTACCTAAAAACATTTCACAAATGGCTGTTTGGCGCCTTTTTTTTAACAAATTCAGACATTCAATTTCTGGTGTATCCATCGAATCTAAAAAAACAGGAGACAGTTAAAGATTTCCTGAATCAGCACTAGAATCAAAAGTCAGTTCATCTCCTTCCTCCATACGGGTCGTCGTGTTTACCGGTTAATACAGGAGGGGGGTTATTATTAGTTATTCTCTGTTCACCACACTATATATCTAGATATAGATAGGGATATAGATAGATAGGGAATGGTTGTTTGCCGCCACATTGACGCTCTGAATGTGGCTCTTGACATGGCAGCATAAGAAAGGTGCGTCTTCTACACAAATGAGCCAAGACGAAGGAATTACTCCGTCTTTACAAGACAGGATATTGTGCTCACAATGAGTTAAATCACAAACTAGAAAAATAGTGTATGTGCACTGGAATAGGATCCAAGAAAGGTGCGTTATTTAAGAGAGGAATGGGAAGCCATATGATCCATCCAGTCAAGCGACGGCAGATTAAAAGGAGCTAACGGGGGGATTTCTCCACCAGGACGTGTGGGGGACATGTGACCTTCAGACCTACTGGAGGAAACCACCTGGCTGGCAAATGGAGGAAAGGAGGCACCCGGCCTGACAGGGAGCAAATTATTACTGGAGCTACTGACCGGCATGCGTCCACAAAATAAGTCAGATGGGAGAATGACTACGTTATTTATTTCCTTAGTAAACATTGCTAAAATGAGTTAAAGGTCTAAATAACTAGTTTCAAGCCTTTTCCAATACAACATGATGTGCAATAACAGACAAATAAACGGTCCATTTCGAGACAAAAAGGTGGGCTTACTGTGATGGACAGGTCGCTGCGTTCCCAAGCAACATGGAGTTTGTTTGCCCTCGTAAAACTTGAGCCTCCTCGTTTATGAGGCGGTTTGCTGCTCGTTGGCTGTTTTTCTTTTTGACAGACAGGAGGCGTGCCCAGTCACCAGCGGATCTCTGCATCTAATTGGTTACAAACCCTGAATCGGATGACTGACTATGACGGTGCCTGCGCATGGTGGTCGTGTTGGACAGCAAACTCACTTAATGGAACGCTGGGGTCAAATTGTTTTTAATGAGCTCGATGTAGGCGGTGTAACCCGGCACCGAACAAAACCACTAAATAGAACTATTCATATTTCTTTTGACGAGCTAAAAAATAAGTGAACTTTTTTGGTTGTTATCAGAATGACCACAAGAAAAGGGGTACCATCTATAGTAATAGGGTCCGCATTGAGAGATCCAGTCCTGATGAACAACATTGTGTTACATGTGATTTGAAAAAATATGAGATTAAATCTTCTTAATTAACAGTAATGTAATAAATGTTGATGTACAAATCTGTGATAGTCCAGTTTAGTTCTGCCATCTGAAGGAAGAGGCAGTTTGATGTTATACTCTGGCTGTAATGGTGGTACAAGATGTCAAATCGATCTGATATCACAAGTTCAATCTTTTTCCAAATCCAAAAGCAGTTTATAGTCACATGACTCTACTACACTTAGTTTGTTTCCATCATCTTTGGACGTACTTGTGGTCCTTCCAATTGGTCCAGAGACCAGCTAGAATACACAATGGGCCTTCCATTAACAAAAGGATTCAGTCAGTCATTGTTTGGCTTAGTTTGTCTCTATCGACTAGAGATCAATAATGGCAAGTGAAAGTGAGAACGTCTATTTACTTTGAGTGAAAGGTACACTGATGTTTGAATACTATCTCTCAATGCACTTTCAAAAAAGTAATTCAATTGATTTTCCATCCATCCAACCATTAGCAGAGTCGTCTCCTGGGTCTCCTACCTCGAGTGGAGGCATTGTAGCTAAATGCCCGAAGCACCTTAGCTCTCCTTCAGACACGTAGGAGCGCGTAAACGGCAGGTCGTGTCTAAGTGCTGAGCCCCGCCAACCTCAATTCAATTCAATTCAATTCATTTTATGCAAACAAATGCATGAACTAATTTTTCTGCCTCACCTTGAGACAGGAAATTCCTGATTTTCGATATATTACGTAGATGAAAAAAGGCAGTCCTTGAAGTTTTCTTTATATGAGAGTGGAAGGACATATCCTGGTCGAAGAGAACTCGGTGCTGCTGGATACCAGAGAAATTCCATCCATAGAAACTGTATCACGTGACAGCTGACTTTGAAGGCGCTCTGGGCCTATCAAGATAACTTCTGTTTTTTCTGAGTTTAGCATCAGGAAGTTGCAGGTCATCCAAGTTTTGATGTCTCCAAGACATTCTTGAAGTCTAACGAGCTGTTCGGTCTCCTCTGGCTTGATAGACAGATACAATTGAGTATCGTCTGCGTAACAATGGAAGTTGATGCGGTGTTTTGTGATAACGTCACCCAAAGGAAGCATATAAAGGGTAAATAAAATGGGTCCAAGCACAGAACCTTGTGGGACTCCGTGACCAACATTGGTGGTCTTCGAGGATTCTCCGTTTACAAGCACAAACTGGGATCGATCCGATAAATAGGATTTAAACCAGCTAAGTGCAGTTCCTTTAATACCAATCAAATATTCTCGTCTCTGCAGTAAGATACAATGATTGATGGTGTCAAAGGCGGCACTGAGGTCCAGCAAGACAAGAAAAGAGACAAGTCTTTGGTCCGATGCAAGTAGGCGATCATTCGTAATTTTCACCAGGGCTGTTTCTGTGCTATGATGCACTCAAAATCCGGACTGAAAGTCCTCGAACAAAGCATTGTTTTGAAGAAAGTCACATAGTTGATTTGCGACGGATTTCTCAAGGATCTTCGAGAGGAAGGGAAGATTAGAGATCGGTCTGTAGTTAGCCAACACCTCCGGAGCAAGAGTAGGTTTCTTAAGAAGAGGCTTAATTACAGCTATCTTGAAGGACTGTGATACATGTCCTGTCAACAAGGACAGATTCATAATATCCAGTAAAGGCGCGCTAACTAAAGGAAAACCCTTAACCCTTAACCCTTAAGCAGCTTAGTTGGAATCCAAGAGACAAGTAGAAGATTTAGACTTCGAAATTGTGGAACAAAATGAGGAGTCCGATGGATCTGCAACCTCGTTCTTTCAGTCACCACCGTTCGAGTTCTGGTTGTGGGTCTGAACGTGGACGCCCGGTAAACTGAGAGCTCCCGAGATACTTTGCTTAGGCAGTCTGCCCCCACCCAAAGAGAGCAATTGACTAGTTGTTGTCACAAACCCGATTAGCAGGTGCTAACTCTCATCCCTGCTGCTTCCCACTCTCCTGTAAATTGCCCCAGTGAATGATAAGAGGTCACTCTGAGGAGGCCAATAGGACCACATCATCAGCCAACAACAGAGAGGCGGTCTCAGGACCCCCAAACCCCGGCTGCGCCCAGCTATCCTGTCCCTGAAAGTCACCAACAGGACCGGTGATTAAGGGCCACACCGAGACAGGATGAGCCCTTGCTATGGGTCCTGCACCCCGTATCCCCCCACTAAACCTCCCAAGGGACCCGGTGAAATGCCTTCTCCTAGTCCGCAATGCACATGTACAGTGGTTGGGCAAACTTCCATGGTCCCTCCCTGGAGCTAATCTAGCCTTCCATGACCTGGGGGAATCCACACTGCAGCGCTTGAATCTGAGGCTCCCTCGTCCAGCCTCTGTGGAGATTCATTGTGGTGGGGAGGCGCGGCTGCAGAGGGGATAGAGTGAAGTGAGTGCATAAGAGGCCTCAGCTGTGATCAATGAACTAATTGTGTTCCTCTCACATACGAGTGATGGGTAACGAGCAGGGAGGGCGGATACACAGCCTTTATAGTCTGGGACGTCTCCTAGTTTGTTACAGTCTGTCTTTGGAAACGCTGTCACCACGTTGGTTTTGTACCCGGTTACGTGAATCAATGCCCAGGCTGTGCCCTTTGGAAATATTCAATAGCAGGCTGTAACGAGTCGTGGGTATGCGGGTCCAAGGGAATGCAGTCAACACCAGGATTTGCAATTTTACAAGTTTTATTTTTCACTCTTTTCAAGCAGTGGTCGCGTGTTCACAGCTGCTTGCTCGTGCTCCCACACCTCTCGCGCTCGCCGCTGCTCACTCACTAAACTGCAGGGGAAGAGCACATTGTTAATCATGAGGCTGATTGCCTCCACCTGGCACCGTTCCCTGAGCCGCCCCTCCCTCTCCACTGCAGACGTACTGAGAAAACCACGCCCCGCCACCACACAGACTAACTAAGCATTCGTTCCAAAAGGTGTTTTTTTTTTGCTTATGAAACCAAAGACACCTTCTAGATTCTTGTCCTATTGTGGGGACTTCTGAGACAGAGGATGTTGCATGTGTACAGGATATAAATTTGTGATTTTGGGCTACAACGGACCAGCTCTTTACTCTTTCAAGAATCTTGTAGGGGGCCTGGGAGTATGCTCATCCAGTCTACATGTGTTTTGTGCACCTGGAGAAGGCGTATGACCGGGTCCCCTGAGAGAAAATGTGGGAGGTGCTGCGGAAGTACGGGGTGAGGGGGTCCTTACTTGGGCCATCCAATCCCTGCACACCCAAAGTGGGAGCTGTATTCAGGTGCTCGGCAGTAAGTCGGAGCCGTTTCCACTGGGGGTTGGCCTTCCCACGGCTGTGCGTTATCACCAATCTTGTTTGTGGTTTTCATGGACAGGATATTGCCGCATCATTGCAGATGATGGGGTCCTGGTGGCATCCTTGGTCTGTGGCCTCCAACTCTCGGTTCGCAGCAGAGTGTGAAGCGGTTGGGATGAGAATCCTCGAAGACCAGCAATGTTGGTCACGGAGTCCCACAAGGTTCTGTGCTTGGACCCATTTTATTTACCCTTTATATGCTTCCTTTGGGCGACGTTATCAGAAAACACTGCATCAACTTCCATTCCAGTTCTCTTCGACCAGGATATGTCCTTCAACCCTACCGCTTATAGTTAGGGCTGGCTTAGGTTTGCCTGGACCAGCTCTTAGTTACGCTGATATAGGCTTAAACTGCCAGGGGACTTCTTAGGACACACCGAACGCCTCTCTCTCTTACTTTCTCCTTCTACTAAAATCCACGTTGCATTAATGCACATGACTAATTCAGCTCCTTCTCGGGAGTTCTTTGTGCTTTCTCACCGAGCAGGTCTCTGCAGATCGTAGTTCCGTCAGGACCCCGGTCCTGACTCCGGCCGTGGCCCTGCTGCTGCCGCCATCATCATCATCATTTTAAATATGATTCATATTACTATTACCCTTTCCTAAAATCTTTGCTTTCCCTCCCCACAGTCGTCTGTGGATGGGGGTTCTATTTGATGGTGGTTCTACCTGATGGAGGTTTTACCTGATGAAGGTTCTACCTGATGGAGGTTGTATCTGATGGTGGTCACCCCTGCAGTGGTCCTGCTGTACACCTGGCTTGCTTTCTGTTATAGAAATTGAATGTATTCCACATCTGTATGAGTCATTCTGTACACATGACATCCATTGCAGTCTGTCCATCCCGGGAAAGGGATCCCTCCTCTGACATTCTCCCTAAGGTTCCCTGGAAGGGTTTTTTCATTTTTTGGGGAGTTTTTCCTGTGCCGATGTGAGGGTCTTGGGACGGAGGATGTTGCATGTGTACAGACTGTAAAGCCCTCCGAGGCAAATTTGTAATTTGCGATTTTGGGCTATACAAAATAAAATAAATTGATTAGCACCTCCAAATCTGAGGCCATGGTTCTCTGTAGGAAACCGATGGATTGATAATCCGGGTAGGAAATGTGTCCTTACCCCAAGTGAAGGAGTTTAACTACCTCGGGGTCTTGTTCACGAGTGAGGGGAAGATGGTGTGTGAGCTTGCCTGGAGAATCGGGAGTAGCGGGGGCGGTATTGCACTCTTTGCCACAGCGTTGTGACGAAAAAAGAACTGAGCCATTCGTGAGGAGCTCGGAGTAGAGCCGCTGCTCCTTTGCGTTGAAGGGAGCCAGTTGAGGTGGTTTGGGCATCTGGTCAGGATGCCCCCTGGGCGCCTCCCTTGGGAGGCGTTCCAGGCCCCAGGGAAGACCCACGACTAGGTGGAGAGATTATATGTCTGCACTGGCCTGGGAACGCCTTGGGATCTCCCAGTAAGAGCTGGTAGATGGATGGATTTTGGGCTACAAAAATTCCAAATTATTGGAATCGTTGACATGACTTTGTGAGGCTGAAGGAGTTCAGGCTCAGCCGGTCTGCTCCTCATTCCTCCAACTTTAACAAGAACTGCAGTTTCTAAAGGTGACAAACTATATTAATGACAGTCGGATGGATAAATGATGAAGTTATTTTCACAAAGGGCTTGAGTGGGGTTCATTGGTAAAAACTGTACTGGTTTTTCTCTTTTCTGGTCTTCTGACCACTCAGAGCTCTTTCCCACAACACCATCATTCATCTATTGGCAGGAGCTATCACACATTGGTCCATCAGTAACACACTGATAAGGACACGATGGCATCAAACCACCAACCCTGTGATGGAAGGACGAAGGACAACCGCGCACTCTGCATGCGCACAAGCACACACAGGGCTGGCATTAATATTTAATTTAATACATGTAAAATAACAACCAGATGACACAATGAAATGCCGGTGGTTTTTGGATCAAAAGTAAAAAGAAAAACATGTGTGAAAGGAAAGCTTTGGCATAACGGATGTTAGAATGGAGACCTCTCACAGTGCACATGTGAGGTTTGGTCTCCAAAGCTCTGCAGAGCATCACAACAGGGCCATGTGTGATAAAGTTACTCCACAGGATATTACTTCACAACTACCAAATCCAAAAAGTGATTGAAAATGGTTTTAATCACAACTTGGCCAATAAATGAGATGTGATCGCTGTGACTAAAGCTCAACCTCTCACTTCATGTGTCCACACATATCACCATATAGAACTCTATATAATATATCAATTATACTCAGTCAGATTTGGAATGCGCTAAACACGTTACAGCAACATAGGAACCAGGAGAAGTTCACTGCAGGTTACTACAGACAAGATGATCCTCAACATTAGACAAGAGGGACTCGACACAGCTCAAACAGTGCTGCCATGGACGGGTGAGCTTTGAGTCTGTGTGTGGACAAAGAGGACTCTCAGAATAAAGACGGCTTTATGTCTGTGTGTGTGAGTGTGTATGTGTGTTCTGCAGTTAGAGCTCCTCAGCCATCTGCAGCAAAGAGTTGATGGCAGCATCCTTATTGCCCTGCTGTGCGTCCAACACAGTGCGGACCACCTCTGTATCCAGGTTGGGGAACATGTCCTGCAGGGCCTTGAGGTCCTCCTCACTGCACGGCGCCTCCTGGACCCCAACAGTTGGCCCGGCGGCCGGCATTGCCATGGGAACCATGCCCTGGTTGTAGACCGTAGGCACTCCTAGCAACACAGGACACACACAGAGCAGATAAACATGAGTCAATGCAACAAACGCTGCTTATTGTTTAATTAAAATGTTGTCACATGTAAAAGACGCTGTGTGTGTCTGACCTGCAATGGGCACATATCCCACTCCTTGCTGATACACAGATGGCATCAGGACCACAGGCTGACTCATCATCCCTGCTGGTAAGTTCTGGTCAGAAGACACAGACAAAGGGACAAGGTTTCCTTTCAACATTTATGGGTAAATCATGTGACATTATTGGACCCAGAAGGAGCTTACATAATTTAAGTCACTGGGTGCAAAAAGCCTTTGATTAGAAAGAGCAGCCTGATAAAAGAGTCGGGAGCTGGCAGGGAAGGACAAGCTTTTTCTAAGAGACAGGGTAAAAGGGTCCACAGTGGCTCAGTGTTTCCACCACTGCAACACGGCTTCTTGATCCATCCATGTCTGTCTGTCCAACACGCTCGCCTACGGTCACATTTAGGGGGAGGGGGGGGGGGTCTTCTGAGTGTGTTAAAGGAACACTTTGTCCCTTTTCAAAAGAATTGGACTTCTGTATGTACCGCATTTTCTATCAATTCATTTAATATAATGATACAGGATGTATATCATGCCATTTAATAAAAGGCATTTTGTGTGATTTTTAGATGTTAATATTTAAAAATCACAGTCCCCATCTAAGGTACAAAACATGGGACATGGGAGCTGGATCCCATCCGCTTATCCATGTGGCTAAGTTCTGTGAAACGGTAGGAGGGGAACACGTGTCGATGTGTACTCACAGCGAAAGACATCACCAGGTTGATCATGCCCTCCTTGTCGTCGCCCTGCCGCCCACTGAGGCTGAACCACTCGTCCACCACGCTGCCCTGCCGCAGGCCCTCGGGGATGCTGACAGTGGGTCCACGCTATCCGGTCGTCCATGGAGAACGCTCTCTGGATGCCACATAGAAGCAGAAGGCACATGAGTGATGTTCACATGCTACTTCAACCACCGCCACCAGAGGGCAGCAGCTACCACTAGACCTGCTGCCCCCTGCACAGGTTTCCTTTCTGAAAGTCCATTCGACTTAACGGGTTTCCTCACCTCATCAAAGATCTCCAGGTAGAAGGAGTCCACCCCGGGAGGCACGGTGCACTGGATCACCTTGTTCCAGCGCGGGTTCTTGGCTCCATTGTGAGCCGTCGGTGTTTCGTAGACGGCGTATCCCAGTCGGACCCGACAGTACGGATCCATCCGGGTCATCCCGTAGTTTTTAGCCAACTTAGCCTACACACAAAGACAGAGTGAAATATTCGGTGTGGCTACAGTCACAGTATTACCGGTTGGGTCCGAGCCTCTCAGCTCAAAAGTCTGTGTGAAAAGAAGTGTAAAAATGTCACATGGAGCCCACATTCCCAACCGATACCATTCAAAGGGGTCCTTAAATCAGCGCTTTGAATATTTCATGTCGTCCTTATTGGTTAAGATGTTTGAAAAAGACTTCTCACCTGGACCACAGTGATGCTGAGTCGGCCCACAGTGCCGATGGAGCCTCCAAACTGCAGCTGCCTCGCTGCCTGAGCGTCCAGCTGCACCTGCTGCTGCTGCTGTGTGGGAGCGATCCGAAGGAACTCCTGGGGGAGCTCGCCAACGTACACCTGAAGGCAAACAGCAAATGCGTATTAGCGACACCTGTAAACCCAAAGTGTCTATATTGTTTAATTGGAAGTTCTTATAATGACGGACATATTATATCCAATATATATGTTGGCACCCCTTTATTTTCCTGCTTATATTGACGTCCTGTTTGCAGCAGGGGACACTGAGAGGAGCTGATTAGGCACTAGTGTGTTATTTAGTTAATGCTTTTAGTGCGTGAATTAAACACCAAACGAAAAGAACTGATGATCTCCTGTCATTCGCGTTAATAAAATTAAATCAATGCGTCTGCAGCTCAATTCCGGCTCACTGTGCGTTTGGCATAAAACTAAAGATACATATGAATACAAGTTATTTATTTCACTGGGGGATTGAGCTGCAGCAGGATATTCAAATGAAACAAGTGTGTGTTTCTCCTGAGGTCAGCAGGCAGGACGTGTGTGTGTTTTCTCCTGAGGTCAGCAGGCAACTGTATGATCATGTATGATCTGAAACACAGATCATACATGATCTCCAAGTATGAACTAGATGACACGGGTCGCCTGAAAAATTGACGCGTTCATGGGCGAATGGGGCCGCTTCGCGGGTTCATGTGAGTGGAAAGGCCCGGATGGGAGGGCGCGCGCCTGATTAGTGGCTATGAGGCGTCCTCTGGGACGTTGTAATAAGCTGTCGTGTCTGACACAACACTGTAACAGGACTGTGATATCTTGTTGTTGTCGTCTCTGGAGACAAAACGCCACCTTTAATCCGGGCATTTAAGGCTAACAGAAACTTGAACCGTGCACGAGCTGCTGTTACGTAGCTGTTTACTGACGTGGACATTGTTCACCAGTGAAGTTAAGCTAGTTAGCTCGTGTAGCATTGCGGCGCGTTCCCTCGCTGTCCCCCGTTAGTGTCCCCCGTTAGCGGACAGTGTCAGGCAGACACTGTGTATTGCGTTTTAGTACATATAAATGTGTTACTTATAGACGCTGTAAACGGTCGGCGAGGCTAGTTCCGCCTCGCCGGCTGCCGGGGACTCTGCCGTATGACGGAACATGAGAGGGTGACGTCCCGGTACCTGTCCCCGCTGGGTGCTGATGGTGGTCGCCATGGTGCCTGTTCGGGGTGTCGGGGCCTGGATTCGATCCTCGAGTCTACTTTAATTCCGGTGTTTCTAGCACATCAGAGACAACCGCTCTCGTCTGGTTGACACAGATTTGACCCGGAAGTGCTGTAAAAAAAAGAAAAACTTTATTTACATCCAGTTCCAAATTCGTCGTTCGTTTTGTTTATGGAAACTCATTTTAATACATATGAATACAACTTGATAGGAAATATAATTAGAATATAATTCTTGAAAACACAATAGGTCTTCGCCGGACTTTCAGTCGGCTCAGGCCCTAATTCCTACAATTGCGTAATCAAATTTTAGTCGGTCCTGATGAGTTGGGACCTTCACCTTTCCACCGTTTATTCAGCAAGTATGTGGGATCACAACTTGCCCCTTTGTTGTCATGTGTTGCTGAGGCCCATCAGAGCGCAGTGATTTGTTGCATGCAAATGCTCCATCTTCATTTAAACAGAAACGGTGGTGTTACACGATGCGATGGATGAGGGAGCCTTTTGCATTTAGAATCAAGTAGTGAAGTGGTTCCTTAAGAAGACCTTTCATTTACAGGTACGTTAGCATGATGTCATGTTCAGAAGACACTATATCATGATCATACGGTCCCTCTGCATATGCCTGTATTTACTGTCTGAAAGCCTCATTCCAACATGTGCAACAAAGCGGTGGGTGGTAAATATTACCATCTATAGGACCCAAGTAGCGCAGCTCGATATTTAGTGAACCGTAAACTACTACCACCAGTTCCAATAGTAACGGACTGGCCTGCCACTAACGGTCATTGTGACCAGAGTGATCACAGTAAGTCAATCAATGTGGCGCCCCCTGCTGTGGCGGCAGCAGCCTTCCAGTGGGCTGGGTTTGTTGATTGAAGGCACCTGGGCCCGGAGTATAAAACCCTATGCTCATTGCTGCTCTCTCGCGCTTCTCTCCCCAGCAGACGTCCTGTGCTGAGTATTCATTGATTTGTGTTAAGTACTGTATTGAATAAAGAACATGTAGACCATCTATTTCCAGTGCAACTCTGTTTTTGTCAACAATCAATAACCAGGTCATTATTTTTGGTTACTGAAAGGAGCTGCCCGTGTGCTACCATGACAGGACTCTTACCCAGCTTATACATGATGAACGGCTATATATATATGTATATGTAGCGGAGCCATAACTTGTATGTAAAGGGTTGCTGACGGTGTGTCAGATGGTGATGGAGCTCTCAGGTCAGAGGTCATCCTGGAACGTCCTCTCATACTGTGAAGATGTGCTTGCTCACCCATAACATTGTGTTGTAAGTGGTACATGTACTATAATAATAACGTGCTTAATATTCAACCCAGCTTTAAACGGTTTGGTTTGTTAAACGTCAGATGTAGTTATGAAACACTCCACTAGATCAGCACTCTTTGCTGTGTGGAAGCTCTGTGATGACATCAGGAGCGTAGAGAGCCTCTACGTCTTCAGACTCTCCCTCCACTAGAGACACCAGCACACTGCAGCACTTACACTGGATCTGATCTATACAAAGTTGTAAATCAGCTTATTTGATGAAATTGCACTTTTATAAAGTTACTTATCTTTTATTCTTCTGAGTTTGTATCCTTATGGTTGAAATGCACTTATTGTAAGTCGCTTTGGATAAAAGCATAAGCTAAATGACAGGTGATGTAATATAGGTTGTATTGACGCTCCCTTTATTTACTTGTTATTGAAGTCATGTTTGCAGCAGGTGCAACTGAGATGAGCCGATTCGTTTTTCTACCGTGTGACGGAATGTGCTTTTTATGTGACACCAAACAAAAATAACCTAATGACAGGAGATCTTTAACTCAGTGTCTGCAGCTCAATTGCAGCTTAAAAATGTATGTCAGCAAAGGCTGCAGTTTGTATTATCTTAATCTCAAGGTCAATGTGTGTCATACCGAATTTTACTTCCAATATGTGTGTCGTTCTAAACTTAACAGAGGTGAGCCATGTTGCTTTTACCAAAAGATTCTGTTAACAGAATTTACCTGGGGTTTGTTAAATCGACCGCACGCACACACACGCGCACACGTACACACCCCCAAACGTGAACCAACATGCTTGTGTGTGTGTGTGTGTGTGTGTGTGCGTGTATGTGTGTACAAGGCCTCGTCAGACCAGGGAATAAAACCCTCACAGTATAACCATTTGGCACCAGTTTATTCGTCATTTAACTCAACACAAATTAAATCAATTTCAGTGAAGTTGTGTAAAAAAACAAAAAAAAACAAAACATGCACACCAAATACGCTATGAGGCCTCCTCTCTAAGGATTGGGTGTGATTATGCACACAAGTAGTGGGCGGTCAGTATGCTGAACGTAAAGCAGATTGTTGCACTGACCAATATGAGGGTGAACCCTTAGAAAGCCTCGCACACAACTCCCATCCGACTACACAAGATCACCAAGGGCTTTCTAATTCTCTCTCACACACACACACACACACACACACACACACACACACACACACACCAGCTGCTTTCCCTCCAAAAAACGAGACGGAAGGGGGGGGGGGGGGGGCACTGGGAGGACTGCCCCACAACACAACAAATACAAACTGGGATAAAGAGTCAAAATGAATCTGGTGGTTATGAAAGTCTGTTCTACAAAAATAGTGACTTTTTGTCTCATGGTATTTGAATGGACCGTTCAGTCCTTCTAGTGCCCAGAGGACAAAGACAACCTCCTGGTACTTAAGGCCTAACACAAGGGCAATGGCGAAAGTGGGAGCAGCAGAAGTGCAGGAGACAAGGACTGGACGATGAACTGTCACATCAACATGCTAGGACGAACACGACGAGATCTAGAAAAACAAAAAGACAAACAACAGGGAGACAAACCTCGGTTAAACCGCAAAGGAACACATACAGGACAGAGAAATCAGCATTTCATGCCACACACACACACACACACACACACACACACACACACACAGCTGCGAAACGGCATGCTACCTGAACAGGTCATGTGACAGCCAACATGTACAACACACACGACAAGCAGAGTCCTGCTAAAGAAAGACGATCCATTATGCTGCGTGTGCTTTTGGAAAAAAAGAGTATTTTATTTGGATGAAGGCATGAATGACGGAGAGCGGCATCTGTAGAGTCTTCCTACACACACAGTCCATGCCACAGTACACATCATGCGCAGGAGGACACACACGCACGCACACACCAGGAGATCAAATGCAACTGTTGCACTTTACATTGTTCTCTTTGAAATGAATTTCAATTCAGATAAATAATTAAGGCAATAAATAGTTCCCCAGCACACAGGGGAAGTATAAAACCTATATAAAAATAGAAAAGGCATAATAGTTTGAATATACATCTCAACAATTGTCTCGGTCAAAAAATAAATTAAAAAAAAAAGTCTGGCAGGTCGAAGCAACGGACAGGCTGCCTGGAGCCATGTGACATTTATATGAATGAGATATCGAGGGAGAAGGGCCTGACCTCTGACCCCAAGGTGGATCCACAGGTCCACTCAGGCTCCTCTCTGTGCCGTACCACTCACAATAAATACAGAAAACAAGGACACGTAGGAAATGGGGCCTGATTTTAGGGAACAGGAAGTGAAAACAGATGGATTTGGCACTAATCTGACCTGACTGTCAATGCGCAACATAAACTAACAACTCATTTGTGTATTATGTACACAGCACACAGTACACAGCAAACTGATAACATGGCAACTAAAAATCGACTTTGACCACGTGCATGAAGCACGAGGTGAGACCAGAGGGAGAAGGACTCCTGCACGCAGCTCCCAGCGAGCCGCTGCCTGCAGTGTTCATACCCAACTTACCACAAGTCCACCCTGCCTAACCAAGTGTGCAGTGCCTGGGCACCTTCAGTAAGGCTTGCTGTCGTTCTTTGAGCGCTTCAGCTGCACCTTCAGCCTCTTCATGCCGATCTGGAAGCCGTTCATCGACTGGATGGCGGCCTGCGAGGAGACGGGGTTGTCGTAGCTCACAAACCCTGGGGGGAGAAATGAAACAGAATACAACTTCAAACCCTCCCCACATTATTGACTGCAGGGGAAGTAGCCGATCATCCCTCAAAGCTCATACAGCATGAGAAGCAAAAACACAAGAAACTTTATTCATCAAGCTTACTTAAAATGTATACAATTAGATATTTCATAGAAAAGGACTCATTAAAAGGACTTGCATGAACTCACCAAAACACTTGCTGAGGTTCGTCTGTTTGTCAATGAAGACTTTAGCAGAGATGACGTTTCCAAAGGGCATAAACATCTGGAGCAGGTCCTGGTCCCCAAACTCCTGGGGCAGGTGGTAAATGAACAAGTTGGCACCTTCTGGACCTGTCAATCAATTCATCGGTTTACCCATCAATCAATCAATACTTTCCCCAGGCCTCAAAAAGTGCCGTGGCAGTAAACACTGATCAAATGGAAATGTTTGATCTGTGCATGCAGTAGGCTAATCGACTGCTTTGCAGTCAAAAAGGTCTCCCTCTGCATCTTTAACCAACAGTGGGGGCGGAGGCGGGAGGAGGATCCAGCAGGCGAAGGAATGAGTCGCTGTGTACGTTACAAAGGACTAGAGCTCTCTGAAGGGACAATCAGTAAGGACGAGACCCCTATGAAGCTACAAAGCAAAAGACTGTTCCTTCTGGATACATCTAGAGGATGTCGCAGTGTGTGTGTGTAGCGTAGTGATGCTGGTGAGGCCATGAGGAGGGGAGTCTTACCAGAGCTGCGACTGTGGCTGGCTGACGCAGCAGAGTCAAAACAGGACACACATCTTAGCACAAGGTGAGGTCAACATACACAGCACATAAACATCTTTACCAGCTCATCTGGCTCCTCCCATCTACACGCATCACTGATAACGTCACAGAGCCCACAATAATCACACCTCAATAACAAACACAGAGTGGATTCCTGTGCTACAATACAGGTTGTAGCTGCTTGTTGTTGTTGTTGTCGTCTTTGGTCTCTACCACCCACCTTCCTTCTGGCTGCCTGCGGCCGAGACGCTCTGCTGAGACAGCAGGCTCTGGCTGTAGAGGCTGGGGAGGGCGGCAGCGGCGTACTGCTGGATACCGGAGTACGCCTGGCTCAAGGCCTCCATGCTGTTCCCTGAGCCGTTGGACAGGCCTCCGGAGCCCATGCTGCCATTCAGTGCCGCCATGCCTGCATCGCCGCCAGAGGGGGGCAAAGGTCAGATCTTACCCCCCACAGCCATGTCCACCCTGTGTCTGTTGTGTACAGCAGCAGGACAAATATTCAGGCCCAGTAGTGTCATGCGTGGGTCCGGCCCGGTCAGTACCTGCCAAGGAGCCCATGTTGAGGCCGGCTCCAGCACTGGCAGCCAGAGACTGCAGGGCCCCCAGAGAAGCCATGGGGTTCACTGACGAGGTGCTGCTGGAAGTGGGGGAGGAGCCTGCTGGGGAACATTTAGTGTTCATGTTGTTCTTAACTCAACTGGAAAATATGAGGCAAAGCAACAAATGTTTATCCAAAGCAATCCTAAAACAGGAAATGGCAGCTTTGAGATATATACGGTAGAGTTAAACATAAATGGGTATTTGAGAGACTGTGTGAGGACATTCCACTAAGGCCTCCTGGATGTTGCTTCCCTATAAAACAATACTTGTTTTACTTTTACCTGAGCTTGTGAGTGCACTGAGAGGGCTACTAGATGTTGTCATGGCGCTGGAGCCTGTGGGCGTGGCCTGTGTGGCACTCGCAGCTGCCGCTAAAGCAGCCAGGTTCTGCATGGCATTAAGACCTGGCAGACATACACACGGTTAAGTTCAAGACTCCATCCCCACCCTCCTCTGACCACCACGGTCCTGCACACAGAAGGACGTGTTGACCCAACATGTGTGTGCGTACCTGAGACCGGGTGCAGGTTGCCCAGTGCGTTCCCTGTAGAGGCAGACTGCTGCAGCAGCTGCAAGTAGAGCTACAGCCAGGGGACATGAGGAACAAAGGCTTAAACTGGGGAAGTGCTTGTGAACTGTGCTAGGTGCGCACACACACACACACACACACTCACTCACTGCTAGGTACTGTGGGCCCAGGCTGTTGAGCCCCGTGAGGTTTCCCCACATGGAGGCAGCACTGAGCTGCTGCATCTGCTGCTGCAGCTGCTGGGCCATTCGCTTCTGCTCCTTGTCCTTCTGGGTGTCTGCAAACTTCACCACGATGGGCGACGAACAGCCCTGAACACAGGTACCGACATCTCGTTGGACTGAACACAGGTACCGACATCTCGTTGGACTGAACACAGGTACAGACAGCTCATTGGACTGAACACAGGTACCGACATCTCGTTGGACTGAACACAGGTACCGACATCTCGTTAGACTGAACACAGCAGACACTGTAATCCATCAAATCAGGGTTGCCACCTGACAACATCCCATTAGTGGAAGCTCACCTCCATGGTTTGGGACTGGTGCATGGACTTGATGGTTGACTGGGCCATCTGTCTAGCTGTGAATGTCACAAACGCACAACCTGGAGGAGAGAAACACAATGTATGGCATCAGAACTGGTGAGGGAACATCTCAGAGCTCCAATACATCAGTAAAGCGGTCCTCTTTTCTTTTGTGTTGGAACAGACCCGGCCCACATCCAACATAAGTCAAGATACAAGCTGTATCTTGTGCGTGCAGGAAGTTGATGGACTTACCCCGGCTGAGTCCATCGGGCCCTCGGAGGATGCGGCACTCCTCTATCTGCCCGTATGCCGAGAACATCATCCGGATGTCGTTCTCGTTACACTTCTTGGAGATCATTCCAATGAAAAGCTTCCTGTCCTCCACGGCTGTATTCAACACAAGGCCACACCTTTATCACACACCTGCTCTGTGTCAAGGTGAATGGTGTGCACGACACCTACGAGTCACACAGGCTCTTTTGCAACGTGTCATCAGTGACTTGAGCCCAGTCAAGGAGAACAGCTGAGCTTGGTACCCTTTAAAGGGCAGGTCAACACTCAGGTCCTCTCCTGCAGTGACGCCATTCAAATGGCACCAACGTTAAATAGTGGACACAGCAGGCTGAAGCCTTTGAATCCATCACAGCACAGAGCAAAGAATCAGCGTGATTACATCATGTCTCGTCATGATGCACAGAACTAGTCACAAAGGCTCCCTGCGTCGACAACCATCAAGTCACAGCACAACACCGGCTAACCACTCAGTATTAAAGAACAGGAAGTGCTTACCGTTGTTTTTCTCACTGTCAGCTGGCTTCATCTGGATTGGGTGGTGCATCTGGAACACAAACAACACGCAGCACTGGGAAGTTAGCGCAGGTTTATGAGAACTTACTTAATGGACACGGCTGTAACTCAGGGGTTAGTGTGTGTGAATATACTGAAAGAGCACAATAATTCAGTATAAAACCAACTGTTAAATAAGGAAATGTAAGTTGTTGCACTGTTGCTACTTTTAACATTTTAAAACAATTTTACATGAAAATAAATTTAGGAATGCACAGCAATGAATGTCTGCAAGCAATCATTTTGAAAGGATTTCATTATTGCTACTAATTAGGGATGTAACGATTCGTTTTAACAACGATTCAATTTGTATTACGATTCGTAGTTGTCGATGCGATTCAAGGACGATATTGTTTCATTTAGAACGATACGAAACGATTCAGTGACTTGAAATCGATTCAGTAACTTTTTAGCCAAAACTAGTGTGACTGAAATAAATTTCCTAGATTCCTGTTGTTTCTTGTAATGGAATCAGGTATCAATTAATTCTGAATATAAATAAACAAGTAAACAACAATGAATGGCAAATGCATTCACATTTTATTTGAATAAAGTGCAAAACACTGCTGTAGCAGTGTAGCAGGAAAAAAACTGTATTAGTGATGTACACAAAAAACACCCCTGCAATAATGGTTTCCCCCTACCAACCACCGCAAACCCCTCTTTTTCAACCCTTGTGGAAAATCCCCTCGGCTTTCCCCATGAAACCCGGAAGTTGGTTGTGGTTGTGGTGGTTACCTGCGTACTGTGTGAGCACGTCATGGCTCAGTCCGTGACAGCTTTTATCATTAAAAGAAAAAACATCCATATAAAGTCTGTCGTGCATAAATCCAAAGGGTTATTTCCTAGTATCGATACAATCGATTTATTACATTTTAAAACAATGTTAGATTGATATATGTTGTCCATAAGGCCAACTCGCCGAGCACAGATCGATGTAGTTGGATCGGAGGAATATAAATCGATGTAATAGATGGATCGTTACACCCCTATTATTAATATCCACACTGTCACATGTTTGAATAGAAGGATTACATAAAACCTTTGTGAAGGAACACGTTATGTTTACAGTCAACGCAAAAGACAACAACTCTGCTTCCTCTGTATTTAAAGCTCTTTATTTATAGAGTGACCGTCAAACATTTACAAGTGGCTTGTAAATAAATACAATACGCAAAGGGAACAATAAACACTTTTATTTTGAACTTTATTTGAAAAATTACCAGGATGTCTCGCCCAAAGTGTCAACCATGGGCTTTTTTTGCACTACCCCCTCTGACCCCCCTCTCTCCCTCGTGGAATATTATCCAACATGAAATCGGTCTGCGAGGCTGCCTCAGATGAATGTGTGGTTCAGCCCTGACGCATTAACAGGGCGCTCACTTACCCCTGGGAGGATCTTCATGTTGTGCAGTGCATTCTGGGCCTCCAGGGCTGATTTGCGAGTGTAGTACGTTATAAAACAGCAGCCTGCAGAGGAAAGCACGCAGTTAACAGATGTGCTCTGTCCAATCTCACACATCTGCTTGCCCTGCTACTGTTACTCCGACCAAGTCCTCATCCATCTAAACTATTGTAAACAACAACAAAACCAGCCAGCCAACTTGCAGTTTTGACCTCCGGGAGGATCTTCGGGATGAAGGCAAAAAACAAACTGCAACCCAGTCAGCGTTCCTACTTCGCCAATAACAGATTGTGTATTGACCTTTGCTCTGAGGTGGGTTCTGACTGCGGTCTCGGAGAACGTTTATCTCATAGACCGCTCCGTAAGGCTCAAACAGCTCGCGAAGCTGCTCCTCGGACCAGGACCGAGGAATCTGTCCCACGAACATCTTAATGGCATCAACATCTGGTTGGTCAGGGTGGTCCAGAGACCCATTCATCTTCTTCCCACTACAAACACAAAGAACAACATGTAACAACAATAATCCCAATTCTTTCTACTTATTCTACCATACAAGGTTTCTATTGGGACACATACACAAAGAAACAAAATGTTTGATATTTATTACATAAAAACAGTCAAATGCGGATTAGAAATATGAACATGCGCCATCTCGTACCAACTTCCGGTAAAAGTTATATACGGATATGTGGATCCACAACATATTGCCACAGTACTAGAACCTTCTGTTAGGGGCAGTCGTATGCGTCGGGTTCGTCACCGCGAGCGCACACTCTGTTCTTCTCCAAAACACTTGGTTTAGGTAAAACAACCAAATGCCCAGGGACAAAGCAGGGACAAGGACCATCAGACCACAAACATTAACTAAAAGATTCGACCAGGAGACAAGGGACACCCCTGGGGAAAACTATTATTGCAGTGGTGTTTTTTGTGTATATCACTAATACAGGTTTTTTTCTGCTACACTGCTGCAGCAGTGTTTGCACTTTGGCAAATGCATTCACATTTTATTTGAATATTCATTGTTGTTTACTTGTTCATAATTAATTGATACCTAATTCCATTACAAGAAACAACAGGAATCTAGGACATTTATTTCAGTGACACCGGTTGAATTTTTGGCTAAAATGTTACTGAATCGATTTCAAGTCACTGAATCGTTTCGGATCGTATCGTTCTAAATGAACCAATATCGTCCTTGAATCGTATCGACAACCACGAATCGTGATACAAATCGAATCGTTGTTAAAACGAATCGTTACACCCCTAATTGCAGGCATCAAGAGTTCTAAATATTATCCTATTATTTATAGGATATTTATTTATTTACTTTATTAGTTATGAACTTTTAAAGCGCTTTTTTCGCATCATACTTAAACTTAAACTGAAATTAGTATTTGTTCATTTGCCAACGTTCCTCTCGTCCTGTAGATCTTAACTCATTTATCACATTGTGACATTGTACAGAGATAAGCGACTATAAAAGCATCAATAATGCCCTAACTGATATTTTACTGAATATTGGCGGATAACTATCGGCAGTATATCGACACTTGTGGCAATTGTCCTTGTTAGTTTTAGTCACATTTAGTCATTCACATATCTTTTTTTCTTAGTCAAGTTTTAGTCAACTAAAAGTCTCACCATTTCAGTCTAGTTTTAGTCAAACGAGAACTCAAGGTATCTTTTTTTGACTAGTTTTAGTCAAAAGTAGGGATGCACAATACTGGGATTTTTGTCGATATTCGATATGCCTATATTTTCAAACTAACCCCTTTATTCCCCTGATGTATATACACTTTAGTTTTACTTTAATTTAGAATGAGGAGTGTCAATTTAAACCCCCTCGTTTCAGTTACATGTTAAAGTGTAATTCCGGCGAAAATGGACCAAAAGGTGTTTTTCTGCATTAAACACGTCAAATAAGCCGTGGAGACTGTATTTTTCGTCGATCAACCACTACAGAGCTCGGCCCACATATGCCAAAGGCTTTCCAAATAGCATTTTTTCAACCAGTAATATTGTTCAAAACAGCACCAAACTTCGTCAGTAGCTTGCTCTGGGTCCCTACACAAAACGACGCACGAACGACCTAGCTCTACCAACTCCTCTCGCTAGCAAGTAGCGCTACGAGCTCCTCTCGCTAGCAGGTAGTGCTACCGCTAGCAGGTAGCGCTACCAGCTCCTCTCGCTAGCAGGTAGCGCTACCAGCTCCTCTCGCTAGCAGGTAGTGCTACCGCTAGCAGGTAGCGCTACCGCTAGCAGGTAGCGCTACCAGCCAAGAGTGTATGGCTCGAAGGAAAGTCCGTGACGGACTTTCCTTCGAGAGGAGCTGGTAGCGAGTCCTATGGTAAGTGTTCTTTCTATCTTGTGACGAAAAAGTAGAGACAATTGTAGACGAAACTGAAGAGAGATTTTAGTTTTTATTTTGTGCAAAACATTTTAGTCTAGTCTTTTTTTGTCAACAATAATGCATGTTAATTTAGTCTTAGTCAGGGTTTCTAGAGAATAGTGCAGTCTCGTCATCGTCTCGTCTTAGTCATGAAAAAAAAGGTTGTTGACGAACATACTTAGTCTCGTCTTGTCTGACGAAATTAACACTACAACTAACCACCGTGGATGATTATAGCAAAAGTAAAGGAGAACATTTCGAGCCTTCAATGGTTGACATCCGAGCGGTGAAAACATTTTGGGGACCCCCAAAAGGGTCCAAACTGTACTATTTGAAGATACAACTCTGAAAACTCTCCAAAATATCCACCTGCCGGTGCTTCGGTTTTGTTGTGAGAGGGTGAACAAAGGGAACGGCCCACTGAAGAGAAGCATAATTTCTCTCAGAAAAAAACATGCCATAATAACCACAGAACATCCAAGCACATGAATCACGGAAGCCCCTTAACGTTGCTCTTTTGGTATTCCTGCAGTGCAATACGGCCACCCGCCATCTTCCCTGAGGGTTGGGCGGGGTTAGGGGTCAAATTTCACGGGCAGGACGTCATTCTCCAGCGTCCTTCACGCTCTACCTGTTTTGGCGTCTGAATGGCTAAGAAAGCTGCGTGGGGGATGGGACGATTCCCTCAGGCGGTGAAAGGGGAAAATTGGCCTTCAGGAGCCAGAAAGAACTTGGATTGTGACTGCTCCTGTGTCAGGAAAGCTTCTCCTAGAGTATTAAGCCTCCCTCTATCAACTTTAAACCTTTTTAAGATTACTGGCCACACACATACTAATTAGATGTGCTTTTAGACTGGTAGCTCCATGTTTTAAAGGAGTTAGAGAGCTGTAGATGATTTTACATTTTTACACATCAGACACCAACTCCCCTTTAACCTCACAGAAAAACAATAGTCCAGATGTTGTCCAGATAAAGTAGCTACAGAGTTATTACACTTGATCATGGGAATGATTAAAAAGCCCCTTTTCGGAGAAGAGGCCAAAAAAAACGCCTCAGGGTGCAAAAGGTTCAGCTTTAGGTTCTTCTCACTCCGATATCAAGCATCTCCCGACCTCTCTGTGCACCTCGCTGTTCAACGGCTACAGTAAAGTGGACGAGCCAACCTACCTCCTCTACGACGGAATCTAGGTAGTCGGTCGAAGCCCAAATACTGGAGACACAGTCAGGATGTGTGTGAACTGACCCCTCATACCCCTTTTCCAACAACAAGAACCAGGTGCTGGTTCAGAGCCAGAGCTAGCGCTGGTTCGGAGTTGGTTCAACTGACGAGCCTCCAAAGAACCGGTTGCTTTTCCACAGGCTAAAGAGCCAGCGCAGAGCCAGGTCCTACATCACTGTTACGCGGGGGGGTGGTGGGAGGAGTAGTTTTTATTTCCTGGTGGTACGGGCCGAGCTGACCGGGCATATACGCGCGCCGTTAGCAGTTAAATAGCAGTTGAGACCGTGAAGTTTTCTTTCCGGTACGGCGCAGTGTTGCCAACTTAGCGACTTTGTCGCTATATTTAGCGACTTTTCGGACCCCTCCAGCGGCAAATATTTCAAAAAGCGACAAATTTAATGAATATTCCTGACGTTATTGGCGACTTTTGGAGACTTTTGGTGACGTGAAAAAAGAAGCTGGTACTGTCGTAAACCTCACCCCCTTCCCAAAGCACTGACAAGCGGCCGAGTACTCGCGCAGCAGTCCCTTCCACCTGCAGTCAGTGCAGGAGGTGTTTAACGCTCCACGTCGAGACTGCAAATCAATCGCGAATGTAAATGTAAAATGATCTTTGTCTAATATAAATCACTAACCAAAAAATAAAAACGACATACCGCCTTTACTCACCAATCATAGCCTTTGTCACGCACTTACCTCGTTGACGCCGGTGTGTGCGCTTCTGTTAAATAAGCTAAGTCTAAATTGTACGCACAAAAATACAGAAAGGAATGGGAGTCGAACGCCGAATACAAAGGCTGGTTAAAGCGGTTTATTGGTATTGATACGCGGGCATACTGGTATACGGGTATTGTAAGACGGATTTCTATGCGAAACTTGGTGATATAAAAAAACATGACAACTCAAAAGGCAAAGCCTTATAACAGTTCCAACCAAAACAAGCTGTGATTTATGGTTAAAAAATGTGACTCTGCAAACTAGGCTGAGGCTATAATGGCATTATCAATCGCTGAGCACTGTTCCGTGATACCACAATCACAATTGAATGTAAAAGGGTATGCAAATTTGGTGATGACGTCTAGGGATTGACCGATATGGATTTTTTAGAGCCAATGCCGATGACCGATATGAGCTGCCGATTTTTTAAGCCGATATTTGAAGCCGATACTGCTTTTGCTCCCTCAATTTACATAATAAAAATGACACAATGATGATAACAAATGTTATAAGTCCCTATACCCAGGACCACTGCGGGCCTCCACCAGAGTTTCATCTGGCTTCGCCCTGCCTGGGCATAGTTCACCATCTTTCGGGTCCCCCGCCCCCCGAAATTGTGACACATTGTGACAATACTACGTTTGCCTTGCAACTACGACACGTGACTATGAAGTTACATGGCGGACTTTTAAGAAAGCGTCAGCATTTGTATACATTTCGATGGCATTTCTAGTGAGAAGTATGCGTTATATTTTCATAATCTTCTATCAGAGAATGTAGAAGACCTTCCGTTTATTAGTTTCTACGTTGCAACCGGCGCTCGGTTGGCCCCCGGGAGCGACGAGCTGCCTGCGTGCGTGCGCGCGCGGGGCAGCGCTGAGAAGCCGGCGCTCGGTCGGCCCACGGAAGCGGCGAGCTGCGTGCGTGCGCGCGGGGAAGCGCTGTAAAGCCAACGAGTTGCTGGCGGGGGAGCACTGTAAATCAAGCGATTTTTGCCGCGGCTACATTCGCCCCGAGCGTTTTTAAAGCCGAACGGGAGCCGGTCGCGGCGCAGCGCCACGGAGGAAATGCGCCACGGCACAAGCCAGCACTGGAGGCGGGGGAGCCCGAGGACCCCCTACCGCATCGGCAAACTCAGCAGCCGCGTATCGGCCGATACCGATCCGCGTAAAAAGTGCAAATATCGGCCCGATCTATTGGCCGACCGATCTATCGGTCGATCCCTAATGACGTCATCTAGTGACTTCTAGCGACTTTTCGGACAGCCAATAGCTACTTTCCTTACTGAGGAGTTGGCAACACTGGTACGGCGTACCGGACAGTACCGGCTTACTTTCACCTCTGCTGTTACGTCTCATCTTTCCCCGCAACGTTAGCGCGGCGGCGCCAAACACAAATACAGCATCAACCATGGCAGACGTTGCTTTGCTGATGTTTATGGCTTTACGGACCTACATCGGCATCCAAACACGGCGGATCCAACGTGTTCGTGCGGCTCGTCTTTATTTGTAGACGGAGATTTTTAAAAATGGCGGTCACAAGTTTCTCTCGTCTCACGGTAACCCCACCCCCAGACGCTGATGTAAGCGGTTCTTACTTCTAGAACAGCAATGATATGGTGCTACTTAAGAACCACTTTTACTGGTTAGGAGCTTGTGCTTTGGCGGTGGAAAACTAAAGATCCGATTTGAAACTAGGCTCTGGCTCCGAAACCAGCACCAGCTCTGCATTGGTGGAAAAGGACTATCCAGTGCTACGTGCTAACTTATGGGAAACTTAACTTGAGTACAGAGTGAACTCATTTTAAATCATATTGGATTTATTTTGTATGGTTGTTAAATGTTTCTACCCCGATTCTCTTGTCCTTGTTTTTTTGGACAGCAAAGGATGTATGCGCAGGCACGCTGTTGGGTATTCAATGGCCACGGATACATCCTGCTTTGACCTATGTGATGCATTTCTCCTCTTTTACAGTGGAATGGTCCGTCTTTGGCACCGCGATGCGTCTTTATTAAACTACCATGTTTACTCAAATAGAGGCTGGGGCTCTAAAAACTAAAAAACAAGTCCCCTAAAATAATCAGAAATAAAGAAAATTAATTTAATGATTACATGTAACATAATCGTGATCATTAAACCTAATGCGAGTTTCAGTATAAAAATAATGTAATCAAATGACTTTTTGTACTTTAATACCAATTGTGCACATAAAGTTTGAGCCCCGAGGCACCCTGCTGTTATCTATGGAAACCAACCTGTGTCCACATCTCTACACGTCCTTCCATCACATCCCAAACTGCTCATTCAATGTCCTCGTCACATCTTATGTAATCAGCCAAAAGAAGTTTGGAGGGTGGGAGCGGGGGAGGTGGGAGGGAGTATGTAATGATTATATTAATTAGAATAATGTAATTTGCTGAGCCGAACGTGCTGAAATGTGAGCTAAATGGTAGAAGGTGGTCTCACTCTGCAATTGGTCAAATGTCACCGTTATCAATAAAGGTTTGGATGTTTCACCTGCAGCCCTACGAATGGGAGGACTGTCCTGTATTTAGTCTGTTGGAGTAGAAAGCCATCAATTGAATCATCCTAAAGGTCGGCTGCGTAGTACCTGGCCCCAGACCACAAGACCGCTTCCCTTCCTACCTAGAAAATACTGGAGAGAGAGGGGACATGTCCACACTGTCCACACTCTCCACCATGCATACACGGCCCACCATGTCCACACTATCTACTGTGTCATGCCCAGTAAGAGGTGCTTATGAAAAGGTTTAGAGCCATAATGGGGGTGGGGGGGTAAATATTCTGCTTTTGATAACATAACAAATGCTGGAGGTGTTTCTAATCGCTGATTTTTATATAATTATATAAAAATCATCGGATGTGTAAAATGCTTTCATATTTTATCTGACCCTTGAACATCTAGATCATATATGTAACTTTAAAACCTATTTGCACTTGGGCTTTATTTTAACAGTGAATATAATTGAATTTATAACAGATCCATTAATAGTGCGTTGTTAAAACGACTGTTATCAGAGGCCCTGAAGTCCCTGTGACATTACACAAGCGTTGCTCAGGAGGAAATGGAAGCAAACGTCTGTTTAGAGAAAGAACTGGGACTAAGAGGAGAGGCAGTCATTGGTGGCTTTAAGGCCAGAACTCGCTGGACTTTTCTCCCTGTTAATAATCACAGGAAGCTTCCTCTACTGATGACAAATACAATTCAGGGAGGCCGATAGTCCCCCTAACACTACAAGACAGCGGCTCATGGTTACGACTAACCATACACTCAAACATAGCCATCGAAGGTGCTTTTGACAAACAGAAGACGACTTACTAAGCCAGCTACTTACACAGGACTAGAATTCAATGAGCAATGGTCCACCATCATCTCAGGGAGAAAATCCAACTTAAAAGAGGCCATGATGGCAAATGGGCTTCTCTCTTCTTCCTTCTCCTTGGAACCCAGCCGAACAAAGAGGCCTAACAGTGGGTGTTAAACTCCGGGTGTTCCTGGTGGAGAGCTGTACAGCAGCAGACGGTACACAGACAGAAAAACACACTCCTGCACATGGAGACGTCGTCCACTGGAACACAGATAACACAGACGGAAGCGGCTTCGTGTGAGAGAGCAGAAGAGCGCTTCACGTCGTTTCCAGCTCCTGGGACCAACCACGGCACAGACAAATGGCCACATGCGTTCCACAATCAAAGTGCTGATGACCCACGGCCTTTGTGAATGTTTCTCCTAGGCCAGCAGATCTGGCTGCAGCGTCAGATAAACATGGTGTCAGATTGATGGTGATAAGGCCCAGTGGGCAGAGGGAATGAATAGTGCGCCCCAGCCAGCAGCTAATCCCTGGACTAGCCACTCCACAGGACAACAATCAGGTTCCGGCCTGAGGGGGGGACTGCAGTCACCCTGTTGTCCTAAAGGCTGCGCTGGTTTGTGTGTCATTTGTGTGTGTAAAAACAGAAGTGAGACAATGTCAAATGACACCGGTTTTGTGTCTTTGTGCCCACTCAAACACACATGGGGTGTGATGACTGATAAGAGCCACAAAAAGCACCTACCTGCCTCAGGTGGTTGTTGGCTTCCACTCAACATATGCATTTACTGCCGCGTACGCTTTTTGACTCCAATAAAAAGCGCTTTGCCGATTCATTTAAGCAACACGTGGGCACCCAACCACATCAGCACAGCTTAATCCTAATCCCAATGAAACTGGGAGACGGCTGGATGAAACCTAAGGTCTTGAACCCCATGATGGTGTTTTGAAAAGCTTTCGGAGGACGTTGCCTCATCCTGTAGAAACATCTATCTCTACTTGCTGTTCTGTTCTGTTGTTAGAGGGACACATGCTGCATGGTGGGGTTGAGACATTCTCTACAGCCCCCATCACACCTTCTTACCCCAATAGTGCCAAGCTGGAGACCTCCGGGGCAGAGAGCGGTAGCGTCTGCTCTGGAGAGACGTACAGGGTTTCAGGGTCCAGGCTGTCCATCCCGGGCCTTGCACTACTGCTAGCAACACACACACACACACACACACACACACACACACACACACACAAACAGGAAACGAGACACACAAACCATTACTAGGTTACTCGACACAAGGCCAAGTGTGCAAACAAGCTCCAGCGACGTCCCACCAGGACAGACCCCTTATTACTGTTCGTCCACTAGAAATCAATCAGTAAACAAACAGGAATTATATGTAAATTCTAAACTATGACCAATTTTAAACTGGTGCCTGAGCTCGTAACAGACTTTAAGCGTGTATCTCTCCCATCGTTCCTCTTTCTCACAGTTAAACGAGGACACATCTGTTCTAACCCATGAGGCAGTGTTGTGCCTGAACACGCTCAATGAACGATAGTTCATGAACTCGGCCATATTTTTGGGCGAACGTGAACTGAATGTACTGTATTAATGCCTGATGGACGTTGCTGTGAACTCGTTCATTCTGGTGTCTGTGAGCGGCTCGTTCTTTCACGTTCTTTTTAATAGGGTGCCAGATTTCTATAGAGCTTCCAGGCGAAAACGCACCGAAACGCGCCTTAATATGTAGCGGAAAAAAACACCCAATCTGGCAACACCAGCTTTCAAAAAGAAAATCCGCATTTCAGTGACATCCGCAGCAAACATGAAGCAGCCCATTGAACTAAAGCACCCGGCCTGCCTTTCAAGGTCTGTGCAAGCAAATAAAAAAACCCCAAGACAGTCAAGACAGATCCTCGAACCAAACCCCATTAACTTGTGTGGAGTGAATGGACAGTCCCCTTCAATGTTAATGTAAACCCTGGTTGGATGAGGATTCTAAATTGGATATGAAGATTAAATCTGATGCATAGCTTCAGTGTTACAACTAATAAAATAACTGCTGTCTGTGGTTCTATATGGGCTGTGGCAATGAATTTTGAAAAAATATAGCAAATTATGAAAAAAAGAACTGAACTAGTTCATGTAGGAAGTGAACCCAACACTGCCATGAGGATGGAGACTTCTTTCCTCCTGGGTCAGATGTGACAGTGAAATACGTTTTAGCTCAAGCAAAAGAATATAACTCAAGGAATATGCAGTCAGTGTAAGAGTAGGTGTCATCCGCTAAGTAGAGCACAACTTATCTGCAGGGTCTGAGCCATAAGCCCAGATGTGTAAGCTGCTGGCACACAGCAGGACATGACCCCACCGACCCACCACATTATCTCAGTGTGGGAACCATAAGGTTCTTCCTTATAGCCGGTTTGCTTTCCTGACTGCGTCAGGCTCAGTATGCAGAGGTGAACTGCCACTGTCCGAAGGCCTATAGATGATGTCATCCAGTCACATGACGTACCAGACACCATGAGAGCAGTAGTGGCTTGACAAAGCCATAGCAATCATGTGTAGTGAGAAAATAGTCCCAGCTGACCATGACAGCGGTCCCACATGGCGGCCAGATGTTGGCCAGATGTTGGCATCGTTTACCAATGAAAATTTTGCCCCGTGTTCACTGTGGACACGTTTCCACTCAAACAATCCAGACTCTTGTTGGGGAAGCAAAACCGATTGTAGCATTTTAAAATGGAAACGACTTAATGAAAACGAGAGCGTTTTCCTTGCGAGTCCTTACTGTTGCTGTGACTCATGAACCCAAAGTGCAGCTGATACGTGTGTTGGTGTAGACCGTTGACATCGCACACACTTCGCCCCGCTTGTTGACCTTTGCCCCAGGTGTCCGGGTGGACCGGGACTGCGGGAGGAGTGACGTAACCTTATTAACTGATGTTGTGTGGCGTCAACTTGTTCCCTTCTCCAGCGCAGCAATGCCCCGCACACCTGCTCACTAACGACGCCCGAAACACCACCGGCCATGACGTCATTTCACCAACATATAAAACAAGTAGACGACGTGAAGCGAAGCGGGAAGGGCGTCCATGACGGCGCGGAGAACAGCGTCCGCCGCGGCGCTGTGATGCTAGCGACGGCTAGCTACCACAGCTAGCTTCAACAACTTCAAATGACCAACTTACCCGTTTGTTTAGGCCACTGTTAATTTGACTTGTGCTTAAGACAGGACGTCTTTAGGGATGTTTGCTCACGACACAGCGTCCAGCATGCTGCCCGCCCGGTAGCAAAGTAGCTGGCTGTGCCTGTCACTGGAGACGCAGCTGGCCTTAGCAGACCCGCGGAAAATGGCAGTCTCTCCTGAGCTGTTAGCAATCCCAGGCTGCACCGGCAGGGAGGAGGGCAGTGTTGCGACATCACCTTCCTCATGCCCCCAAATTAGACCTAATGCACCGCTTAATGACTTATTAGAACAGAAAGGAACATCTCACTCCAGCAGCATACATGCCTCCTCTTTGTTAGTGAAGAATGTTACTATAAAAGAGCAGTGAGACTCAAAATGACAAAGTAACGCACAACCAAGCGTTTTGCATGAACTGTGCATCGAGTAAAATGTAATACTCGTACTCAATATGCACCTTAAGATGACTTCACTTGTGTCATCAAAATAACAGCATATAAGCAATAAAGTGTTAACAAAGCTTTGTTACGAACATTAGCTACATGTATGTTCAATTAAATTGTTTATAGAAGCCTGCCAATGCTGACCATGTGACTGACCCATGCGGGCCTAAAGAACGGACCTTAGTTGTTTTTTTAAAAGGTGCATGTCCTTCTCTAAAATGTAACGTGAAAAGTGTTTTATTTTCATTAATGATGCCCAAAGCATGTGGCAAAAAGTTGGTTACTAATTAGGCTGCTAATGTAAATGTTCTATAATAATACAGCGATAAGATGGATACCAGGAGAAAGCCTTCATGAATAATTAAAATGGGGAGCAGTTAAGCACAATGACACACAGGGTAGGGCTAAAACAAACGAAGAGCGTAGCCCTCCACTGCTACATCACAAAAGGCCTCGTCAGCAAACAGGCAGAGAGGCTAAATATAACCCGTTAGCAAGTATGGTGACGGTCAGATGTCTCTGGGTTGAGCAGGTCGTCTTTCAGAGCTCAGTGATCCCTGCTAATTCAAATAATCGTATAAAAGGATAATTATACATAGCAACGGCATAGTATGCCCTTAAAGAGCTTTAGGCTATTAATTGGAACATTACAAATACCCTAAATACATAGAATGTAAGTGAAACGATGCCAACCTCAATGGAGTGATGAGCTGTTAACACGGCGTCTGATGGAGTCCTTCATTCTAACCCAGTGGTAACATAAAGTCCCAACAGTTGAGGACAGTAAGAAAAAGGACAAAGGGACAGAAGATTAGCTCCTAGCAGTGTTAGCGTAACATGTAGTACTCATAGACCACACAAGGAGCTGTTGTGATGTCACCCAGTGGTTGGTTCAGCAGCTCTTTCGGTTGCCATTCATGTTTTTTGCAGAATGGATCTTTATTGGGACTGGGGAGGACCTCTAGTGGACTAGAGGAGTCGCCCCCTGCTGGTCACTAGACAGAACGCTCATCCTCGTTGGCTTCTCTTCTCAGAACAGTACCTGCCCGAGTAGCTCCCTGAACAACAGGGAAATACTTAATGAAATCACAAGCCGTGACGCACGCTTCTTAGCCTCGTTATTACTTCAGCACAAAGTATATTGGCTCACTAGGGAATCAAGAAATCAATCATAAGAAAAATAAATGAATAATCTCCAATCCTCCCATTTGACAGTGGACTACCTGACGTAATCGTTTACATTCCATTTAATCAAATCCACTGCATTAGGAGATGTACACAGAAATAATTAGTTGTTAGTTGTCTTGTTAGTTGGATAGGTGTATTAGTCACACACCAGCACATTGACTATGAATGCAGACGTCTTAAAACAGACAGGAGCATCACATGCACTAGAACCCAGGAGGTGAGGTCCCAGGTCATGTGTGAAGGGCTCGTCCAGGGGGAAAAGGACCCTGGTCTCTCCGCTCACGTGAGCGGGCAGCGCGTGGCGGGCTGACGAAGCGCTCCCCGGCGGTGTGAGGAGCGGGGCTCTGCTGCAGGGCCTGGTGCAGGTAGCCGTTGTAGAAGTCAGCAGCGGTCAGCCTCTTCTTCAGCAGCACGGCTTTGAATCCCACCCAGCCGTCCTGGAACACGCAACACATGCTCCCGTCACGCTCTGCACACACACGGCTCTCATGCCATCGCATTTCCTCCCCACTAGTGGAAGGAACACTTGCTCTCAACCCGTGTGGACCTGGAACAAAGGCTGCTTCATCCAATAACGGTGGCGTAGAGGGGATTTTTAAGGGTTGATGAATGACCACAACATTTGTGCTTATGGGAAGGGGAGAGCAGCAGAGTGTAGAGAATCACATCACTATGTGTGCATACCTTTTTAAATGTATCGTTATGAGGAGGATTAAGTGAACTCAGTAAGAGTAAATGTATGATGCTCCCTGGCCTAATCTTTCATAACATACGGTGTTGTTCCCTTTCAGCAGGTCGTGAGACAGAGCCAGCCATCAACCGGAGGCCCCCCAGGCAAGGAATCGCTTCAAGTTCCTCTTGTAGCCTCTGAGCATCCACGCTGGGTTCAGTCTCCTTGAAGGTTCTTCTAAAACGGCAACTCACCGTTTAATGTGTAGTAACAAGCTACACTCGGGGTTTGCTTCATGCCACGTGGTACAAACAAGGGACAACGGAGTTTCTCTTCATGTGGCGAGTTCAAGTACAAAGAGGTGTGAGGGAGGCGTCACTGACCTTACAGCAGACAGCCAGAGTGTTGGACTCCTTCTGGTAGCTCAGCGAGCCCGGCACCGGTTTCTTCTTTGGATCTGCAGACGGGAGCAGTGATGAGTGACAGCACACACGCACACCTCAACAGGAGCGCCAGCCGCTCGCTCTGATCACCCTTCAGACAATGTCAATGTCTCTCAATACCAACACGCTGTCTCCACTTTCTGAAAACACATTCAGCAACATTTACCATAAAGATATTCAGTCCAACGTCGACAGACTTACCCAATAATGAAATGTGACATTTTCCTACAAAATCCAGGAGTTTGATGGTCCTGCCCATCCATGTGGTCCTCAGCGGTATCTGTTGGCAGAGAGGAGGAGGAGCACGGTGATGTCACACAGGCTCTTCCTGTTCCTCAGCAGCAGCAGCCCTTCTTACCCGCGATCCGATGGCCCGATACAGACGATCGATGTGCTCACACGTCTGCTCCTCCCACTGCATCCAGCTCATGGACGCGCTGATCTTCGGGGCTTTTGACAGAAACCAATGTGGAAGTTGGAGGAACCCTCAAGCTTTTATAACAACAACGGTCTCTTGATTGTTCATGCCCAAAGCGCTAAAATGATCTAAATAATAATAATCCAGTATCAGTGGTAACTTCAATTTGGAGGGAAAGGATCTCAGAAACTCCGGGCGGCCAGTCGACCCCTCCCCCAAAGGAAAACTCTTTGGATCTACACCATTTATGTGGATAACAGATAAATGTATGTATATTGAGACTTCCTTACCAAATGTTGCGCCTGCCGGGCTCTGCTCCCTTCGGAGTGCCAGCCGCTCAGGCAGCGTCCTGAACGTATCAAGCAGCTGCAAGCAAGGATGCAAATGAAACAAATGGAGACTACAGGACAGCAAGTAAGCATTGGTTAACCATGCATGTTCCAACACCTCACCAGATGGGCTCCCCTGGTGGCAAGGAGGACTCCAAGCTCATCGGCGGTACAGTTCTTAGGGACCTCATGGAGCTCCTGGTTGAGAATGGGGCCCACATCAAACCTGGGGTGTTGAGACATGAGGCCCATTGACATACTACTCGACACTCGTACTTGTTGAACGCAGCCTTCCTCCCTCGGTTTACCTGTGAGGGCGGATCTGGATGATGGTGACACCTGTCACGCTGTCTCCGTGCAGGATGGTGTGGAAGACGGGGGCTGGACCTCGCCACCGAGGCAGCAGGCTCGGGTGAACATTCAACACGCCACTGCAATGACGGACACGCAGGTGTTACACGTTACTCTGGGTGGATTAGACTGTGTGGAATTAGTGGACCTATGGGCCCAACTCCTCCTCCCCATAGACACAATGTTATTACATCTTCGGTTCATCAGTGTAGGAGAACAAACCGCACATGAAGGATGGGGCTACAAGCTAATACATGCTAATTCATGCCATTATTGTCATTCTAAACCAGCTCCTTCATGTACAGCGAGTAGTGACATCACTGGCGTCGCTTTAATTATTTCTTTCTGGTGTTTGTCAATAATGAAATGAAGATTTAAGAAAGTTGTGTGTAAATAATACTGGTCCTGTGGCTTGACCTGCTGACCCCGTGACCTTCTGACCTCAGACTGAAATGACATCACGAGTGTGGGACTCAAAGTGAGAACCGTTGCTCGTGGGCAGGTGAGACATTCAGCCGCAGTGTCTCCTGAGGACAACGGGACAGGTCCAATGCTCACTGTGGAAACTTGTTGATCAGCCCCTCGTGGAGTAGACATCCAAACGACACCACCACGCCAACATCGAAGCGACCTTCCACGTCATCGGGGGGCCAGCTGTGCACCGCCAGCTGCTTCTGTTGAGCGAAGCGCTTTACTGGGACGTCACCAGACAACGTGACAACTTCAAGGGACTCCACTATCCCGTCAGCGCGGCCCCTGCAGTCACCAACCACGTGCAGGTTATTGGTATAAGCCGCTTTGCTTCGTGTCGTCACATCCCGGTGAACAGATACGTAACGTTACCTGCTAGACGCGAGCAGCTTCAGAGATTCCACGGCGAACTGATCGGAGCCAAAGAACAGAAGTCTCCACGGGGGCCCCGAGGAGGATGAGAGCCCGCGGCACAGCCGCCGCCACAGCGGGAGCGCTGCGAGGGAGCCGGAGGCCCACATAGTAACGCGGCTGGGACCTCGGCTGTAAATCTCATGTCCGTGTCAGTGGAGACTTTGGGAAGGCTTCAGTGACCGGGTTCGCTTCGCCCTAAATGCATCAACAGTGGACGCCGCCATGTTTTTCCTCCGACTTCTTCTTCCGTTAGTTTAAAGTGGTTGAAGGTGCACAGCGCCCTCTACTGACCACGAGTGTGATGTTGCGTCACTTCATACGTTTTTAGTTTATCGCAGTCATGAATTTATAGTGCGCTTCCCACGCCTCACGGCGTCATTAGCTGCCACAAAACTAGCTGCAGTAGTCTGGTTTGTAGACTTCATCCACTTCCTGAAAGTCTATTGGTATGGACTGTGAGACACTAGAAAATGCATTTCCTGCTGAAAATGCGTTAGAATGCAAAAAGCTGAAATTACCTTTAAAAAATTTGCTGAAAATACAGAAATTAGAAAAACTACAAGGAATTTGAAATAATTGTAAATATATACATAAATACATTTTGAAACATTGTTCAAAATACAGACATCACAAAAGCTTAAATGAATTTATAAGAATTGCTGAAAATAAAAAAATGGTAGAAGCTGAAATGAATTTCAATAGATTTGCTGAAAATGTATGGATGAGAAAAGCTTAAATGAAATACAAAGAGTTGCTGAAAGATATACATAGCAGAAGCTAAATACGAATTTCAAAAGACGGCCAAAAATACAGAAATGGCAGAAACTGAAAGCCGACAAAAGCTGAGAAGAATAAACATTTGTATTTTTGGAATTAATTTTGGTACTAGTTTTACAAGCAGAAGAAGTAATAGTATTTTAGTATCAATAGCAGTAGAAAAACTAGAAGTAAGTGTTAGTAGTAGTACTAGTATTATGAGCTAGTTCTAACACTATTAGTCATAGTAGTATTGATAGTAATATTAGTACTAGTTGAAATATTAAAAGCAGTATGAAAACTAATAGTACTTTTTATAGTAAGAGTACTAATATCAGTTGCAGTGTCACTATTTCTCGTCGTTTTTTGGTATTAATAGAAGTACTAGTAGTTATAGTAGTAGTTGTACTATTATTTGAAAAAGCAAAACATATTTCAACAAAACAGCTTCTGAGCTTTGCGGTTAAGGTACAGATAATCATTGAGGCTTTGTTTTGTAGTGATGGAATTGGGTGGGGGGGCAGAATGTTTGTTATTCAAACCAAGTTTTTACTTGATAGGCCTCATCAAACATTACGGGAAGAACTCCCTTCATAGTTAAGGTACAGATAATCATTGAGGCTTTTATTTTAAAATTATTGAATTGGGTGGTGGTGGGGGAGCTGTTGAGAGACAGAATGTTATTTAAACTAAGAAAATATTAATATCTAGACCTCATCAAACATAACAATTGACTCCATTTTTTTAATTCTGGATTTTAGGGGGAGACAAAGGGAGGAAAAGAGGGTGAGGAAGGGAGATATGTTGAGGAAGTGAGGGATTTGTCAAGGGTGAGAGGGGGGGAGAAAGAAAAAGACAGAGAGAGGCAGAGAGACAGACAGAGAGTAAGTGATTTAAGAGTGAGTAGGGAGGGGGGGCTACCAAGGAGTTTCATAATGTTGGTCTGTTGACAGAAAGCATAGTTGTGTCATCTGACTCCACTAATCAGCTATTGTGGTTCAGCTGTGTGAGTCTGTTTGAACAGACAGAGTGCAGATGTCTGCGTGTAGCCACGGCAACGGGGCAGCTGCGTTCATTAACGAGCTGATCAACGTCAAAGTCCTTTTAGGCTGGTCTTGCCACTCGCCGCCATCTTTGCAACGTCTCCAGGCAGCTATAACAAGACTACCCTCCTATCTCAATCAATGGGCAGAGAGTCAGAACTGCACTTTCCATGGGTCATCAGGTCATAAAAACTACATATATAGAAACAGCAGTAGAATATGATATAAATCGCTGGAAAAGTTTTATGACTTTGCCCCAAAATAAGGTTTAAAACTCCTTTTTCCTCCACAGGTTACTGTTACTGCGCATGCGCAAGGCAGTGGAACCAGACGATAGGCTTAAATGTTTCCCGGCTTGACTGTTAAAAAGCATCATTGGCTCTCCAGCGGGAGGGGCGGGACATGCGCATACAACTGCCATCTTTGCCGTTACGGGTTTTCCTACGGGAGTTGTATTGAGGATTGAGGAAGTGGGATGTCTCCTTAATAAATAGTCTCTGTCAACGTGCAGCCTAACAGCGATATACCCAGAGTCCACACCACAAACAAATGGCCTCTGGCGCAAAACTATAATGGTTGTCCAAAAAATAACAGGATTTGGGAGTCCCAAGACTCTACCGAATGCACCAATGTAGTTTACATGTCTCTCGGGTTCATAATACAGCCGTTGCAGCCGTTTCTAAAACGTGTAACTTCTGTTTTTTCTGTTAAATTCGTCACAAGATTTGTATTGGAGTCTATGGGGCTTGAGACAGACTTTGTCTCACTCTCGGGCTCCTCAGGCAAAAAGTAAATAACTCTGAGATTCGATATCCACATGAGTCCGACCAGCACAAGCACGGCATCAGTTTGATCCAAAAATTAAGCTTTAAAAGTTCATATTGTGGCCGTGAGGGCAAAAGTACCAAATTTCTTTTAGCTGAAAAGTCATAGCTGGAATGTTTGAAAGTAGCTGAACATTATAACCTTTTAATAACTAAAAGTATGAAGGAGAACTAGTGTGCCACGGAAGGAATAGAAGAAAAATATTCGAGGAACAATAGTTGACAATTATGTCAGTCTGTGATTAATTGTTCAAGCAAAGGTATTTCATTCGCTGAGATGGGGGGTAAAGGTTTCTTGAGGTGAACCAGTACATCCCATCTATCATCCTAGCTACCTATGGGAATAGTGGCAAAAGTGAGGGTGCACTTTTTAGTTAAACATTAAAAAAATATCCTATACCATCCTATATGTTGTATACCCACCCATATAAAACCCATATCTTGCAAATGACGAGGTCATTAGACAAGGTGGATAAGGTTGAAAATAGTCAATCCATATCTCACAAATGATAAGTGTATTAAGAGTAGAAATACCAGCAGTAGCTCCAATTGCAGAATAGTAATAGAAAATGAATAAATAATAGATACAACGGCAGCATAATGGAATAATATTATCAACAGTATTAGTAACAGAAATCTGACTAGTAATAATATGGAAAGGAGCCAGTGGTCTAGATTAATGCGACATTCATTTTATATAAAAATATGGAAAAATACCAGTGAGACAATGTATATCATATGTATATAGTGATGCGCGTTAACCAACCCTTTATTTTATATAAAGCAATAGCAAATCAAACAAAACATCCATTTGAAAAATGTGGTAGCTGCACTTGCAGAAAGGCATCCTGTTGTCGAGAGGAGCAGCCTGATGTTTGAAGCCTTCCATGTGGTGATGGAGAGGAGATGTCTGTATACGCTACAGAGAACCGACCAATGAGATCATGGCATGTGCACACCTTACTGTGTGTGCTTTATTCAGGGGCAATTGTCTCGACAGGTACAAAAAGCAATCTCAGCAGAAGGCACAATATTTCTGTAACACAAGTCCTGAAAAAAACGTCAACTTAATTTAACAATTGTTAACAAAATACGAACATGACACAGGCTATGTGAGCAGCATCAGTCTGGCTGCTCAGACGCTCTGGAGGTCTCAGGCTCCTCTTGGGAATACTCTCCAAGGAACCTCAGGTGGAATTCCTTCAACTGCTCCAAGAGAACTTGTAGCTTTTCTGGGCTTGGTAGGATGGTCATTCTTAAACGAAAACACATGCACACGGTCAGAACAAAGTACACAGAAGCTCTAAACCGTTTTATTCAAGGCTTTGCTCTCCTGACCGGTTGAAATGAATGCAGACCCGCGTATCACACTGTACATTCAAAAAACCAGAGTATCTGAAGGAGGTGCTGTGATTCTGGTCTAAATCTTGAGGTTCCAAATCTTTTTAAAAGCTTCAAGTTGAGATTAAGATACAGAGGAGTTCATGTCCCACCTAAAGTGAAAGGTGCCCTCTCTCTGGCCGAATCCAGACCCTGGGACCACACAGATGCCCGTTTCCTCCAGCAGTCTGAGACAATAAAGCATGTCGGGGGCCATCGACAGAGACTGCAAATAACAGACAAAACGATGACCATGACGACGGACCAACTCAGCGTGCACAGGACATTCCCTCCTCAGAGGTGATGAAGGACAGACCTGAGCTTCCTGAATTGCTCGAGGTGGGATGAAGATCTGAGGGAAAGCATACATGGCTCCTTGGACCGGGTTGCATTTGATCCCAGGCACGGAGTTCAGGAATTGCTCTGTGAGCTTGGCCTTAGTGAGCCAGGACGTCAAGGACGGAGCTCTTCTCCTGGACACCAACACAACACAGAAAAGGGGAAACGTTGGTGTGTTCCTCGGCACGGATCTAAGAGACCAGACGTCCACAGCCCCCTCAGAGGGAGACCCGACCTAAGGCGTACATCTGGGAAAGGAGAGACAAGTACACTCGATTCCACAAGCAGACATCAGCAGAGGTGACTCGGAGCCTCTAGCTCAGGGGTGTCCAAACTTTTTTTCCGGAGGGCCACGAACAGAAAAATATACGATAGACTGGGCCACTCACTAGACGTGAGGTGCGCTGCCTCACTTCTAATGCACTAATATTGGAAACACCAATCAAAAGCAGGTAAATTACGTTTGATAATTGAACAAAAAGCCTCCATCATAGCTCTCCATTGGTAGATTGTCAGTGTATTTTTTACAAAAAGGTTGGCAGGTCATTGGCTCAGTGAGCCTCTGATTGGTTCTTAGGGTGCTGAGCCCCCTTCATTGTCCTTTATGAAGGGAGAGACAAGAAGAGAAATCAGGGATGTGGATATTTCAAGCTTATTACACAAATAAATCATTGGGATTGTTAACGCATCAAATAACGTTTGTTAAAAAATTGTCATCAACTTTAATTGAGTGAATTTATTAAGTAATTGGGCTGTAGACTTTTACGGAGCCCGGGAGGTGACATGAAAAAAAAAAAAAAAAAAAAAACCAAGGCGAAAAAAAAAAAAAAACCATGAAAAAAACAACAAAAAAAAAACATGAGAAAAAGGTATGTACTTGGGACTAGGTTTGCATTCGCTTGCAAAAGTTTTGCTCCGCGGCGGCGATCGGTGGTCCGCCGGGCTACTGAGGGAATCCTTAGTTTAGTAATATGCTTAAATTCAGCGGGTTGTCTCGTCTGATTCCGGATGAGCTGTGGCTCCGTAGCGGACCCCCCTAAACGTGATCCTGATTAAGAGAATTCTAATCTTTACTACTTCATTATTAAATAACGTTATTACACGTTTTGACCAAGTGCGTTAGAGCCAATGGCCGCATATACACACACACACATACCTTGGTAAACGGAGCATATGAGGCCTCGTGCTCTTTAGGGGGGTTAACGATGACGTCCATCGCTGCCTGTCCAGGGACAGGGGGACACAGGCGGACAGACAGTAGTTTGACGAGCTGGGCCTCTACCTGTGGATCCATGTTCAACACCTCCATGTAGCCCCCACGGAAACCACACCTGAGAGGGACAGAGATATGTATGTATGTATGTGTGTATGTGTGTGTGTGTGTGTTAAGGACAATGGTTCCTCACTCTCCGGTGTAGCCCTTGGAGGTGGAGTGGAAAGACACCAGCTCCACACTGTTAAAGTACTCCGGGCCCATCTCATAGAGGACCTTCTTAAAGGAGTGGAACTGGCAGTCTGGCGAGTACACGTTGTCCTGGTAAACCTGTGAAAAGACAGCATGATGAAGAACATGTCCCATGTCTCAATCTCTAGAGTCATTCCAGTGAGAGATCAGTCTCCATTCACTTACTCACATCAGACTCACTGCTACCTGCTTTATCCTATCGATCATTCATTAATGGATATTTTAAAGTCCATCTAATGAAGTTCCTAATGGTTTAATACAGGTGCTTTGGATTTGATCTCTGCTGATTGGCTGAGTGTGACGAGTTTAAAACGGGGTCTGCAGGCATTAGAAGTTACCTCATCCGCCATGACTAACAGATTCTCCTCATAGGCGAAGTGGAGCACCTCCTCTATACACTTCTTACTCTGCACTTGACCTGGACAACAGAATTTGGGAGACATTGTTAGCACAGGAAGTAAATACGCTGGTGTAAGGGCTAAAGCAGCACATCGTCAAAATACATGAATGGACAATGTAAATCAGGAGCGCCCAATAGATTGATCGCCACGGAATTGCCTGCCATTAGGAAAAGAATCACATCATGGGAGCTAATGGACCTCTAATGCTAATTAGCGATCTTTGCTTACTAACACACATTTAATTCAAAAGTAACCCAGGCGGACTCTGATCATCTAAACCCACTGCGACCTTTCAGCTCAGTAATACAGTTTAGCTTATTTATGAAGGACTTATATTTGTTCACTTTCACATCTCAAAAGAAGGGCTAAAATAGGCATAGAAGATGACAGGAAGCTGTGTACTGCACCACGCCTCAAAAACACTACACAGAGCTGGAGGGAGGTAGCTGTGTCCCCACAAATCAACCATCTGCTCTTCTACAAGGAGCAGGACAGCTTCAAGCCAACCACAGGATCAACCAAAGACTGCAGGATGTCCAGGTGAACATCTGTCCATGCGAACATCTGTCCATGCTAACATAGAGGCTCAATCATAGAGGCTCTATATAGAGGCTCAATCATAGAGGATCAATCATAGAGGATCAATCATATACCCCTTTTCCACCAAAGCAGAGCTGGTGCTAGTTCGGAGCCAGAGCCTAGTTCCAAATTGGTTCTTTGGTTTTCCCCCGGCAAAGCACCAGCTTTGTGGTTCTTAAGTAGCACCAGGGGCGAGGTTAGCCCTAAAACTTGGGAGTAAGAAATGTTGTTATTCTAACATTTCTGTTCGTCTTTGACAAGGTTAAATAATGTCCAAAACATACTCTGTAGTTTGTGGTTTAAAATGTATGTGTTAAGGATGAAACTGAAAACATCCCCGCTTAGCAAATGGTATCATCCTCTTCTCTTCTCCTACGTCTCCTCTGTTGAGAATGAGCAGATGTCGTCACGGCACAGCGCCCCGCCCCCTTTCGCCATTTTGAGCTGCCTGTGTTCGTTGTTTGTGTTAGTAGCAGAGGAGGTTCATCCGTTTTTCGCTAGTCTAGATTCAAGAAAATTAACTATTTTAGAATGCCTGGAAGACACTGCTGTGTCAAAAACTGCTTCAGTTCCACACACGATTTTCCTGGAAACCATAGGAACTATGTGTCAGTTTATTTCCTATCCCTTCATGGAAACTGCATGAAGGAGAGCATGTCTCTAATGTGACGTCAGGAGTTCTTGAGTGGCTGCAATTAAAAGGACATTACTTTCGACCGCATCCCCCCGTCGATGAGAGTGCGTTCTCTGCATTTTCATTCGGTTAGGTTCTCTTAAAATATATTTAAATGTGTTTACGTTGTCAGCTCTTAAAGCCAAGCAGTACACCCAACGTTGTTGCGTAGCCTGCTAGCTAACTACAATGCTAGCTAGGCATAAGTGAATACATCCATGCTAACGTTTACTAAAAAGAGGAATACAGTTTGGAAATTGATCTTAAAGCCTTAATTAACCGAATTGGGAGAAATCACCATACCAGGCTAGCTTAAATAAAATCATGCCGTGTTTGCGGGCTTGTAGATGACCAATTCTTGCACCCAGCCAAAGCAGAACGTCTCGTAGCTTTCCAAGGATTTTATGCTTTTGAATTCTTGCATAGTGTAGTAACTGATGCCAAAAACCAAGTAATTAACAATCTCCATGTAGGTACAAGGTGGTAAAGAGTCTCGTTGTTAATATCAGCTAGCTTCTCTAAATATCCTCCGCTTAGCACTGCTAGTAAGTTTCTCCCTGTAAGGTTCCTTTCGCTGCCCTTTTCTCTATTTCTTACCAATTTCCTCGTGATTTCTACGTTTAATAGTTATTATAATACCGCAATGTCTTTCCAGGTCGGTCTCTGTGTCGCTTGCTCGTACAATGTTGCCCCTGGCAACCGATAGTGTAGGTAAACCAAAATGGCTCAGGAGGACCTCCAGCATCTAGCTGTCTATTGAGAAAGAGTTGCTTGAAAAAATTGAACACCAAAGGGTCATTGACAGGTTTGCAACCCTCAAAGTGCGGCAACATAGATTAACTCTCCCAAAGTAGAGCCAAATGGGGATTCAGGGGAAGTACTTCAAAGATTTCCCGCTCTTTCTTTTTTTATAGCTTTATATTCTAAGTATTATTAAGACTTCTGTGAATAATCTGGATATATTTGACTTTTTGGTTTTACCAGAGCCATCTAAGGAGAGCCTTGGCACTCCCTATTCGGGCCCAGTGTATCGATCTTGGTTGCAGTTCCATTAAATTCCACTGGAGGTGATCGCAGGCGAGTGCAGATCGTATTAGACTCTATGGAGCTAGACGGCTAAATGTAGCTCTTTCTCCTGCTTGTCGTTGAATCAACGTAGATTTTATTGTTGATTCCGTGTCAACTCTCACAATTAAGCTGGTGTTCTGAAAAGGTCTTAAAAAAAAATCTGGATGTTGGAGTTAGTTAAACATAGATATATCTATGGTTAAACCAATGTTAAGATAATAACGTTTTTTTTTCAATAGACATATTTTTGTTTTTTGTGTGAAAAGAGGGTGGTGGCAGTGGGGCTAATTGGGTGCTCAGCACCCCTTAAGATCTAACCCTAGAATCGCCCCTGAGTAGCACCATATCATTGCTGGGCTAGAAGTAAGAACCGCTTACGTCAGCGGCTTGGGGGGTTACCGTGAGACGAGAGAAACTTATGACCGCCAGTTTTAAAAATCTCCGTCTACAAATAAAGACGAGCCGCACGAACACGTTGGATCCGCCGTGTTTCGGATGCCGATGTAGGTCCGTAAAGCCATGAACATCAGCAAAGCAACGTCTGCCATTGTTAATGATGTGTTTGGCGCCGCCGCCGCGCTAACGTTGCAGGGCAAGATGAGACGTAACAGCAGAGGTGAAAGTAAGCCAGTACTGTCCGGTAAAAAATAAAAACTACCCCCCGCGCGTAACAGTGACGTAGGACCTGGCTCTGCGCTGGCTCTTTAGCCTGTGGAAAAGCAACCGGTTCTTTGGAGGCTCCTCAGTTGAACCAACTCTGAACCGGCACTAGCTCTGGCTCCGAACCAGCACCGGGTTCTCTTCAAAAGGGGTAATAGAGGAATCAATCATAGAGGATCAATCATAGAAGTTCCATCATAGAGGTAGTATGAAACACATTTCTGCACATTTCTACACTGTATGTATATAGAAATAAATGTCTGTTAAATCTTAATTGTGTGACACAATCATCTTTTATCGTTAGGTCCTATCCTCAACAACAAGGTCAAGGAGATAACGTGTGACAAAGCACCTACCAGTGGGGTTCCCAGGGTTGATGATACAGAGGACACGGGGCTGGCACTGCTGTTTGGCTGCCAGGTAAGCTCGCTGCAGTTCCTCGATGTCCAACGCCCAGCAGTTGTCCTCATCCAGGTAGTAATTAATGTGGACTGCATCCAACTCCGATATGGCGGCCGAGTAGAGGGGGTACTGAGGGATGGGGATCATCACGCCCGTTCTGGAGGGACCCCGACCAGATACGATCAGCTTCAGGATGCTCTGGATTGACAGAGAGGATATACAGGAGCTGCTCCCCTCTATCAGACTGACACACTGCTTACCCAATCACAATTCACCACCCTCCGTCAGTCACTCCCCCAGTTACTGGTTGGTCAATTCCAGCAACCTGAGCAGGCCCTTCCTACCATGATGCCATCGCTGGCCCCTGTGGTGAGGTAGACGTTGCTCCAATCAGAAGGGACACCCTGGTCTCTGTGTGTGATGTAATCAGCAACATCTCGACGGATACACTGCAGCCCCTGGCTGGCACTGTACGAGCCTGAAGAGAGGACATGTCACGAGGGCTTCAACAGGCCCCAACAACTGAAATACCTTGTCCTTGATCTCCATGTTATTCAATGCAACAAGAGGAGTAAAACAATCTGAGCACAACATCTTTAATAAGCCTCTATACACTCTTGGTATTAGGTCAACTGCCACACACACACACACACACACACACACCTATGCTCTGTCCACCACAGTCCTGGAGAATGCGCTGGGCTCGTTGCTTTGCGTCTTCGGGAAAAGCAGGACTCGTCAGCAGTTCTGGGAAACAACACAGAGCCACCACCTGCAGAGAGGAAGAGCGTTAAGGACGAAGGACAGGAGCACGGGTCAACAGGTTGTCTTGTAACTCAATGCATCGGATCAGCTAGTTCGCATTTAGAGCAGTGGTTTTTATGTTGGGCCCCATGCTGAATTTTTATTGAAATAACGACATTTCGTGACTCCATCTGTGCGAATACAATAATGAAAATAAATCAATCAGTGTTCTCTCCAGTTTGCATGTCTCACTGAAGCTCCTTAAATTACTAAGGATGGGTAAAATGCAGAGAATAATTTCCCCATGTGGGATTAATAATAAAATAAATATTTTTTCAATTAAAAAGCACCTCGCGCCCCAGTTTGACCCACTGATTTAGAGCAGTGATTCTCAAAGTGTGGTACACGTACCATTAGTGGTACGCGGGGCTCCCTCTAGTGGTACTCCAAAGAATCACTGAATTATTTTTTTTTACTAAACATTTGAGTACAGTTTTATTAAATCTATAAAACATTTATTTTTTACATTTATTTTAGTACAATGTTTATTTAACTTTATGTGCAATACTTTTTAATTGAATCATTACTTAAGTCGTTTTTTTTCTTCCTATATTTAAGCGCAGTCTTACTGTTGAAACTGTGTAAAATGTTACAATGGCTGACAATATTAAATATACTTCTTTAGGAATAAAATCGCTGCCTTGTTTTTGATGAATACTTAGGCGTACTACGCTATTGTATAGTGTTAGTCATTATGGTGGTACTTGGAGAGCCAAGTATTTTTTGAGGTGGTACTTGGTGTAAAAAGTTCGAGAACCGCTGATTTAGAGGAAGACATACACACTAGGGATCGACCGATAAAAAAAAACCGCCCGCGCATGCACGCACGCACACAGGCAGCTCACCGCTTCCGGCTGCAACGTAGAAACTAATAAACGGAAGGTCTTCTACATTCTCTGATAGAAGATTATGAAATATATACTTCTCACTAGAAATGCCATCGAAATGTATATAAATGCTGACGCTTTCTTAAAATATTGTGTTTTTCACAGAAAATACGCCGACAGTCCGCCATGTTGTTTTTTTTAGCTTAGGGAAACTTCATAGTCACGTGACGTAGTTGCAAGGCAAACGTAGTATTGTCACAATGTATCACAATTTTGGGGGGCAAAACGTGACAAATACTACGTTGGAGGTGGCGCGTGAGCACATGCGATAGGACCCGAAAGATGGTGAACTATGCCTGGGCAGGGCGAAGCCAGAGGAAACTCTGGTGGAGGCGAGCAGTGGTCCTGCAGTGGTCCTGGGTATAGGGACTTATAACATCTGTTATCATCATTGTGTCATTTTTATGATGTAAATTGAGGGAGCAAAAGCAGTATCGGCTCCAAATATCGGCTTAAGAAAATCGGCAGGCCATTTCGGTCATCGGCTAAGGCTGATGAAGAAAAATTGGTATCGGCACTAAAAAAATCCAGATCGGTCGATCCCTAATACACACACAGTACTCGGGTGACAGAATGACATCGGCTGGCTGCACACCTGACGGAGGAAAGTGATTGGCTGCTGGCCCATAGCGTGGGCATCACCAATGTTGGCCTTGATGACGTCAGTGAAAGACAGTTTCTCTCCCTGGGGAGACAAAAAGAAACACCATCTGAACTCAAGTGGAGGAAAAACACCAGGGTCCCCGTTGCCATGGTGTCAGGAGGAACTGTGTGCACACAGAGAGCCTCCTAACATCCGGATGGTGAACAGGTAACAGAGGGAGGGAACACGAGCTGCCACATCAGGGGATGATGCAACCTCTCTCCTAAATCGATTCCTCGGGCCACACTTACTTAACGTCCCCTCGGCCCCCTCCATCCCGGGTCAGTGGGTTCCGCTTACCTGCAGCAGCCGCCTCTCGATGTCTCCCGCCTTGATGACGATGGGTCCTCTCACGGCGTACTCCACCGCCTTCACCTGCGGGTTCAAGGTGGCCACGGTCAGGGACTTCTCTCGCATGCGGGGGGGCGCTCCCGTCTTCACGGAAGCTTCCACCGTGCTGAACGTCTTGGGCCCGGCGGGCCGCTGTGAGGAGGCGGCCCGCCGGAGGAACCGCGGACACCGCTGCGCCACGTGCTTAGCAAGATGCATGTTCCCTGCCGGTCGACGCGAGCGCTCGTCCAGTCCCCGCTTAACGTCGACGGTCTTCCGGCGGAGCGGGCATTACTGCGGGAGTGACACGCGCACGCACGTAGAGCGCGTTCACGCTGACTCACGTTCGCTCCTCCTTCGGCCGCGTCAGGACGCCAAGCAGCGCGCAACTAGGTCGCGTTTCGATTTCGATACAACTTTATTGTCCACGATTCACTAGAAAACAACAACGAAACACAACATGAATGGCTGAACAAGGGAGCCAGTTTGTATCGGCTCACATCGATATGTAGGAATCGACATATATCTCTATGAATATATATATATATATATATATATATATATATATATATATATATATATATATATTATACACACACATATATAGTAAAATAAGATAAAATATGCACATAAGCAAAATTAAAACAATATAAACAGATACGTACGTGAAAACAAAAGCACCCAGCTAAATGTATACAAAAGTCCATCATTACTTGGAGACAGGAAGGTCACTCCATCCAGCACATTTAAACAACTTAATGTCCTCAAATGCTCTGAGGAAAGTGGCTGTGATGAGGAGCCCCCAGGACAGGGAGACAGAGGTTAGTTAGCAGCCTCAGAAAGCCACATAAATGCTTCTCAGAGTTCAGGAAGCAGAGCAGACACACGTTGACACTGCGTGAGTCACACCTTCATGGTCCAGCTGCTGCCAAGAAGAAGAAGAGACTTGTTTGGGCAAAAAAAACCCCATTAACTATTGACAAGCGGATGGTTTCCATGGTTTCTCCCTCTCCTCCGGTTGATGGTATGGCGGGGCTTTGCTTTGTTTCAAGGCCTAGTAGCATTCTGCATGACCTGCCTCCCATCAGGTGGGGACCAGAAGAGGACAAATACCCCAAACACACCCTCGTGCTGCATGTGGGCCATTTGACCAAGGAGAGGGACGGAGGGTTCGTCACATGACCTGGATTTCACCATCACCCCACTTGAGAGGGTCTGGGATGAGTCGGACTGCAGAGTGAAAGCAAAGCAGCCAAGTACACACACACACACACACATATATATATATAGTAACTGCTAAATTTATCAAAACTGAACAAATTGATCATAATCATTTATTTTAAAGAATTCATTACATCAGCACTACAATATCTCAGGAATATTCTTCTGACTTATAAAACTGCAAAAGCTGGACACCATCTTTAGTTGATTGCACTTTTCGTTCTCTGGTCCAATGGAGAGCGAGGTGAAAAGAATGGTAAATAAGACAACTTGATATCTGTTAAACTAATAAATACATTGTGTGTACTGTGCATAGAACATCACTTAGCAATGGCAAAACCTAATAATCATTTTTATTGCATCTTCAGTTTCAGAAAGTGCACAGCTAACATTATATCTTGGTCCCTCCGATTAACATTAAGCTCCATTTTTCCACATGGATTTAGTATTTCCTTAGACACTGATTTTGTATCTGCATAAATATAATCGTTTATAGTTACAACACGCAATGCGTAATCTAGAAACATGTTTACATCATGTGTATGGTGGGTTTCTAATACATGGTGCAAAAGAGCTGTGATCCCCCCATCAGTCTGAAGCTTCAGCAGCTTCTCCATCTCTTCCCATCACTGAGTGAACAACTTCCAGATCAAAGTTCTGCTCCGGACCGTTCAGCCTTCTTTGGTCGTCCTCTTGCTGTTAGATAGTTCCTCTAGGATCGGTTCTCTGTGCCACGACTCATTCATTCAGGCCCTAATCTACAAGATGAGTCTTTGACCCAAGATCTTACGGTTGATCTCTGCCAAGGCGACAGAAAACACAAAGGCCTTCTCATCTGAAAGACTGGCATAAATATCCACCTCCTTCTCTTGCTTCTCTGTGGACACAAAAAAAAACTACAATCAGGCACAGGGAACTCATTGTTGCAACCCCAACACGTCTCTATGGTCGTGCTTAGTAAGCATACAATTGCGCCAATGCTGAGGTCTTCAAACTGAACTACTCACCTGGATCCACATCAACCGAGACCCTCAGTCACTCCGAGGACTACAAGTGTAAGAGCCTCGATTAGAACTAAATGCATCAAGAGATGGATGACATGTGGGAGGGTGTCTGAGTCAGTCAGTTTCTATGAGGAGATGAGGCTTCCCATTGGCTAATGAGACTCACTCACATGTTACCCAACAGCAGAAAGCTGCCTGTAAAGACCGCTGGTGTAGGCATTTATGAACATAGATGAAGGGTCCACTTTGTTTTCAGTCTTATTAAGATATTGGTAGCTCCCATAGCCTTTACCTTTCTCCTCCTCCTGTTTCTTCAGGCCCACTGTTTTTGGTCGGCCCCGCCCCCTACGAATGGGATCGGATTGGCTGTTGGCTCGGGAGCGTCTCCTGTTCTCCATGTCGCTGGTTAAAGAGGAGTCTATCCTTTCTCTGCGGATGCGGTCCGTCCTCCTGCGCTTGAAGTCCAGCTTGTCTGAAGGAGAACAAGGACATGTGAGGGGGGGGGGTTACCACACATGGAAGTCATAAGTGAACTGGCCCTTCTAGGTTGAAGAGATGGATGAGTCACCAACAAACTAGCCAGGAGCCATGCCTCTATGGTTTGCACGGGTCTGTTAGTTAGTTTCTGATAGGAGGGGGACACTGACCACATTTGATACCGTGAGCTTGTGGCCACTTGCCTGACGCATTACCCTTCATCGCTGTTTGTTCTAACTTTTAGATTTTGCATCAGAAGAAATCTGGTTAAAACACACAAATCCAGTGGTTCGGTTCAGACACCTTTTAATTTATTCATGTAGGCTATTGTTAATGTAAACACGCACCTTTAGAGATGACAGAAGGAGGAAGAGCAAATCATGTATGTTAACACAAAGGAGATCAAATTTAAAAAAAAATGTTGATCTGCAGGAAATATTTGAAAGCCATACAGAAGGCCTCAGCAGTATTTTGTTTTTCTTAACAGATAAAGACATTTCCAATTGGACCATTTCCCAGATTGTGCAAGCAAATTCAGTTGAAAGCCCACCTATAACATGTAAAGAAGATCATGATGAAGAAGAAAAGAGCACCAAGCATCATGATGTAAACACAAAGTCCTCCTCCTCTGGTCCAATCAGAGAAATGGGCCTCATCGCCCTCATCACGTTCATCAAGTTACAATGGATCACTCCTCACTGCGCAGTTTGACCCCCCTTAGCACCCCCCCGTCGGTCGCTCCGCCCGCAACGACTACTGCTTTTACGCCGGACCTTCTTCCGGTCCACAAAATATTGTCTGACATGAAAACTGTGCATGAGGCCAAAATGTTGGGGACCACCACAAGAAATGCGTGTTAATAAAAATAAATCCGAACACATTCAGAAGACTGTTAAACACGTTAGTTTGGGATCAGAGCAGTAGCTAATTTAACACATGAGACTGCAGGATTCATTTTAGCCCAGCTGTTAGCCCGGTCTGGAGCAGGCTAGCTGCAAAGAATAAATTGCCATGGTTACATGGCTATGTTTAATCCAAGTCAAGTTAATTTCCTCCAGGATAACCTGAATATCCCAGCTTTATCCCTCATCTTGTGGGAGGTTTGGTGGGATTGGTTCTGGTGGGTCGGGCGCCGATTGTCTCAAAGTCTGCTGAAATCAAGCTAATCAACACGCTGATCACTTTTGTGTTTGAGGTGAAAGAGGCTGTGCTTAATATTATCCATTTCATTTTAGACCCCTGGCTGAGGCCCTGATCGTGAATCCCCACAACGTTTCAGTTCCATCTCTTCATGTGTATTCAGAGATCCACTCCAGACCCTACTAAGTAAATAACAGCACTGAACTAACACGATTTGCTCAACGCACAGGCAGAATAATCAGACAAAGACTAAACCCATTTTCAGGCTGGACCTTACCTGCTATAGCTGGAGAGGAGCGCTCATTTAATTTGGCATTTAGAAGTTTTCTGCTAATAAACACATAACCACATGGACAGGACTTGCACGCAACTGGAATCTAGAGAGAATCAAAACAGGAAACACAGATGGTTAAATGACTTGAGGTTCAGGTCGAGCAGCATGAACATGAAAGAGAGGTAGAATTTAGATGGTACCGGGGACTAGATTTTCATGATGGACGATTGATCGTGTTTTGTACGGATCCTCCTTCACGTTTCAGCACATATTTCAACCATGGATCAAATACAGTTTGAAGATTTCAAAAACCACATCCAGAGAACGTTAAAAAAGTAATGTTCAAACAAGTTGGAAAGAACAAAAAAAAAGAAAATGGTCAGAGAATATTTCCGGAATCCAACGTTAACAGAGAGGCTGGAACAAAAACGGCCCTGAAAGCAGCACTGGGGAAAGCAAGGTCTGATAACCATCCCGTAATGGGATGAAGAAGAAGAAGGTTGGTTATGGAACTCTGGGGAACGCAACATGCAGAGAACGAGTAGGAGCTTTGTTTCAAGGACCCTGGGGAAACATCTTATCAGACGTGGGAGTCTCGCCCTTAACGCGTGCTGACCTCACGTGACTCCTAAAGTTCCACCAATAACACAACACGGGGGCGAGCAGCCCGACCCGCGGGCAGCCCGACGGGAGCCCGCAAGGAGCCCGCGGGCCAGGCCGGGTCAGCGGGATCTGCCTCCCTCTGTGCAGTGAGGCGACTCGGCGCTAAATGACCACGTTTAAAACGGATCCACGGATTCCCCTCACCTGTTGGTCGCATTCAGGACAAGACTTAGTAGCCATTTTGACTTTCTTTGTTTTATTGGCAGACATAGTCCGTTTCCTGGAGCTGCAGCGCGGCTCTACGTCTCTCTGGGACTGACGGACGCAGCGGGTTCGCGCAGAGTCTCTGACGTCCACCCGGTGGACACACTGATGTGGCTAAAGGCAACACGGCGTGAAAGCACACGGACGGAACAGGAGTCTAGAAACACCACGACACTCTGCGCGTGCGCAGCGTCACTTCCGCTGCTCGTGTGTTGCATTGAAGTAGCATAGGAAAACGGCGGTTATCGACCGTTATAGTTGTAACTACTATTCTGTTAAAATGATTGTGCAACGTTGCAAAGTGGACTATTGAGAGAACTAAGAGAGGACTAAGAGACGCCATTCCTAGTGGAATGAAAAACAAGCACCTTAACGGGCTCTACAGTAAAAGTGCTGCACCGCCTGGCACCGTCGGTGTCAATGTGGCATCTTAGATTATTCCTTTTGTTTGAGGAGGCCTGGAAGCAGCCGGTGCAAATAGGAACTTGATTTCACATTCTTGATGGATTTGGCCTCTTTGCAGATGACCGACACATGTGACACGTGTAAATGAGGAGAAAAGGACGCCAGTGTGCATGTCCGAAAGTGATGAGCAAAGGAATATCTGATGAAGCAAGGAAGGATATTTTTCTGTTAACAAAGAAACCGAAAAGTAAAATACACGTAAATTATGGTAGCAGCTTGGTCCATCTGTGTGCAGCTGGGGTCAAATTAGTACACTTAATATCGTTAATATCAATTTTATTTCAGCAAATGACAATGATAATTGCTATTTCATCTTTATTTGATTTACAAGTAGGTTTACACAGATTTAAAAAAGAGAAAAGAAATTGGTCAACAGATAAGAGCAATTAGCTGCAACAAACATGTACATGGTAAGGTACGTAGTCAGTATGGCAACTAGCACACAATCCTGAGGACCCCCCTCGTCCCCCACAAATTCATCACAAATGACGAGCCACAGGATTTCATTGACAACCAAAAGTCTGACATTGTTGTTGGTGAACTGAACAGCAGGACACAAGCAGAAGCCCACTAAAGCGTGCTAACACGAGCTGCACTTCTGAGAGAAGTCCTGAAACAAACTAATGGTTGGCTGGACACAAATACAATTCCAATAAACAAATCAAAGACATTACTAGAGAACAATATGATTTGTGAAGATTTGAGAAAATTATTGGTAATTTCTTTGTATCCCAGTTTGAATGGCCAGGAGAATAAAGGACGTTACCGACATGTCAAAGTGTCCCCCCATGGGTTTATGATTGCTCCGGAGGTGTGGGGCCAAAGTCTGGTCCCTACCTGAATCCACAGCAGCATAGTTATCCCTTATTGTTAAGGGCTGCAACACCACTCACTGCCTGAACCCGTGAGGCCACACGCCTACGTCCGATACAATGATGCTGGTTAAAGACAAAGTGGACGGGCGGGAATAGGCATGCCTGCCATGTTGCCACAAGTGCCCACTCGAACTTAACATGTAACATCTCCAACCTGTTGCACAACGCTACTGCTCTGAAGGGACCGTGAAGACTAAAAATTGTGCATAAACATTAATAATAGTAATAATAAAAAAAGGTGTGAGTTGTTTGAGCTCTTGACATTTATTTTTTATCTCTGGCCTACAGGATTGGACATTGTGTGCGCTGTATATTTATAATATAGGGAGCTGCGGTGCCTTAAAGGACGAGGCCCTCATAGACGGGGCCCTCGGACTCGGGGGATTCTCTCTGCAGGCGCAGATGCTCCAGTGTGTTGTGGAAGTGTTTGTTGATCTGCTCCGTCTCCTCACTGGCCTCCAGGTTGGGAAGATCTTCCCTGATCTTCTGGATGAGCTGGTTTAATACCTGGACCGTCACCTGTAGGGGTGGAGGACGAGGGACAGATTAGGGCTTCCTGTTTGTAGAGGGACATTAGAAGACTTCAACAAGCATCAGTGGAGTCGATCCCTAAACACATGAACTCTCCTAACCGGCTTTCCTCGACCCTGTCTGTGTGTCTGTGTGTGTGTTTTGACTGCGCTCGCTCATCATAAGGAAGCGAGACATAACTGAATGTTACTATTAGTTAACAGTCAAAAACACCACATCTCCTCAACACTGTACATTGCTGCTGATTGATGAGACAGTGAACAACGACCTCATGTGACTCCACTCTTTAGAGAGCGGCCCAGGCTTTGCTCCAAGCACTTTCAATGTAAATTGTAGTTTTAATCTAACCGTGAATGTGAAGATGTATTGCATGTCTACTTGTGATGGTGGTTATGACCAGGTGACAGCAGTGAAGTGGGTGGTGTCCTACCGCATCGTTTTCCCTCTCGTAGAAGCAGACGTATCGGTTGAGGATTTCGATGAAGAGCTGGACCTGCAGCGATTGGTCCATGCACTGGTTGGCGATCTTCAGGGCTTTCTTCAAGCACTCCATCACCCGCTTGCCGTCACGGATCTGGAGATGCAACATCAGCACTGAACAAGGACAGCTTGGGTTTGGGTTTGGATTCAACAGTATTTCTGGGGCATCCTGGTGAACTCAGGGTTTAAGACATTCACCGTGCCATTGTTCCATCCCTCATTCATTTCCCCTTAACATCTAAAACAACCCTATGCACTTGCACCGGCCAAGTACATTTAACATCAGAAGTGGGCTTGGATGAAAGCTTTGTGTGAATCTACTCAATTACTACGACATCGTCTCCAAATCGTCTCCATGTGGAACCAACAGGACTCACAGCACGGAGCATTTCAGAGGAAAGCGGCAACGCACCTCTTCCCCACTTTTGTCGGTGCTGCGGCCCGACCAGAAGAGGTGGGCACAGATGCTGACGGCTCGGCACTGGTCGGGCTTCTTCAGCAGCTTGGAGGCAGCCAGCGCACACTGAGTCCTCAGCGGCTCATGGTTCTCCTCACTGAAACAACGCATGCGCTCAAAGGTGCCGATGATCAGGGTGATCGCCGCCAGCTGGGCTTTGGAGTCACTGATCTCGTCCTCATACAGAGAGAAGGCCTGCAGGAAGACAGTTGGATTATTATTGCTGGTTTAACGCTATTCCTCTGTTTTCCAACTGGTGTTGAGCACCTTGAGCGATCCAGAAGGCTGTACCTGGGACATGAACTCGTAAGCTACAGTCTCGTGGTTCTCAAAGCCAATCTCGCCTCCAGCCAGCGCGCCCTGCAGGAAGAGGCGGAGAGGCAGCTCAGCCAGCTCAGCCTTGATCAGAGCGCTGATGGTCTGGTGGGCGAAGGAGAAGATTTTCTGGCACTTCTTTTCCCACTTGTCATCCTGATGGGAGACAGAGTGGGTCAACTTAAAGAGGACGGACAGTACCAAGCATGCAAGGTAGTGGAGAGGGCTGTTTGCGCACCGATGAGGAGTTCTCTTTGTATCTGAAGGCCAGTTGGTAGGCAGCGAACACCAGGGGGGGGAGCGTGTAGCGGATCCGGAGGTTTCCACCCGCCCCAAAGTGTTTCCGTGCCGTGTTCAGAATCTGACCAAAAACAGAGAGCCAACTTTAACAAGGAGTTTATTCACTGGTGTGCTTGTTCAATGTCGACCAAAGGACCCACAAGATATTGTTGATCGGGATCTTCAGAGTGGAGCAGATGGATGAACCGACCCACAAGGCTCTGCTCCTCGGCAAAGTCCTCCGGGTCGGGGTCATCAGATGGTTGGTCCGGCTGGTCCTGTATCAGCGTGGCCACCAAGGTCAAGATGGAGTCCACCTATAGGAGTCAGAGGCGGCAGTGACAGTAGCAGTGGACCGCTCTGGACTACACAAAAGACACACACATCACAGAACAACAGTGCATGGTTGTGTTCCCAGCTCTGGACCCCGAGTGAGATGGTTGCAGGTAGGAATACAACTTCTGATGATCCGGGAGGGAAATCCGACACTCCAGAAAGTCTAATCCCTCATGATCTTTACTGATCATCTCCATCACAGGGGGAAGCATGTCATGGGCGCTCAGCGCTAGTTAGTTAGGACTGACCTGTTCCTGGGCCAGGATGGTGGTGTTGTAGTCCAGTGTGTTGCTCAGCACGTAGCAGCTCATGCTCTTACGGGACTCGTAGTCAAAGTACTCAAAGAGTGGAGGGAAATGCTTGAGCTGCAGCACCGTCAGGATGTTGTTGTATGTATCCACCGGGATCTTCAGCAGGCGAGTTAGTTCCTTCGACACGGCGCTGCTGGTCGCTATGCTGGGGGGGGGTCACGTGAGACACATCAGTATCAGCATGTGTGATCATGTCAGGGACAGAATGCTTTACATGAAGGTTTCTCATGTCCCTCCTGTTGCTGTGGCTCAGTTTGGGTGTTGCTAAGGGGTCAAATGTACTCTGATCTGAACGCATCCAAGGTGTGAGTGAAACCACAGCAAAGGAGGTCTTACTGATTATAGCCACCCTTTAACATGTATTTATATTCAAATGAACAAACAAATGTGTCCCGAGTACCTTTATTTGTCCCTGCAGTGAACCATGCGCCCCCAGGGTTCCATTCATTCAGCACTTACTGTTCCAAGTTGAGCTTGTTGAAGATCTCCACGGTGCTCTCCAGGACTTTGTCCACGTAGTCAACGCGGTCCGGGTAGCACTTCATGGCCAAGTTAATGAGAGAGACCTGAAGAGAGACCACGTCCTCGGAGGGCATGTCCTGGCGAGACTGAAGGACCAATCACAGAAAGGAGACGTTTGATGATTAGGAGGACTGTTTGCTGGATTATCAAAGTTGAAAATTGAAGTAGACTTCAAAAGCTTCCCAAACAAAAGGTTTTAGGTTCCTCTCTCACCCTCAGATTGTCTTACAAACAATATTCAACTGTTTTCCTTTTAACAAACTAATTAGCCCATTGGTTGAGTCCGCTCTGTTGATGTAGAATAGAAACATGCTAAAAGGCAAAACATGTCTAGCATGGGAGCTCTAATTAATTATGACTGACTGAGCAAGTGACTCTTTCATAGATGGTAGAAGTTTATTGCTTTGGATCACATGTCTGGACATGTGAAACTCCTTGACAAACAGATTTTCACCTACCTGGATGACTGTGGCCACTTGCTGAGAGAAGATGTCAAAGAGTTTGATCTCTGCTGGGATGCCGGGGCCGTCTTCTCGATGAGCAAAAAGAGCCAGCCTGCAACACAAAAACATGCTACCTGTAGGTAGGAGGAACAGAGGAAATGCAGGTAGGAGTATTCCCATGAGGTTGCTGTACCTGTCAATGAGGGCAATGATGATGTTCTTCACGTTAACATGCTGATGGAGCTCAGCACAGGACCGGAGGAAAGGGTTAAGGGTCTGAAGGTGGAACTCGTCTGGGAAAACCTTTCAGGAGGAGAATATGTTAGTTCAAGAGGAGCAACGCCTTCTCATTTGATGCGAGCAGGGAGGTGCTCGCTGTCTACCTGGATGATGCACTCCATCAGATACTCCTGAGCCAACGAGTCTCTGCAGTTCACAACCTGTTCCAGCACTCCAGCAAGAACGATCTGTGGAGAGAAGCCAGTGTCAGCGGCCAGATGCCCAAACAGCCGCAGATGAAAGCAGAACCTTCGGCACCGATGGAAAACTAAATCCTTTGGATTAAGGCTAGACGTGTGTTTGGCTGTTCCAGCCGTCCCACTGCTCCCCTCCCTTCTGATGGCACGTAGTGGGAGGCAGATACTAGTTCCCAGTGGGAGGAATTATCTAAATTTCACCCTTTGAAACGTGCCTTACTGGCGAGGGTGGGGTCTCTGACGTCTCCATGGAGACTGCGGCTTAGGGGTCAGAGGTCACCGTGCAAGCAGACATACCTGTTTGTACTTCTCCACATTGACGCCCTCCAGCTGGCTGAGGCGAACCAGGTTGGTTCCCACCAGGATCCGGAGCTCTTGTCTCTCCTTTTCCCTCTTCTCTCGGTCTCGGCTGTGACCCTGATGCTGCATTCGGACCCATAACTTGTTCATTTCCGCAAAGTTGAGCAGGACGAAGTCGATCGAGTCATTGATCTCCCCGGTCATCTCCTCCGTTCCCCTGCGGAGTAAACGGAGGGACATGGGAAGTGTTCTTAAGATACTACTCAGTCTGCACACACGATAGGCAAACAGGAGCTCTGCGTCTCCATGGACAAAAGGCTCATTCAGAGGGGGAACATCAGTGGAACATTCTTAATATGAGGGCCAGGGAATGACATCCATACAGTGCCCTGCACAGTGCAATGTACAACTACATTCAAAACCTCTCATCTAAACTGGGCTACGGGCTGAAAAGGACACATCGCTGGGGGGGTGGGGGGGGGGGCTCACTCTGGCTGCTCTCCGTCATCTGGCAGTATGTTTCGGGTGCACTGCAGCAGGTAGTTCCTGAGGAAGAGGCCCCGGAGGGGGTGCTGGACACCGCGACACATCTCCACCAGGTCCTTCAGTATGTCCTTACGAGACTGGGGGAAGGAGCGGACGTAGACCACGCCCACCGTGATCAGCAGATAGCTGGGGGAGATAACACACAAGTCTGCATGAAGCCCGACTAGCACAGATTCTTTAAAAGGAAAGCAGATGCCGAACTCCAAACTCCACAACCCATAATAATCAGGTGGGAAAATGCCCTCACTGCAGGACAAACTGACGCCATGAGCTGTTGGTTTGCTTTGTAGTGCAAACCAGTGTGTTGGTTAATGGAAGTGCTGCTGTTATGCATTGCCTTCTTTACCCTTCACAATAAAAGCACAACTTGAACCAAACAGCTCACAATAGCATGATGGTGATTAAAACAACTCACTTGCTTTTGTCTGCTCGGAAATCAAACTACTTTGCAATAAAAGCGGGCAGTGTCCCTTTATCTACATAATGGAAGGCTGTTGGCTTGGTGCCCCCTGCTGGCTGCCCAGAGATGAGCAGGGGACTCAGCCTTTCAGCCTAAACACATTTCTCTTAAGGTGGGACTCACAGTCTGGGGATGATGTTTCCTGCGTACTGGACCAGCTCGTACAGGTCGGCCACCTTGCGTCCTTTGGCGAACTCGTCCGTCAGATAAACCTCCAGGTAGTGGAGTTCGTCAGAGATAGGCCATGTCTACAAAGACAGTTAGGGACCAGTGCAAACACAAGTCTCTTCACTCTGCTGGATTCTACGATTTGATGACACTTTAAAAGCACTTTCAAATAGACTTCATGTTAAACTTAAAAACAACACCGTCCAGGAGGTACCAAGCCGTCCGAGTACGGCTGGTTCCATTAGCTGTGAGCCAATGGAACCAGCAGTCTAAAATAATACAGGGGATTTAGGCAGCAGGAGGGGTTTTGAGAAGAACCCCAGAAGGTCCTGGAGCCTGCAGCCTTAAGAGGGTGACCATGACCTGCAGTCCATGTCCCCGAGCAGGACACCCAACCCCTAATTGCCCACTGCTCCCACTGTGCAGAGAACAAATTCCTGTAATGTGTAATATAATTATTTGTCTTCAATCCAACTAAGTGCAGCAGAATACTCCACAGCTGTGGAGGAGGCAACCAAAATTCACTAGGAAACTTTACACGTTGGCTTTATCAACTCTTCGTCTGCCATCTTCAACAGAGATGAGTTCAAAAGGTGCATACTATACGTCTGGTAGCGGTTCTCAGCACGACGCCGCCCGAGCAGCGTGGGGCACGCTCACATGCATCTAAAGGCGAGCCAGGGATGCGTTTGGTCCAGCGGAAAAGCCTCGCGGCTGCAGGGAGAGAAGCAGCGGCCCGAGAGGAGCGCAGGATGGCGTCCAGAGGAACCGACAGTAGTTCAGGTTAAAGACGGGCGATGGTTGCTTTAGCTTAGTTTTGTCGCCTGTTTTTGGGGACACGTTTTTAAGCTTGTTCACATCGATGGGCTCTCCTCTCTCATTCGGCTTAAAGCTTAAAGCTGTAGCCGAACATTGAGCCTTCGTTACCGGGTTAAGCTGTAGATGTTACGCTTTATAACCCGGTGGGCTCACTGCTTCTCACCGGCCTGTGTCCTCCGTATCTGTGCGATGGCTAAACAGGACAAGGACAGCGGGATCAACTTAAATGTTGGTGACGCTTCATTTATTTGTAAAATGAGTGATTGAAGTTGATTTCAGAGAGTGTGCGATATGACAATGTACCACATACTGCGACAGGCCTACTAGAAGGATCCGTGGAACGCAAAGAGAGGCCCAGACAAAGGAAGTCCTCTTTGTCTGGTATGGGAGACATTGGTCATGTACTGGGCCAGTCAAAAGTTTGGACACACATTTCTCATGAATTGAATAAGAAAACGTGTCCAAACCTTTGACTGGTGGCTCCAAATAATGCGAAAATGTAATCCCCACTATGCATAGCTTGACAAAAGGATACAGAGCTCGTAGTAGCTCTTTGGAGAAAGCATGGAGGTCCTCAGCTCACCCAGCATGTTAGACGCGTGCTTCAGAGCATCCATCAGCTTGTTTTTGTCCTGCAGGAAAGATGTTGCACATGCAGCTGAATCACAAAACTCATCCAAAGTAGCAGAGGGCTGCATATGACCACCATGCTCTGCGGAGTATAAAAGGGTAGCTGTCAGATGGAACTATGCCGTATACATAAGGCTAATGTAAATGTGTGCTGCACACTTGGTTTCCCTGAGAACAGAACTGTGACGATTTTTTTAAACCGGCTGAAGCTCGTCAAATGAAATGTACGCGGAGTTGAGGTCTCCTTGATGTTCCTCTGTAATACCGTGAAGCACACAGTCTCCAAGGAGCCGGTTGTTGCAGTATGCATGGCTCTAAATAGAGAAGAGGCCCACAAGGTGTGCAGCAGCAGTTATTGCTACACCTAGTCTGAACAAATGCGGATAGTCAGCTGAGTCACTGAATATTGGTTTGCAAGGTAGTGTTCAAATGGTTGCAATAATGATGTGGCCCTTGACGATGTGTAGAACATGGCGAGGTCCCCCTACCAGGCACCGCTTCATCTGGAACGACTGAACCTTGACGGCCTGCACCGCTTCATCAAGGAGCTTCTCCTGCTCGTCCTGTGGAGACTGCTGGGAGGTCGGCTGGAGAACCAAGACATGAGGAACACAAAGAATTCCTTTACAAACTACCATTTCTGTTTCTACAGAGCTGAACAATGCCATTGAACAATGTGTTGTGTAATGTTCTGCCCCTTTGTAGAGCAGTGGACCCAACGGACTGTTATAAACTCATCACGGTGTGCTCCTGCCATCTCAAAGCAGCGGCCATGCCAAGTGAAACAAGGACAGGAGACCTTTTCTCAATCCCAGTGCGTCAGTGTGATCTAGTGCATCTAAAGGGGCTTTAGCTCACGTCAGCTAAAGGCTCGCCGATATTCGGACCGTGGTGACGGTGTGTCGGAACAGGCATATGGAGGACGCCATATACGCTGCGGCCCTTGTTCGCTGACCAGCTGACACGATTTCTGTTTGTGTGACGCGGAAACGAGCCGCGGCCACAACATTGCGCTAACGTTAGCTGGTAGCTGCGCTGAAGTCTGACCCAGCGAGCGGAAGAGGCTAACAACAGCTAGCCGTAGCCTGCGCACTGTCCCCTGGGGTGTCCCGAACATTAGAGGCTAACGTTACACTCACTGGCTCAGTGGAGCCACACAGGACACAGCCTTTAAGGACATGTCGGATGTCACGTTAGCTACGGACGTTAGCTGGCAGTCCGCTGCAGACTGTTAGCCGGGCTAGCCTCGCAGCGTTAGGCCATCGCACCGCGCGCTAACTAGCCTCATTGAAGACAGGTTAAGGTTCACACTTTAAATGAGCTGTTCCGTTGAGCCAGAAGAACCACAGACACACCTCCATACAGTGGACGATTATCTGGAGAAGCGCTTACCATGATTATTAGCTGTGTGTCCGATCAGTCGGAGAGGTTGGCCTGTCATGTGACTCGCCTTAACGCTGCCTTCAATGTCCGCACCCAGCTTCACGTCACAGAAGAGGCGGGGCCAGCGAGGCAACAGCCTTCTTTCAGCAGTCAGCTGCACAACACGTTCATTACACAACGACACAACATGACAGCTTTACTAACTTCATTAGCAGCTGATACCACAACGTACGTGTCATGTAACACACGACGCCATTCTCAGGGCATGTAACGATGTCCTGGAGCTTACTCAATGGTTATATTTGTACAGCTGAAATGTGGATTTATGATAAAATGAACCGCTAGCAACAGTTTAGGTTTAAGATGCATTTGAAACCACTTGTTTGGTTCACAAAAGATCGTTTAGTCTGTTTGAAGCATACATTTACTTATACCATGCCAGGTAGATCACTCATACACATTGTCAGGCTCAATAGGGTGGCTATCTGTATCTAGTATTAACTTATACCAACCAGTATTTGGAAGACGGAAATCCTGATCAATGTCTACTTTCGTTGTTAGTTCTTTCTTCCAGCATAAAGTGGTGAACTTGGCCCCCCACCTACATAAAGCAAGAACACAGGTCATACATACAACATCATATGCTATACAGATTGTAAAGATGGATGGATAGATGGTTGCTCTGAAGCCCCAGTGTGCAGTGTTTCAATGGCCATGTTTCTATTTTCAACTAGCTATATTTGTCTTGCAAAAGTCAGTTATGTACACGATTTAAAGGAAACCTGTACAAAGCGTGCTGTAGTTCACCGGCGTGTGCAACGGCTTGATAACCAGACTCAAATCACCAGCCTGATTAATACACATCTTCTCTTTGTTCTTATGGCTGATACTAAAATGTCTCTTAGTGAGCAAGGCTGAAATATCATGTCAGTGATGTATTTTCGTACATTTCCTATTAACACCTTACACTTGACAAACAACAAAAGAGGTCTATGCTCCCCCCAACATACACTTAATCTCTATCACAACTCTCTATCACAACCTTCTAATGTTGGTTTAAACCAATGGATCTATTGTATTTAAACTAAATACAATAGATGTTTGTTTGAATGTATCAGTTCTTGATCAGTGCTTCAATTTCTCATCCATTCCATTGTAGCACGATCAGGGCCTCCTTCCTCTCTGCTTCAAGTCTTACATGGCCCTTTACAACCAAACCTTTTCTTTGTTTAGGCTTCGACTATTTCCTGCACAAAAATCCGCTTCATGCTCTCCAGGATTTGAAGAATCCTTGTGGTTTAGATGTTTTATTGCTAACCCTTTGGCCTTAGACGTTTTATTGCTAATCCTTTGGCCTTAGACCTTCTTCACAACCTGTGCGTGGCTTATATCATCAGCCTGCTGGGTTTCCACCACATGGTTCCCTGAGTGGGCCTCCTTGTGTTCCCCTATGCTAACTACCTGAGGTAGCGGAGCAGAGCAATAGGGCCTCACCCTAAAACTCAACACGGGTGGTTTGATCCCCAAGCTCCGCATGTCGATGTGTCCTCAATCCCAACGGGCTCAGGTTGTGTGGGTGCTGTGTGAATGTCAGATAGGAGGTGATGGGCAAGTGTATGAATGACATATATTTATCTTGCTTTTAGCATTTCAGGATTATCATAATCTTGTGCAAGCAACTCTTACATCACCCAAATATTTATAAGAAAACAAATGATTACATGTGTTCACATAATTATCTTCCTAAAGTGATATGTATTCATTACACATTGTTCTTAAAGGCTTTATTGTAAATCCATCAAATGAAACATCAGCCAATACAAAATGTTGCTTTACATTGTTGCAAACATTGTTAATAAAGCACACATCCCGTTTTTACAGCCAATCAGCACTGCCAGGACCAACTCCTGTAGTCTGCTGTGGAAGAGTAGCCATCTTTTAATGCACGTAGCCCAGCGTTTCCCTCTTCCTCAGCTCACAGAGCCTTCAGCATGTCGGTGCGTCTCTGAGACCAAAGCTGTGGCCTCCCCGCTGTCTGTCGGCGCTGCCCTGTCTCTGTGGCCAGCAGAGCGGAGGGTGGAGCCCGCCCCTCCCTGGTGTTTGTTCAGTAAGCGTAAAATGACAGAATAAAACATGCATATCATACTGCCTCTGCTTGTAGTGTGTCCCGTTCTGGCTGAACATGCAGTCCCTTCTTGGTTGAGGGGTGCAGGTCTTCAGGCCTTGTGGTCCCTCTACATCCCTCTACATGGAGCCGCAGAGCAACGGCCTCATCTCTCGTGGAAGCTGGGACTGTGAACCATCTGGGAGAGCTTTCCAAACGAGTCCATGGAGTCCACGGGCTCTTCTGTCTGCCGGGGCGCGTCGGGTAGCTCCGGTAAAAGGGGCGGGGCCTGATCCATGGTGCTGATCCTCGGGAGGAACCGGGCTAGAGCTGGCACGCCGCTGTCTCGACCCTGCAGCCTCTGCCTGTGGTTCCCAAGGCTGAGCAGGGCCCCGTGTTGCTCAGAGACGTAGACGTTGTAGCCGTCCGGCAGGATCTGCTCTCTGAAGGTGCAGTCCTCTCTGCTGTAGGTGTCCTGCAAGCCATGGGACATTTATTAACACGTGGCTCTGGCTGTGAGCAGATGAGCCCAGGAACCCACAAGACAAATGTTTTGGATGAATCGTAACTTTTAAATAGGAATTAGATCACACAATAAAATCCCCAGGGAAACATTCGAGGCAATACCATGTGATGGATCTTTGAATAAATCACTCAGATCTGGTACGTGCAGCAGCGTGTGATGTTGGCTAACGTTAGCAAACTTGTTTCTGACATCCTGACGCTTCTTCCCTTTAGGGAAGAGCCTGTCATGATTAGTAGGATTAGTAGGATTTAAATGATGAATGTTTTGAGATACAAGGCCGTTTTTATTAAAAAAGCAGCTGCTGTTCTTCGATGGCTGTTTACTTTGACCACACAGAGACAGTCAGAGGCCAAGGTTGTTATTCCTGCTGCTGGGTCTTTCATTCAGCTTTTCCCCTTTGCAAACACATGGTACCCTTCGCTGCATGGACAAAGGTTGATGAACTGTCTGTCTGTTTCAATGAATGACTGACTGTCATTTGTGAACATAGAAGTTGATCAACAACATATGAAGATGCTGCCAAATTCACCAACAAGTACGACCACTGGTGTCCTCTAATAGTCAAACACAAGTCACATTGTGTGAGTAGATAGGTGGAATCTGATAATAGACTATACGCTTATTTATGACTATACAGAGATCAAAAGCATCAGCAGAAAAGGACACACGTTGGCTACAGATGGTGGACGTCTCAGGCTGCAGCTACGAGAGGAAACGCTGCTGCTCACAGGAATACTGAAATAAAGATTTATTTTGTATTATTCATTTGATTTGATTTGTTTGATGTTGGCCATTGTGAAGTTCTGGTTTTTGTATGATTGATTGTAGCCTACATCAGATAGTTCACCATTTTGATAAATGTCTTCATCAGCACTCTGCAGTATAAATAATAGAGCATATCAACCTGTACTCATCCTGCACTGTAAACCACATATTTTGTTTCTGCTTAAACTTACGATTATTACTTATTATTTTATGTTTTTACAAAACTTGCTATCATTACTAAACAACATTAGTTGGTTGTACTAATTTAGCTGACAAATTCATTGCACTAATCCTGTTTAGCAGAGATAACTCGGTATGTTTAGTTTTACAAGAAAGGGGAGGGGGCTAATTCAAAAAACGGCCTGGTGACGTGACAAGACCAACTTCTAGCACGTTAGACGTTGATTTAGTGGTATCCGACTGTTTCTTTTACTGCGTGTTTACTGAATCAGGGAAAAGTTCCCTTCCACGTTTGGGAGAGGGGTGAGCAGTGCTAGGAGATATTGTTAATATGCACATTAACGTTACCATGCGTAAACAGAGTGGTCAGAACGGCTAATACAGTTTAGCACGGCGCTTCCTAAAGGATGCAGAACGTCCTTTGTTTTAAGCGCCTTATAGTCGGGTGCTCCCGTTTTATGAAAATGGTTCTAAAATAGTGCATTCATTAAAGGGGCACCTCACAATGCGGTGCGCCATAGAGTGCCGAAACGGTATCAATAATAGCCAGTTATATCTAACGATTTTGTGTACACACTACAAATAAATATGTATAGCAAACATAAGGTTCCACATTAATACAACTCAACACGTTTAGTTTTAGCTTGTGTAAAAACATAAGGTTCCACGTTAATACAACTCAACACGTTTAGTTTTAGCTTGCGTAAAAACATAAGGTTCCACGTTAATACAACGCAACACGTTTAGTTTTAGCTTGTGTAAAAACTTAAGGTTCCACGTTAATAAAACTCAACATGTTCAGTTTTAGCTTGTGTAAAAACATATGGTTCCACGTTAATACAACTCAACACGTTTAGTTTTAGCTTGTGTAAAAACTTAAGGTTCCACGTTAATACAACTCAACACGTTTAGTTTTAGCGTGTGTAAAAACATAAGGTTCCACGTTAATACAACTCAACACGTTTAGTTTTAGCTTGTGTAAAAACTAAAGTGGGATAAGGCAACAGGTTTCTACGCAATTTGCGAGTAAAGTCAACTACTTCGGGTTTACTGTGTGTCATCAAATAATCATAAATAATGTGATTTCTCCTGAATATGAGGCAAATTCATCCTTTTACAATATATCAATAACACAAATATACTGCAGGTTGTCCTCACCGATGAGTAGAGTTTCCCATTGCCTTCGATGCAGAGAAACCGTGAGGTTGCTACTCCTCTGATGACAACACATCCCGGATCCACTGCACTGATCTCCAGTAGGCCTGCAGGTCAAAGGATCATCGGGGTGAAACAGCCTCCAAACAAACCTCCAAATCTCCTGCGCTCATCTTAACGTGGCGGACTTACTGTACGGGCTTTGCTGCGCGGAGCCTTGGACTCGACCATCCTCCCCAATCAGCAGGTGCAGTCCCGGGCTGGCGGCGTACAGGTGCTTGAGTCGCACCGACTGGCCCCAGTCGGTGTCCGTGTGGAGACCCTGATCCGTTAGGGGCAAGCAAACAACCCTGAAAGCTAAAAACATATTGGCAACAGATAGGGTGACGAGCAGTAGCAGCAGCATGGCTGCTCAAAGGCTCCGTGGGTCGCTGCTCCCTCCAGCAGGCAGAGGCGAATCATCTAGTCTCTTCCTGGCCCAGTCTTTTAAATGTGGCCCTTATCAGCAGCAGATAACCCTCTTTCCCAAAGCCAGTTCCCAGAAGCAGACCGCAACACACCCCTGAACCACATCCAACAGAATCATAGCTCTCCATTGGCCGTCCGGGTCTCGTCATGTGTGTGAGCTGCAGCTCTGTCAATTCATTTTGCTATCAGAAGTGTGCCAGGAGACACTGATGACGTGGTCAAAGTCATAACCTTGTAGTCTACATGTGAGCAAATAAAAACATATCTCCACTCTATTTTGCATTTGGCAGGAACTGAGAACACTCAAGGCTCCGCCTGCTGCTCCACGGGGCTCCTGGTGGGATTGAGAACCTCTCTGCCATTCTAATAAGCCTCACAGTTTATTGTGTCGAAGGTCTGTGCAGACCGATTTCTACTTAAGATGTACTAGTTCTGCTCCCCCAATTTAGGGAGGAACCTTGTATAAAAGGTGGCAAGCTTATGAAATACGCTGTACTGTAGTACATCGTAGCTAGCAGCAGCAGTAATAGTAGGCAAGACATGGTGCTGCTGCATCAACAGTGCACTAGTACTAGGCTGCTCCTGCTGGGCCTACCAGGGCAACGTGGATTCACAGAAAGTAGCTGTATTGTTGTAGTGAGAACATGAACCCGCCTTATGTTCATCTTGCATAAGTAACATATAGTGACACCAAACATACATCTTTTACACCAGCACATTTATTATTTGTGGAGAGGGTAAAGTCTGCAGATCGTTCCTAATCCAAGTGGAACTGTGTGACTGGGTCAATGCCCACTGAGTAACACACTCCTTTCCGCTCTTATCGCACATCGGCCTCTGCTTCCTCTCACATTTACGCAAGAGTTTAAATGCCACAGAGAACAAATTTACAATTCACCACAAGGTTGGTGAATTGATCTTGTTTGTGTTATGGCACATTGACAAGTGCTAAAACAAGTGCTCAGCTTCTGTCGCTAGATGGCAGCCTCGAACAGGAATGATGGAATGACATGAATTTATTGTTTTCTAGTACTTAAACACAACCAGAACCTTTTACAAGAAAAGAAATGTAATGTAAAAAGAGTATCATATGGGAAGTGGAAAGGACGAGGAAAGGGCAATAGATGCCCAAGACACACCTGAACCGTCCTAAAGTTTGTGTATTAGTGCAGAAGAGGAGATGAGGAGGCTCGTCCTGCTGTGTCAGTGCACATATTTATCTCTGTATTTGTATAGTTTTGTTGAGTTTCTACTTCATGTAATTCCCACCAGGCATCCAAATATCAGCCAAAAGCCCATGGTAGATGCTACATACTGAGCAGCTGTGGCTCGGTGCTGCAGGTCAGATAGTAGGTTCATGTTTCTGTTGAAATGGTTCCTTTAAAACGATTGTATTGAGGTAGCACATTTTACCATCAACACAAAGTTCTATCGAGTTATCAAAGATTTACTAGAATAAAATCCCAAAGGGTTTATGACAGTAAAACGAGAGCAGTTAGATCAAGCTAGACTTTGATCGTAGATCAGATTATGTGTACACACAAGAAAAATAATAAATAAAGGTCATTTGAGGTGCTTCCTGTCCTGGACCCGCCTCACTGCTGCAGAAGCCCGGCAGCGACATTTATACTTGTCATAATGTGCACCAAAAATAATCCAGCTGGTGGGCCTGGGTGGGCCGTGAGAGACGGGTGGAGTAAACGACTCAGTAAAGGAACATGGGAACCAGAGCAGAGACGGACTTGACTTCCCTGCTCAGGTACGTTGCCACAAAGCCCAGTCACATGGACTTTTATCGACCCTCTTTTAAGATTGGTTAAGATGCAACTTTCAGACATTAGGAACCATTCCTCTTCCTTAAACTTCATCCCATGCATCACCTGCCTAGAGGCTCACGGCTCAGTGGGGTCCTCTTAAGAACTCATTACGACACAGGTGTCACAGAGCTATTGGGGAGGCTTGTTTTACTTGCTGACGGACTGAGGACACACACACTGACTCTTCAGGAGTTGACCCGCTGACATTTGAGAGGCATGGCGGCCTCGTAATGCTGCTGGTGCTGTTTCAGATGACATGTTGCCACCGGTTTACGTGATCACACACCAATGCTGATTTCTATTCTATCACTGGAAAGTCCTCACACACACTTAAAAGTCAAAACCTCCTACGGATCTCTAAATCAGTTAAATCCAAGCCTGATTCGTAATCAAAGTTTTCTACTAAATTAGAACAATTCAATTCATTCTATTTTGTATAGCCCAAAATCGCAAATTACAAATTTGCCTCGGAGGGCTTTACAGTCTGTACACATGCAACATCCTCCGTCCCAAGACCCTCACATCGGCACAGGAAAAACTCCCCAAAAAATGAAAAAAACCCTTCCAGGGAAAAAAGGGAAGAAACCTTAGGGAGAACGTCAGAGGAGGGATCCCTCTCCCGGGATGGACAGACTGCAATGGATGTCATGTGTACAGAATGACTCATACAGATGTAGAATACATTCAATTTCTATAACAGAAATTAATCAAAGAATTCCAAGTAGCCGGCCAGATGTATGACAGGACCACTGCAGGGACCACCACCGTCAGATCGAACCACCATCCACAGAAGACTGTGGGGAGGGAAAGCAAAGATTTTAGGAAAGGGCAATAGTGATATGAATCATATTTAAAATTATGATGATGATGATGATGATGATGATGATGATGATGATGACGACAGCAGCAGCAGGTGCCAGCAGGGCTACGGCCAGAGTCAGGACCAGGGTCCTGACCGAACTACGATCTGCAGAGACCTGCTCGGCGAGAAAGCACAAAGAACTCCCGGGAAGGAGCTGAATTAGTTATGTGCATTAATGCAACGTGGATTTTAGTAAAAGGGGAGAGAGAGAGAGAGAGAGGAGTTCGGTGTGTCCTAAAAAGTCCCCCGGCAGTTTAAGCCTATAGCAGCGTAACTAAGAGCTGGTCTAGGCAAACCTAAGCCAGCCCTAAATATAAGCGGTATCTAAGAGGAAAGTTTTAAGCTTTATCTTAAAGGAGCTGACTGAATCTGCCCCCCGGACTGAAAGTGGAAGCTGGTTCCACAAAAGAGGAGCTTGATAACTGAAGGCTCTGCCTCCCATCCTACTTTTAATAACTCTAGGAACAACAAGTAACCAAGCATCTATAGAACGCAGCTGCCTTGCAGGGCAGTACAGTGTTACAAGCTTTTTAAGATAAGAAGGTGCCTCACCAGCAAGCGCCTTGTAGGTGAGGAGAAGAACCTTAAATTCTATTCTTGATTTAACAGGGAGCCAGTGCAAAGCAGACAATACAGGCGTGATATGGTCTCTTTTATTAGTTCTTGTTAATACACGTGCTGCAGCATTCTGAATCAACTGAAGAGGCTTAAGAGATTTACAAGAACACCCTGCAAACAAAGAATTACAGTTGTCCAGTCTGGAGGAAACAAATGCATGAACTAATTTTTCTGCATCACCTTGAGACAGGAAATTCCTGATTTTCGATATATTACGTAGATGAAAAAAGGCGGTCCTTGAAGTATTCTTTATGTGAGAGTTGAAGGACATATCCTGGTCGAAGAGAACTCCAAGATTCTTGACGGTGCTGCTGGATACCAGAGAAATTCCATCCATAGAAACTGTATCACGTGACAGCTGACTTCGAAGGCGCTCTGGGCCTCTCAAGATAACTTCTGTTTTTTCTGAGTTTAGCATCAGGAAGTTGCAGGTCATCCAAGTTTTGATGTCTCCAAGACATTCTTGAAGTCTAACGAGCTGTTCGGTCTCCTCTGGCTTGATCGACAGATACAATTGAGTATCGTCTGCGTAACAATGGAAGTTGATGCGGTGTTTTCTGATAACGTCGCCCAAAGGAAGCATATAAAGGGTAAATAAAATGGGTCCAAGCACAGAACCTTGTGGGACTCCGTGACCAACATTGGTGGTCTTCGAGGATTCTCCGTTTACAAGCACAAACTGGGATCGATCCGATAAATAGGATTTAAACCAGCTAAGTGCAGTTCCTTTAATACCAATCAAATGTTCTAGTCTCTGCAGCAAGATACGATGATCGATGGTGTCAAAGGCGGCACTGAGGTCCAGCAAGACAAGAAAAGAGACAAGTCCTTGGTCCGATGCAAGTAGGAGATCATTCGTAATTTTCACCAGGGCTGTTTCTTGATTGATAACTACAAGTAATTCCAGCACAATCTCAGAAAAGCAATAAAAATAGCAAAAAGACAATACAGAGACGGAATAGAAAATCTATACCAGGGTTCGAATACCAGGCACATGTGGAGCGGGCTGAGGACGATCACGGACTATAAAAGGAAAATCACATGTAGTGAGGGGGAAGTGTAGCCCTCCCTCCCAGAGGAACTTAACAACTTCTACGCACGTTTTGAGAGTTACACCGATGGCCTGGATATTCACAGGTACCAGGGCGGCTTCCCACACTTGACGGACTTCATTTCCGGCTTTGCTGTCCAGCAGTGACTTGACTGCCTCGCTCTCCCTGAGACCCGGATCACACCGGACAACTCGTCAACGCTGCGACTGGTTTACTTATCAGCCCCAAATGGAGTTTTTCTCTCAACCCACTCTTTACCCCAATGTCTTTCGAGTTCCATGCTGTGACAGTCACCCATCAAGAACAAAAACGTCCCTCCACTCATCTTTCTGGGCGGCTTTAACATCCAGACAGAGAAGTCATGTGACCTGCTGCTCTAACTTTCTCCATTTGCTCTCCACTCCTACTCACAAAGCAACCACCCTAACTATATCTTCACCAGAAACCGCTCTACGTCTAACCTCCCTGTAACCACTCGTGTCTCTGACCACGGTTTCTTTCGCTGTCTTTCTCTCTCAAGCTGACATCCGTAACACGACTCGGTACCCGTCTGTCGTAACATTTGCTTCCTCTTTCCCTCCTCTCTGGTCTCCTCTGTCTTATCAGTCCCTCCCTTCAACCGCCTTCTTCTCTCTTCACCAATCAGGTTTCAAGGCAGGCCACTCAACAGAGACCGTCTTCCTTGCTGTCTCTGAGCAACTCCACACAAAAAGCCTCTCTCTCCTCTGTCCCTAACCTTCTCGTCCTTTCTTCTGCATATGACCCTGTGAACCACCAGATCCTTATTCCCTCCCTTCAGGAACTGAGTGTCGGCCTCTGCTCATTCCCTTCTCTCATCCTACCTCAACGACAGCACTTATCAGGTGACTTAGGAGAGGATCTGTGTCTGAACCTTGTCCTCTCACCATACAAGTCCCCCAAGGCTCCGTCCTGGGTCCCCTTCTCTTCTCTTTGTAAACCAACTGTCTCGGCTCTGTCATGCACTCACATGGCTTCTCCTACCATAGCTATGCTGATGACACCCAACTAATTATTTTCCCTAACCTGAGACACAGGTAGCAGCACAAACCTCTGCCTTTTTGACTCTCAGTGGCTGGCCGCACACCACCTGGAGATTAACCATGACAAGACAGAACTTCTTACCTTCTAGAGAAAGACCGTTTGACAACTAAATCCTGACCATACCCCCCTTCTTCTCACTCAGAAAGTGACGCAGGTTCTGGTACAGGCTCTGACTTGCGTACCGTGCAGCGAACAGATCAGGTCTGGTCTACATCCAGCAGTTTGACCAACATGGTCAAACCTTACATCCCTGCACTCTCACCCTGCTCTGCATCTGCCAATCTGCTTTTTGCTCCCTTACCGAGAACTAAGCACTCAACAAAATCCCAACTGTTTGCTGTCCTGGCTCCTAACTGGTGGATTTAACTCAGAGTGATTGATCATTGGACAGTGCTTGTATGTATCTTTTCTAGTCTTTCAACCACCCAAAGGACTTTTACACTACATGCCACCATTCACCCATTCAAACCATTTTCAACTTTTTCTTGAAGATTTCAGTTTTTTTGACTTTGAGCTTTTTTGTGATTGGACAACTGTCCTCAGGGTGGGTGCGCAGTTTGATCTGCTGCTCTTCTGTTGGTAGGATTACCTGCCAACATTTCTATTCAACACAGAATCAGTACCAACAGCAAAACAATTGTTTTTTTAATTGGAGACTTTTTTGGCCTTTGCTCCAAAAATGGCACAGCCATGATAAAAGGTGCAATAATAAGGTGCAATAATAAGGTGCTCTATTTCTACAATTTATGTTTGTGGGGGTAGAGATGAACCCCTGTAAGTGCTATAATGTGTAACCATCAGTGTATATGTTACTGTTGAAAAAATATCTCAATATTATGGTACTGGTTCTGATCTGGTTCTGGATTGTTTGGGCCTCAATTGTCTCTTGTCTATTTTGTCTAGATGTTACATTACAACTGTACAGGCTTATTTTCTGACACAGTGAAGGCGGGATGTGTGTATTTCACCGTGGGTTGTGCTTTTTGATACTTACACAGTATTTTGACAGCACTTATACACCCTGTAATCAAAATTGAAATGAACATCTCATTTTTTACTTTTGTAGGCCAGTTTTTTCCATTAAGCTGCCTTAAGAGTAACTCTAAAGGGGTATTTAAGCAATTTAGCAAATGTGGGAAACCTCTGAACCCTGAAGACGTGTACAGGCGATCTAAAACGTCACAGCACAAAAAGCACTTATACACCCTGTAATCAAAATGGAAATGAACATCTCATTTTTTACACTATGGGACCTTAAACAAAAAAGGTCTCACTTCTTAAATGTCTACACAGGTTTGTCTCAGTAAAGTACAGTGTTTGGTAACTTCCTAATGAAAGAATAAATTGTTTCCTTTATTATTAGTACATTTTTTAAATCCCCGAATTCATATCTGGGCAGTTGTCATTTCTGCTTAGTTTATCCATACTACATCATAGTTTGAATGGTTCCTATGTGTTTCAAGTTTTTTGGTGAATGTTTTCCCAAAAACTTGCACACGTGCACAGCAAGCGCTGTGTCCGTTTTAGCAACAGACATAGCGGGAGGTCAGGGGGATGTTACGCAGACAGCTGCAGCTGTAGAGGGACCATGAGCCCCACCTACACAAAAGAGCACGTCATTTCCTAAAGCCACACATAAACACCACAAGCAAGTACACAGGGAACGGTGGTGCTGGGGAGGGGTCCGCTTCACAAGTACCTTCACTTCACTGCTCTCCAGCATCTCAGGCGAATGATGAGCTGACAAACAGTGGCGTGCTTTTAAGTGGAAATAAATGTTGATTGTTAAGAAAAAGTATATATGCATGCAAGGCCGTCTAACTTTAACATTTCAGTAACACCTCAAGGTAAACTCTATTTAATAATGTTGACTGAGCAACCTGTATTTTGATGTTCTGCATGACACAGAATAAATGTGTATGTAGATGTTTTTCAGGGGAAGCCAAACTGCCAGCCACCATCTCATTTGCATGTTAAAAATATAGGAAGGTTGAACATGTTTAGCGTTTAGCGATGGCCGTTTCAGGAGCAGCTCAACCTGGACGCTCAGATGGATAAAACTTGGCCCGAACTGATGAATTGCCATCACAATGGGTTGGGAAAATGCACATTTATGTGTTTGTGTGGTAGTTTGGACAGTTGTAAACTTCGGGTGTATGTGAGTGCCATGTGCAGCAGCAGGTGTCCAGTCGGACAGATGAGGACGACATTTGAGGACATTCCAGGACTTCTGGACTATCCAGGAACCCACCGGCTACTGCAACGCCATTCTTTTCTTGTTGCCTAATTTATGGATAAATTACGCTCAGAGGCAGCATATCATACTGGTGCACACAAAGAAAGACTATGGAGCTAATTTTACTGTTCGCCTCCATTGACTCAAGCATCAGGATAATCAGCCAGTGAGTGTTTGTGTGTGCGTGCTGGGAGGCACTTGACTTGAAGGCTCCTCACCTTTCTGTGTGTTTACTTAGACACCAGTAAGTAGCCGTTGAATCACTTCTCTCTGTTGGCACAGACGTTGTCAACATTCTCTCTTCACAAACTGCACAGCTTAAAAGACTCAAGCTTTTCATCCCACAGGTGTGTGTGTGGTGCAAAGTGTGTGTGTGTGCTGTGCAGCTTGCAGACAACAGGAAGCAGGGTGCTGTGGGCGGGCTCTACAGTCTTTAACCAGACCAGCCTTGGTTTGGAGCGCTGAAAGCTGTCATTCTGTCCATGTTAGAGACTCGGCTGCAGCTCAATGGAGGTACAGAAATACATATATGTGGAAGCTGTGTGGAAACCTGGCACACCATCAAAGTGGCAGCAGCAACAGACAGACGGATGAAGAAAAGAAAGGCATCTTAGCTGATGTTACAGGAGGTTTAACAGCGAAGGTATTCAACAAAGGCTGCAGATTCCAACGTTGTTTTAGTTACATTGCTTACAAGTTAATTTGGATCCAAACATTATCTGAGCTGCCTTCCTCAATATATTTTTTTGTTACATAAAAACCTGCAGCATTTACCTTTTATGTCATAAACGACATGCTGTTTACATCTCTTTTCTACTTTTGTAGGCCAGTTTTTTCCATTAAGCTGCCTTAAGAGTAACTCTAAAGGGGTTTTTAAGCAATTTAGCAAATGTGGGAAACCTCTGAACCCTGAAGACGTGTACAGGCGATCTAAAACGTCACAGCCCGCAGAAGAGGAAGCACCCCCATCACCTGGGAGGCCACGTTGTTAGATGTGCTTACAACAGCTTTTATGCTGGCCTTGATCTCCTGAACAAAGTCAGCCAGAGGACGGTGCACTGGATTAGAGGCAACGTGAGGGAAGCTGCTTGGCCTCACAACACTCCTAGTTGTGTACTGAGAACATGTGTCAACCAGCTAACTGATGTCTGTAACATGTCACAGGCCGCTTGAAAACAGCCACCATGATTCCTGGAACTAAAAGCTGTGCGAAGGTCTGTCCAAGTGCTCCACTTGACTCTAACAGGGTTTAATTAGGAAATATAAAACCAAACATCTACCACAGACAAGAACCATGTGTAGATGGATGTATTGCCATTGTGAGTGTTAGAATGCTATGTATTCCGGACATGTCACAAATGTCACTTCGTTGACTTTGTGTCCACGCCAAGCCGATGATGATTTACTCTGATCTTTGAAGTGTCCTTTCCAGGTTCACCAGAGAATGTGCTCCAATGAGGTTGTTGTCCAGGTCACAATGCGGTAGAACTGTTGATATCTAACACAGCCGATCTCTTCACATACGATACAAAATCTGTATTATTTCTAACAGTCAATATTCTGCATTACATAAGAAATACACTTTTGGAAAGACATGTCTTTTAATTGAAAAAGAAGTGAAGGACAAAAGATAACCGTATTACAAAAGCACAGATAAGAACACATCTTACATTTACGGAAGCAGGATTTTATTGTCAACTCGCCTTACGTTTGACCAGGCCATGTGCATAGCACATACATTGGAACATTTGATGAGGCCCTGGATAAAACTACAGGACAACTACAAAAAACTGTTGATAACAAATTGTCATAAGACCACAGGACTCAGATTTAAAGATACAGTATCACATCACCACTTCACAAAGGGAAGTCCTTTCCCTGAACACAAACGTCCAGGCAGCAGAGTCAGAGAGACATTCATCATTTAGCATTTATCCAGTCAGTCAGTAACTACAGGCTCACTTCCATTACACGCTTTCAGAAACCCAACCCATTTCACTGCAAAGTGGCCACATCACGTACAGTGTACACACACACACACACACACACACACACACACACACACACACACACACACACACACACACGTATATGCAGTAAAACAAAATGAAGGATTGTTTTTTGTGATCAGTGTACAGCAGACTTTTTGTACTGGTCCTACTGGTCAGCAGCCTCTGCCCACCTGTATGTGGATGGGAAGCCAGAAGCCATTAAGAACTACAGAGGACTGGCCCTGGATCAGTGGCACAGGGCAGAAAGGTATTACACTGTAAACACGATGCAAAGCAGTGATACATGAGAACACCGAGCACAGCTGTGAGCATGCAGGTATACACCAGTACACCAGCATGCATCCCTGCTGACCAGCTGCAAAGATTTAAACAGACCCCCTGTAACGAGAGACGCCATGACCAGCAGACAGTGACTGGTGCACTTATTCAGAGTGTGTAACGAGTCTGCTTGGCTCGGTTCAGTCTCCAATCGCAGCCTAAAGCCACTTCAGCAACCATTTGCATGATATTTGCTTGAACTATTTGCAACTTAATAGCTAGCGTGTGCGTTCAGTGCAGCATGACTTCCACTCACTGTCACCGAATGCCAACAGGAGTGTTTGGTGGAATGTGGAAGCTGAGATTTCAAACCTCTTGGATTAAAGTCTGAATAAGAAAAAAGGATTGCATAGTAAAGAATAAAAAACAGAAAACAGTTCAAAGGTCACAAGTCCATTTTTTGACATGGCTTGTTGCTGATTGGTAGATTTATTCATCAATTGCACCAAAGGTAGCAAATCAAACGCACCTCGGACCTCCAGACAGCAACTTTCAGCCAGCTTTGTTGGTTTAAGACTGTCCTGAATACCAGCACCATCAGTTACTTTGAGGTTATATTTACAAAATATATAAAGAAAATATAGGGTTACTGGTCGTAGCATATAGTACAGTCCAACAGCTGTGTGTAAATATTTCTCCGTGATTATCCATTCTAAAAGTAAATTGCAGGGTAAAGATAGACAGAACGTGACAAGGCGCAACTAGGACAACATGGCTCCTACAGCAGAGACTCCCAGAGAGACAGATGGAGACCCAGGGGACATATGGACGCTACGCTGAGGTGGTGCTGGAGGAGGCTAAAGCAAATTAAAGGCAGCGTTTAGTCAAAGAGGGGCAACGAGCGAGAATTGGTGACTATTTGTACTCGAACTGTGCCAAACTTTGTGTCCTTGACCAAATGGGCTGATTTTATCCTGAGTGTGTTGTTGTTCATCACTGCACAAGGAAATGACTGCAGGGGAAATGCACTTAGTGAACGACACTGATATATAGCCTGAGAAAGATCAGCATCATATGTTTATTTGCCTTCTGCTTCTTTGTGCTGTTATGAAAACACAGCAGCAGAAGTTAAACTGTTACTGGACTGTATTTATCGCTTATGAATAGCTGTCAGTTGTAAGATTGATATAGCTTCCCAAAGATAAATAGTATCACTTTGAGAAAAGGTGAGATGCTGAGTTGAATGACGGTATCTACAGGAGACAATGTTTGGCACACCAGCGGCCGAGTGGTAAAAGTCTGTTCAACTGCCAACGTCCCCCAGTGCCGAGTGTGCTGGTGTCCCGCTTCGTCCCACGGCAGGCCTACGTCTCCCAGTGGAGCAGCTCCCTGGCAGTCGGACATGACTGGACACAAAGAATGATCCGGTTCCACAGTCACGGCTGTGGTGTTTCCATCGCATTTCAGCTATTTGACCTCGTCTTCAAACGCCCAAATTCCCCACTTACAGAATGTAAAGAGGACGCCGCTCTCTATCTGCAGTCTTATAGGTCTGACTCAGATTGACAGCAGGAAAGTTCAGAGTTCAACCCTCCTCCCCTGCAGATCTATAAACAGACCAGTGGAGGTGGTGGGGGTTCTCTCTTTCCCCTGCACTGAGTGGATATTATTTCAATCAGGCTCCGATCCGTGGCACCTCCAACACCAAACTCATTTAGTATTTAGGCTCAGAAAGCTCCTGTTTAGTTTAAAAAATATTTAAAAAACATTGCAGTCACAAAGTTTGCACTGTTGCATATTTTCCCATCAGTGCAAAGTTAAATACCAACATCTGTGGAAAGGATTCCCTTCAGTAGCAGCAAATAACTGGTAAGTTAGAGAATGACAACATAAATTACATGTTTTGCCTCTTTGACCCCCCCACCTCCCTTAACAGGGAAAAGACACACACACCCCCCTTTCAAAATTGTTAGACATAAATAAAAAAATGAACATATACAACGCTAAATGTGATCCACTAAAGTGCCCCTCCCCCCTCCGTCTCCATATCGAGGTGAAGTCTATTTATGAAGCCACTAGATTCTTGGCAAGAAATGTGTCACCGTCATGGCGGGTGACACTCGGTTTCCTCTTTTTGTTTTGCCGCTCTTACTCAGGCCGATGTACATCCTCGGGTAGGCCACCGACTCGTAGGCGTTGTAGTTGTTGGCCAGGAGCTTCTCTCTGAACTTACACTCGCTGTTGTAGTGTAACTGAAAGACAAGAGAGCGAGACATTCTGAAGAAATTCTGATTGTTTGAAGGCAGCGACAAAACAGAGATCCCGGGACATTTGTACGTGTGTGAGGGGGGGGCGTTCATTTCCGTATTGTTCTTTGTGATTACTATCAAACAATTGCTTTGTTTCTTACCACAAAGCTATTGTACAGCAGTCGTTTCAGTCAGAGATCTTGACCCAGAATTTGATTGTCAAATGATGAATGATGTGAATGAGGCAGGACTTCGGACACCAGGCTCTGGTTCTCAGGAAGTGGAATAATTGTATGTGATCTGGGAACCCCGATGCTGTTTCAAATTGAATAGAGTTTTGAACTTATTTCTGACTGTTACAGTCTACATGTGAGCTACAACCGAGCGTCCTGCTCAAGCGAAACAAGGGAGCAATACATGTTATTAACAAAGCCAAATAGGAAGTGACAACAGGGCAATAATACTTTAGCTTCTGATTGGTAAGTTAGAGCCTGACCCGTGTCCGGCAGCTCATTGTCCCCAGGTAAGGTTGTTGCTTTCAGATTTAGCTAACCGCTAGCCGTGTGCATGCTGTAGTTCGTATGACGAGAGGGCGGAGGTTGCTCTCCTTTCTGCCACTTTGGATTTCAACCAATAAACAAACTTAAAAGCTCCACAAATGTATTATCGAAAAGTCTTCGTCCATGTTGACTGAGGGCAGATTAGAAGTGAGCAGCTTCTGCGTCCTGAGGGACAGGTGGTCTCACACAAGAGGGCAAGCTAGGGCTAGCGAGTTAGCTAGTTAGCTAATTTCAGTACCCACTATGTAATGCAATACAATGAAGTAATGCCAACACTGCACCTCTTCACATTCTGTTGATAATGTTGCCTAAATGATTAACTTTTCTAGTAAACATCCGTAAAACCATGCATCCGTAAGAAACCGTACTCTATTTAGGTTCAGTTTCCCATAACATGTCCCTGTTGGAGGGAAGTGGTTCAGCACTGGATTTACTGTGCACAGACTTTTTTGTACTGGATTTCCTTTGGAGAACCTCAGTCAAAAGTGGAAGAAACACAGTTTTTCGGTGATGCAGGTGATTGCGAGATGCAGCAGCAGTCTTAAGCCCGTCCCCAAACGATCTCATTGGTTAAGACCAGTGATGACGCCCCTCCCAAACAAATACTGACCCAACAACCCCCTCGTGTCACCTGTGGTTTGTTTGTTTAGTTTAGTTAATTAGTTTTGGATTTTCAGCTTATTGACATTCATCTTCTTCATTTGTGATACATTGTGTTACTATATTTGAATTAATGAATTTCATTTTGATTAAGTGCCATGTCTTCAATCCAAACTGGCCCTAAGCTAACGCATCATCTTTCCATTTCACAAGCAACAGCTACTTTATAAGATTTGGTATTAACTTCTCTCCACGTGGAACTTTCTATAGTGCAACTCGCTTCGTCGCTCATTTCACTACTTAATCATTCATGAATGTGCACATTCCCATCTGACTAACACTGTGTTGGAACGTGGTCCAACAAATAGTGGTGCAACCTGCTCCTGAGCTGCACCTTAATTCCTATTTCTTGTCTGAGATTTAAGTTTAACCATTGAAGTCTTTGGAAGGACCAGGGAAAGGATTTTATATGCACATTCCAGCGTTGACAGTAGAGAAACAGTAAATGTACGGCGTGAAAGTTGTTTGTGCACTCACAGATCCGTACAGCTTTCCTCTCCGGTTCATGGCCACAAAGAGGCTGCTGTGAACGCCCAGCAGAGTCACCACTCCTCTCTCCACTGGAGAGATCTGCAGCACACCTACGGGGAAGCACAGCACACACTGAAACACTGACATCATGTGTAACAGAAGATGAGCTAAATTAAGCTGTGGATGCCCATCACGACGTATATCCAAACATTTTACACCTTTCATGCTCAACAACATAAATAGATGCATTTGGGTTTCAACCTTATTGGGATTGGTAATCTAAAGTCTGAATCCTTTAACTGGCTATGAATCTTATGTTGTTTGATAGAAAATGATAAAAAAATACATGTAATTCCTTTGTTTGTCAAAACTGACCGTATAAGAATATCATGTGAGTCATCATTGCGTTCCTTTGTAAGTCTGCAGAAGTAAATAGTATTACATGTTGAGATGCTTGAGGGCTCACTGATTTCATCACTTGGCCTTGATAAGCTGCTCCAACACACTGTGTGTGTGTGTGTGTGTGTGTCTCCTGTGCTCCTGCTAACATTTTAAAATACTTTACAGGAATTTAAATTCCACGCAGGTTTTTTGTGTAATGTATCTTCCTGACTCTTTGTGCCTTGTCTCAAAATAGTACAAAGGCAGCACAAAAAAACCCTTTACATGCTTTGAGTTCTTGGAGGCAGCCTGTCAATCCCCTGGGTCCCTTTAGTGTCCCCTTAGTGGCACTCCAGTGGGAACATCCTTCACGAACACGGAAGGACAGGGATTACATTTGGCATTAAGGAGAATTTCCTCTTTTGTTATTCCACATGTCTACATATGTAAGGCAGAGTGGGACTTTGTCTTAATCCCCTAACAGATGGGTCTGTGAACTGGCTCCTAACTTTAGGTGCTGGCCTGGATCACAGCGAGCTCTGATTACACACCAGGCGTTAGTCCAGATGTTGGACCTAACGCGTGGACCATCGCTCTGGTCAGCAGGTGGTGAAACGCCTTGATGGTCAGGGACTGAAAACACGCGCAAATTCATATTTGTTTTTCTTGAACGGTCAATTTGCACAGCCGTCGTATAGCTATACTGTGGGAGACTGAGTTTGAACAAAAGTGACACATGTAAAGTAATAAAATGAGTACTAAGCCGCACACAGTCGATCCATTGAGTCCATAATTGACACGACTTACTGTGAGGATTTTCGTTGTGGACTCCCGTTATTCTACCGTCCGGTAACACCTGGATATGAAAGCCAATCCCCACGTTGCAGTAGAGGCGACGCAACCTTTTAATGCCCACGAGATAGTCGCCGTCCCGGCGGACCTCCTCCCGTTTGTCCCCCGGGATCCGCGCCAGGGACCGGGAGTAGAGGGCCTCCCAGCGCTCCGTTGTGCCGTTCAAACCGGGGGCGCATCCTGCCAATCCGGTCACCAGGCCCAACACGAGGACGGTCCGCAGGGCCGCCACAGAGCCCATCCCGTGTCCGGCTCCGACAGCAGCCTCCCGGCGGGCGCCTTTCCGACGGGGCGGGAACAAGGAGGAGGTGCGGCGGAGCGGCAGAGAGGAGCGGCGGCAGGTTGCGCTCATTCCCGGAGCGACAGGCGCACTGGCTGGAGCGCACGCAGCGACATGGATCTAGACGCTGTGCAGCCATGCCTCTATATTTATACCTACAGACACATTACATCACAGCTCTGCACCTAGAAAGAAGGCTACAAATTAGCCTCACAATCACTGCTTAAGGCGTCATTGAAATCAAATAATAGCTGTCTTATCTGAGAGAAAAGTCAGTAGTTTGTAGAAAATGCACGAATAAAGGCGGTATTATGATAAAAAATACTTCTTTGTGTGAAGCTTTCATTATCAGCAGCAGAATATCATAATTGATGTATGGGAGGATGTAAAATAGGAAACGGCCAAGTTAACAGACCGCGGTGTCGAGACAGGAGACAGTTCTATAAATGAACAATAACAGGAAAAAACACAGGTCCAATTGAAGCGAATGAAAAAGCGCTAACTTAAGACTGGTAGAAGGGAAATCATGTCCTCAGCCCTTATAGAAAACAATGGTAAGACTAAATAGAGAGTTTGCACAGTGATAAGTGGCTGTCATTGTTCTGATGTCTCAGCTGAAGGTTTGTGTCATTTGGGCGTTGTTGTACCAATAAAAAACTTGGCTAAATATTTAGTGAATTGTATTCGATACACATCCTGTCTCAGTTCTTACTCTTTCACTGCCACCCTTCAGCATTAAAAAGCTGCTCTGTCAGTTTGAGGACTTTTGGGACTCACATACTGATTGTGTTGTTGTCATTGCCTATTAACTAACTGTCGTTATGGCGGCTTCTCTTTGATATGTCATCCATGACAGTCATTCAAATGCACTGGTGTATTGCTTTTAAAATAAACCAAAGTTAATGGCGTACCCTCCATTTACTTCACCATTTCATCAATGCTATTTTTCCGGCTTAAATGTATGTTGAGCACTGCCATTTGCCCTCTGTGTCGAGTGTCCTGTTACTCATCTCCATGTTGGAGCACCGAAGGTCTCCCTTCTGTGTCAGACCACAGATAGATCCCTTTGATCTCTGCGGTGGCTCACCCGCGCTCCTTTTTGACCACGCATGACACGTTTTCTCACGTTCACATTTGGGTAATCCTCAATGTACAACAACATTGTTTCTTTGTGTGCTGCAAAATGGCTCCATGAATGCAGAGTGATCTAAAAGACAATCCTGTGGTGTTAAGGCCCACCAGCCCCAAAATGGTTGACATACCAGCTAACAAACCAAATGACCCTCAGGATGCATGGACCAAAATAATGCCGGTGGTCCATTAAAACCTCTTGGATTGGGAACAAGTACCAGGAAAAGCACATTTAAAAGCTCTTGACCCCCTCCAGAGTAACAGATATTTTTGTGCATCTCCATTACAACTTACTGACCATGCTGGACCCCTTGGAACAGCCCATTTACCACTGTACCTCTAGGACAATTGATGGAATCTTGCCTATCTTTTAGACCTTTCTGACCACTTAACCAAAAGAACAACCTGTTTCTGACCTCAAGAACAACTCATCAGCCAATGGAAGCAAAGATAACCTATGCACCGCTAGACCCCTTGGACCTCATGGGCTGAGTGACTACTGGACCCGCAGGAAAATGGATGGACTTCTGAGCTCCAACATAGCAGTGTAACAATTGGATCACCTCACATGTTGAAAAAAGGATGACTGAGCTTCAGGGAATCTGAATCAGGATACGCGTTGGAATAGCGGTCCTTTAGAATGTGAGCTGGCTTGTTCAGACCTGAAGACCTTTGATAACCGAGTATACAGCAGGTTCTGCGCTGTCACTGTCCATGGTTCTGTAATCTCAAATCACTCTTAAATAAAACACTGTTGAGATGTGTCCCTGTTTGTGAGTTACAGTATGCACAGCTTAAGATTCTGTTTATGTTGTACTGAAATCATTGTGGTTTTAGGTTGCATGTACGTAATGAAATATGCTGAGGGAAAGAGGTTTTGGATTTCACTGGGTGACAGCTGCTATTCAGATCTTAAAATGTCTCAACATTCACACAAGCCTTCATTGTCCGACTTGTTTGTTCAACACTTCTAAAGCAATGCACTGCATCTTCTTGTAAAATAATAACACAGGATAATGAAAAGCAGTCAACGTCTCCTCTAATACTTTGCCCTGAGCTTTCCCTTAACCAAAACTCAAATTTCATGAACCTCGGGTAACGTTACTTTCCAACATTAAAAATAGAATGTACGTAACAGAACGTGAGTTGATATTCTCAATGTTGTCAAAACCTCTCACGGTCATTATTATGGAAAAATTCAATAACTTCTTTCATCCCCTCATTCCCATCTCACCTGCTGCATTAATAATCAACTGCTGCAGTGAAACAATCTGCAGCAAACTGTTTCACACCCAAAACATGGGTGTTCACACCTGAATCTGGATCAGCGTTTTCCCATGGCTGTGTGATGTGAGAAGTCGTGTCCTGCCTCCAAACAGAGCAGACATTTCCTCTGTCATGCTCAGACTCACTCAGTCTAAAACCCAAACGGCTATGTTTCACATTTCCCTGAGAAGGTCTAACCAAAAAAAGGTTACACAGGCTTATCCGTATTTTTCAAAGTAATATTTGAGCTCTTTTACACGACATGTCATCATTCACCATTCACACGCTGTTGATACACAGTGACACAGCGTTGTTAGGGTGAGCGCAGCAGGAGCACGAAGCACCATCCTCTGTCTGTTCCAGTGCTGGAAAACATTTTCATTCTGTCGGTGAACCTTGTGATGTACTTTAGTGTTTGGGTACAAGTGAAGACGAGCAAAGGCTGTGACTTGTCTTGCCAGACGGAGTGTGATCACATGAAGCAGGTCAGCTGTCTGCCTCTAGGGGTCACTGTTTACAAGTGAACAGCCAGGAGCTCAGGCCCTGTGTTCGTGTTGATCCCATCAATAACTCAACTGGGCTCGGCTCTTTCACATGTTTAAAGAAGACTGGGAGTTCTGACACATTCACAACATGAGAGGAAATTCTGTCTGGTCTATTTTCATACGCCTAAAACATGATGATGACAGCAAGAAAAACACCCTCCACTCATTGGTGGGAAATGGGGGCTGAAAGCTTCTAATGAGGAACTTTTAATAATAATAATAATAATAACAATAATAATAAAGGTTTATTGATTTAATTGTATTAATAGTCTATAACTAGGGTTTTTTATTACACTCTTAAATAAAATAATCCAATCAAATCCAATCCTAGTGCTGCTCGGGACCATTTTTCAAAGGATTGCAAATGGAATCTTGGTAAATGCGCAGTAATAAATTGGTATGTTACTTGGTAATCAATTAATAAATGCGTACAAGGTCATTGTTGAGGAATATCTATTCAATAAATATTATTTGTAAGTGGTTTATGCATGTTTTTAAAAGGCATGTCATTTGTTACAACTTGTAGACCTATATAAAATGTTCCTAATTGTACAGGTTTTGAGATTTTTACATGAACACAGATTTTCTGGGGAACATCTAAATGGAAAAATGTATCCCACTTACTCAAGTTGTGTCAAAAGGGACCGTTGGTGTTTCACTTTCTTATCAAAAGGCTTATAATTATTTAAGAAATTTTGGAATTATTTAAAAAACGTTCTCAAGGGAATCCTTTCCACATTAGCACGGCTGTGTGCTGTGTATATGGCCCAGCTGATGGGTCGTAGTAAGGCCGACCCTCATGTCAAAGAAGGTTCAGACGGTAAATGTTGCTAAAAGAAAAAAAGGCAGGGAGACAGGCCACAAAAGGCCCCGGCCTCTGTGAAGGCCGCATTCCTGTTGAGTAATATTAGAGTATGGCATTCATGTAAAGCCACAGCGAGGTGTCACACTTTGTCTGACACAGTTTCTGCCTTGTTTGTCCACTCTGTGTCTTTTGGTCGGTGTTTAAAAAAAAAAGGCCAAAAGTCTCAAGCGACCTTGCTTCCCAGGCCCCCCTTGGGAGGAGCTATTGTCCAGGCCAGGAAGCCTCCCCAGCCCTGCAGGTATAGAATAACAAGGCTTTATATGCAGCTACCTATAGATGGGAACGAGGCGACGCAAAACCTGGACCTCCAAAAGAGTCCCAGTGCTGCTCGGGACCGTTTTTACACGGAAGGCATGTGTAGCAGCAACAGGTGACGGAGGGATAATGTAAAACGTAGTGGGACGCGGACAGAGGGGCACTAATGAACCAGCCACACAACTGCTGTCCACAGGGGAAACAGGGCACAGCAGGCGGTAGTCCTAATTCACAATATGTGTTATCGTACTAAAAGCTATGACTAACGATACAAAAAGGTCACACCAACAACAGCGTATCAACATGACCATGGATTTGATTTGACTCTTTATCTGTGATTATTGTTAGGAGGCAATGGGTCAAAAAATAGAAACAGAGAAGCTCATTGGTCCTGGGTCCAGCTGGGTTCAGGCTTCAGAGAATACAGAGGAACAGTGTGAAATAATAATAATCTGTTCAACTATTCCAACCTTTAAATATAAAAACAGATATCGAATTCAAGAAATTCAGAGAATGATGTTGGCCATTTTAGGTTGGGTTGCTTGGTGACGTCCAAACATTTTTTTTGAGATGGCAGCTCAAAATGAGATCAATCGTTAAAAAGAAGTGATTGCCAATACGTGACTAACACACATATGTATCTGTAATTTACAATAACACTTATTTTCCAGAAGAGAAAATTGCTCCATTCTAAAGGTGAGAAGACTTGTTAGAACAAATCAAAGGACGGTTAGAACAGATGAGCCACTTGTTTCCTCGGGTCAGTCCCATCATGTTTTATATTGGAACCAGGTGGTGAGTGACAACTATGAAACAAACAGCAACATTGGTAAAATGCAGAAATAGAATTATCAATAACTTACAATACAGGCACCAAATAAATATTCATCTCATTAGTAAAAATATAAAAAGTCATCTTCCATTTGACAAGCAGTAGACATCACATTGTAACAAAGGCCTCACATTGAATCTGACAAAAAGTGCTTCGCTGATTCTCTCTCTTCAATATCCGTCATATTTGTTAGCACTTCAATTAGAAAATATATTGTATGATATCCTGTTTGTGAAATGAAAAGCTATGATGTCACTGTACATGCATGGTGCATACCATATTTACAATAGAACCACGTTAAAAGGGTCCGTGTGATGTTGATGGTAAAAGGATTTATTTTACAAAAGTAGAACTATATTAATACATCTGTTTACATGATAAAAGCATTTCTAAAATATGTCATGGCAATGGCATTTAACAAAATCTGTACGTGGTAGATTATTCAACTGTGTGTGTGGTTGTCTGTGTGTGTTAGTTTTTATCGGCCCTACATTTGTCCTCTGGATTTCCCCGCTGCTGCTAATCCACCAGGCGGATCCCAACCGTTTCTTCACATCTTCCGCTGCTCTCAAGCTGCAGTGTGTGCCGAGACGAGGGCTCCACGTTTGAGTCAGAGGGCAACGGGGTCAACTCCCGCCATATTAACCTGCTCAGTCATGTGACCGCAGACCCCGGCCTTTCCTGGCACGATGTCTGCGTCTGCGCCGCTCTCCTCGGGTGACGTTCGTGACCATCTCGTGGTCCGTGAGGCCGAGCACACGCGGCAGGAAAAGTGAGGCCTTGTCCGTGCTGCGGGTTTTGAAGCCTCGCCGCGGCCGCCCTTTGCCGTTGATGGAGACGTACCACTGGCGCTTGGCGCTGGCACGCCGCTTACTGCCACTTCCCTGCGGCAGCGGCAGCTCGGTGGAGTGGTGGCACGACGCGTAGGTGTTGTACCCCAGCTCATGGATCCGCTCCACGAACTCACACTCTTTGTTGAACACTTCCTGGGGGGACGAGAGAGGAGGAAACAGTGAGGCCAATTTGTGTGGCTCCGGCAGCCGCCTCTGCCACTCTGTGCCATGTGTTAGCAGAGATAACATCTGTACCCACCGAGGCATACAGCTTGCCTTTATCGTTCATGGCCAGATATCTGCTGGAGAAAAGCCCTTTTATTGCCACAACGCCCACATCCACCGCTGTAATTTCCATAATGCCTGAAAAACAGAGAAACACCTGATAAACAGATAATTCAATTCAATTAATTTAATTTGTAAAGCCCTACAACGCCAATGAAACGTTTGCCTCGTAAGGCTTTGCAGTCTGTACACATGCAACATCTCCTGTACTGAAAGCCTCACATTGAGAGAACGTTTCATAAGAGATGAATCTGGATTCTTATAAAAAGCATTAATTATTTTGCACTGTGGATTTACTGGCCATCAACATCAAGCCAACTCTTTCAATGAAGAAAGGAACCATCCCGTTGTGTCCCGCCCATTCAGTGTGTTTATTGGCTTTTTTAATCAGTGCTTGATTAGTCAATGGCCCATTGAGCGCTGCAGAAAGGTTCTAATGGCCGCAGATTAGATAAATACATCCGTTCGGACAGCGCCTTTGTCCCGTCTGGATGTTAGTAGTTGTACTTCAAATGGAGACTATCCTGCATGATTTGTCGCACGTACACGCGCACGCGCGCACACACACACACACACACACACACACACAGACACACACGCGCGCGCGCACACACACACACACACACACTAAAAGACACACAGAAACACACAGAAATCAGAAAAACAGAGTGACTAACAGAGAAACTGATAAAATAGTCCTATCAGAGTATACTCTACTATATCAATAAATAGCAGCACGCAGCTGGGGTGTATCCTCCACATGTCCATACATTTGCAGCACAGCCTAAATTGAAGTCAAACACAACATGATACATCCGTCGTAAACACTCACTGTACTTGTTGTTCTCCTCCAGGGACCCGCTGATCGTCCCGTTGGGCTGGATCTGTAGATGATATTTGGTAGCGCAGTAGAGTTTCCTGCGCCTTGGCGCTCCGCCGAGGTGCTCATAAACTCCCCCGCGGCCCCCGGCGTCCCTCCGCGGCCGCGGGTGTCCCGCGTGGCCCGCGGAGCAGCGGGCCTGCGGGTAGACGGGCTCCAACGCGCTCAGCAACAGCAGCAGAGGAATCAGCAGCATTGTGGCATGGCCGAGGAGCGACGCTTGTGTTCAAAAAACGGAGCCCTCCTCTCTGGCTCTCAGGGTCCCATTAAAGTGTCGGGGCCCCCGCGCGCGAGAGCTGCAGCCGTGCGCACAGATTCCGCCCTCGAGGTGGGATCGGCTCCTCGCCTCTGCTGAGAATCCCTCCTGCGGGTCCGCCTGACACGCAGCGCACATATAAAAGAAGCTTGTGGCGACAATAGGCTGAACTCCAACCAATTGATACAAAGGAAAGGGGGAGTCCAAAGGTATCGGGCCTGTGTGAAGTGGATAAAATTACACAGCGGCTGAGTGCGGAACAGCTCTCTCCTCTCAACAGGCACACACTGCAACAGGTGAGGAACAGTGTTACACCAAACACAGGTCCACAGGCTTAAAGCTGCCAGGCGTCTTTGTTCTCAAGTCTTCAGATGCTCCTTCCTGCTCCTGACCTGCGTTTCCTGCTGATGTTAAGGGTCATTTCTGTTGAGGTTAGATTAAGAGGAAAAGACAAATGAATGGTCTGGCCCAGATCCGTCTGCGTGTCCTCCTCTCGGCTATCGTTAATACTTCATCTTCCAGCCCAGCGATGGATTCCCATCCTAATGCTGCGCTCCGGCTGGGCAGCAGCCGGTGGGCGGAAGAGCAGCAGGCTAAATGACTACTGCCTAAATTGCTTCCATCTTGGTCGCATTATGGTTTGCATTCTGGTAATTAGCACCATCATCTACAAATCTCTGTGCCCTTTGGCGCTGCTCCACTGCTGCCGACAATCCCCCAGAGGCCCAGCGGTTAATTTGTCTTCCCCTCCCATACATCACCCAGCTAGCGGCTCCTGTCACTTTATTTACCCCAATGATCAGGACAAGGCAGCTCTCTTCCAACGACAAATGTGTGCGCGTGATGTCTCCCAGACGACACACTAAAGCGGCCGCGTGCACAGGCGCTCGTTGGAAGTGAGACACTCTTGATGTGGTTGGATGCTGGAGGAGGGTGGAAGCTTATATGTGGCCTGCTGTTTCTCTCAGAAACTATTTTAATTATGCTCCCCTCCACGCCGCCCACGGAGCATCCCATCAATGAGCAGGGCAGGCGCCCTCACACACACACACACACACACACACACACACACACGCGCACACACACACACAGACATACACACGCGGCCCTGTATTAACATCAGGAAACGCTGGTAGTTTTAAGGGTTCAAATGTCAATTATTAAACAGAGCCAATTCATTGCTCAGCGAGTTCCTCTTCTCACGTCCCATTTGGGAGCCCGGCTGTTCTAAAGCAGGAGTTTGTGCGCTCCGTGGCGCAACGCCAAGTGGAGATACTTCCCATCAGGTCCCACTTCACCTGCATCGACACACAAACACCCTAAACACTCTAAACCTTCTATAGTCCACATGTGTGGATGCAAACTCACCGAAAGACGCCTCGTCATTCAGAAGCTTTGTCTCTAAGTAAACACAGACACACCTGAGACGCGTGGAAGTGAAACCGGATTGGACCGAGTGGGGGCAGGTCGGTCCTGCATTACTGAGAAGCGGGTGGACCCCTGAGGACCCGCTTGGGGTCGAGTCAGAGCGCCGGGGTGCGGGTCACTTCTACTTGATTTCACTTCCCTGCACACTTTTGAACGTCCACATTTGTACCGAGCCCTTGAGCAGCAGCTGCTGGCGGCTCGGCCTCAGACTTCAGACCTCAGAACCTCAGAACCTCGTCCCGGTTTGGCAACTGTGTTTCCGAGCTTTGTTCTGCGCTCTACACAATACAAAGTTGACTAATTGGTCCTTCAATGTGGCCAGGGAGCCATTCGAGTTCACATTACACTGCACACCCGCATTCCTGACCGCCTCCCACCGCGGCCGCAGTGATCGGGTCCCAGGGCGTCCCCCCTGCGTCCCCCGGTGCGTCCCCCCTGCGTCCCCCCCTGCGTCCCCCGGTGCGTCCCCCGGTGCATCCCCTGGTGCGTCCCCCCTGCGTCCCCCGGTGCGTTCGGGACCCATTCACACCTGAGTGGGCGTCTCGACAATTTACACAACTGGAATATTTTGGAGCACTTTTTCCATCGTCCACTTGACAAAAGAATCCAAAGGCAGCGGCATGAAGGACCGGGACAAAACCCCAACGCAGACATCTGAACTCTCCCCTTTTCCCTCCTGCAGCCATGAATGAAAGCAAGAATTTCAGGGCTCCTTTTTTAATTGACCTCCCCCAAAATCCCCCCACCACCCCAACAAACCCTTTTTGGCACAAAGGGGTTTCTTTTCTGCAATAATACAAAGGTTATTAGCCAGGTCCTTTCCTTGCCCCGCCCCCACCCCCCTTTTAGCGGAGGAAAGAGGAGGTACCAGTAATCCAGAGCAAATCAAAATGACCTTTGAACCCTTTCTGCTGTACTTTTTCTCATGGACAGAGTTCTTTGGTGAGGCGGTGATCAGAGGGCTGAGCAGCCGCTGCCTCTCGTCTCCTGACAAATCGCTGCTGAGCCCCTTTTGTCCCCGAGACTTTGATCTCACCTGCTTGTCAGGCGCTTCACAAAGACTCTCGTACAGTTCCAGCACACAGCAAACAAATTGGCAACTATTTTCTTCTGCCTCCCTTTCTTTTATTTGCATTTAAGCCTGTTCCGTGTCAAATACTGGTGTGCTGAATCGATGGTGTTCATTGAAATAAGAATTGTCCTTTCTGGTGATAGTGGAGAAGAAAACGGAAACGCCACTGGAAAGGAACAAAAAGAATCCCGATGGAAATGACTATTGTCCTGAATGTTGTGAGTATTATTTAGAAACACGCGTAAGGGTTTTCTCCTCTTTAATACTGTATACTAATATTATTTTTAGAAAAATACATTCTTCTTATTATACGGCATACCTCAAAAAGACCTGACCCCCCCTTTGCCTTGGTTTCTTCAAAAAGCAGAATGAACACACATGTGAACACAAATTGCCACAAACACCCCGCCCACACATACACACACACACACACACACACACACACACACGTTGTGTATCCCTAACCCTTTTTTAAATACACTTGTTGCGTTTGATAAATGTGGGCAGAGACTTTATTAAAAGACAGTTTGCGAGTCGTTGTCCTTCAGCCGCGACGATGAAGATGAGAAAGATGAAGCTGCTTGTGTACGTGTGTGTGACTCGAGTGGAGCCACCGTTTAGAAGTTGAAAGGTGGCCACTGTTGTCTTTTTCCATTCTTGCTTCACTCTCATGAAAAAAACACGTGTGAGAAAATGTTTCTATTGAATGTCTCTCCAAACTTTCAAGTGGCAAAATCTTCATACTTACTGTTATTTTTCAATGCCAGTTGATTTTTATTTATTGATACAATATCCTCTGAACAACTCAGATCACCTGGTTGAGGCGCCATCGTCCCCTCACCTTAACCAGAGGTTCACCCGGTACCAGGACTCGACCACTGTCTCACTTCCTTTAGCAATAGAAGCTGCAGGAGAATCTGGAACCTAGCAACCATCGTATCGCAAGTGGAGATTACCCGCTGATAGGCGGGCAGGTTTGGATGATCTTACAATAAAGTATCACAGATTTAGGAGGCATTGTCAAAAGGGACAAAGCTGCATATAAGGAGAATTATTATAATTTACAGAAAGGTAGTATAGTCGCCCCTCCCAGTCTCCTCCCTGGAAACGCACACACTCACCGTCTCCATCCCTGAATCTGATAGTTGTTGTAGTATAATATCTGATGGAATAATGGTCACTGATGCATCATCACAGCTCAGTGCCAAAATGTTAAAGTATTCCTTTTAGGGTAGGTTTTGCAATTTGCGTTGCAATGGATAAAAATAACAACCGTCAATGTTTTTCTCCCCTTCTCTTTCTTACACGCTTTCTCTTTTAGCTTCTCTCTCTCTCTCTCTCTCCCGCTTTGTCTCTCATTCACTGTGAAACTGGATAGGTCTGTCCTATACTCCTACAGCTCACTGATTGTTAGCTGCAGGTCTCAGATGCCTGCAGAGTGGCTGCACCTTCCAACAGGCAAATGATTGTGGAAGGATGAAACTCTAGAGGCCATCAATGGCTTTGACACACACACACACACACACACACACACACACACACACACACACACACACACACACACACACACATTCATCAAACAAATACAGGTATATACACTATCCACACAAACATGCACACACAGATACACAGTCAGTACCACAAGTGTTGCTTTGTGAGCACACCGTGTGGGGCCTCGCAGTGTGTCGCTGCGCTGGCTAGTTAGCGAGGTACCACTCAGCTGCAGCATTAAGGCATGATGGAATTAGCTGTCTAGCTAGAATAGCTGACTACTCCCATCATTTGATAATACACACAAAAACACAGAAAATGAGTTGAACAAAGTAGTTACTCATCTAGTGATATACAATGTGCTTTGATCCGCTGAAGAAAGACTTTGCATGAAATATCATCTTTGTAACGTTGCTCATTTTAGTCTACAAAGCCGGCGACTAACTGTATCTGTGTTTAGTTGATGAGCAGGTGATTACGCTCCAATAGGTAGTGATGGGTGAGCAGCATACATGGCTTCCATCTTTAGATCACAGTGGAGCCCCGACCGGAGGCCCTCGACCACCTCTCTGGATTCACTCCTTTCTTCTTCTGGCCCCCACCATGCCATCCAGAGATGCCTCCCCCACGGGACCTGCCTCCCCCACCTTACCTGCCTCCCTCACGGTACCTGTCTCCCCCACGGTACCTGCCTCCCCCACGGGACAGTACCTGCCTCCCCCACGGTACCTGCCTCCCCCACCTTACCTGCCTCCCTCACACTACCTGTCTCCCCCACGGGACAGTACCTGTCTCCCCCACGGGACCTGCCTCCCCCACGGGACCAGTCTCCCCCACGGTACCTGCCTCCCCCACGGGACGGTACCTGCCTCCCCCACGGGACCTGCCTCCCCCACGGGACCAGTCTCCCCCACGGTACCTGTCTCCCCCACGGTACCTGTCTCCCCCACGGGATGGTACCTGCCTCCCCCACGGTACCTGCCTCCCCCACCTTACCTGCCTCCCCCACAGTACTGTCTCCCCCACGGGACGGTACCTGTCTCCCCCACCTTACCTGCCTCCCTCACACTACCTGTCTCCCCCACGGGACAGTACCTGTCTCCCCCACGGGACCTGCCTCCCCCACGGGACCAGTCTCCCCCACGGTACCTGTCTCCCCCACGGGATGGTACCTGCCTCCCCCACGGTACCTGCCTCCCCCACCTTACCTGCCTCCCCCACAGTACTGTCTCCCCCACGGGACGGTACCTGTCTCCCCCACGGGACGGTACCTGTCTCCCCCACAGGACCTGCCTCCCCCACAGTACCTGCCTCCCCCACGGTACCTGCCTGCCCCACAGGACCTGCTTCCCCCACAGTACCTGCCTCCCCCACGGGACCAGTCTCCCCCCCAGTACCTGCCTCCCCCACGGTACCTGCCTCCCCCACGGTACCTGCCTCCCCCACGGGACGGTACCTGCCTCCCGATGGCCTTCACAGAGGTTGAGCTGTTGCGCTCCACACTTGGTTTGTTTCCTGCCCCGTCACAGATCCAGTATCACCCGAAATCAAGCTGAACTCCACGAGAGAAAAAGTGAATTCAATTATTTATCATTAAAGAATCTGAATTAAATACATTTTTTTTACAGTTGGTTCCATTTTGGTAGCTTTCTGTAGACTTGAGTATTTAAAGCCTGATGGCACAGTTCTCTTTACCACTCTGCAGCTCTGCAGCCCCCCTCCCACCACTCTGCGTGGCGGGAGGGGGGCCCTCAAATCAAATTCTGCTTAGGGCCCCCAAGAGGCTCGGGCCGGCACTGGTTACAGGTTTTAATATTTTAGGTCATGAAGAGAAAAGCAAGAGCTCGGACTTGTTGTGAAGGAGAAGCAGACATTTTTGTGTGTTGATTAATCATTTAAGTTTATCAAATGGCAAACAGCTGCCGCTTCCAGCCTTAATATCTTTGACATTTAACAGACTTTAGAAGTTTGTGAGCTGCAGGAAATGATGAATGTTATTTTCTAATTTCTTTTAAAAGCTCAACAATTAATTGAACTACTGAGAGATCAAAAAGAACGATAAGTTTGAACATGTTACCTGCAGTTTGTTAATTGCTTACATTCTTGCTAAGACCTCACAGTTGACGCTGCGTCTCTTTTCCTCGGAAGGCGTGTGATGGATGGTCAGATCCTCCCTCCAGCTGACATTGATGGAGTAGCTTTGTGAAGAGCTCATTTCCTTAGGACTATAGAAAACAAGCCACAGGGGGCGATGCGAGGAAGCTGCTGGCTAAATGAGGGGAAGACGGATGAGTTGCTTTGAGCTCAGACCTTCACGTGGAACTGATGCATGCACTTCGATGCGGTGTGCGTGGCTGACGTTGGATTGAATTGAATCCCTAGAGAAATAAAGCCAGTGAGAGTTTGGCCTGTTTTACTTGAGATCCTCTGTTGGGAGGCTGCCATCACTCAGCAAGCTGCTTCTGCAGGTGACAGACGCCTGTCGAGGAGGCCCTTGAGGGAGCGATCTGTTTGCTTTTGTCTTACAGCCGACATGCTGCAGCTATGTTAATGTCTCTCCAAGACCTCTCTGCTGGCTCTGCGAGCAGTTTGACAAATCTTCTGGTTCATCTGCTCCGAGTATTGAGTATTAACAGGGTTGAGTAGTGGGTCAAAAGAGTTCTGAAACAGTGATGCAATTAGATTTACTCTATTTAGGCTAACGCCAAACTGGTGTTTAGGCTATAAACTAAATTAAAATACATCCTGGTGTTCATACATATTCTTTCTTGGCATTCCATTGTTCTACTCTTTTAAATCCGCCCTCGTCATTCAAAGCGGAAAAATCAACCACTTGCAACTAGTTACATGGTGACAGTTTCATACATCGTATTTTTTCAACAAAAGCAACCAGCTGCAATGCTTGGTAGGACTTCATTATATAGCTTGGAGTTATATGTTGACACCGACTCTGAAAAAATCCCAGAATGCTTTTAATGTCAAACCTTTTCAACGTTAACAGCAACTAGTATATTTCATGTTGTTAAATACCTATTTGGAAAAGCAAACTGATAGCAGGTGAGTGAATACCTGCGTGAATGTCCACTGCTTCCCACATCTGAACCAACCAAGTGCTTTGCCTTGGCCACCACTTTGCTACCTTCACATGCTTTAATGTCATTTTAACAAAAATACCCCGACAATAACTTGTTTCAATGTTTAAGCCTCTCACAGCACTGGGGTGTACATGTGAATTGTAGATAGTACAAAGAGAGGTCCACAAACAGTGTTGGGAGTAACGCGTTACAAAAGTAATGTAATTACTGTAATGTATTGCTTTCTGCTGTAACGTGGTAATGTAAGGCATTCCACAAAAAAAATGGGTAACATTTACTCGGTACAAAGGTCAGTAACGCGCGTTACAATGCATTTTCACCTTCACCTTCTGGCAGACGGTGCATATTTCTGAACGTCATCGAACACAAAAACATTGTAACAGTGCCGGAACTTCGCAGGGGTGCGCGTGTGCGTGTGACGCGGATCGGTTTCCCCTCTTTGTGCGCCGCAATTGGCGCTTTTCTGCTTCCTCCTCGTAGCCAAACCGTCCGTGCGCGTGAAAGTGAGCATCCAGCCAGTTGGACTTTGGATCCCATTAATTGCGCTGAAGGGAGTTCAAGGGGGGGTCTCCGTAGCAGAGAATAGGAACCAGCTCTTTAATAATATGAGCAGTGCGGAGCTGCATTACTGTGAGTGAGTAAGTAATACATAATGTGTTACGTTTTCGAAGTAACTTGCCCAACACTGTCCACAAACTAGTGTCTGGGTTCTCAAAGGGAACCACTCTGACTGAAGCTTTTTCCACCAGTGCAGCTCAACATAATTGACCAATGCTGACTGAATGGGCTTCAGTTGATCTGATGGGAAGTACGATCTCAAAATGACCAATCTGGTGGGAAGCCCACTTCCTGTCGAGGTCATTGGACTTTATTTAAGCTGTTACCAAACAGGGTAAATCAAGAACTACCATTGTCAACTTTTTAACCTGTGTTGGGTGCAAAGAGAGATGTCGCAGGTGTCATCACCGTTGGAGAGGCAGACAGTTGGACACCAGTGTTCCGGTTCTGCCTCCGTGTGTTGGTGCTTTTCTTCCCCACATGCCCACAATGTGTGTGTTGGGGTGAATATGGGACGGGAGGAATCATGATCACAGAGATATGTTAGTAGACACAAGCCACAGTCATGTTAACATGGTCTACATGGTGGGCTGTGTAATGAAAAACAGACCTGTGTCTGCGTATGTGTGTGTCTGTGTGTGTGCGTGTTGAGCTGCATACCTCAGTGAGAAGGTTTGACACCATTATGCCTATTATTCCCCAATAAACAAAAGACACTTCCTGTTTACAGACTTTATACCAACAGCAGACGGGGAGCTAATGTGGAGCTAATGTCATGTCAGTTCATATCATGTGAATCCTTCATAGAAAGATAGATAGATAGAAAATTCCCTTAAATTAAATCTATTTCAGTCTGACATTACAGTCCAACAACCTTCAGTTTTCCAGCCTGGAATATGTCAGCTAGTATTTACAATTGTTGACCAAACCTGCAATGAAAATGTTTAATGGTGAAGCTAAAAGCATCCAGTGATGCTTCCTGTTCGAAGAGGAGGAAGAGGAGGAAGGGGAGTACCTGAGTTTCCCTCCCCAGGTAACCTTACATGTCCCTGAGGACAGAGTGTCCCTCCTCTCTTGTCCATTCCTCACATACGCTTCAGCAATAGTCCTGCAGCACCGCTCCAGCCATTGTAAGCCCTTTTGTTGTGATACCTACTTAAAATATCAAAGCTGACGGAGCCTTCAATGAGATATCTGAAAAGGGAGAATCACTGGTTTTATGTGTCAATGCAGCACAGCAGCCCTGTTCAGCATGTCATTCAAACTGCCTTCCTTCTGTCCTCGGCTCTGTGCGTCTGTAGAAGGGGCAGAGTCAAGGAGTAAAGCAGGCGCAGCGTGGGACACCAAGGGTTGACGTGGTTGGGGACCAGAACAATAAGTGGAGTCAGGAAATCAAAGGCTCTAAATACAGGGAAACAGGGTCAAAGGCATTGCCCTGCCACTACACGGTGTGTGTGTGTGTGTGTGTGTCTGTGTGTCTGTGTGTGTGTGTACCAGGCCAATCAGTGCTCTCATAGAGCAGATTTGGGCACCAGATCTTCCAGACTACTTCCTCTGGGTGATTAGACTGACCAGACAGTGTGTGTGATTAGGGGGGAGACACTTTAAGGCTTGAGGCTATTGAAAGTTGCAAGAAAGGCTGACTTTAGTTTCAAAGTACAACGTGTGTGTGTTTTTTGTGTGAGTTCCATCATCTCAGCCCTGCTCTTCTGGGCTTTTCTTCCTTTGCACTCTGTAAAACTCTTCCACTGGGCCAAAGTCGTCATGGACAAACTCATCCATACTTTGCTTTCTCATATATTCTGAATCTCTGCTACACAGTTATATCATTGTGTCTGCATGCTGCACAGACTCTTGATATCGCAGTGAAACGTGTTAACGTTTTCTTTCATATTTGGTATATTTCATATATAGTGCATGTGACCTCATTGGCGTGGTGGAAGTTGCCACTGTGCACGGCTCTGAACGGCGCATGGCGCCCACCCTCAGGCTTCTGCCCTTGCACAAACTGTTGGTGCTAATAGGAGCGCCCTCAGGCCGCCCCATGTTGAGAGTTAATCCAAACGCACCTTTAACACAGCGGACTGCCTCCCCACCGTGCGCCCCAGCACCCCTTTTTGCTCAATGCTACCTGTCCACTACCAAATGTCAAAGTGTGGTGCATTACAGCAAGAAGTGACTCAAACCACGTGCAGCATGCCGTGCTACGTTTTGGTTCTGTTGTTGGAAGGTAACAGGTGGGCGTGGTTATTCATGTCTTCTTGTTGTTTGTGGTGGTTTGTGTGTAATTCTTTTATTTATCTGTGGATTGTATTGTCCTATGGCCCCGAGCGTTCAATGACCTCACATGTGTTGAAGGCGGTCCAGCTCAGGTTGAGTAGACCCAGCGCATTCTCATGTAGTAATCATCAATATAATGGGAGATAACTTTGTCTGTGAACTCAGTATTGATACACCTGGGACGCTGAATAAAGTCATAAGCAAGCAATGCCAACTTGACCACAAAATACCGTTGCCATTGCTAATCTAATAGATTTATACTACATTTTCAGGGCTCTGGGTCTATAACTCCACTAAAGTTGTAGAGCTACAATAGAAACCATAGAACCATAAACCATAGAAAGCAAACACACCCTAAAAGTGAAAGCGGTGCATGCTATACGCTTTATGAGAAATGCACAACAGGGCCCAAGGTGGGAGCAGGGTTGGACAGCTACAGAGCTAAATGTATGCGTCTAAATGTATTGCGGCATGTGAGTCGCAACATTTTACATGTGAACCATATGATTATAGACAGACTCAGCTAAAACAGCCTGTTTGGTTTGATCACTCAAATGATTTGAACAAGATACCATTGGGAAAAAGGAAAGCTGAGACGATTACTATGAATTTTATAGTGCCATAGAAAGTGTGGGCTTGTTTGGATGAGTCGTTCTAGACTGAAGGTGTTATTAATTGTTATTTCTCTGTTTCTGATGAATACAGTGAAAGTTACTTGACCTTTCATTAAGACAGGGCATACATTTAGCTGTGATGAACTGTATATGTTAGCATGCACTGTATATTTAGTACACAAGTTGCACGTACGAGGCATCTTGACACCAAGAACAATGCTACCCGAGTATGACCCACTCAAAGATTCTGTTCTAATAAATATGGATGGGGATGCAAATCCGGTGCTCCCTTGAAGGACCTGCCAAACAAAGCTCTAGTTAAGTGCAGAAATAAGCTCGTACTGCTACTCTTGGAGTTACCATGAATCAGTAGAAGAGGAACCGGCATTGAGCTGTTCACTCAGCCTGTCCACTTCTAATGCCTCTGTTACACTTGCGTTGCATCTGTGAGCGTGGTTGTGTGTGCTCCTGTCTGTGATGTGGTGGCCCCTTTTTTTATCTGTTCCCAATGTCTGCCACATGACTTCTGCATGAGGGTGTGGAAGCATATTGACAACAACAAATTTGAGCGCTACTCAACCGCAGATCATCATTTGGACACACGGGCAAATTTATCAGTGCATGATTAGATATGGGCGAGGAATGGACCAATACTTAAGTTCTGTTTGTGGCCCGAAGCTTCAAGCTATGACGCTAGTCACTGTTGATGAATCATTTATAAGATACGAGCGAGATAGAGGTTGCTTCATCGCCTTCGTAGATCCGGCAGAGGTTGAACCCATCAGGGATCTGATGTATTTGATTGTATGTCTCGAAATGACTGGAAATGAGGCCATGAATGTATTGCCAGCATCAGGCTGTAAGTGGGTATTTTCACACATAGTTCACCTACAATAAGCACATTTTCACTTGTTCAGGGGTGCTCAATGGGTCGACCGCGACCCACCGATTGATGGCCAAGGCAGTGCCGGTCGGGTCACCACGCACGCACGGAGCTAACGGCTTTGCTTACTAACATACATTTACATTCAATGTAATTCAAAATCAACCCTGGCTGACTCAGAGTCCTCCGACTAAGGGAATAACCAAGAATGTATGGAGTGGTTGTGACAGTTCCCTCACTTCTGACAAATGAGAACCTCGTTGTTTTCGGGTTACTCCCCGATCGATTGAAAAGTAGTTTGCGAGCTGAAAAGTGGGGGGCACCCTGTGGTAGACGATTCAGTGGCGCTACTCTTCACCGAATGACCACACAGCTGCATTTAACTCACTTTGATCCCCACCTCTTTGGAACTGGTGGGTGAAATCTTATGGCAAACGAGTGATTGTTAAAAAACCCGGTAAATAACGGAAGCTTTGGTGTGAATGAGCATGGATCAATGGATAATGAGAGGCTGTGTGTAGTGATGGGCTTGGTTGAAGTCTTATCCCGGAGGTCTGCTCAGTGGGACGGTTTAGACTGCAGTCAGGGTGGTTTGCAGGGTTGCAATTAGTGAAGCAGCAGAGGAGGGCCTGGGACTTCCATGACTCCGTATGACCATCAAATCTCGTGCCACTGACCTCGTGCCACATTCAAACCTGCTCCCTTCCTTTTTCTTATTTCCTCCTGTATTTTCATTCCTTAGTTAGTATCAAGGCAGAGGTTTGACATAATGTTTTTTAAAGTATTTTTTTAAGTATGGAAAGCATAGAACAGATTTAAAAATGTGTTCAAACCGTAGAAAAAGCTAAGACACTTTGTACCTTTGACTAAGTCAATGCCTCCCTCAACAGCTTTGAAAAGCTGGTGAAGGACATACTGTTAACCAAGGAGAAGTGTGTTGTGTGTGTGTGTGTCTGTTTTTAGCAGGTTTTGTAATTAACACTGAAAAAGACAGAAACAGACTACGTGAAGTGAATGTAGCAATGTGTAGGGTACCCCAGACTCACCTGGTGCTCAACCTCCCACCACGAACCATCACTACAACAAACAGATCAGCCTCCCCTTCAACTTGGTCCTCCTCTTTTTATTGCCCAGTTGATTGACCAGTGTAAACCCAATAACTGGTGGAACCCAATAACCGGGATTAAAGAGAGACAAAGAATGAATCCAAAGACAGGACAGGGGAAGACGTCCTGCCCCAGCCTGAATAAAAAAAAACAGTGTCTTAAACTACTGGCAGCAGAGAGTAGGAAGCCCTGTAAAATGACACTTCCCACCAACGTGTCCTTGTGAACATAATAGACAAAAAAAAATATGATCCTGCTGTTAAATGTCAGGAAACATGTTGTTTGCACTTATTTTATTTCTATTTTATTTTCAGTAAAATGTATGAAAAAGAAACTGAAGTGGGATAAAAGTGAGATAATATGTACTTATTTTATTATTTATTATATATTCTAATACAATTCAATTGAGACAAACGAGGACCGACCCATTTAGGGTGCGGGGTGGATATAGACTTGTGTAAGTTAGTGTTCAGTGGTGCTTGTTTTCTTGCATATATTAGCTGGTGCCTACTTGCACCTCACCAGTTGATTTCTGTGGTGAAATGATCTGTGTGCAAGTGTGTGCGTGTGTTTTAGTGGGTGTGGTGGCTTGTTTGAAGTTTTTTGCTTGTTGCGTCTGTGTGTGGGGAGACAGACTGACAAGACAGACAGACAGGGATGGACGGATAGACTGCAACAGGCCAAACAACAGGTGTGTCTTTTGAACGTGGGCCGCCGCCATATGAAAACCCTCTTTACCTTTAGCCAGGCTGATTCTTGTTTTCATCGGCAAAAGAAAAGACTTCTCCTCCTCCTTGTCGCTGACGGTCTTTCATCTATGGGAGAGACAGACAACCCTTCTCTTTGCCTTTATGTCCCTCTACTGTCTCTTCATTGATGCTCTATTTTCTTTACTTAGTTATGACTAGGCCAGAGCTCTACGTCGCTTTGCCTTGGACTGTCCTGTTACTAAACACCAGCTATCAGCCAATCAAAGCCCTCCATCTCTCATATCATACAGTATCACGGGGTACAATGGACTTCATACAGTGTAGCGCATATAGTGTATTCTTATCGTCTTAACGTAAAGGGGATGAGGAAGTCAGATCTTTTACTAAAAACAGTAACATCCATGGTTACCTGGTTATAGCCAGGAGACACATTATTGATTTAATTTTCCTGTGGTCCTACTTTTAGTTTTTTAACAGTGTATGGATATAGCTTTGTATCACTCCATTAATCAGAAAATTATTTCAAAAAGTCAGGGTTGCGTTTGAATTACTAAGCAATGATCACTAATTAGTCCAACCAAGTCTTTTTCAATGTCAGCCCACACCGGCACGCCCATCGCTCTATTGGGCAGCCCTGACTAACACAATACTTTTTTATCCAAATATTTAACAGGCCATTCATTTTTTCGTCATTTTTGCCATCTTACAATAAAACGCTTCCTGACTCAAACATTACTAATTACATTACATAACTTGTGTGGGTTGTTCAGTGGGTGATTAAAACCACCAACAACATCATGGGTACCAATTAGGGGGCCCCTATTGATTAGTGGTAGAGCAGGATCGTCTATCACTGCCCACGGTCAACCAGATCAGCTCGACCTTTAAAAAAAGAACCGATGGATGAAACTACTGAAATGGATGAAGTTGATTTAAGAAGGTAACTGCAAAAATATATAAAGGCTGCAAAGAATGGCTTTTGTAGCCACATAGGTGGCTACAAAACGAAATGACTGGTGCAGCTTGTGATAAAATAACCTCGACGGCCATAATAAATGGAGTCGCCACTGGAGGCAAGGAATGTAATGCATAACGTGTACATTAGTCCTTAATATCTCAGGAACCGAGATCATGAGATTGGAGGCGCGTCCTTTGATTGATTGAATGTGCGATCTGCTTCCATCCAAACCTAACCACACATTCTGCTTTTGGATGGATAGCTGCCTGCTCAAGCACTCTCAAAACACATGCAGCTATTGACTTCCTGTTGAACCTCTCACTTATCATACCAATGAAAAAAGTGTAACAACTCTGGAACAACAGGCCTGTAAGTCCTATAAAACATGGCGATACCAGGCTCAAACCCTGTCTCAGTCATGGCCTATGTGTGGACAGGTCGGATGGAAAGGACAAGATGAGCCTTTTGTCTCGACAGAAACAAAAAGAGAAACGGGAGGCTTCAATATGTGGATTTTTTCCTAGATCAGAGTGTGGTAGATTTCCCTGTTTCTACCACTGTTTTCTCCTTGTTGGATGCGACAGATTCCTTTGTCGCTCAGAAGTCAAAATTGTCAGAGCATACAGCATACATTGGCTGCACGGATCTTTGTTCATAACGTGAAAGGTAAGGGGCATTTCTGATTCCTATGCTGGATGCTGGATGCTTGGTGGTTGGTTTTACTCTGGTTTTGGTAAGGTTTATTTGAGGGAAATGATGGTTGCTGAAGTTATGCTAGGAGCATTTTTCAAACGGATAAGTGAAAACTTTAGCAAAGACTCTAATGTTTCGAAAGGTGTCAAGCATTCATTCATTCATTCATTACATGACATGAGTAGTTGACGCTTCTATACCAAGCGACTTCCAAGTTGTTAGTGATGAGTACACAATATTCCTGTTGGAAGTCAGATCTGGCTTAGTTCTGAACCAGAAACGGGGGTGATCGGGTACAACAGTTTCTTCTTCCATCTCCTGATCTGCGCTCATGAATAGCTAATGGATTGGACAGTGTTTTCAGCTGATGGCACTGGGATCCCTGCATGATTTGCAGGTTGAATGAGGTGTATTTTTTGTGGTGTTTGTAGAGGAGGGGCCTGCCATTTGTGGGTTATATTCGTTCATTCACACACCACTCCACTGGTTGCTGCAGACACACTTGGCGGGCCTGATCTGACCTTTCTCATTTTAGCACCTTTCTAAGTGTCCCTTTAAAAAGTGTGTTAACATATTGTAGATGTGTGAGGCAGGACTGTGAAGGTTCAAAGCAGCTCCACCTGCAGCAAAGTTCAAAGTGCTTCCACCTGCTGTTGATCCCACTGTAAGGAAGTTGGAAGGCGGGCCTGATGCCAAACCACAGGCAGGCGTGGAGCACATGATGTGTGTTTGGGGCTGAAAGGCTTTGATATAAATCTTCTGTTCTGGACACACACACATGGACACACAAACACACACACACAAACGGTCAACTAACAGTGGAGTATGCAACCTTAATTGTTTTCCTGGTGAAGAAATCAGGATAAGTACAAGAAGGTCAGTTCTGACGACGTCAACACAACCGTAGGAACAAAGATAATTAAACACATTTTTACTGTATTCCCTTTCAAAAATGCATTAAATCCATTAGTGAACTGGAACATACGTGAATGAGAACCTAAAATAACAATGAGGGGATCACATGAGCTTACCAGTTGTATCTGCCTCTAAAGGTTTCCACATTGAGCTGGTGGCACAGTGAAGCACTTCTGTTCCTGCAAAAGACCACAGGTGTTCTCCAATTTGCTTTAATGGCATTATTCTTATTCTTAGAATACTCTTGTCACAAACCAGGCCGCACGGCCATGACAAAAGAAACAAGTAAATGTAAGAGTATTTATAAGAATAAATAAACCTAGACTTCAGCAGTATACTTGTGTGGATGCAATGTTGAACATGTGCCACTGACTTCCTCAGGTGGGTCCAATCCCTCGGGCCACCTGCCCACCTGCAGGGAGGGAAGCCACGTATGTGTGGATGTAAATCATGGCAGACAGCTACGTCCTTCATTAAGTCCACACGAAGGCTTTCATCTCTGATTACATGTGTTTTTGGCTCCATCTTTTATCTTTGATGTTAGATACATTTTATTACGACGTCTGAACACACGCCTGCTGTGCTCCTTGTTTACCCTTATTTTACGCCTCTGTGTGTGCACTAGTCACCCTGTATTTAACGTCACATTGCAATGGCTTGTGGGTAATTCCCCTGGGCTAAGTCAGCATCCAATGCTGACCTACGGGAAGAGTGTGTGAGGGTGCAGTTTACTGAAGCTACATGCAGCTGTACACAGCTGTGCTCGCTGTGATGGATTCTTTGATGTATAACAGGTACTTACGAGTTAGTGTTTTGATGAAGGGTTAATTGCCTTTTTGTTAAAGGGTAACACTGTAAAAAAGTATTGTATATATGTGTAAAAACGAAACGAAAAAAAGTAGGTTAACTGACCCTAGGTTAACTGATGCCTCAATGTTAACTATTTAAACTGGCTATTAAGAGTCATTATTTAAATTCCCAATACCAACCACGTGCTTAAAAGTGCAATGTGTAGGTTTAAAAAGTGCTGTCATGTTGAACATGTGTCCTTAGTGTCAAGTTAGGAATGAAATGGGTTGAAATAGCAGTGTACCAACACTGACATCACATGTGTTTACCACGTGCGTGTGTGTGTGTGTGTGTGTGTGTGTGCGTGTAGCCCTGTAGCATTCACTCAGTTGCTCTTTTGTTCTCCCCTAATTGATCAGTAGATGGCATTGACAAATGATGAATAGGTTGGACATGGAAGCCCTCTCACCCTAAACACACACACACACACACACACACACACACACACACACACACACACACACACACACACATGTAGCGGCGCCTCTCTCGGTGTCATCACTCTTGTCCTACACGACTCCTAACACCCCAGTGGCATGGGAGAGTGAGCGCATCAAACCACAGAAGAGCGGCCCTCCTCGCTTCACTGAGACAGAGAGACTACACAAAGGCATGAGAGAGAGAGAGAGAGAACGAGGAAGAGGAGATTCCTTACATAGCTTCCCATTTGTATGCACGGCTGCCGTCAGAGAAATGAAGGTATCCCCAGATATCCCATCCCGCCCTGTCCTTTCATGTGCCATTCAAAGGCGGCTCTTTCCTCTTTGGGCCTATTGAGATGCCACCACCTGTAACTGGATGCAGAGTTTTCTCTCTTTTGTCCTCTCTCGCTCACACACACACACACACACACACACACACACACACACACACACACACACACACACACACACACACACACACACACACACACTGTGGGATAATGTGAGTAAATGAAGGAGGGAGTCAACGAGTGAATAGGTTCACATCTGCCTCTGACACACTACACTAAGCAAGAAAGCTGAAGGTAACAATTCATTTCTAAGGCCAAATCAAATTGCAGCGATTGTCTTGACTGTAGATGGACACGAGGAACCATAATGTGTTGGATCATTGCAATACAATTATCTACAGCGTAGGATGTGTTAAAGTTTAAGGGGGCCTTTATCACACCAGAAGTCTAATCAGTTTACACTTTCATTTCTATTGCTTTAATTTTTTTAACTCACAAATCCATCTGGGACACACATCCAAACGAGCAAAGGGAAAATCAATTCCCCATTTGCTCAGGAATACTGCAAATAAATAATTTAATTTTCTCACTAATTAACTTTGAAATAAAGAAGCCAAGTTGTTTTAAAATAGACACAGTTACCTTTCTTGGGGTTTGGTTTTCATTTCATGGGGAGCCAGTTTAAAGAAGACAACAGCACAGTAACACGAACCAGAGTTTGTGGACCTTCTGTCCCCCGACCATCTTAAAGCGTTTGCCACTGAATGGGACGATCTGCTGCCATCAAATGGAATCTGCCCAACATCAATATTCAGACAAACAATTATTTGCAAATACATTTGACCTTAGGTTTAAATGCAGACCATATCAAAAATATATAGTCAACCAAACAGAAAGAAAGAAAGCTGCCCAAAAACATGAGCATGAACTGTACTGTGTACAGATACACAAGTTGATGAAGTTAAACTTACATTTGAATGAAAAGAAGCCAATAGTGCAGAATGCAAAGGATGCAACTGGAAAATGAATGTGAAGGAACTGTTGTCATGCATCCTGTTGCCTCCTCGTCACTTGGCATGTTGGGTGTGACGGGAACTGTTATTCAGAGCGGCGGACTGGTTGAATTGTCTCTAACAGGTTTTTTTAATGCTTCAAGGTAGGTGTGAATATGTTATCGTTAGTGATGTTACCAGACCTCTCTGCACTAGAAATATATTTCAATTCCTCCAACAGTATGAGTTCAGACTATCATAATGAGTCCGATCTGTCTGATTTCGTCTCCACTTCTGAGCCTCCTCCTGCTGATCTCTCTCATGGCCACCTGGGTCTCCTCGCAGCTGCTGTGGCCGGAACTTTAGTACTGTCTTAAAGTTTGATGGAGAGGTCTCCCGCTGACATCCTGACAAACACACACACACACATGGCCTCTTGGCCATCCTCGACCTCCTGCCAACTGTCAAACAACAATGCTCCAAACTCTTTATTGATGAGACTGACCAGCCATTTCCCTCCTGCCTTTTGAGGAATTGTTGCTCTCCGTTTTCTCACGACGGCTCATTGACCACAATCCTCTAGCATTCGTGTCCCCACGTGTTGTTATCTGTGCAGGCAGCTCACTGTCGTCTTCCATTTGTCTCCTCTCATCACACTGTTTTTGTTCGATAGTCCAGAGTCTAGTTCATCCAGATCACCTTGCCGTCTGCTCTAATAGTGTCCCCAATGTCCTCAGAGAGACAACCCTCCAACTGCCTGGCTGCTGCTGCTTGACTTCTGGGGCAAAGTCGGAGATCTGTGAGGGATCATGTGCTCGGCGATATCGTCTGGCCATCTGGGGATTGCATGAATACCTGCAGGTGGAACAGAGCAAAGGGTAATTCATGATTGCAGCGCAATCCAAAGGCTCTTCCTGCCCCGGTTCCCAAAGGATAGTGACATGCTACATCATTTCATTAGAAATGCAGGAAAGGATTGATTCCTTAGAATTTTATGTTTTTTGCCTCAGATTACAATTGGTACTTTATTGGATACATGGAGGGACAGGGGTCAATGTCAATATAATATAATGTACAACATGAGTCGTGAGAACAAACTGCTCTTAGTCCTGAAACTGAACCTGCTTATTTATTTATTTATTTATTTTAAACTACCTTTAAATTTAGTTGTGTTTTAAGGAGCCACAATGTGTGTGGTGACATTCAGTTTGGACATAATCTGTAATATGCATCCTGTGCAATAGTAAAATGTCTTGAATACGAGTTAATAAATGTGTTTTTTGACACACAGCAAATGTGGTATATTTCTCTATGGAACTAAATCCTTGAGTATGCTTCACCTAATCAGTGGAGTGCACTGCAGGTGTTCCCAAAAGGACAAATGGCCCTGGTCATTGGGGCTTTTAGTAGTTTAGCTCTCATACAGCGGTCTGTCCACGCTGTGATTAATGGACCCCTGTGCCCTCTGAGCCGCGTTAAGAACCAGTGACATAACCAACTTTCCAATAATCGCCATTCATATCTTTCGTATTCATGTAAAGGAAAGCGTTACATTCAGCTCCCACATGATAATTAAACTAAATAACGGTATACGGGAATATAATACACATGTAGGCGCGATGGGTCTTCCTTTAAGTCTCACATACAGTATAGGGAAGATACATTTACTCTAATTTAATACACATAGCATTGCATTTAACATTAACATTTAACACTTTCCATACGCGTACACACACACACACACACATACAGGGAGATTTAAATCCACAACAAGAATAAACTATCCAGGTGTATCCAGAGGTTGTTGGTACAATTCTGGTTTCATGAGTTCACAGTCTCCTTATGTGATTTCAGCCGTCGGCCCATGTGCTTCTTTTGTTTTAGGCTTTTTGTTAAAGAGTTGGGGAGACATTCTCAGATTAGTTCTGCCCTTGCGACTGCGTGCTATGTTACTGGGAAGCAGACAGTAGCTGACTGACTGCCTGTTTGACTGACTGCGCTTTTATTGTCCCTCAGCAACAAGTAAGATCAGTGGACCAGGACCCAGCAACAAAAGGCTTGGAGCCACCGCTCGGTGTGTGTTTGTGTCTTCGTGTATGTGTGTAGCTGTCACGGCCCAGTGGTACGAGTGTCTCTGGGACCCAGTTGGTCCCCTGCACTCCACAGAGACAGAGAGAGAGAGAGAGTGACAGAGAGGGAGGGAGAGAGAGAGAGAGAGAGAGAGAGAGGGGGGGGGAGAAAGCTGTCACTTCAGAGAGCCCTTTCAAAACCTGCACCGCTTTAGCACAAACAGCCCTGAAAGTCACAGTCCATGTAGTCTGCTGCTCAGCTTTTGCATCAAATGATTCCGAATGGTATCCTAAACTCCCCCCCCTCTCCCACCCTGCCCTTCCTTTTCTCAACTCATGCATTTCTGTTGTCTTTGTGTCACTGCAAGGCTTTGTTCGGGCCATGGGTGGCTGTTGAGGGCGGCGATGCAGTTTCAAAGTGTTTCTTGATGTGCAGTCTCCACATGATGTTGGGTCTTGTTGTCAGAGGTCACAACCTGAAGTAAGGCTCACATCTTGATCCATGGCGGCGGGTCACGCCAGGCCTTTGAAAGCAACCAGACAAACAAATCTTTGGACGTCGGCTCATCCATCAAGCACACCTTAAGACTGTATCAGCCAAGCATGCAGCGCTGTCACTCACAAGTAAGGACGCTTTTGGGGGCAGGAAGCCAGGTCGAAAGAGGACCTGCCCCGGCCTCCTCGGTCCAACCTGGACGGATGTACGACCACCAACATAGAAATAAATTATACCCAAAACTCTTTCCTTATGCAATACTGTCTTGTTGTGGTTTCAGTTTCATTGGTCCACTGGTTGATGGCGAATGTCCAGACCATCAGAACTTAGAGCACATCTTGCATTTGTGAGTTCTTCCTCGTCTGAAGGCAGGGTCAAAGAGAGGACAGGGGGTATCAGACCCGCTACGGAGTGCAAAGTACCTTGCTTTATGAAAAAAAAACTTTATTCAACTCAGTTAAAATGAAGATGAGCTTGAAAAGTCACTGATGGGACTAGATTGCATCACACATCATGTCCCATCCATCTATTTCAATAAAACAAGATTCTACTTGTAACTTTACATGACTTTATTTTAAACTGCTACCATTGTATCAATATACATCCAATCTGACCCTCATTTCTTGTTGTGTTCATGGATGGTTTAGATATAAAGTATCATTATCACCCATCCATACACTGGAATAAACAAATACAGAAAACAAATCTAGTCAGGTTAAATAATTAAGGACAAAGGAAAGGAGTTCCCCACACAATGGTGGTAGAAATTGGTCGTTAGGACCATTCACAGCTCATTTACTCTTCTGGCTGGCTGCTGATTGGCCGACTGAACATGTCGCTGAACGCAGCCGGTTCAGAGAGACACACATTGATTTCAGCTGAGACCCACATGGAAAAGAATGTTGACCATTTTTGTTTAGATGAATACATTTCTTATACAAATACAAAACATAAAACAAGTATTTTTTACTTTTGATATTACTAGTGCATATAGGTTTACAGAAATGACATTTGTGATCCAGAAGGATGCTTAAAACACACAGAACCAGACACGTTCTAAACAGGGCCATCTTTTTTAGTGTAAACAAGGATTTATATTGCCAGGCAACCTCTAAATGGCCATTTTATGCTACCTAATAGATGAAGTTACTAAAGATGGTGGTTTCTGATGCATCTACCTGCCTACATGAGCCGAGACCATCAGTGAGAGCAAAACTATTTCTATGCAGTTGTTTTTAATGCTTCTCGTTGGCGCAAGCAGATCCGATTCCGTTTGAATCACTCGAAATCTAGAAAGTATTCATCGAGGCGATATCTCCACGGGTCCTAACTTATTTCAGCATGGCTCCTCTCTACACGGCCTAAGACCAGTCCCTGCTTCTCTCTAATTGGCACATGACGTCATCTTCAAATTAATGACATATTGAAATGATCTTTTCCTACAACATCTGGGTTGCATGCATTTGGTTGGGATGAAGGTTTGTCAGTGAGAGAAGTACAACACTTGAGTAAACTTAAGCTTCAGACATTAGTCATAAGTCTGTGATGGAACACAAACGCTGTTCTCCTGTTAATTCAATGTAATTCAAATTAGAAGTGCAATATTGGCCACCTTTACATCCAAGACCTTAACTGTTGCTCCTTGATTTAGTGTAGACCCTTGACGTGGTTGATGTTTTTGATGATTATTAAACAAAGTCAAGTATGAGCTAATGCACAACTCAGCAAGGGTGTCCTTCAACCTTCATCTCACATTATGACCGGCTTGCTGCGCATTATTGTTTGTCAACTTAATCAATGGACCAATAATGAACACAGAATATGAGGTCAGGATGTTTGCCCTACTGACTGACACTCTTCATAAGGCTCCTTCTCCTTCCTGGCTGCTGCTTCCGTGTGTTGATACGTATTGTTTCGTTGCTCGTTACACCTGACTGTCCTCATCAGCTCTCATTGTCGTCTCACCAGGAGATCTAATGAGGGTCAGTCTCATTACGGCCCATGTCTGCTCTCCTTGGTCTGACCTCTGACCTCTACCGCACTTCCCTCCCTCCTGCTCGTTTGGCCTCATGGTCAGACACCACACGTCACATAAAGGAGAATAAGCAGCCACAGAGCCAACGGATGTCAGATGGATTCAACAGCAGGTTCCATTTTCAGACAACTACTTTTGAAAACATTGAATGTATTAAATACTAAAAACAACCACTGTGTCCTCTAGGAAGGCAAAAGCAAACCCTGAACGATAGCAGGGTGCTGGTTGAGGAGCGGGGGCTGGGAGTGGGGGGGTCACAGCAGGAGTGGAGGTGAAGATTAAGAGGCAACAATGAGTTAAATGTTCCCCCCAAAGTATCCCCCCAGTGTCCATAATTTGTCTGGAATAATTGAGTGCGTGCATATGTGTGTGTAGTTGGGGCTCAGTCCTCGCTCCCTGCTAGTTGGAGGTGAAGGGGCTCTCCACGGAGAGTGGAGGACCCTCGCTGTCAGACAGGAATCTGAAGAGACCTCCCAGTAGACTGCGGTGGTGAGACCCTGCAGCTCCCAGTATTCACAAACCTCAGTGGTCTGGGAAGGCTGGGAAGGAAAAGGGGAACGCCAGTCAGTTCCTAAAGGACACATGTTCTCACTGAGCTGGTATCTGTGACATTACTGCCGGGTCAGGGACCTGGAAGAGAGGGCATATTTTTATGGAGTCAACTGCATCTATTTTATTTATTAATTATCATTATTATTGCTGTATTTTAATGTAAAACACATACAGTAAGCATAAAAATCTGTTCCTTTTGCAACTTTGTGTGTGTCTGAAGTCCAGAGACAGAGACAAATGTATTACTGTCATTTGTCTCGTGGGTGGAGTAGAGTGGGACATGGTGCTCCTGGAGGAGGTGGATGTGGTATTTATTGGAAGTGATGGAGGCCGATGCCCTCTAGCTGGCAGTAACTGTAAAGCCCCTGATGGACATGAAGCTCCTGCAGACTGGTGACTCATGGTGCTGCCTGGTGTCAATCTAAATCATGTGCTGCCATCTAGTGGTCTGATCCCAGCATGCGGTAACCTAGGCAACTCCTGGGATTGACAGGTTTTGAGGATAAAGGCTTCGGGATGCAATGAATTTCAAAATGGTCCAAATCATCATCATCAGAGAAGATAAGATAATGTATTATGTAGCTGAAGCCCCAGGCAGTTGTTTGCCTGATGCACATATGGAGGCTCACTGTTACAAGTAAAAACCCTCCCAGAACCACTTCACCTGGGATCGAGGAAAGGAAATCTGTTCCCTGTTCACTAACATGTGATTGGTGAAAATTTTTGCTTACTCACAAACACAGCTGATCACAGAAGCCCACGTGTCCCTGCGCCTGTGAACTGGGGGCTGAAAGCTCAGGCTCTGTGTATAAACAGTGTGTACACGTGCATGTTGATCCTTTTTTTAGCAAAAATGTGTAATCTCTGAAGACATTTATATCATCTTTTCATCTTTAACATGGGAAAATACTACTGTTTGTGTTTGCCCTTCACCCGGGGCAGGGCGAGGGGTTGGGGAGATGGGGGGGTTTCAATCCCTTTACATGTCATAGGAAGAGTTGCGTCTTTTGAAGTTGTCCGTTTGCTTTGTTGCTCCCCTCTTGGATAACCTCTGTGACATGGGCAGAGGTTACTTTGGTTCAATGTCAACACGGTATGTGGGACACAAGGGAAAGTTCATTCCATTCAAAATGTTGGGAAAACTTTAGTGATGTTTTGTTGTGTCACAGTAGTTGAAGCCTTGGTGTCTACCTTCAATTCAATTCAATTCATTTTATTTTGTATAGCGCAAAATCGCAAATTACAAATTTGTCTCAGAGGGCTTTACAGTCTGTACACATGCGACATCCTCCGTCCCGAGACCCTCACATCGGCACAGGAAAAACTCCCAAAAAAATGAAAAAACCCTTCCAGGGAAAAAGGGAAGAAACCTCAAGGAGAACGTTAGAGGAGGGATCCCTCTCCCGGGATGGACAGACTGCAATGGATGTCATGTGTACAGAATGACTCATACAGATGTAGAATACATTTAATTTCTATAACAGAAATGATTCAAAGAATTCCAGGTAGCAAGCCAGGTGTACGGCAGGACCACTGCAGGGGCGACCACCATCAGGTAGAACCAGCATCAGGGAGAACCAGCATCAGGTGGAACCGCCATCAGATGGAACCTCCAGCATCAGATGGAACCTCCAGCATCAGATGGAACCTCCAGCATCAGATAGAACCACCATCAGGTAGAACCTCCATCATACGACTGTGGGGAGGGAAAGCACAAAGATTTTAGGAAAGGGTAATGTTTGTTTATGATGACACAAATTTAGCGTCAGCGTCAGTTCTGGCAGGCCAGGTATTCAAGGCATGGCTAACGCTATTGGCCAACACATGGTCTCATCAGCTGATCGGCTCAGGGCGCCTGTTTAAAGCAGATTCAATTTTGCTCCTACCTGCTTGCAGCTCGCTTCTCTGCTGTGTTTCTGTCTGCTCACTAAACCGCTCATGCTGTTGCATGGCCATGGCGCTCCCCAACGGGTGACCCGGTGCTCATGGCGCTGGCAGACGTCCAATTTTCGCTCCAAGACTCTTCCAATTTCAGACCTTCCTCAACCCCAGTCCCCGCTCCTTCGGCGTCCACCTCTGCTTCAGCTGCCTCCGCCGTCTCCGACCTGCATCACCGCGCCAGCCTCAGCGCGATGACGGCGCCCCGGAGTTCGTTCCTAGAAGGACCCTATCTACCGCTGCCTCTGTCTGTACCTCTGTGTTGTCGTATATATTTCAGAGTCTACCACTACCTTATGTCTCAGGTTCCAGGTCCATGGTCCGGGGGCGGCCCCTAATGCTGTTGCAGTCTCCGACGTTTGCTAATTCGTGGTGCTCACGAATGGTCAGGGGGCAGCCCCTGACGCTGCTGCCGTCCCCTAGTTCATGCTGCCCATGAATGATCCGGGGGCGGCCCCCATGCTGCTGCGATCCCTGACGTCTTGCTAATTCGTGGTGCTCACGAATGGTCAGGGGGCGGCCCCTGACGCTGCTGCCGTCCCCTAGTTCATGGTGCTTATGAATGGTCCGGGGGCGGCCCCTAATGGTGCTGCGGTCTCCGACGTTTTGCTAATTCGCGGTGCTCACGAATGGTCAGGCAGCCCCTGACGCTGCTGCCGTCCCCCGACTCTGCAATTCACGGTGCTCATGAATAGTCAGGGGACTCATCGGATCACAACCGTATTTTCAATCAATGGTAACTAATCATAAGATCCCAAATCATTTTAATGGCTAATTTCATTCTCGCGTTTCTTTTGCATGTTTTGGGGGTGGGTTTTCCTGTGCCGACGTGAGGGTCTTGGGACAGAGGATGTCGCATGTGAACAGACCGTAAGCCCTCTGTGGCAAATTCGTATTTGCAATTTTGGCTATACAATAAATGATCGAATTATTGTTTTCATTTCCATGAGGCTTGCAGGTGTGGTTTGTTTGGGGGAAATAGCTTTGCTCACACACTCCTAAAACGGTGTGAGCGTTCCCTAATGCCGCTGCTGTCCTCTGACTCCCTGCTATTTCATAGTGCTCATGAAAGGTTGGACTCCCTGAACAGAGCCACACCGCCAAAGATTTAATTCTGAACTCATACTTGATGCAATCTATCTGATAAAATGTTTCCAAAATCATTTTTATCGTCATGCGTGTTCTTGACGTAATGGACCTGACAGATATTTAGCGTCCGCATCAGTTCTGGCAGGCCAGGTAGTCAAGACGTGGCTAACGCTATTGGCCAACACACGGTCTCATCAGCTGATCGCCTCCAGCTGAGCCGCATCAGCTGATCTGGATAGCGCACCAGCTGGTCAACACCCTCCCTGCTAATGGCTACACTCAAACAGGGCGCCTATTTAAAGCAGATTCAGTTTTGCTCCTACCTGCTTGCAGCTCGCTTCTCTGCCACCCGCCACCTCCCCAGCTCCTCATTTGCTTCTATTTCATTGTTGCCGCTCTGTTCATGTGGGGGAAATAGCTCAGCTCACACGTGTTCTTCACGTAATGGACCTGACAGAAATAGTAATATGAATCATATTTAAAATAATGATGATGATGATGGCAGCAGCAGGTGTCAGCAGGACCACGGCCGGAGTCAGGACCAGGGTCCTGACGGAACTACGATCTGCAGAGATCTGCTCGGCGAGAAAGCACAAAGAACTCCTGGGAAGGAGCTGAATTAGTCATGTGCATTAATGCAACGTGGATTTTAGTAGAAGGAGTGAGTGAGAGTGAGAGAGAGGAGTTCGGTGTGTCCTAAGACGTCCCCCGGCAGTCTAAGCCTATAGCAGCGTAACTAAGAGCTAGTCCAGGCTAACCTGAGCCAGCCCTAATTATAAGGTATCAAAAAGGAAAGTTTTAAGCTTTATCTTAAAAGAACTGACTGAATCTGCCCCCCGGACTGAAAGTGGAAGCTGGTTCCACAAATGAGGAGCTCTGCCTCCCATCCTACTTTTAATGACTCTAGGAACAAGAAGTAACCCAGCATCTATGGAGCGCAGCGGCCTTGCAGGGAAATACGGTGTTACAAGCTTTTTAAGATAAGAAGGTGCCTCACCAGCAAGTGCCTTGTAGGTGAGGAGAAGAACCTTAAATTCTATTCTTGATTTAACAGGGAGCCAGTGCAAAGCAGACAATACAGGCGTGATATGGTCTCTTTTATTAGTTCTTGTTAATACACGTGCTGCAGCATTCTGAATCAACTGGAGAGGCTTAATAGATTTACAAGAACACCCCGCTAACAAAGAATTACAGTAGTCCAGTCTGGAGGAAACAAATGCATAAACTAATTTTTCTGCATCACCTTGAGACAGGAAATTCCTGATTTTCGATATATTACATAGATGAAAAAAGGCAGTACTTGAAGTCTTCTTCATATGAGAATTGAAGGACATATCCTGGTCGAAGAGAACTCCAAGATTCTTGACGGTGCTGCTGGATACCAGAGCAATTCCATCCATAGAAACTGTATCACGTGACAGCTGACTTCGAAGGCGCTATGGGCCTATCAAGATAACTTCTGTTTTTTCCGAGTTTAGCATCAGGAAGTTGCAGGTCAAGTTTTGATGTCTCCAAGACATTCTTGAAGTCTAACGAGCTGCTCGGTCTCTTCTGGCTTGATCGGGAGATACAATTGAGTATTGTCTGCATAACAATAGAAGTTGATGCAGTGTTTTCTGATAACGACCACAGGAAGCATATGAAGGGTAAAGAAAATGGGTCCAACCACAGATCGTTGTGGGACTCCGTGACCAACATTGGAGGATTCACCGTTTACAGGCACAAACTGGGATCGATCCGATAAATAGGATTTAAATCAGCTAAGTGCAGTGCCTTTAATACCAATCAAATGTTCTAGTCTCTGCAGCAAGATACAATGAACGATGGTGTCAAATGGGGCACTGAGATTGAGCAAGACAAGAAAAAAGTCATTGCTCCGATGCAAGTAGGAGATCATTCGTAATTTTCACCAGCGCTGTTTCTGTGCTATGATGCACTCGAAATCCTGACTGAAAGTCCTCGAACAAAGCATTGTTTTGTATAAAGTCTCATAATTGATTTGCGACGGATTTCTCAAGGATCTTCGAGAGGAAGGGAAGATTAGAGATGAGTCTGTAGTTAGCCAACACCTCTGGAGCAAGAGTAGGTTTCAAGAAGAGGTTTAATTACAGCTACCTTGAAGGACTGTGGTACATGTCCTGTCAACAAGGACAGATTCATAATATCCAGTAAAGGCGTGGTAATTAAAGGAAAAACTTCCTTAAGCAGCTTAGTTGGAATAGGATCCAAGAGACAAGTAGAAGATTTAGACTTTGAAATTGTAGAAGTCAGTTGATCAAGGTTGATGGAAGAGAAGCCATACAACTAGGTATCAGGGCTCACTGCTGCATCCAGGGTTCCTACATCCGAGGATGCGTCGGCACTAGTTGAGGGCAGGAGACCATCAATTTTCTCTTTAATAGTCAGAATCTTATCATTGAAGTTCATGAAGTCGTTACTACCGAGGTCCAAAGGAATACATGGCTCAACAGAGCTGTGACTCTCGGTCAGTCTGGCCACAGTGCTGAAGAGAAACCGTGAGTTGTTTTTATTTTTCTCTATTAGTGATGAGTAGTAAGATCCTCTTGCGTTCCGGAGAGCCTTCTTGTGTGTTTTGAGGCTGTCTTGCCAGACTAGCCTAGATCTTTCCGATTTGGTGGAACGCCATAGTCGTTCAAGTTTCCGCACATTTTGCTTTAAGTTGCGGGTTTGAGGGTTATACCAAGGTGCAAACTTCCTTCTTGTTGCCATTCTTCTTTTCAGAGGAGCAATAGCGTCCAGCATCACTCTCAGAGAGATTGTAGCAGTATTGACAAGATTATCGATTTGGGACGGACTGAAGTTTTCACAGGAGTCTTGTGATATCTTGGCAATGTGATATATTATTTCCTCTTTATTTATGTTGACGTGAAGCATTGTGTTGTTAGTCTACAATATAGGTGGTCAAGGCTTTAGAGGCTTTATTTTGGTTGAAGAAAATGAAACGACCCACGTAACGTCTCTACAAAAAGCTGGCAGGCCGAGTCCAGCTGGTGTCTCCCGATGCATCACAGTGACACAATGCTAGGGAACATTCAGGAAGTGGTGGAAGCTGAATGTAGCTGGAGGCTGAAATCTGCAGCAACATTGACTCAGCATCCATCGAGTTCTACTGACCTCTTCTGAATATGATACCAAACATAACCCTAACCCTACACCTCCTAACACAGTTTAACAATGGTGACAATGCGACCACGTACCTGTGCTCCAATGCTTGTTTCCCTTTTTCCCTGCTGTCACGCTGCATTCATGGTGGCTAATCCTCTCACAAAGGCTTGGTAATCCTCTCACAGGGAGACACTGACAGCGAGGGTTAGCATTTTCCTCCAGAGTGAGTGATGAAATATCACTTATTAAAAAAGGATAGATGAATGAATGATGAATGAATGTCCCGCGTTGAAGTGTGCCTGAGCGAGACACCAACCCCTGACTGGTCCTGCTCCCCACATCGAGTGCCTCCATAGTGCTCTAATGAGCTACATCCTTTTTAGAACCTTTGACCTCAAACGCTAATGAAAAATCACAGTCTTTCCTTCGTGTTTGACCGTACAGCGCAAATGTCATAACGAAACAATTTCCTCTTTCTAAAGAAATGTCATGTTACAAAGTGGATGTGCACTAGACTTCCGCAATCTTCTCTAAGTAATTATCCCTACAGGTCAATGTTTGGTATTCCTCATTGACATTGATTATCAGGTTCGTAGGATCCAAACCTTGGGTGTAGCGGGTGGATTGTCTACCGCTGTACTAACGGTGAGATGGACTCAGATGCAGAGACAAGGGGAGATGAGACGTTGGTATAGATTCAAAAAAGGTTTCTTTACTGAACAAATCAGATTTCCAAGGGAAAGGCAGAAACAAAAACAAGGCTGGGCAATTAACAACGCACTTAAAGAAACTAAGACGATAAAACAAAAGATCTCAAAACTCGAAAAAATACCTTCAAGGGTACGACTCTAAACATCGGTTCTCTTAACACTTGACTGCGCCCAGGGAGTTACCTTCAAGACTCAGCAAAGACAAGAACACCAGGTGGCGTTTTAAAGGCTAGCCAATGAGACACAGAGGAAAACAATGAACACAATTAGACAACACATTTCTGAAAAACATGAGCCCTGAGGACCCCACATAGTCCCTCAGGGTACTGCAGTCCAAAAAACCCTGACACGATTGGGCCAAAAAGGTCATTCATTAATAGCTTTTACATTGAGTTCAGTTGTCAACAAGCACCACAATCTCAAGTTTCAGATTTTCTTTTTCTTTAGTTAAACTAAATGTATTTGCCTGAAACGACCCGTTTCATCTGCTCCATCCATCACGTTTCCATGGTCTCTCCTCTATTATGTACTGTGCTGGCTTTCACTTATGCTTTGCTGAAAGTGTGCTGTACATTCAGAGAAGCCGGTAGGAAGCCAGTAAGGTCACTGGGTTTCTGTAGACACTGTGCCTGGTGTGTTTAGGGGGGATGATGGACAGTTATTACTAGAGTTGTTCCGATTCCGATACTAGTATCGGAAAAGCCTCCGATACTGCCGAATTGCTGGCATCGGGTATCGGCGAGTCCAGGCTCCGATCCGATACCACGTACCGTGTCAGCGACGTTCTTCTCCGCCGCTTTAAAAAAAGTTGCGCTGTGCTGCCATCAGCAGATCAGGAGCTGACGTCAGCTAACGTCAGGAGCTAATGTTTGCTCAGGAGCGGACGTTACGTAACGTCAGCCGCTAACGTTAGCTCAGGAGCGGGCGTTAGCTAACGTTAGCAAGATCCAGCGTTCTACTAGCGTGAACCAGGTTTGTGGAACGTCCTGTACGGCAAACGAACCTAGCTAACGCTATCCCGGCACTCGTCTCGGGCAACTTTCACTGTACCGAACAACACATTAGATTTGAACTGTTATTATTACGGGTCCGCTTATCCGGATCGGTAACCGCTACTGTAAACGGCCATTGGTCTCAGAGCTGCTCGGGCTGTCTTCTTTGTCATTTGCACATTAGCTCAGGAGCTAACGTTAGCGCATCATGTCGGCGGTTTGGCAGTACTTTACAGTGGCTTTTCCCACCAGTAAGACGCCGACATGCAACAAGTGCAAAGACGCAATTTCGAGGGGTGGCACGAGTGCAAATTTCAACAACAGCAACTTAATCAAACATCTAAAGACACGTCACGCTTAAGAGCACGACAAATTTACCAAAGTTAAGGGGACACTGGTATCGGTACTCGGTATCGGCCGATACCCACTGGACGTATATCGGAATCGGTATCGGGAGGGAAAAAATGGTAACGGAACGTCTCTAGTTATTACAACCTAAAGTGGTTCACTGGAGCGAGATCGGTCTTCTATCATTCGTTGATGGGCACGTTTCTCCTCGCTCCTTTTTAAACCCTCACAAAGGACTTCATGGGATCCTTTCCTTCTCTTTGCACCAACCATCTCAGTGCACACAAACAGTGCAGCTGTCATTTGCACAGCTGTGTGCTTTGGAGTCCTGCCAGTCATTTGAGTCCACACGTGCTCAGAAGCAACAAAATACATCACACACACACACAGAGGAGAGAGATACAGAGATTACCAAAGCAATGTGTAAAAACAGACAAGTACGCTCTTCAAGCCAGTGGGTAAAGATGAGAAGAAACTGCCCTGAAACATTCAGTTTCTATTGCCTGTGTGGAACAAATATTAAACAGCAACAACATTCCTACGGGGTTTTCAGGGCCGGTGAGGACTCTCCCAGTTGCACCCCCATGTGCAGTACATGAAGGATACATACACAACGCACACAAGGCTGGTGAAAGCTTCTGCAACTGCGGCTTTTCGCACGGTTGTGTCGACGGACTTGTTTCAATTCATGGTTTAAAAGGCTTGCGCGTGTTGAAAAGCAATTCACCACCAGAACAATGGGTGGAGGTCGTTGGTTTGGGTTTTTTTCGCAGACATATAGACCCTTTTACAGCCCACGTGATCAAGTAGTTGCACGCGCATTTTCGCAACAGAAGTGGTGTTCCCCACACTAGCTCTAAAGTGTTAGCAACTCACTCCGAAAGCTTATGAAAAGCATCAACGCATCAAAATGTCTGGTTGTTGCGTTTACGGTTGCACTAAAGTTTTATAGGATTCCGACAGGATCACGTTTCAGAAGAACCAGCGGTGCCTGTGGCTGCAGGCGATTCAACGTGTTGATTGGAGCGAGGACATAATAAAAAATGCTTGCGTCTGCAGCGCTCACTTTATATCAATAGCTGATCAATAATGTTTTGACCAGGGCTTGAAAGTAACATTTGCTTTCAGCCAAATTTCGTCTAGGACTATGAAGTAAGTAAACATCCACGCGTGTATACATACGAACGTATGTTAGCTTACGTACTTCAGTTAGCTAACTGAATGATACTGGTTGGCTGCTGACATTTTAAACACTGTTGGCACTGTGTATTTCGTGAAAATTGTAGTTTCAAACGCTGGTTATGAGAACATATGAGAATATGTAAAGGAAATGGGGTCCACATGACCGCAATCATAGTTCTCTCGTTGGTTATAACACAAGCCTCGTACAGCATTGTATTGTGTCCTTGTTTTTGACTAGGAAGAATTTCTGATTTCAACACACAAAACTCGGAGTCTATGTCATGGTATTTGACGTTCTGTACATGACCACAGACAACGTATTCATAAGCATCCAGTGATTTATATGCTCGTAATTTCTCTCGAGTGTACACCCTCAGTTTCTATATCTGGCCACTGTATATTTGGCCATCTGCTAACGTCTTCTATCCACTTCACTATAGTACACGGATCTGGTAGCCGGATACCATTTGATAAAGTCAACTTTTTGAAATAACTTTCTCTCTGTGTTGCTTAATCCGCTAGCGTAGCTTGACATACTGCTGATTCTCGCCATACTGCCGTTGCCAATATGCGCGTGCATCCGCTGCTACGTCATCATTGTGTACAAACAGTGAAAGGGTCTATTAGTCCCGCATTTTCCTCCATAACTTTGTCCACCCCTCGAACTTGCTCCATGAATTGGAGCCCATCTGTGCGTCCTTATAGTCCTGAGTTGTATAAGTGGTCATATTTACTCATTTTCCGCCAAAAGCTCCACAATTGGATTCAAAGCTTTGTTTTAAAAATGCCGGTATTATGCTATTAAACCGGAAATGTGAGACTCCAGAGAAGATGTAGTTAGCAGATCTGCTGGCTTTTGACGCTAGTCAAGAAAAATTGGTCGGTGCACGCGAGCACGCAAGAGGGGGTAAGAAGGGACTCGAGGGCTCCTGCCTGATAGCCTAGAAGCATAAACTAGGATATCAGGCTGATGTGGTTGGATGAAAGGTTGTTGCCCCAAGGCAGTGGTTCTCAAACTGTAGGGCGCAACCCTATGGTGGGGCGCGAGCGGCTGGGGGAAATGTAGATTTTTTTTTAATGATTTTTATTTATAATCCTTTATTAATCCCACATGGGTAAATTATTCTCTGCATTTTACCCAGGTGTAAAACCCAGTAAGACTCTTTATTGCCAAATATTTGAACTTTGAGTTTTGTTTTTAATAATAATAATAATAACTAGGACTGCGGGGCAGTACTGAACGGGCCTGAGCCTGCATTTCGGGGGGGCCAGCAGTCGGCCGGACATGCGGTCAAAAGGTAAAAAAAGAAAATGAGAAAAAAGAGGCTGGTGCCAGCTGGGAACCAAACCCAGGTCTCTGGTGTAGCAGTCACAGTCCTTATCTCTGAGCTACTGTCTGTGCTAAGACATTAACGAAAAAACGTCACTTAAATATGTAAGATTACCTCCTTTCTGTCAATGCACAGACGAGCAGCTAATCACGCCACTTCTGCTCCATCAGAAAATAACGACTTGTGAACTACACACGCTGTATGACCACGTGGGTGGCTCCCTGAAGAGAGCAGACCTGTACTTTTATCAAGTGGATCATTTCCCTCCAATGAGGATGTGGACAGAGGTCCAGTCATGTCAGTCACAGTGGGACATTTGACCAACTTGATCAGTTGGTTTCTTTCTGCTGATATGCAGGAGAAATATGCACAAAGCTGTGGCCTCCAAATGAGTGCACGTGCATCAAAGCAGTTGCGTGGCCGCTTTATGAATACGTGTAGGGGAAGCTGTTGAGCCAAAATGCCATTAGGTAGCATTCAATGCACCTTTATGAGAGCAGTGGCTATTCTGCTTAATCAATACGTGTAGGGGAAGCTATTGAGCCAAAATGCCATTAGGTAGCATTGAATGCACCTGGATCAGAGCAGGTGCTAGGCTGCTTTATCAATACGTGTAGGGCAAGCTATTGAGCCAAAATGCCATTAGGTAGCATTTAATGCACCTGGATCAGAGCAGGTGCTAGGCTGCTTTATCAATACGTGTAGGGGAACCTACACTAGCATCATGAATATGAAAGTTCTAGCCCAAAATACAAATGTTCCTTAGAGTTATAACACTTTACATTTACAAGAAAATCGCCCAAAATCGCCCGAAATGGGGGCCAGCTCACGCCCAGGTAGTTTCACGAAAACTCTTGATTCTAATACCATAGGACCACACCATTGTCAGGATCCATTTGCCTGTCTTTGAAATCGATCGGGTGTAAACTCTCGGAGGAAATGGTTCATTTGTAAAGGCAAAAAGACGCAAATTATCGCCAAAAACGGGCGATAAGTGCACATATTCAGCAATGAATAACAGCGCCCCCTAGTCTTCAAATATTCTGAAAATATTTAGGTGTGTTCTGGGATACCATCCGGACATGTGATATCAATTTGGTGAGGCCTTGTAGTTTGGAGGTTCTGAGTCTTTCAGTAAGAAGCCCCGCCCCTTAGAAGTTAATTGGTCTCTAAAATCGAAAGCCAAATGAGATACCAATAAGATATCAAAATGCTTTCAACAATAATACATCGCAGTAAGCCAGTAATGCATTTCCGCGATTTTCAGGTCAATCGGACCTAGTGTCTGGGAGGAGTTTGTTAAAACGTGTTGTTCACTAAATTCAAAATGGCGGAAAATATTGGCAGGCACATTTGCATACAATGATTGACTTTTTTGTAGAGCACATCCTAGTGTGCAAAATTTCAACTATCGGTGAAAGTAAAAAAAAAAATCCCTAGAGGAACCACTTTTAGGAAATTTCCAGGGGGCGGTAGAGATCCATTTTTTCAAACCTAAAAGCGCGACCCCGAGAATATCTTCCGATGCCAAGTTTCATGAGTTTTTGAATATGATAAAGGCCTCAAAAGTGCGTTTAAAGTGGTAAAATAATAATAAGAAGAATTCTTCGAAACACAATAGGGCTTCGCCTGACTTTCAGTTGGCTCAGGCCCTAATAAATGTTATTTAAAAGACCCTTTCAGGACACCCAAGGACACTGTACAACAATCAACATTTAAAAACCACAATAACAGGTTGAACTTATTTTGTAGATATTCAGAACAAAACATGTTAATTAGAATGAGCTATTTTTGACAAATATGATATATATATATTAACTTTATTGGCATTGTTCCAACCAAGTGATTGCACATTTTATTTGTTTTTGTCTGATGGAGCAATCTGATTTATATGAAAGTTACTTTAATTGTCTTTTTCTATTATTAATAAAACCACACATGGAGTCACAAAATGTCGTTATTTCAATACAGATAGAGCATGGATCATTTTGTTACATTTCTTAGAAGTTTGAGAACCACGCCATGGAAAAAATGCTACTAAAAGTCGATCCTGACAACATTAAGTGTGACCTCAATGTCCCTACCTACTGAAGGGCCAGGGAAACTGCCTCAAGTAAATGTTTGTAGAACTAAATAATTAACCATGTTAATGTTGCCGATGAGCTCATATCCCCAAAATCCAGCTGTGTTTTCACAGCTGTATAAAACAGCAATATATGGCAGGTCATTGAGGTGACATCTCCTCTTTCCTGGTAACATCAATATAACACAACTGGACTAGTTTTCAAAGCCTGCACCCTCCATTGAAGCTGCTCATGTTGGCCTTTGGCTTCCTGTCAGATGACTCTGAGGGGGTAGCAGTCCTGGTACACGTGAGCTTAGCAGATGCTAACATCGCTCCTCCAGCGCTCTCTGTTGTGAGTATTTCTGTTCATCAGATTCCAATGTACTAAAAGTACCTCCAGTTGCTGTGAGGAAACACCCATAGCTGCTAACCATGACACAGTCTGACATTCACTACTACACTTACACACACATATATACAGTGAACCCTCGTTTTTCGCGGGGATTACGTTCCAAAAAGGACCCGCGATAGGCGAAATCCGCGAAGTAGAAACCTTTATTTTTTTTTTACAATTATTATACCATGAAATACATTGAAACCAAAGAACAAAAGAAAAACAAGAACAAATAAAAGTACTGTAAAAATGCTTTTTTTATTGTTTAAAATAACTACTAAAATAATAATTTTAATCATCAACACGAACGGATGGCTTCACATTGCGGAGATCAGCACCGCCCCACCACGACCCGAGTCATTGGATTAGAACGGGAGAAAATGAAAAATGATTATGAAAAAAAAAAGTACTGTACAGTAGGACAAATAGTGACTCGCGTGTATTTCACTGCTCTTCTGACTGAGCCGCTGCATCCTGACTCCGCTCTGTAGCGTTTCTTTCTTCTAAAGCCCGTGGAGCTTGTTTTTTCGAGAGAAGAACATTGTTATCGGTAGTTGTTGTCGCTCTTTTTTCTTCTCTTTTACGTACGTGTACATATTAAACCGCAACGTTATTGACACACACATAGAGAAGAAGCGGAGAGACTTTTTAGCCAATCAGAATGCAGAACACAATGCGCGATTCAAATCCGCGAAGCAGGGAGACCGCGAAAGGTGAACTGCGATACAGCGAGGGTTCACTACTCTGTAAACCTGCACACGCATATATAAAACACTTACACACGTGCATACATATATACTTCTGTGTCATGTACAGTGTTGGGCAAGTTACTTCAAAAACGTAATACATTATGTATTACTTGTTACTGTCATTTCAAAGTAATTTGTTACATTATAATATTACTGTCTCTGAATTGTAAGGCATTACACTACTACTGCATTACTTTTTTTCATAGACAAGCACATTGGACTTTTAGCTTGAATAACTAGGGTCTGTGGATTAGTCCCCACACTAACATGGCAAAACCTTTAATGTTCGTTTAGTTGTTTTATTATTGGGTCCTGTAAAGTAAGACGATATGCTTAGAGCCCGAATGCGACATCGTCTAGTGTACTGTATATGTCTATGGTTGAAGTCAACCTGATAGAAGAAGGGCAAACAGGCCTCCACGTCTCTAGGGGGCAGCACCGCTGCGGGGAGGAGGAAGCGCAAGCGGCTGATCGAAGCCGGTGGAACGAGCGGAGTGAGCGGCCAGCGGTCTGCTCCAAGCAACGGGACTCGTTTGACCTCTTTGGGACTCGTTGGTTCTGTTGGAGCAATGGCGGCGCGCTGCGGGGACGAAGATCTGTTTGACCACATTCTTTTGGCGGATGAAAGGTGATTTTTCTGGAGGGCGAGTGACGTTTAGCTGGGAGCACGTGACCACCTGCGCCAGGGGCTTTATTCCATGAGTAAATGATTCCGATTACTTCGTGATGATATGACAGTTCGATCCAGTTAGATCCGCGCGCGCGCGCACACGCACACACACACACACACACACACACACACACACACCTGCGTTAAGCATTTGAATACTGAAGACTGACCATGACATGACCACACGGAAAACGACTCTAACGTTGATTGTTGGGGTTTAATTTTCGTGTGTGTGTGTGTGTGTTCCAGGTTCCGAGGGGAGGGGTACCAGGAGGGCTTTCACAGAGGCAGCCGGCGAGGCCTTCAGGAGGGCCGCAGACATGGGGCCTTTCACGGGGCCAAGCTGTCCACTGAGGTCAGTTGGCACAGGGACACACACACAGACGCACGCTGCGAGCTTGTTTCATGGGAGGAGAAGTGAATAATTTTCACCCCCCAGGATGGTTGACAGTCTCTCGCCCTCCAACAGGTTTCCTTTTATTACGGCTTTGCCGTCACATGGAGATGTCTCCTGGCACACAACGCTGATGTCAGATCCAGGTCTGTCTTCTCTTGAGCACATTCTATGGTCCATGCGTGATCCAACCGTTCTCCCTGAAGGTGTCCAGCTTCTTGAATGTTTTATACTGATCCTGCTATGAAAAGTCCTCCCCTGGTGAGCCTTTTCTGTCCCTGTATGTGCTGTCAGGAAGCGTATGAAGGCGTTGGAGGCTCTGCTGACTCTCATCCACACCTCCCCTCATGATGATCCACAGGCTGCACAGCTCCAGGAGCACACAGAGAAGCTCCGGGCCAAGTTCAGACAGGTAGTCACGTGTCCACCCACGTTGATTCGGTACCATTAGTCCTTATTCCTGCTGTCTTTTAGTTGTATTAGTTGGTCTGCAGAATGATTAGTTGGAGCTCCGTGCTCGGATGGTCATAGTCTGCTGCTCCTCGATGCTAACCGTTATCTGCTAACGTCCAGGTGTGCTCCATGCTGAGTGTTCCCGCCGACTTCAGCGATTACATCAGAACTTCTGCTGGCACTTCTTTCTGAAGAATGAGGAGGTGCTGCGCCCTCGGGGGACTGATTGGTATGCAGTGGTCTGTGAGTGCGGTGACTCTGTGACGCGTAGGCAGGTCCACGGCCCGCATTGAACAGGACAACCTGAGGGGACGCCTGTGGTCATTCGTCCCCAGTAGCACCTCGCACACTGGGGGGAGACAGATGTGGGTATGTTTCCTGGTAAACAAGTGGATTTATTGCCGTGTGCTTTATGCACAGCAGCAAGTAACAAAAAAAAGAAAGCCAAAATAAAATCTTGGAACAAATGTTGCTCTGTGTGGTCTTGGTCTTGTGTGTGCTCGCGCTTTGAGCGGGTTGATGACGCTTGGCCAGATGAGATGAAACTACACGAGCAGCTGACCACTAGAGGGCGTCAGTGATTACATGTGTTCATAACCAGTCCTCCCTCTCTCCCACTGTTGCACTTGTACATGTTGTTGCATAGAAAAGGCTGATGCTCTTTGGTTGTGTGTGTGGATGTACCGTTCTGGTATTGATGGCGAGATGGAGCCTCATGAAGCATCGCAACACTTCAGCCGATTGGTTCGAGAAAAGGTTCATTTCTTGATGCTTCATGTGACACGATACCACCTACTGGCCAAGTGTATAATTACAGGCAGCTTTAACTGCACCACATAATGTGATGCATTGAATGTTTGTGTCTGTTATGGCTGTTGGGAATGACTGAATTACAAAAATGTATGACCAAATAATTTCTGTACATAAATGATCACATATGTGCATAATACAATATTTTTGAATATTTGAGTATTCTGTGTCTGTAATTTTTCCCAAAATGGTAGCATCATATGATGCAGCAGGTTGTGTATTAATGTTATTCTGTCACTTTAGGAAAATGGCTTTATGGGCTTAAGCAGGCAGAGGACAGTGAAAGTGCTTGTGGAACTAGGAAGAGGGGACTGAATATGCTTGTGTAACTTGGACAATGATGTACAGGACAGGGGACATTTTATTCATTTTTATTCAGAAATAAGTTTCTCAACAGTTTTGGGTTTTAAACGATTCCTTTTTTTTGACACAACCTCTCAGGCCTTTGAAAACACCCCTTCACAGGGTACAGAAGATGCTGGCGTGCACAAAGACGCAAGAGAAAGTATATACATACATATACATTCAATACAGTAATTCATCCAGCTCTTGTTTTCTGGTGGCTGGTTAAAAGAGAATAAATACATTGTCTGTTACCGGTCTTTATTTGCACAATAAACAGAAGTAAACAGGGAAAAATTGTGTTGGTGCATTTGTAATGTAGTAATGACTTACCTTGGCTGGGTGAAGCTCCAGTTTCCTCCTTATTCTCATGCAAGGCACGGTAATGCCTTAGCATGGATGAGGTGATGTTATTGTACATCAACTCCCTGGAGCACAATAAACCTCACCTTTGAATAAAATAAGAAACTGTGTAAAATACAGTTCTTGATAAGCAAACCTAATGTGTCTGAAATAGAGTTACATTTAGCTTACCTTATTAGGAGTGATCAAATCAAAGTGTTCCCACACAGGGGAAATCTTCCTCTTCATAGCTGGCTCCATCTTATCACCTATCCTCTCTCTCCTAACTCTCCTTAACTCTGCAAACTGTCTCTCTCTCTAAACTCTCAACTATATAAACGCTATATCCAAACTCTCAAATGACCCCAACTCTGAGGGGTTTATATTGCTGTCAAACCACCCAGCAATATCCAAACCACTTCCCGAAGCAGTCACGTGGTAGAGCCGGGCAGCGAGGCTTCGGACGTCATCATTTTTGGCTCCTCCCCTAATGAAGCAAGCGTCAATAAGTGCTTCGAGCAAACGCCCCCTCCATTACTCGACACACGCTGAGAGAGACACAGATACCCCTCTCACCCCGGTCCAAACCTGTTTGTGCCCCTTCCATGCGGCAGGAGGCTGAGGTCCATCAGGACCAACACCTCCCACCACACTAACAGGCTGTGTCCCCCACTGACTGACTCTGTCATCCTCCAGTCACTTTCCTCACACTCCACCTGCACACTTTCCCTTTCTGTCTGCTGGTGCACTTTAAACTAACCCATAGTATTATATTTTATTCCTCGCACTTTTGTCGTCTGTTGTTTTGCACCAACCACCAAGTCAAATCCCTGGTATGTCTGACATATTATGTTTCCTGATTCCTGATAAAAACAAGGACATCAACGCTAAACCGGAAGAAAGAAGGCAGATAAATGACATCTCTAAAGTAAATAAGTCAAGCATATGATACTTGAATGTCTGTGAGTAGGGCTGAACAATGACGCGCTGGATTCACCGTGTACATGACGATACTGGAGAAGGAACAAAGGGAGCAGCTGTAAGCACAGCTGATTGGTCAAAGGGAGGGGGTCAGCGACCTCTGCTCTGTACAGAATGCATACATGCTGCTGCTGCTTGCTCCACACACACACACAGAGGGACGAGCAGCCCGCCTTCTGTTCCCTGTGTGTGTGTGTGTGTATGTGTGTGTGTACAGTAGCAGCTGCTATGTGCCGCGTCAGGCAGCAGGTGAACGCTGTCTTGGGGTCGGCAGCTTCTGAAGACAAACAGAAAGGAGAATGGGGGAGGCCGGGGGGGCCGGGGCCCGAGTGAGAGCGATGCATTCAGATGAGTGTTTCAGTCCGACTTGTTCCCCATAAGGGGAAAAAAGGAAAAAAGACAAATCAAAGCCAGAGCCTGAGTGAACAATTATCAGCAGAAAGGAATGAATCCATTGGTGGTGCAGGAAGGTGGAGAGGAGGAAGAGGAGGAGTGGGATTAGACAAAGGGAGGTGGAGGAGGAGAGGAGGGGCCGAGCCCTTTGAGAGCGTGTGGAGGAATGTGGGGAGCAGGTGGTGAGTGGTGACATGAAAAGCAGTGGTGACAAATGCTGCCGTCCAGCAGCAGAAAGGCTTCAGGTTTCAGCAGCAGCTCCAGGAAGGACGCAGACCCACAGCCCTTCTTTAGAGGCCCTTTGTCTTGTTTTGTCTTTGGGGGTCAAACTACTGCTTCAAGGCTCACAGGAACTTTGATGCTCCACAATGTGGTCACTCTGATTGGACAGGATTATGCCGTCTTACATAATGCACAGAAAGGCCATAAAGAAACAGTCAGGAGTTTTTTCAATGAACATGTTCATATTTTCTCACTTCCCCACTCTGTGTTTCTTAGCTCTATCGGGGTCTAGCAGTTTAGTTTTATCACACATAAATACATGGTTGTAGTAACATGGACGTTGGTGCAGCAGGCTGGCGTGCGAGTGGAGAGCTCGGACACGCAGCTTCACCACTGTAGAAACGGAAACTCGGACGGTGGAATTAGCAAGCTAACGTTAGCTATTGAAGGGCTTAATGCTTTGTCTCCTTACCTGTGTCAGCGGTCATTAACACGCGTTTGCTACGTGGTGGGATGTGCTTTCCTGTTCCCAGGAAACGGCTCTGTGCCAAGTTGTGATTCTTCACAGTAGGTGACCAAAGGAGGCAAAGCTGGTTGGAGAAGGGGGGGCCTCACCACTCTTCATTCCACATCTTCATCTCAGAATAGTAGACTTCCTTTTGATACAAATGCCAATTTGAACAAATTTGGTAAGAAATGTTGACAGCAATGTTGATAATAAGAAAAAGGCGAGGAGCAAACAGACCATAGTGTGTAAGCAGCTAGTGGGAGCCGACTGTAGCAGACAGAGAGGATCCTCCTGGAAATACCTGGGCCCGTGTTTGATGTGGTCTGCTGGGACGTCTCGCCCGGCTCTCACACCACCGACACCAACCTGTGACAGGACCAGAATAGCTGCTAGCTGTCAGGGTGGTGTGAGCTGCTTTTACTTCACTTTCACTTCTCCTGGGTGACGGGCCTCCGTTACTGTCTGTTTTAGTGTAAATCCACGATACCTGCTTAGCTTTGCAAGGTCCAACAGACACAAGCCTGAACCCCCTGTTTGGGTTACAATCTGCTGAAGAACACAATTCCACTTAAAACAAAGTGAACAAAGTCAGGTCTCCTGAGTGACAGGTCGCTGTTTGTTGGACCTTCCACCCCCCTCCTACCTGTCAGGTGTGTGATCATGTGGTTAACAGAGGAAAACACTGAGGACCTGTTTATGACCTGTACTGTGTGAGGGTCTTTCTTCTCCACGAGTAGTGGTTCATGCCCTGTAGATGAACCGTAGCACGGCTCTCCACCAACCATTACCCCCAGCACACTCACTCTGTCCACACTGGGAACTCCTCAGTGTGTCATGGTGTTTTCCATGAAGGCTGAGGTTTCCTCCCTGACCATTGACGAGTCACAGGACTAAAACAGAGGCAGCAGAGCCGGGTCCTGTGTCGGGGCCCCCAGCACCCGGGGGGACCTTTGCACTTTATAGCACTGTGGCCCTAAAGGTCTGTGAGTGTTTCTCAGGAATCACACACCTCAGTAGTAACTCTGACCAATAAAACAATATCCACAACAGGAAAAGGACGTAACATCTCCTGAGCTCAGAAAGAAAAGGAAAGCCTCGGTGGAAGTAGACCACAGTGCGGATTGTAGCAAGTACAGAGGATTGCAGCCAGCACGTTGTGTGTGCGTGCTGGCTGAGCTGGCGCTGCCATCAAAGACATTCCTTGCATAACAAATCAATGAGTACTGTCACGTGCGCGCACACACACACACACACACACACACAATCCTGGTAATCATTACCAAAACAATAACTTGATTTAGACACGTTCTTTCCTTCAATGTGGGAAGGAGAACATTAGCGTTAGCATTAGCATTTGCAGCTGTATAGAGTATAACAAATAAATGATCATCATGTGGATAATCAGCTCTCCAATCAGAACATGTGTTTCATCCCTTTAATGTTGTGAAACATGAACATAGGGAGCGCGTGGTGGGCGACGGTAACCTGGAGATACCGCGAGGTGCAGTTCACTTCCTGCTCGTGGTGAGTGGTGCTGATAGCAGAGCGAAGGCTTAGTGGACCTTTCCACAGTCCATGTGCTGCATGGAGAAAGCGTCCACAGCGCACTGAGCATCTGCTTGATTGTGATACAGGAACTGCTGTCGCCACAGGAATTCCGGTGTGAACACAATCCGGACGAGAGAAGAGGAAGAAGATGAGCACGCAGCTGTTAAGCCCACGCAGCACTTTGTTGCTCGTTACTTGCAGAAGGAAGCGATGGTTCACACGGGACGTTCCTCCTCTCAGAGGGGAACCATTTCATTCCTCCTGTTCTTGCAGTCAGCATTCAAAGCGATGTGTATTCTCCAGGTGTCTCCAGGTGCAGCGTAGTAGTTTAAACCCAACCATGAGGCTTTCCTGCTCATTGTGGACAAGAAAAGGCTGTTTTACACACCGATCCATCTAGTTCATGTTTTTATTGTGTAGTTGACAGAAGTTGCAGAAAACTGGCATGAAGTCGACACAACTGTGTGGAATGATTGGTAACAACAGAAGTCTATGGCTTACCAAGCATGACACTGACTACGCACAAACCAACTCACTGACAGATTGTTTCTTTCATAAATATCAAAAGGGGAAAGGAGCTAAGTGGGGATAAAAGTCTCTTTAGCGAGACAGCTTAGCACTCCGAAGAGTTATACACGTCCCACGGTTCTGTATGCAGCGCCGCTCAACAGAACAAAAAGCAGACAAAGATTACACATAGATCTGGACTGTCACATGAGGTATTGTGGATCAAAGCATTTCTGTACATTTTCTCCATATTTTTTGGAATAGATCGGAAATTCATATCATGTATGTAATTATACACACACAAAATAAAACGGATCACATAGAATCTACACAAAAACAACAAATGAGGATGTCAATAAAACAATTTTCTATGAGAAAATTCAAACCTAAAATGGCAGCATATTGACATTTATATGTATAAAAAAACACCAAAATGTAGCAGCAAACGGGAGAAAAGCATAGTTTTTAATCCATTACGTTTTTGTCAGTTTTTCTTTTTTTTTTAACACGTAGCTGGGATTCATTTTCTTTAGCAGCGGAATATAAGGAGTGTTTCCCTCCTAATGTACAATCAGAAACCTCATTAACAGGATTCCACACAGCCTAACGTACACGGACAGAGGTCTGTGTAGGACCCCCCTCCCTGTCGGGCCTCCACCCTTTTGCCTCCCTCTACCCCTCGGTACCCTCGCCCTAAGAAATGCAGCCCAGGTCTTTAAGCTCTGTGCAAAATCATAGTCTCAGCACTTTGTTAGCTTCCTCTTCCCAGAAGCCGTGAGGCGTGTTTGAGGTGGAGCAGCATGAATGATGCCTTTTGCTTTACTAAAGTAGAGTCTCCTGCTTCGACGATTCAAAGATACTCGTAGTAATGGCTGCTGCGCCTCTTTTGTCCCACCACAGGACCCGGGTCCACACCCAGCTGCATGCAGGTGAAGCTGTGACTCCGTCGCTCAAAGACTCCTGCTCAGCCCCCCCCACCCCCTCCCTCCCTCCGCCATTCAAATGGCATCTTGTTTTACAAACTTCATCCCTCTTTTTTTCTTTTTTTTTTAGACGACCAGCAGCGCTGACCCAAAAGTGCTTTTTTTAACAAAGTTGGAATGGTTGAGGTCTCACTACAGAGGACGACGCACGGCAGACTGTGGGGGGGCTCTGCATCCATTTGATCTCATCAAATTACAGCGGACTAAGAATGCCACGTGTCCGAGCCTCGACTTCAGCGCTCCACAGTCACCAGGTTAAAAAAAAACATCTCACACTACACGTAAAGAGAGGTCTAAAATGATAAATGATAAAGTGACTAAACGTAAGCAAGCAGGGATATATGAATGTTTGACCTGCAACAAGACAAACAGGAAGTCTAAAACACACAGAGCCGCTTCTCCTCGACAAAAGACTACGAGCACCTTCTGTTTTAGGAGGCGCGTTACGTCTGCAAGGAAACACAGAAACAATCTACTGAAACGTCTTGTAGCTTCATCTCGAGCCCTCGTCTCTCCTCTCACACATTTCTGTAGTGTTCTTTTCTTTTCCCAGGATGGGGGGGGACACGGGCAGGAAATGTGACTGTGGTTTTGCAGGGCGGTGGGAGCATCAGCACTCTGTCACTCTGTCGTGTGAGTGACAGGAGGTGGAGGAGGAGGGGAGGCCGGGTTCAGATGAGGAACCCCCTCCCCAACCTCGGTCGACCCCTCTCCCTGGATCATCAGGTCGCGCGGCGCGGCGCTCTCTCAGTTCAGATGTTGATGTCTCGGACATCTGTGGGCGTACAGGACAGGTCCACGTCCTCGTCCACGTGCTTGCTCTCGGCGGCGCCACTGTGCTGCTGAGCCTGGCGCAGGCTGGACTCCAGCAGGGACTCGATCTGCTCCTGACAGGAGCGCAAGCAGTCCTGTGGTGGTCCAAAGATGCACGGTGAGCAAACAACATCCAGAGCAAGCAATGGTTCTCTTTCAATACTCATAGGCGGCTTTGCTTACCGGGTCACTGCGGATGACCTGCGACAGGAAGTTGGTGAGGTTCTGGGAGGACAAGGAGGCGTCCTGGCTCTTCAAGTAGAGACCCTGAACAGCTGCCACCACGCTGCCCGCCGCCACCATGGAGGGAGGACTGGCGATGAAGTTGACGTCTTTGGAAAAAGCAGAGCCCCGTGTCACAACAGAGGACATCCACAGCACAGACTATACAAATATATGAACACTATACATTTCACCAATAGAAACTGACCCCAGACCAGACAGATTGCTCACATGTGCACCTCTGAATTAACTTAGTCACAATAACAAACTGATATTCTACCTGTAGCACAAAGAGCCACGAAGGTCTGAGCGTGTTTCCTGAGGATCTGCTTGGTGGACGGGTAGATCTTCAGCTTGGACAGGAAGTGCTCGATGAAGTCGTGAGGCGTGACTGACGCCAGGTCCCATTTCAGCTTGTTGAGAACCAGCAGCTCCATTTGCTGCGGGCGGGCAGACAAGGAGACAGAGACAGTTAGTCCTCCTTCCTATCTGCTGGGGCTTTTACTTCCTGCATCTGCTGAACAACCATAAATCATTACTTAAATATCTGATAATTCCAGTTGTATGTTTACAGCTTTACCTTTTTTTTTTTACACATCTTGGCTCAAATTTCTGTTTCTTTTATTTTCCCAAAATATTTAAGCGTTTCTTCAAAATGTAGGATCATTAATTGCTATGCGGTTGAACCAGATGCACAAAATCAATATAGTTATTGATACAGAAACCCAAATTCAGTATTACATGTATAATTGCCCTTGTATCATTTGCTGTATAATAAGTATAATAAGCATCATCTGTGTGGAGGCTCATATAATCCCTCACAGCAATGGCTGAAGAAAAGTCCGACCTGCAGCTATCTGTCACTGCCACTAGGTGTCGCTGTGACCAGGCTTTTCTCTGCAGTCACTGAGACCATTCATGAAATCAGATAACTGGAAGTCGCCATGGGAAAGTCTCAAGGCAGCGATACCATGTTTCAACCTTTCTTCCTGTCAACCCCAGGATCTATCACCGATAGTTTACTAGATGTGGATATGTTGTTAAAGTGGCGACTCTGACAAAGCAGAAGTACAAGCACTCTTAAGGCCTTTTCCCAGGTGTCCTGTGATTGCTGTTCATGTAGGCTACTGAACGTGTTATGCAACATCCATGTGAGCAGAACTCAATTACCAGCAGCTCTCCGGGCTGGACCGAGTTGTCCGTGTAGATGCAGAGTTTCTCCGCTGTTAAGGGAACCGTTTCCTTCATCTTGGATGCCAGAAACATGCATGTAGCTCCGAGGAGCTGTAGTCTTGTTTTCCTGGTGGCCTCCACTGATAAAAATCTGTCCAAATAGTTCATAGCCAGCGGAAAAACCTCCTCCTCGCACTTTTGTTCCTCGCAGACCTAGGAGGTGAGAAAAACACTTAGAGGTTGCTGCAGGAAAATGTTGGAAAAGTCCTTCCCCTCCCCAGTATCGTTTTGTGTACACCTGTTTACATTGAATCATTTGCAAATTAATAAAAAAGGAATTAAACATTTTGTGCATCTAATTGACTAAATATGAGTTTTTAACTATCTCTCTAAAACGCGATTTAATGCAAACACTATGCTCATGTAGCCAAAAACATTTAAAGTCAAAAGACATTAATTATAAGCGCCTCGCAGCACTGAACACGTTACGGAATTAGTCAGCAGTCCCTTCTGACTGAGACACAAAGGTGGCGTCCATGCAAGTTTCACTCTGCAATTTCAACTTCGTCATCTTTTCATAAAATATTTATAAATATATAAAAATTACCAGGGTGCGTACAAATATCATGTAAATGATCCTCATCGAATGCCTGTTCAGATGAGGGTAGAATAGGTCGAATTGTGGCACGGATTGAATTAATAGAAATAATTTGTCCGACTGGGTTTATTCGAAACACGACACATGGCGTCGGCTTTCCGATGCGCACTTTCAGAAATTAATATAAAATATAAAGCTACAAAGGCTTCGATCCACTAGCAAATGTTAATGTTTAGAAACATTCAATCTATCAAATCCGACTCTGTAAATGCATTTAATACTTTCGCAGCTTTAGTAAATGCTCTTTTTCCCTCGAGCGACCTTCGCAGACAGAAGCGGCTCGGCAGAAGCGAAACAAACTTTTGTGCCATCGATCGCGGTGGAACGAGCCGCCGCAGACCGAGTGCGACGTCTCATGATACTGTCGCGTTTCCGACCCTTCCAACCGACGTACTGTCATTGCTGCCGACGTTCTAGATTTTTAATGAAATTAAAATCCTTGTCTTGTACGACAACAAAGATGGCGCGTAATACTGGCATGGGCCAGACTGCATACGTGTACATTGCTGTTATTTTGGAATATTTTCCACGTGTAATTACCATTTCATAACCTTCTGGAAAACGTACGCTAACACACAATCACTACCAAAGAGGTATAACTTATAAAGTGAGTGCAGTCCGTGGCCCATATGTGCTGTTACGGGCGAGGGACCACCCAGCACTCGCCGATGCACGCTTTTCGCAGCCTTTATGTAACGCGCACGGTGAATGAAGTCGCATCGCCTGCTAACACCTTTAACGGAGCGGGGAGACGACAGCTGGCCGCAGACCGCCGACCAGTTAGCCCCCAAACTCAGGCACTAAAGTCGAAAGTTCAAGTGAAGTAAGAACCAACCTCTAACATCCAGGTAGCAACTATTTTCCTCATTTTGGGCACAATTTCTTTCTGGACACATTTCAAGTAGTTTGGCGACGGCAGGTAGTTTTCCTCCGCCTTCAGCATGGTGTGGAGAACTCGGTCGGTGAGCAGGTTGACGTCCTGGTAGGCTCTTCTGATGGAGTCCACCTCGCAGCACAGCAGCTGGTCCTCCATAGTGGGCGACTTTTGCTGTTGTCAGTGTAACTTGGACTATCGCGCTCTTCTTTCACGGTCTATGCTACCGGAGGACACAAGGTTGCTAGTCCGCTGATGTTGTCGCTGCGCTGCGGCCGCTTAGGTCTGCTGCTGCTCCGGTGTGCGCGAGCCCACTGAGGCGCAGGACGCTTCCCTCCGCGACACACACGCACACCACGCGCAGGGGAGGGGAGGGGGGGTGGGGGCGGGGGGGGGGGGGGGGGGGGGGGGGGTTGTGCGTGCGATGACGTCAGCTGTTGTTAGGAGGGGAAGAGGGGTATCAAAGAAACATGCTGTCATGGAGTGCACGAGGCAGAGATTCTATTATATACATTTCATATAGGCTACATAAACATACATACAGATATATGTAGATATAGTTAAAGTTCTATATAAAGGAAAGGGGAGAACCGGAGAGGAGCTAGCTTGGTATCGGTAGGGGGCGCTCGCGGCTCCAGGTCTCTCCCGAGGCTGAATGGAAGCAGCTCGCGCAACATGCTGCGCTGAGCATGAGGTGAGCACATGACACAATAGTGCAGTCCGAATCACACGGGAGCGCGCTGCTTCATTCATCGGTGCATTCCGACTTTGAAAGGACGTAGAAGAGGTGAGGGGGAGGGGCCGTAGAACATCTGTTTGTAATGCATCAAATCCACTGTTAGTTACACAGCAACATCGACAACATGAAGAGAACAAACAGGGGGTTGTCATTCAACAAACTCCACAGTTAGCATTTAACTCGTGTGATTTGATAAAATACTGTGTGTGTGTGTGTGTGTGTGTGTGTGTGTGTGCGAACGACTGACCATTGCAAAAGTAAATCTGCAGTGTAGCAAAAACTGAGTTGAAGTCAGCTTAGTTTGCTTAGTAAGGCTGAAGTGCCAATATTAGTTTTAACGACTCTTTCTAACACACACACACACACACACACACACACACACACGCACACACAGGAGGAGACTGGAGTTTCACCAATGGGAAGAATTGCTGTTACTAGGCAGATGTTGGCCTAACTTTTCATGTGGGGAAAAGTAAAAAAAAATTGGCAGTTATTACCAAGTGGATAAAAGTCTTTCATAATCAATAAAGGTCTAGCTGCTGATTGCACTGCTTTATCAGCGTATATCCCGACTGCTCTATTGTTTTGAGCGAGGACAGCAAGAGCCATATATTTAATCACTAAAACTTGATACAAAGTGCATCAATCACACCATGTGGCCATGCATTTAGTTGTTCAACTTAAACAGCAGCATTTAGTGTGAAGACGTGAACATTTGAATGTAGTTTCAATGTGAATTGGAGCTTTTAACATTCCTGGAATTCCTCTCTGCGCTATTGGGTGGATTACCGTAATGTCTCTGTGGACAGAGGCTGGAGTCACAGCAGAACAAATTACCACTTTGTGGTAGTTGTTGTAATTATAAGGGATCCAAAAATCAATAGGATTCTCTGTGGCAAAATATGTATTCACCATGCATTATCATCTCTAAGCGATTTAAGAAACGCTGCTTGTTCCAAACTTTATATTTAGAAAATGTTTCACTAATGCAATGGTTCATTTAAATGTTCATAAGAAAATACTTTTTACATTCTAAAACATTTCTTTAGTTATGTGACCTCTTTACAACTTGACTTCCCATCAATACAACTCTTTTATTAAGCAACACAATGTTATAAACAATTGATGCCTAATCAAGCTTTCTTCACACTACTATACGCCCTTTTGATTATCTCATACTCTTTAATACCCTTTACAAAGTGTCTGTCTCTCAAGTACTAGGTGTATATAGCTTATATCTGTTACAACGAGATGGGTGTTTGAATCAAATTCCTATATTATTTATTGTTTTCCACTGACAGAATACACATCCTGCAGACGGAGTGAGATGAAAGCTAGTTGTGATCCACTTTATGTCCCCTCATATATGTCTTTTCTCAGTGGCGTGCTGTGTGCCTCTCATGCACAGAGGGATCGAGGCTCTCTACATGGAAACAAAGGGAGCGGGAGCATGTGACTTTTGCAGTGAGGCTCTTCTAGTAGCTTTATGGTAACTGGGAGGAAGTGTTTAAAGGGACAGCAGAGAGCTGAAGTGAACTCTTGATCTCACGGCTGGAAAATAACCAAACCCAGGTTGTTTCCTTCTTCTTCCACATATCCAACTGATACCACCACTTGTCAAGACCCTTTTAAACCGTTTAGCCGCATACTTAGATGTAGTGTGGATTTTTACTAAATTAGCGAGGTAGTAAATGTGATTGTGTGACATTCTACACATGATCCAAGATCCAACTATTGCTGGTAATCCTATGTAGCAAATAAGGCAGTTGGGATAACCTCTTTTTGTATATATATAATCCAATAATCAAAGGGCTGCTCACTTTATGTTCATCAGGAGTTTAAGGAGACGGATCAGCTGGCCATAGTTAGCAGTGTTTGCACTGGGAGCTGCCATTCCAACACGGACATGTTGGAAGCCCTTTAGAGGCGGTCCACATGCCCCCCATATCCGACACGCTGGTCGTTGCGGGAGTGACTGGCTTGTTGTGGACTGTTTCAGTCGGTCAGTGGACCTTTGTAGCTGCGCTTTTTACTCCTCGCTTTGAGTCAAATTGCTACATGTTTGTAAAAGGAATGTCAGTTGTCTTCATCAAATGTTCTCGTTCTCAATGATTTGCTCATTCCATGTCACCTTAACTCATCAGTGGCTATGAGGCATGTGTGTGTGCACTCACTCATTTACCCCTCCTCGCACATCTCACTGGTATTTGTGAACCCCATTCTCCAATTTCACTTGCACCTTTTTCAACAGCAAGAGCTGTTTGCTGGATGTTTTTCACACAAACACATACCTCCACAAATCAATGTTCCGCTGGATAAGGAAACGATCAGACTCTGGCATGTGCTTTGTGTCATTTATTATATTCCTAATTGTGTTGCAAAGTTTGAGAAACATTTTTTTAATCTTCTGCTACAAAGAAATAGTCTAGAATAGTCCTGGTCAAGTAGTGACATTTGTCTTCACCCTCATTCTATGTCCAGCTTTGAAGTCTGATGCCTCTTCATATTCTAAATATGACCTCCAACAACACACACACACACACACACACAAACACACACACACACAGGGTGTGTGAGGGCTCCCCTTCCTCCAGCCATCACCCAGAAGGACTGAGTGAAAGAGAGCAGGCAGAGAAAGAGGCTTCTTCCTTGTGAATGAAGCTCCTTTCTCTGCTGAGGGCAGGTCCACAATGACCCCGCAAAGATGGATAGGGAGATTGTCCTGTGAAGTGATCCGCGAACACAGATAGGCGGGGGTCAATCTGGGCGTGTGTGTGTGTGTGTGTCCCTATGTGTGTCCCGCAGCACGATGAGCACCTCTGGTCTGGCTAGATGGGTGGGTGCTATAGGGCCAAGGGCAAGGAAAAGAGGAAAAAACCCGCACAATGGGTCAGTGGGGTCTGGGAGGGGGTAGGGTTGCTTGGAATGCCTGCATCCCATATCACACACACAAGTGTTCTGGAATGAGATTGTGCCAGCCACTATTTAACATGCAGTTTACACTGGGGTGAAAACGGGTCTGAATATATGCTTTGATTAAAACCTCATTTTTTTAATCTTCATCTGACACTTTCATCCATCATTTCTATACAAATCGCTGTAACACATTGTGTTGTGTTGGCAAAAAGTGTATCAAACTTGTAGCCCCAAACTCATGTTGCGTCGTTGCAGCTAGCCGTTCACAATGAGCCTTCTCTCGTGAGCCCACAGCAAGGAATTCCTCCTGGTGATTCAATAATAACCTGATATGATTATTATTGGCTCAGCACGATGCAGGAACAAAGCGCATGGCCTTCTGATCAACACAAGCATTTGAATGCAAAAGAACTCGTAAGCATTAACTCATTGGAATGGGAACAGGGCAGTTAGTTGGTCCGCTCACTGCAGTGTTGGAGTCGATGGCCACACTAGAACTTTTCCATTTGAAAACAAAGTCGTAAATGCTTGTGCTTGGAAGCAACGACGTAGCTACGTCTGTTCAGTGGTGGGCAGTCAGGGCCAGCAAGGCCTTCTCTGCTGCCCTTAACACCATCACAATCACTGACTTATGTTTTAATATATTTGTTGCCATGAATATGTATTAAATTATTTCCAATAGTCTATTCTCTTCATGTCATAACTTTCCTCTTGGTTGGGCTACTTCCACTGGTGTATGTTTATGTTAGAGCTTTTATCCAATCACATTTCAGCCATCATGTGTTTCCAGGGTCAAAGAAATCTGCCTTGACGCCTTCAGAATCGATAGTGCTGGCGTCTGTAGCTTAAGGTGAGTGGCAGACGCTGTTGCTTTAACCAATCAGATTTCGAGTTGGCAACGCCGAGGCCATCTAGCAGGCGTCCTTTGATTGGATGGTCAGAGAGCATTTATAGCTACTGGCACAAACTAAAATATTTTGCGAGTAGATTGAATAGCTGTTTTAACAACCCACAATGGCTGATAGAGGAGAAGAAGTTGATTTGGTCGCAGATGTGCTCACAAAACCATTTTCAAGACAGACTTTTCAAGAAAAGCTGGGCATAGTGAAGAGCGGTCGGCCGACCCCGAAGCAGCTATGAGCGGCTCACAGCCTCCGAGGAGCACTGCTAATTGTATTGCTGGGAATGCCTGTAATCTGCAACTGATCGACTTGGTGTTCGGAGCCACAGTGGGTTTGCAAACTTGAGTTGTCTAACCGAGACAACAGGTAGACACGAAAGCTCGACCGGACAGCACAGGCACAGTGCTTTGGAAAACGTTTGGGGAAACAGCTTGTTGACGAGATACCTGTTTGTGATGCAACACCCTGTTATACTGCATTTCTGTGTAATGTTGAGGGTTTCTATAGTCGTGGAGTCATAGTGATGCATTAAGAGGTGGATGTAGGACACCAGTGAAGGCCTAGGTCTGAAATGCACGCACGCCACATAAGGCTAAGCAGCGGCTTGTGTGTGTGTGTATGTGTGTGTGTATGTGTCCATGTGAAAGACAAATGTATGCATTTCTGATTGCCAGTGGATGGCTTATCACTGTATATCCTGAACGCAATGTGCTGTACTTTCATTTTAAGATCATGGGAATGAGTGCTACCTGTGAAATGTTAATGTTTGTAAAAAGTAGTGGTGGGCATAGATTAATTTCTTTAATCTAGATTAATCTCACTGTAATCTTGAAATTAATCTAGATTAAAATGGCTCATTTCAATTCTGCCGAAGGCATTCAGAATATGTGTGCTACCCAAATAATTACTAAAAGTCTTTGAGAACAATTGTTTCCGTATGATAGAGTAAAGTTCCTGACGCTTCCTGTTCAGAAATTATTCTAATATTTGAAAGCCTTGAAAAGGTGCAATGGTGCAGGACCACATAAAGTTACATACGTACACAACACACAGCATAATATAACAAAGGTGCAAATAGCAGTGCAAATAGCAGTGGGACGCGATAAGGCGATACGGGTTCAAGTATTACAGGATGAGGTGAGACGAACAGTTGAGCAGCATAGTTTTGTCAATAACATACAAAAATAAATAATGTTCCCCTTTATATGGCACTATCACTCCCGTAGTTCGCGCTGAGATCGCTACCCAGTCGTTATGAGTCTAGCTTATGCCCCCTCTCAGTGTACATTACCTTACACCGCACAACCACCAACTTGGCAATAGACGCCAGGCTACGTGCTCAACCGTGGAGCGTAAACAACAGCGCGTTACCTCACGCCGCTGAGCTAGCATCACATGGAGACGGCCGGGTAATGCTAACCGGATATAGCCTGCGTCACGGATCTTCACCTGAGCGTGTGATTTGTTAGCCATTTAGTATATGCATGCCTTCCCGCTGGACGGTCAGGGACTGCGGATGCCTGTGAATGCCGAGCTGCTTCGATCTGCGTGGATGTGGAGGGTCGACTTGCCATGCCAAGTGTTAGCCGCTTGAGGGGCTACTGCTGCTTGCTTTACACAAAATAACACCGCGTTTCCCGGCGTTGGAGATGAAGGTGCACCGTCCTTGATGGCCCGCAGTAGCTAGTGGAGATTACGTCCGGGTGTAGCGCTCTCCCGGTAAGCCTGCTAGCGTGTGCTTGTCGCTCCCTCCCCACGCTACTCTGACAGCTGTCTGCTACTATAATCAAGCGGAGTGTTACGTCCCGACGCAAACTAGCATCACCGCCCAACCAACCACACTCGACACTAAAGCAACACCGATGCGCTGCACAATGCGCAGCTGAAGCAGACCCGGTGGCTTCGTAGCTGCATCCATGTTGGCGCGTCACGTTTGATGTGGTAATTTCACAGTAGGCACAGGTTTGAAGACTCGTTCTCGCCCCTTATAGTGCAATTTGGCTAGGTATACATCCGCGCTAGACTATCAAGGTGAAAGTCATCATAGCTTGCGTAGTATAGACCCAGCTCCCAACCCAACTTTGAGAATAGATTATCGGCGACATTTTTTTTTTTGCCGATAAGAGTCTCACCATAACGCAGCACGCTAAAACCGATAACGGCCCACCACTAGTAAAAAGCCAATAACCCTTTGAGTCTGGTGTCAGTGGGGATGTTTAATGCCGTATGGAGACACAGAACAATCTGCCCATGGTTATGATGACATGGCAAAATCTATTTTTATTTTTAAGATTAAGCAGTTTGGCATGTAAATATGTAAAGAGAGGCCAGGCAACTGGTGTTTTTTAGTAAAAGGGCTTTTATTACTTTAATCGACTTGCGATATGTTGGATGTGGTGCAATATTTACATCAATTTACCAATCCAGATGAAAAAAAAGAGATTGTTGTCTACTGTCTTTTGTAAATTGGTGTTAATACACATCCCTTATACATCCATTTCCTTTTTGGAATGGATTTACCAACCGTTGAAAAGCAGCTGCATAGCAGGACCAGAACCATTGATTTCCCTGGCAAGGCTCAGGGCATACACTACATTCCAAGAACCGTTCTCTGATACTGGCACAAACAGTTCCCAACATGCCCAGTCTGGTGAGTCAGGGACTTTCTACACCCGGGAAACACTCTGCTTATTGGACGGTCCTTTGTATTTGCTTACATTTGCATATCCTTTGCATACGGTATGTAAAATATTCATCAAACCATTTGAGAAGATCCTCATCAAACCACCTGAAATGATTTAACTAGACAATTTACAAAATAGGTCACCAATACTGACTGTTACACATTAAATATATTTGAAGGGATTTGTGTCGACCTTTTATGAACCGCATGCAACAGCACTCGTCTGCCTTATCAAGCTGCTGGCCCATAAATGCCCCAAGTAAGTTTGTTTAATCAGTAATATTTCCGTTTATTTCAAACTTTGGCGCTGATAAGGGTCCCCTGCAGCAACAGCCCTATAGTGAAGGTGTGTATGGTAAATATTACAGGCTGTAAAAAAACAGTCTGTCAGTCACACTCCATTCAACTTTAGCAATGTCAATACTTCATGAAGTAGGTGATTCACAGACAGTGACTTTCAGTTGTATTTACATTAGATATGATTATTGTTTTATGTATTGATTTTCATTTTGTCATGAATGGATTTCCAAAACATCCACAACAACTGAGCATGCAGAACAGAATTTTTATTTTTAGGCGACGTGCGGCCAATGACGCCCAGGGCACCAAGCGCTCAAACCAGGGCAGCAGTGCTGGGAGCTGTGACGGTGTTGCCGGGACTGCTGATGACGTGGCTGGGAGCCACGTCATCAGCTGGAACCACTGTGGAAGAGCAGAACAGAGGGTTAGCACCACACAGAGACAACAGCAACTTGTTAAGTTTAACAGGTTACACCGTTATTTTTACCTTTAGAAGAAATAATACTAGTTGTTGAGGTGTGTAGTTAACAAACCAACATAACTGGTTGCGTCAACCATCCATCACTGATCAAGGTGACATCCTTCACATCTTACACATCCTGTCAGCACTCTTCATACGCAGCGTTCCTCATGTGCAACGGAGGTAGAGGGACAGTGGGAGTGTTTTGGTGAGAAAGAAAAATGCACATCTTTGTTGTTTGAATGTGGAGCAGTTTGGTGGGCTGGGAATACTTGTTGTGGCTTAGTGGAGGCGGAAGGAAAATTGCTTATTTTGCTTCTAATTTGAAAACGTGCCCTCCTAATTACCTTGTACAGCATATCACAGTGATTATATTTGTTTATGAAGGTTAAGATTCAATAAGAAGCTTTTGCGGCCTCGGTTTGATATATTTTCTCCCAGTAGGAAGGGGGGATATGTCGAAAGGTGGAATGCTGATGCCACCAGAGAGTGCGTGGTATCATTTCTGGCGATAGTTGTCTAAATGTCCAGAGTTAAATCCTGTAGCTCTTTCTGTACAAGCCACAGCTTTTTCCAGCTGAGATGGCTTTATATGGCAATTCTGGGACAAAGTGTGTTTCCTATCTTGTACTACGTCTGAGCCTGTTTAGTCGTTTGTTGACTCCAAACTGCCCAGTATGTGTGAAACACGAATAAAATGCAAACGATTGGTTTCCTGTGTATTCAAAAGTATCAAAAACACTGCTAATATTGGGTGGTGGTGGGGGGGTGGATAGGATTTTCAACAACGAGATATCCAAAAGTAACGATTCAGCAACAATTCAGTAACAATTCCTCCGATCCAACTACATCGATCTGTGCTCGGCGAGTAGGCCTTATGGACGACATATATCTATCTAACATCGATTTAAATCGATTGTATCGATACTAGGAAATAACCCATTGGATTTAAGCACGTCAGACTTTTTCCGTGGCACTTTTAATGATAAAGGCTGTTACGGACTGAGGCGTGACCCACTGCCGTCCCGAGACCCGATTCAACTTCCGGGTTTCACGGGCTGAGCTGACGGGATGTTCCAAAAGGGCTGAAATAGAGGGGTTTTGCAGGGGTTGGTTGGGGAAAACCATTATAGCAGGGGTGTTTTTTGTGTATATTCACTAATACAGGTTTTATTCTGCTACACTGCTACAGCAGTGTTTGCACTTTATTCAAATAAAATGTGAATGCATTTGCCATTCATTGTTGTTTACTTGTTTATTTATGTTCATAATTAATTGATACCTGATTCTATTAAGAAACAACAGGAATCTAGGAAATTTATTTCAGTCACACTGGTTGAATTTTTGGCTAAAAAGTTACTGAATCGATTTCAAGTCACTGAATCGTTTTGGATTGTATCGTTCTGAATTAACCAATATCGTCCTTGCGTCGTATCGACAACCACGAATCGTGATTGAATCGAATCATTGTTAAAAACCAATCGTTACACCCCTAATTCATAGTGTAACTTCAACAGCTTGTTTGAGAAACGAGCCCGGGAGGTTTTAGATACCACTTCATACTATTTTCTTATATCAATCGTCCCGTAGCGAACCGATCTCAAGAGTGAAAAGGTGACAACTGCAAATCAGGTAGTTTAACTTAAGTTAAGAGTGTTGCAGTTAGTAGTCGTCAGTAGTTGCATGAGTGTTAGCAGGGATTTCAGTAGATTCAGTACCCATCATGTGGTACACACACACCTACACACGCACACACACACACACACACACACACACACACACTTTCAAAAGGGGTTACAAGGGAATTTAGGAAAATGTTGAATTGCCCGAGGCTGTGGTTTACCTCAGCTCCCACTTTGACACACACACACACATGTGCACGCACACACACACACACACGCACACACACACACACACACACACACACACACACACACACACACACACACACACATACACACTATGGAGTGGGGCTGTAAGTAAGAAAAGCTATAACAAGCCAAGCCATTTCTACATCGACATGTTTTCACATGAGTGTGGCTGTTGGGGGACCCTCATGTGAGAACAGGTAAACGCATGGCGAGCCGCCTGGTAGCCATTATGTTGTCAGTATTTTGTGAAGCCAAGCCTCAGAAAGCCAGACAGGATGTGATTACCGACCGATGTTCAATGATGTTCAATGATGTTCTACGTGTACAAATGAATGCTCCCACAGACGACGATGCTTGAGTCTAGCCGTCCACCTGGCAGTGGAAAAACGTTCCGCATTTGTGTTTTGTTTTAGTTGACCATGCAACTACCTTTATTATCATTATGTTAAATAAATTACCCCTATATTTTTCATACGAGCTGAATGTTGTGTGCGTCACTCCTTTGTGTTAAGGGTGGTATCCGACCGCCGGTAACAGGAACCAGAATTTAAACGGAGGGTCCTTTCGGAGCTGCGGACTCGCTGAGGGCCCAGGAACTATCAGGAAACAGAATGTAAACGGATGGTCCTTCCAGAGCTGCGGACTCAGGAACTGTCAGGAAACAGAATGCGCTGTGACAGTTGCTGAGTGGTCAAGCACCAAAGCTCAGCTTCTACAACTAATGTAAAGCTCCAACCCCACAACAACCAGCATTAAGGTTAATAGGCCGATGGACATTTCTTTTTCTGTCATTTCCTGACCTAAAAAAGAGTGAGACGATGACCAAGCCAGTGAGTGAATAATAAAAAATAATATAATATAAATATAAAACTCTCAAGTGACCTCTCTGCAAAGTATTCACTGTCTATTAGGAAATCTGACCTCTGCATTTAAGCATGTGGACTGATGTAAAGCCCTCTCAAGTCAAGGGACACCCTGCCATGCAAAGTCCTCACAAGTCCTGTATGTAACACGATGGAGAGGTGTGGAGGTCTCATGGTGAATGGATGTCTAGCAAGTCAAACTTCCCCGAAGTTTAATACTGTTGACAGCAATGGCCTTAACATTTTCCTTTATTAGCCATTTCCATGATGTTTCCCTAACCTCAACCAGGTTCAGTCTCTGCCATGCAGAGATATCGTACATAGGAGGTATTTGACCTAAAGAAGACTCTGATTAGGACTCCTTTCCCTTTCTGCTTTTCTTGTTTGCATTCATTCATTTCATCCAATAAACACCAGTCATCTCTGAAAATGTAGACAACAACGCCCTCTTTTTTAAAGCTGTTGTTGGACTAAGTGTCTCTCCAGGCACAGGGACACTCCAAAACTGTGTTCCAGGACGACCTTCTGAGAGCGACCCTTATTGATCCCAGCAGCTGCTCGGTCATCGACTAAACATGCTCTGCTGCTTAATTCTTCGCCAGAATCACAGTAATATGGGCTATTGATTGTGGGGCGGAATCATCAGTCTGCACACAAAGACATTCAGTTTGACATGAAAACTAAAGCACCGTGAATAGATTTGTCCTGTATTTCCAGCCTTATGTTGCATACTGTCGACTCACAGGTTACATCCAGACCTTGGTCCTGCCTCCTACCACGGCTACTGTGACTATTATTTTAGTCAAATTACTATTACTGTCATACATTACGAACTTTGTTCTGTCTCTCCTCACAGAAAGGCTGATGGTGCTTACACCGTTTCTGATGGTGTTTATATCTGATGGTGGTTATAGTTTATCTGATGGTGCTTCTACACTATCTGATGGTGTTTATATCTGATTGTGACAGTGGTTGTTCCTGCCATTATTATTAGTGGTCCCATTACTATCACATCATTACTGCTTTTGTTATCATTGTGACCTACTCTATCCGCTATTGTTATCATTACTATTATGAGCCATTTTTCCATCATTGGTCTGCTGATTACTCTCAATTTCGGAATCATTTCTGCTATATGCATTAAGCGTAGTTTAAATCTCTGAAGTGCTTATTCTGTACACGTGCCATTTATCCCACTTTTGTCCAGTGAATGTGTTCTCTCCTTCTCCTCCACCCACACCGAGGTCACTGCGTCGCACACAAGCAGCATGTTTTTTGATACTGGAGGTGTACTACTTAAATATGAGCAGATGAAATCACAAATTGGCCTCAGTTGACTCTTCCAGTTAGATAATGCCCCCCACCCTTCCCACACACGCCCTATAACAGAATAAAGGATGTCAATAGTTCAAAGGAATCACATTTAAATAAATAATAATCCCTCATTACAAATTAAGTGATGCTCCTCAGTTTGTTGTTGCAGAAGAGAAAAATAAGATTGTTGCACTCGTTTACCTCCATCCTCTTCCATCTTTTTTTGCAGTTTGTTTCTGTTTCTGGGAGCCTTGTGATTTCGACAGTCACTGCAGACAGACGGACCAGAAGGCCTTTGGCGCGCCCACTTCCTCCCATGCTGCCCCTAACTCAAGTATGATTGGTCCTGCTGCCTTTCATCTCAGCCCAAGCCTTAATCACAGTGTGTACATGTGTGAGAGGTGTGTGTGTGTGTGGGGGGGGGGGGGGGGGGTTAGTTGTACTGGTGTTGGGCATCAACATGTGGCTAGTTTTGGAAAAGTGAGAAAAAAACATGGCTTTGCTTCCACCTAATGATCCTGTAAGCCCATTTAGACATGCTATTTAAATGTCATCTGTGTCTGAAAACCTTCACTGGATCCATTGATGCAGGTTTAAATGCACATAGAATACATCGCAGTCAAGAGGCAATACAGTTTGGGCATGTAGACACGTGACAGACATCTGTACAGTCTCGTTCCCAAGAAAAACTGTACACTTTGAAGAAGAAAAGTGTTCTAACTAGGGGAATAAGGAAAATTAGGAAAGGAACTCAGAAAACAAGTAACTAGAAGCAGGGACAAATATTTTTGTTTTATCACCTAGAGAGGCAGGCTTGACTCCTAAGTGGTAAATATTTGAGTTCAGAGTACCTCAAAACGACACTTTAGCATCATCTGGTTAGCATAAACCCATTTGTGCCTCGATGTTGTCTGGCATTAGTTGCATTGTTTGAAGGGTATGTTCCCAAGTAATTACTGTATCTCCCCAAAAGTTTGTGAAAGTCATGCTTTTTTCAAAACTGTTGACAAATGTGTTGATGAGCAACTTATTAAACACCTTGCCTTTGAAGTCGTGCATTTGGATTCAGGGCCATTGTCCGGTCGTGACAAACAGCTATCCTACGGCAACATACTGTAATCCAAAACATGGTAACGTACTGTAAAACAACAAAAAAACGTATCGTGCCTGATTCCAAAGTTACTCTTAATTTACGGTGAAATTGGTTAGTGTATGGCTGTGATGACAATGACATGACACTCGCTGACACAGCATATCATGAATTCAGCCTGCGCAGTCGATGCCTCACTCGGTCACGTCTTTTCCCTCCACTGATGACTCACACTTTGATATGAACAATTGAGGGGAATTAGCCGTAGCCTCGTGCAATATGGCAGCTTTTACAGCGGCATATGTGCTGCCTAATGAGTATTCGGGTCAGGTGGCCAAACAGAGGCCAGTGCTGGACTGTCAGTCTGATGTCCATCTCCTCATTCACCTGCTAATAGGATCAAAAGCAGGAGGGTCATGACCGGGCAACCAGCGGGGCGTAGGCTAATGCAAAACGCGCGCCACAGTTGCCCATCTGCCCCAGATAACATTTTCTGAACCCTTCCTTATGGATTAGGAATATTACTCACTACTTTATGTGGGTATGGATTGTCGGTAATTACTGGATGGACCATCTCCAGTAAGTTTTCCATTGTTTGCTGTGGACTTTCAAGATGACACATCTACATGGATTATCCTCCCCTCACATCCAATTATCTTTCAGGAAGGCTGGATGGCGGCTGATAGTATAAGCCCTGGTGTCTCTCCTTTCTTTGAGTAAGTTGCACTGAAATATTAAATTGCATAAACTTCTGATATTTTTTTTCAGAAGTTCCAATTTTCTTTTTTACTCTCGACAAAAAGGTATGAATCGGGTTTATCAATGCATAGAAGCTAACAGGCAACCTAATGAGACCATTAGTAAGACCACGAAAGTTCAAGAAACGATTACTGAACCAAAGACATTCTAGGTACAACAAGAACTAAACCAAAGATGACAATCAAAATATCTATGGGAACTGTCAGTAGTTGCTATTATTTGTGCTTTCTCATCTCACAGATTTCCACAGATCTTGGTTATATCTGGACCCTGGTCCTGCCTCCTGCCATGGCCCTGCTGACACCTGCTGCTATCTGATGGTGTTTCTATTTTCTATTGGTAGTCATGTCTGATTGTGCTTACATTTGATGGTAGTTATGTCTGATGGTGCTTATGTCTGAATTGGGGCTGAATCTGACGGTGGTTACTGTCTGATGGTGGTTATGTTTGATGTTGGTTATGTCTGATGGTGGTTATGTCTGATGGTGGTTATGTCTAATGGTGGTTAAGTCTGATGGTGGTTACGTCTGATGGTGGTTATGTCTGATGGTGGTTATGTCTAATGGTGGTTAAATCTGATGGTGGTTACGTCTGATGGTGGTTATGTCTGACGGTGGTTATGTCTGATGTTGGTTATGTCTGATCATGTTTACATTTGATGGCGGTCAGGGTGCGATTTGTGGGGGCAGATAGGGGGGATTTCCCCCCCTCTGGTTTTCCTATCCTCCCCTATGCTAAATTATTTTTATCTGCATTCACCGCTATCGCTCGATAGCGGTGAATGCAACTTAACTGCTAGCCTACTTAAACTCTTGAAATCTAACGATCTTCAGTGTCACTACATCAGAGTAGCTGTTCAGTAGCCTTCTGGCAGACGGCGCATATTTCTGAACGTCATCCAACACAAAGACATTGGAACATTTTAGTGCGGGAACTTTTCAGGGGTGCGCGTGTGCGCGTGACGCGGATCGGTTTCCCCTCTTTGTGCTTCTGCTTCCTCCTCGTAGCCAAACCGTCCGTGCGCGTGAAAGTGAGCATCAAGCCAGTTGGACTTTGGATCCCATCGGGGGAAACTTTAATTGCTCTGAGGGTGGTCTCCGTAGCAGAGAATAGAAACCAGCTCTTTAATAATAAGAGCAGCGCGGAGCTGCATTACTGTGAGTGATGGCCTATTACTTTTGTATTCGTTTTGCATATTAACATGCTTTAGACATATTTTATTTGTTATTTATACTAGTAGCCTACTGTGATGATTTTCCACGTCCCAGATTTTTTGGTGCCCCCCCCCCCGGCATTTGGTTCCCTACGCGCAGTGCGTGATGTGCGTGTGCGCAGCGCCGGCACTGAGCATATCGTCTTACTTTACAGGACCCAATATTAAAACTAAATGAACATTCAAAGTTTTGCCATGTTGTGATGGGGACTAATCCACGGACCGAAAAAGGGCCTGTCTACCCTTTGCGTTTTTCTCCCTAGTTATGCAAGCTAAAATTCACATGTTCTTGTCTATGAATAATAATAAAAAACATCGCCCCCTCTGCTTTTTTGTCAAATTGCACCTGATGGTGGTTATGTCTGATCATGGTTACATTTGATGGTGTTATGTCTAATGGTGGTTATGTCTGATCATGGTTATGTCTGACGGTGGTTACGTCTGATGGTGGTTATGTCACAATGCAGGTCGAGAAGAGGACTGTAAAAGGGTAGGCCGCAGACGCAGGGTTTCAAAAACAAAAGACTTTAATGGTCGCAGGGCAAAACAGAGGATTCCAAAAAGGGGAAACACAGAGCCCATAAATCAGTCAGGAACAAGGACAGGTTCAAAAACAGGACAATTTGCTACTGACAACCAACAAGGACATCTAACAAAGACAATGACGCGACAAAGGACAACAGACTCACAGGGTTTAAATACACAGAGAGGTGCAGGTGATTGGACACAGGTGGAAACAATCAGACAATCACAGGGGAAAACAGGAAAAGGCAGGAAGTGAAGTTACCCGAGGGACACCAGAAACATGAAACTCCAAAATTAGACAGGAAACAGACCCAAACCGCGACAGGTTATGTCTGAGGGTGGTTATGTCTGATCATGGTTACATGTGATTTTTGGGACACAGGATCTTGCATTTGTACACTGTATCGCCTGTGAAGCACATTTTTAATTTGTGATTTGGGGCAACGACAGCTGCGATGCTGTCCTTTATATAATATAGTTCCACTGTGAGTCGTTTTTTTTTCAAACCTCACTGGCCTTGTTTCTGGTTCCAAAGCCCTCCAGGTCTCAGTTCAGTCTTGTGATTATTTAAGCTCAGGTGTCAAACATTTTATGACCTCAAGAAATATTTGCCGAACGTTACATGGCTTTGGTAATGCTTAGATATTGTGGACCACTTTACTAATTCATGCACAGCAGTGTTCTGACTTGAGCACTGAGGGTGTTACCAGCAGGTTCCTATTTACTTACATCGGTAGAGAAAACTATTCTACTCTATTATAATGACTATATATATATATCACAAAACAATATACAGTAGAAAAGGCTCTCATGGCCAGAGATAACTGTTAATCACTTATATATCACATATATTTGTGACTTGAAGTGTAAAGAAACACTTTCAACATACAGTATATACACTTTAGCATGTCTGGGGATACATTTCATGATAATATGAGTGTAAATATATCATTCCAGAATAATTAAAAGGGGTGTTCTACGTCATTAGGTAGCTTGCATAATATCATCTCTCATTGGTTTCCAATGGTTGCACATGGAGGTATCTTGCTTCAGTGGCTATAAAGCCACAAAGCATCGCCATATGTCAAAGCTTGTTATGGTGTCACCTATAAATCAACAGCTCATATACAACGAGTGATACACACCCTGCTTATACACGATTACACAGTACGCTCACACACTTTAATCAACACAAAACACAAGCAGGAATCCATCAGATCGGGTTAATACCTCACCCAGATTAAACAACAAAGCATAGGACACACAGGCCACAGAATTTAATTAGCCCTATCAGAGGATGAACTATGGGGATGGATGATCTGCCTCACTTCAATGTAATTATTTAAGTTAACCCCCGACAGTCGGTCAAGCCTTGGACCACAGACGCTCTAAGTATTTGTATTTCTGTTTCAATATCTATATTTAACTAGAGAAAAGCCTCACTGACGCAAACAGGACAGCAACACCCCTTGTCACACAGAAAATACAGTACAAAACAATATTGAAATCAATTCAAATGAATAGTCGTGACAAACAGATATTAAGGAACAGTAGAGTGAATGAAATGACAGCAGTCAATACAGCGTGGAATCTGGTATGTTATAGAACAGAATTCTTTAAGAGAGACAAAGTCATCATAAATAAATGACAATCAACACATTTTTGTTAAAATTAAATAGACGAGAAAAACTTGCAGCCACTTTGACGTGTGACCTTCTCATAAAGGAAATTCTTGAAAAGCATAGGTACGAGAGGTTCCTCACAGTTAAAGTAAATATCCATTTGATGCAGGTACGTTGTTTGATGTGACTGTTTGCTTGCTACTATTGAACCCGACCTGAGCAAAACAAAACGTAAAATACAGGCCGAAGACACACGTGAAGCCGATAAAGTAGCAGAGGTACACGCTTCTTAGGGATTCAGTTTGTTGGCCCAGGTGTGCAGTATTCTTGACGCTTGACGCTCGCTGCTATTGTTAAGATGTCAATATACTGTAACTAATACATTTAAAAAGAGCAACACACTAAAAGACTCAGATGTTGATTCTGGTTTGGGTTGGAATATGGAAGTGCACTTCCTGTTTTACGTGGGTTTGTTGGAGCCACCCAGTAAGTCCCCCACATACCCGCAGTGGGCTTTTGTGTTCTTTATACTTTGTTCATCATTCAGTTGATATTGATCTACAAAGTACTCTGTATTTTTCTTGTTAGGTAGACTGAATGCTGGATAAGACCATTCTAAACATCAAAAAGAAGATCTTGACTTATATAGCAAATAGTTCTGTTTTTTGTTTAGCTGTTAAGAGAAATGCATTCATACATTTAAAAAAAAGTAACTGCGTGCATGAATGAAAAGTCATTATATGACATGCTGTTTATGAGGATTCACCTGAGAAAGTTACATTGTGTTTGTTAAAAGGCTGTTGTTAATTAATACATTCAGATACATGTTAGTTATCCCCTTAAAAAAAAAACCTGTGTATTTACAAAAGTAAATCCCAGTATTTTAAGACAAGAACATTAGTTTGTGATCTCAGGCTCCGTATTCAACAGCAAAGTTAGTGACAAATAACAACAACAACAAAAAAAATGATTCTCAGATTACCACTTAATCAGCAGACTTAATATCATTACATTACACCTGAGCCAATTTTGTGTTCAGTTGGGCCACGGGATGAGCCGTGCTGGTATATTCTGGCCCATATGGTGGCAGCGGCCAGGAAAAAGCACTCACAGGATTATCCCAGCCCTTAGAATAATACACGGCTAATGAACCCAATAGTCCATGATTATGGTCTTAGCCAAGACACAAAGAGGTGAGGGAGCTAATTCCTCTCCACTGTGTGTTCATTACCAAATGTTGGGGCTGGGAAACGGCGGCCCTGCCTTGTTGCTTCTTTAAGGTTCCCTTCAGTAAATACCAGGCGTGGGAGTGTTAAGCTGCAGCATTGTTACTCATACATGCACAGGTGGTCTGTGTTCAGAAGTTCAGCTGCAGACTACAAACACTCTTGTGCCTTTTGCAAATACAACATATATGAGCGGGTGGGTGGGATCAACGTAAATACATAGTTTAGGATATGGGAGGAAACCCGTCTGGGCACATGGGCCAAAAGTACTGTACTTCCCTCCGACAAAAAGAACTTCTTTGTAGCACGCTGCTACATTTAAGTTAATATTTACTCTACGGATAAGAGTAAAACATAGAACATGTCACTTTAGAACATGTCACTTTAATATGATGCATTACTACGGATTAATCCACCACAAGAATATAATACAGTATTATGCTTAAAATGTGTGCACTGTCGAAGAGTTACGACATTACAGTGCTGCTTGTATGTCAATACGATGATCAAACAAGGAAATATCACAGAAATGTTCATTTGGCTACATAATGAAACCACATTTTGTGAATTTCAAAGTGTTACCCCACTGCGCTCAAAGGGGCCACCTTTGAGGACCCCTTGAGCCCACCGTCTTTTTAATTTCCCTTGTCCACTACGCTACATCAGTACCATTGCCCAACTCTGTCTTTTACTGTCTTTAACATGCCAGATATTGAAAACTTTTCCGACAATAATCATTGATCTCCAGCCCTGTAAAAAACTTCCAGACATGGTTCTCAATAACCCAATTCCACCTTCTTCTAACGTCTGGTCTCCTCTGACTAGAAAATACCTTAAAAACCTCTTTGAGAACATGACATTGGTTGGACGTAGTTCATTGTATTTATGAGTAGTACAGGTATTGATAGTCCTTCCCTCTGCAAGAAAGCAAATAAGGCTATATCCCCAAATTTAGATGTGTGACTTTAAGTAAGAAATTGAAGGCACCGCTTTTATCGCTTCAAAGCTGATAACATTTAATCTAAAAATATGTATAGTAGTTGATAGAGTGCTACCAAATTACTCAACCTAATGGCTATCACTTTACAATGAATATGATTTGGTTTATATGCATTAGCCATGAGAACACTTTAGAAATAGAACAAGGAAATTAACAATGAAATATTTAAGCAGTGTTTGCAAGTAGTTTTGAAAATCATCACGTCCTTCTGCACCTCATAAAACCTGAGACAATAACACACCAGCATGTCGCACTGAGCCGCCCGCAGTACTGTATGAATAAAGTGCTTGTTTCATTGTCTGTTTGAAGAAAGGAAGAGGCCATCGGCAGCAACTCATTGTTCAGCACGAGACATAGAACTAATAACGTTTGCTATGATGCAGCTATACGCTTAAGATCTGATTTGCATTCACTTGGATCCAGCCTGAGTGCACCTGCTGTTGGGTTATGTAATATGACGCTTGACATGTTCCACATTAGTGGAGAGGGAGCAAAGCGTTGGGAGAAAGGGGAGGAGAAGGAGGACTTAAAACAAAGATGAGGAGACAAGACATTTGGGGACATGCTGATGAGAAAGAAGGTGATGAAACAAAAAGAATGCTCTCATTAGTTGCTGTTCCTTTGGTTTATATCAACAAGTGTGATCAGCCTTGCTGGGCGTGTCTCCTCGTCTCCGTTCCCACTGTTCTCCAATCACTCCAAATTGATTGTGATAGCTGCAGTCCTTGACCTACTTTGAAGAACAATAGCCCCCCTGTGGCTGATGGGACATTCTGATGGTTTGGTTTGGAGGTCACCCAAGCTTGGACAGCTCAGAGCAGGCTGGATACAAAGGTGGGGTGCATCTTAAGCCCCACACTACCATCCTCTGTGACCCCAACAAAGACTCTGGAGGGTCAAAACAAGCAGCTCCGAGGAGCGTCCAGACACCGACCAGCTCCACCAGCTGCCCCCACACCTCCACCCCTATACAGTCACAAGGGCCGAGATGGCTCCATCTGTCCTGTATGGTCTCCATACAGATCCCAGGCTTATTTAGCAAGAGCGCTAGAACGTTTTTGAAGACAAACAAGATATGCCCAAAAAACACTGCTAAACTACTGATAAAAGTGATCATTATTGGGGACCGGTGTGTCTCTTTGTTGGTATGTGGCATAAGAATCTGTCTTGGTACAGAGATACTGTCCCATCCCATTATCTGGTTAACCTACAGATGCCACATCCTCAGCTGTATATCAGCAGGAAACTGCCTCCAAACAGACCCTGCTTTCTGCCGCTATGAGACTGAGACAATGAGTCACATTCTGGCGCTCGACCAGTTACTCGCTGCTGGCCCAAAGCATAAAACTGTAAACTCTGGAACTGACACACACACACACACACACACACACACACACACAGACAGGATTCTTAGGGGGACACTCTGGACCGGATGGTCAGAAGAGACGCCCTGCATAAGAATGGAAATGGCAGACAAGTAAATAAAGGGAAACAACCATGGAAACACTAAAGCAGTGCAGAAGAGTATAAACAGACAAACTGCCACACACGATAGTAATCACGCAATCAATGAAAAGGGATTGTGTTGCAGAGATAACGTTATTACTCATTATTTACTTTTGGCGAGCTGACAAACGGGGAATAAAACACCCATGGTTTCAGAATAACAAATCCAACTCCACTAAACGGACTGAGATAATTACGATAAACATTCCCAAAAGGAATTCTTTTATGCGTTTGACCAGCCATTGGAACGCTATCTGATAGGCCCTGAAAAAACAAGCAGCAATTCCCACAGTTTCTGGTGCAACGTCTGTATAATTTACACAATGCATTTTAAATACTTAAAGGAAAGGCTCCCTGTGCACACATCACAGTCACAGGTGAAGGTTCATGTCTCTCATCTGGAAACAACAATTCAATCGAAAGCTTTAGCAGAAGATATTTAATGTTGCTCATACAAAACATTTTTTCTTTAGCATACTCGTTATTTGGGGCTGTTGTTTCTCCTTATTCTACTTTCTTTATCAGGAAGGCCGAAAACAAGGGTAATAAAAAAGAAAAGCACATTGACTAATAGCAGCTCCTGTGTAGATCATCATGTTTAGATTAAGATATAAAAATGTATACAAACAAGATCTATATATTCATATTATATGTCTATTTTGGTTAGAGGTTTCTCTTCAGATAGTATAAATTCACAACCTTTCATAGAAATACAATGGATGGCTCTTTTGTTCACTTCACAATGGTGATGAAATAAGGAAGTGACGATTCTGTCTGCCGAGCGAGACACAGAGGAACCACCACTCAGTCACACACACACACGCACACACACACACACACACACACACACACAACCAACGCTCCCTGCTTTCTCCTTCTCACTCTCCATCCATGCAGATTTTTCATGAACGAAAAAAATGGAAGCCTCTTATTGGCTCAGAGGCTAACCAATCAGAGCAGATCCTGCACTGGGTCTGCTGGCCATTCACAAAAGTCTCTCTCGCTCGCTCTCTGTCACATGAAAATTGAAATAAAAGTTGTTTGTTTCTTCATGTGTTGCATGTATCAGTGTCTCTCTGACAGTATTCATTCATAAGTCTTGCACGGTTATTTTATACATTTCGATTTGACCATACCAAAAAATGAGGGAATGGTTTTAGTTGACTGTTTTCTTCTTTAGTTCCTGTTTTAGTGGAAGTGTGAATGCAAAGGAAGTTCAGACTAGCCTGGAAGTCGTCCACAGCAGGCCAGGCATGTTAGTGTTATCGTCTTTAACTTTCTGTCCCATCTCAGTTCAGAAGAACTTCTTTATCAACAGTGAGCTCATCCAGCTGGGCGAGCACAATGTGTGAGTCCCCAAAGATAACAAGCTGCTCCTACAGTTGGACATGAAGGCGCGGTAACTCGCGTAGAGACAGTTGTCGTTTGCTAGTTTTAAATAACGTAGATGGGAGGTGCAGTATATGAACCGGTACTTGTTACGGCGACGTCGGAGTTGCTGAAGCAGGTGAAAGCAGCTGTTAGTGATAAAGCATTTAGTGACAGTTATTAAATACGCACGCCGGTCTGCTGGATGCACAAAACAGCTGTTTTATCTCCAATACAGTTAAGTGTAATCAAGAACTTGTTTTGTTACTCAGCAGCTTTTTCTTAAGATAACCTAAATAAAGCTTCTAACGTCAAGAGAAATTTTACAGCTGTTTAATTCAACTTATGTTCATGTCTAATATAGGTGTGAAAACTAAACAAAGAATGGTGCTGCTGTTTAACGAAACATTCAGGAGGTCCAGTTTCTTTTTTCTGTTTTCTATCCTGCGTTGGCTCCCCAGCTGCACCAACTGCATTCAAATTCAAGAGAGGGCCGTGTTTTATCTCACAGATGTCTGAACGTGGCCTAAGGGCTTTAACAGGTCTGATGTATAAGCACACATGCACACATTGTTGAGTTATGATCTGGCCTAAGACAAATATAACCGTGCATCCTACAGCCGGCGGTACGGAGCAGCCCGGGTGTCCTGCATGGGGGGCGGTCCAGTCTTCTTATTAAGTTTAATTAGTCTCTTCCTATCAGCTGTCAAAAAGACTATTCTTTACAGTGCCCATGTTTAAATTTTTCCAATCTCCGCTTTAATACATTTAATTTAACTTTTAATTTAAGATTTCTCTGCTCAAAGTTTCTTCCCATTGTTCTTCATATTTTCTTTATTCTCACACAGAAGTATAAGTCATTGCATTTTCTCAGTACTTGAATATCTCTATTGTCCGATTTTTATATAAAGTTCCAAGACAGATATGCTTGTCTTAATTTCAGCTCGCCTGAGAAAACTGTTATCTGTGTTTAGTTAATTGCTTTGGAGTAATACAGTTGTTTCCCCGTGAGACAGTGATCTCACCTACAGAAATCCTGGAGGAGTTCTCTAAAAGCCTTGAACCCACCTTCCCAACCCCCATTCCTTCCCCTCTAACGTGAATGCAGAAAGGCGAGGACCACCCGGCAGGGGTCCTTAATACTCATCACAGGCATTCTACTGACCACCTCCTGAAAGACAAAATAAGCATTTGCAGCAGCAGGCCGCCATTTGGGTTGTGTTATGCTGGAAGAGAATCAGTTCATAAAATAATTAGTCTGATGATATGGTGCTGTTGACCATCACAGTGCTGATCTCAGTGGTTTACATGATGAGTAATGGATATAGCTATATCCATTACTCTTCATGGTTACCTATTGAAACATATCCTTTGCTACATTTACACTCAGCCCTAGTTTTAGACCACTAAATGCAGATATGTTTAAGAGGCTTTTGAGAACAAATGAGTTCCCTCGTAGTGTGGAGGGTCATAACGATGGCATAGACTTGCTACTTGCTTGGTTTTAGTCCTAATTAGTCTTAAAACAAGTGAGAGACGTGTGTTGCTCACATTCTAAATGTGTTAATTTAGATAATCTACTGTGTAGAAAACTTCCAGAATGTTCAACAAAGTTTGTTTGTTTGAGTTCATAAAGAGTGATTTTAAAAAGGGTTAGTGTTTTGAGACAGTATGTTGTCTCAAAGTATATATATATATATATATATTATTTAGGTGAATAAAGACACTGGTGCCTGTTCTAGCAGCTGTGATAAAAACAAATAGTCGGCAGTGCATGGGGAAGAAATGGATGATTTGAGGTTGCATGCTTTAACTACTCCTTTAAGCCTTGAGGTTACTGCTGCCCTCATGTTTGACCCCCCACAATGCCTATGGGACCAAATCACAGCCACATGTCAGAAAGCCCCCTCACCCCAGAGTAGTTAACTCTTAAACACCATTGGCCTTCAATTGATTGGCGGCCTAAACTGTGTTGTCGTGCCATGGGGTACGGCAGATCTTCTGCACCATACTCAGCTGAAACTAAGTAAAAGACAAGTTCATACTTTAGCGCAGTATTGTTGTTACTCAATCCTATCAGATTAACCCATTTTAACCAGATTATTTTACAGACATATGTGTGCAGGAACGATAATGACCCAGATATGTTTTCATTTAAAGAAAAAGGGGAAGGGGAGGGGAAGAACAAATATTGACCAGGGCACAACGGTCAGGTATCCCAGTCAAATTCCGTTTTCCTGTTGAAAACCATGTCCCTAAAGCCTAGTTTATGCTTCTGCGTTTTCGGAGAAACGCAAGGACACCCAGACACCCTGCCCCCTCTTGCGTCCTTGCGTGCGTCGACCAATTTTCCTAGGCTTGCGTCGACGGGTACGCAAGCAAACGCAAGCCGCAAGGCTGTGATTGGTCTACTAACTACATCCTTGCCGGTGTCTGACATTTCAAGTTTCATAGCATAATTCCGCATTATTAAAACGAAGATATTTTACGAATCAGATGGAAGAGCTTTTGTCGGAAGAAATCCGTAAATAAGACCACTTATACAATGTGTCATTGGCGGACTATAAGGACGCGCGGATGGCCTCCAATTCATGGATGCAGATCTCCGCAAACGTCCGTTTTGCCGGTCCGGTCTAGAGAGGGTGGGACAAAATTGCGATGGAAAAAACGGCACAAATATGTCCGCGAAAAGAGGCGAAGAAAAACAGCAGCGTTGATGCATGGGGCAAAAAAATATCCGATAAATAAACAACTCTCTAGGTCGTCTTCGACAATAAACGTTACTCCGCCTGGTGTTCTGGCGGTGAATTGCAAACATTTGCAACACGCGCAAGCCTTTTTGAACCATGAATTGAAACGAGTCCGTCGACGCAAGACGCAGACGCAGACGCAGACGCCGACGCAGAAGCATGCGCCGGCTTTAAGATTTAAAAGGTGCTGATCTTCATCCCAACCACCTGGCTGCGAACCACTCCAGTAACCGTAAGAATGACAGAAGCTCTGCCGGAGGTGTGAGCTGAAGATCTATTCACCTACACTTCTCTTTTGGTTTAACACATCCATTCCAATAGCCAACTCATAACCAGATGGTAATCTGTGGAAAACTTCATCGGTATGAAGTGTGAGTGTCCAAACCACAGCCAGCTTCTGCCACACAGGTCTGGTCCGTCTAGACCAGAGGTCCCCAAACACCGGACCGTAGACCGCTATCGGTTCATGGGCCATTTGGTATTGGGCCACACGGCCCAATACCATTTTTCTTCAATTTATTTTACCTGATTCTCTCCTAATTACATACTCTTGTCCTTCTTGACATATTTCCCAAACGTCATCAAGCAGTTTTGAATGATCTCATATCTCATGTGATGCCACATTGTTCGGGTGATAAGCACTATAGAACAAAAGTTGTAAGAGGAGGATGAACCATGCTGTCAAATCAGCATTTAAAGCACACACACACACTTTATAAAAGCTGGCCTACTCCCACCAACAATCTGGTCATTTGCATTTAGGGAAGTAGTGTTTGGTTTAACTGGAAGGTTCAACGCTCTCCAGCTCTAACTGACATGTCGGCATAAGTAAACAGTCCCCATTCACACCCAGCAGACAGCTGCTCTCAAAGCAGAAAAACGGGATTGTTCTAAAGATCAGACAAGAATCTAAAGAATACAGTTCAAGATAAACTACAAATAAAGAAAATTAAGATTAAGCATCACAGCAGTAGTCACCTTTTAGAAAGTAAATGAAATAAATACAGGTACCATTCTGCATGATGGTCATGGGGAATTTTGGGGTGAAAAAGTATCCAAATGAGTCTACTCAGGGTATTAATGTAATGACAGTATAACAGTGACTTACTTTACTGTGAACACAGGCTCTAGAAATTCCAAATAGATTTTACAAGACACAAAGCTGCATTCCTGCATATCCTGTTGTAAGGGTTTCTTGTTGAAAGCTATAGGCGTTGTACCAGGTGGGTCTGGGTTGTGAGTTTTCTTTGTCCATATCTGCAGCAAGGCGGTAACAAGCATGATGTACAATTTAAATCTGAGATGGAGAGTTGCTTTCTCGATAGAAACTAAAGGTGACAGACTAATTTGGTTGTAACATCCCAACTATACTCAACTTTACTTGTTGGTGTTGAATAAAATTGCTGAGCGGTTAAGAAGACACTCGTGCTGAGTTGTGGCGACTGGCCCATAGAGGGGGGCGTGGCCCTGCCTTGAGCCACAATAAAATATTTTTTAGATAATTTGATTTAGTATATTAAAAACAGATTGTACAAATAGTCAATATTTTCTTCTTTTTTGTATATTTGTGTAATTTATATTTCAAAATTAAGATATCAGCACAAAATACATGCTTTTCCTGCACGTCCTTTCCGCCTGTCTGCATGTCTCAGCTGTCCTTGGGCCAACCCCAAAAGAAGCGGGTCTATGAAGCTAGCCAATCATTTGTTAAAGATAAATGAGTGCCATTACATTTCAGTGTCCTAAAAGACATTCAGCCTTGGGCTAGCCCTTCACCGCCCTACGCTGCACTCTCGTCAGGGCGAGTCTCGGGGATGCGCCATTTTAACAACATAACAATGGCGACCACAAGTAGTGTCATTCCAAGAAGACCCGACCTAAACTCTGTACATTCTTTCCTCCAAGACCCGTTTGACAGAAAAACTTTGCCTGAGAAACTGGAGGTGAAAAAACTGGACCATCAGCCTGACCTCACAATCAGACAACGGACCGGCGTGAAGGGGAAGCATGTGTAGCTTCTGTAGAGACTTCTATACCCGAGATGTTTAGCTACTCTTGCTAGTAAGATGGTTGCCGACCCCTTTCGCCCCGGTCCAAACCTGTTTGTGCCCCTTCCATCTGGCAGGAGGCTGAGGTCCATCAGGGCCAAGACCTCCCGCCACACAAACAGTTTCTTCCTGTCGGCAGTCGGGCTCATCAACAGAGTCTGTGTCCGCTCACTTTCCTCATACTCCACTTGCACCAACACTTTTGTCCCTTTTTGTTCGCCGGCAAACTTTAGTTTTTTAACTTTTAAACTTTTTTTTCAAACCCTTATTCCTTTATTTTTAAAGGAACCCATAGCCTTAAATTACTGACCCATAGTATTATATTTTATTCCTTGCACTATGTTGTCTTGTCCATTGTCGCCTGTTGTCATGCACCAACTGCCAAGTCAAATTCCTTGAATGTCTGACATTCTATGGCAATAAACGTTTCCTGATTCCTGAACTGTAGAGAACTCCAGGACACACATGGATAACTCCACTAGCGTAATCTCTAATATGTACGCGCACTGCAAAATAACGTGCAAGCTTGATTGTGTTTTTGGAAGTGGAGGCTGGTTGACCGCAGTGACAACTCCGCCAAGTCTGCTGTGTGTTAAGGATGGGGTGTGATCGGTGGACCCAAACACTCGCACACAGCAGCTTGATTCTTTGCCAATGACTTCTTTATTTTCAGCCACAAAAAGAGGTGAACAGGGAACAACAAAAATCCTAGCAACGCAGACAGTCTAAAGGGAAAACACAAATCACGCCTCTGGAGTCGGGAGGGAAACTCCACCGACGTGTGGCCGTCCGAAAAGGGAAAAGACAGGGTTCCGGTGTTGTAGTCCCGACCACTAACTGAAAATCACACCTGCACTCCTTTGTGCTCTGCAGGAAAAACAAAATATACGACAGGTGAGTAAGGTACAGCAGTGTCTCGCCGGCACCGGAGATCAGCCTGGGAGCTGCAATGGACTGACAGCGAGTCAGTCGCTGTGTATGGAGTCAGTTCATGTGTTCAGAATCCGCTTGTTAAGTCTGACGTCACACGGGACTTCCGGGTCCAAGCGCTCCGCTCGTCCACATCTAATAACACTGGCGGAACCTGTTAATTTATTGACGATCACGTCCTACTTTAGTAATGCACCCTTGGCGGTCATAAAGGGTTTAAATTTGTTTAACTCCAACATAGTGGTTAGTGTAGCGCATCATCCAGGTGGCATAATTAAGGGTGAGTTAGCTGTAAGGTTAAGCTAGCTAGCTAGTTGACATAAGGTGCCATTCCTTGTTCTGGATGAGGTATTTCAAAATATAATTTTTACAGGACTTCTATAACTGTGAACGTCACTAAACGAAGATTAAAAATATACAGAAGTATTGTTATGATAAACAGCGATGGCAGCAATGTAGTTTGTGATCGTGTACATGGCTAATATCTATGAAAACAGCCGCTTGAAACAACGGAGTGCCTTAGCAGTAGAGCACAGTTCGATCCTCGGCTACGCTAATCCATGTCCTCCTGGCTATGAATATTAGTTATTGATGAATATGTATCAGTGTGTATGGTAGCTGCGGTCATCATTGTGTGAACACGTGAAACCTACGTACGTTAACGTACCGGAACGTTACCTTCCCGAAAAACCAACACTGAACTACAAACTAACCTTCAGGCAACGTTTGCAAACCAAACGTTAGCGTAACCAAAAACTAACGTTCTGGGGACCTTAAATTGTTAGCTGGGTTAGCCCATAGCATCGGCGTTATCAACTGCAGCCATTTTCTCGTATCTTTCTCGTCACAGGGAAAGCGATAGAATGACAGTTGAATGTCACTTGTTTTTTAAAACTCCGATCTAACAACACGGGACACAGCACTGCGGCATGTTAAAACTCGGGCGAAAGCGGTAAATAGGTAGAGAGGACCCGGACTTTGGACCCGGGAACGGTATTATTGCAGCGTGGTGACGTCACGACTTAAGCGTATTGCTTCCCAGAAGCAAAATGGATTTTTGTGGAAAATGGATTTTAAATCATTTATACATTTTGAGGTGTTTGATGTATTTTAACATGCAGGACAGTGTTTTAACTTCCACAAAACTGTCAATAAATGTTATGCAATAGTGTACAATCACTGTGATCAGTTTTTATGCATAATGCACTTAAATAAATGTTAAACTGGGTGAAAATGTTGTTGAAATTGCACATAAGTGTTTTTAAGAAAATTAGGTTGTAATCATAGGTCATAATATAATTTAGTTAAAGGACAATTCATTGCATATAAAGATTTTTACAATTTACTTCTTCTTTGCACCAATACAAAGAAAAAAGTGGACTTATTTTGGCATGAGTTCGGCCCCCTTGAGACCGATTAAGTTGTATGCGGCCCTCAGACCAGAATGAGTTTGACACCCCTGCTCTAGAATGACAGGAAGATATTAACCAAAGCACAGACAGGGAAAAAACACACCAATAAACAGATCAGGATCCTAACAGTACTCCACCCTCAACGGGAGCCTCTCGGCGAACCGCTTAACCCCTCTGCACGCCGACGGTGGTACTCCCTAATGAGGCCCGGGTTCAAGATCCGGGAACGGGGAACCCAACACCGCTCCTATGGGCCGTAACCCTGCCAGTCGATCAGGTACTGATGGCCAACAATGGTTTGAGAAGGAAGACATGGAATACTGGGTGAATCCTTAAGGAGCATGGCAACTGCAATTTGACAGAGACGGGGTTGATGATTGAGACTATGGGAAAGGGACCAATATATCTGGGGTTTCTTAGACTCTGTGTGAAGGGGGATGTCCCGGGACGAAAGCCAAACAGACTGGCCGACCTGGTAGGTAGGAGCGGGTGCGCATCGTCGATCCGCCAACCTCCTGTTCTGCTCTGTCGTGCGAAGCAAAGCAGCCCGAGTCGCTTTCCAGATTTGCCTGCAACGACTGGCATTGCTCTGGACTGATGGAACAGCAACTTCAACCGCCTGGCTGGGGAACAAGGGGGGCCGATAACCCAAGGAGGCATCAAACAGGGACAGCCCAGTGGCCGTTGAAGTGTGGGAGTTGTGGGCGTACTCAACCCACAGGAGGTGATTGCTCGATGAGGAGGGACTATTAGCAATCACACACCTGAGGAAGACTTCAAGCTCCTGATTCAACCTCGCGTCTGGCCATTGGTCTAGGGGTGGAATCCCGAGAAAAGACTGGCCGTGGCTCCGAGGGTGTGACAGAATGCCTTCCAAAGCAGGGGCAAGAACTGCGGACCACAGTCAGAAACTATGTCTGCGGGGATGCCATGAAGCCGAACAACATGCTGAACCACTAAATTGGTGGTCCCACGAGCTAAGGGGGGCTTGGGCAGGGGAATGAAGTGAGCCGCCTTTGAAAAACGGTCCACCACCGTCAGAATGACAGTGTTGCCGTCAGAGGGAGGAAAACCCGTCACAAAGTCCAGCGCGATGTGTGACCACGGACGTTGGGGCACCGGGAGGGGTCGCAGCAAACCCATCGGGGGTTGGTGTGATGCCTTATTGCGGGCGCATGTAGTGCAGGCCAACACATATGAACGGGTGTCCTCCTCCAGGGATGGCCACCAAAAACAGCAGTGAAGCCAATGAATCGTTCGTCGAATGCCGGGATGACCAGAGATGTGCGACTCGTCGGCCCACCTCAGGACTTGGGAATGGATGGGCACAGGAACAAACAGGCGATTCGACGGACACCCCCCCCCCCCCTTCCCCTCGGGGTCAGGTTGGTTGTTCTGGGCCTCACGAACCACGCTCTCGATCTCCCAGGTAACAGCTCCAAGCACACGCAACGCGGGAAGGATGGTATCCGGAGTTGGGTCACCCTCCTCCGGACCGAACTGGCGGGAGAGGTCGTCTGGCTTGGTGTTCTTGTGTCCCGGCCGATAGGTGATGGTGAAATTAAAACGGGCGAAAAACAAGGCCCAGCGGGCCTGGCGTGAGTTGAGACGTCGGGCCGTATAAATGTATTACACGTTGCGGTGGTCGGTCCATCCTGCACGGATGTGACATTTAATTCACACTTCTCAGCCTTGATGAACAGCTTATTCTCGAGCAGTTGCTGCACGACCTGACGGACAGGGTTAGAGTGCTCATGGGGATTAGTAGAGAAGATGAGGATGTCGTCAATATACACAAACACAAACCGGTTAAGAAAGTCTCGCAGAACATCATTGACCAGGGCCTGAAAAACAGCAAGGGCATTAGTCAATCCAAACGACATCACCAGGTATTCGAAGTGTCCCACAGGTGTGTTAAAAGCAGTCTTCAATTCGTCCCCCCCGAATGCGCACCAGATGGTACGCATTACGGAGATCCAGTTTTGTAAAAATCTTAGCTCCAGCTAAGGACCCAAAAACAGAGGAGATAAGCGGTAAAGGATATTTATTCTTGATAGTAATCTGATTCAACCTCTGTAGTCTATGCAGGGCCGGAGATTCTCCTTCTCGGAGACGAAGAAAAATCCCGCTCCCACGGGGGAAGATGAGGGACGTATGATTCCTGCAGCGACAGAGTCCGTGATGTATGTCTCCATGGATTCGCGCTCTGGTCGGGAGAGACGGCTTGTAGGGAGTGGGGCGCCCGGAAGTAAGTCGATAGCGCAATCATAGGGACGATGAGGAGGAAGGGAAACTGCCCGCTCCTTGCTAAATACCTCAGCTAGGTCCAGGTATTCCTTGGGCACTGCGGAGAGGCTCGGACGAACCGGACGAGGGACTGCAGACCGAAGGCAGCGAGAGTGACAAGAGTAGCTCCAGCCGGTGATCCTACCCCCTGCCCAATCAATCTGGGGGTTGTGATCACTGAGCCACTGGAGACCCAAGACCATTGGCATTTGAGGGATAGGGAAAACATAGAACTGGGTCCTCTGACTATGATTCCCGGACACGAGTAGGGAGATGGGCTGGGTCCGGTGTGTTATCTTAGCCAATGGATTGCCGTCCAATGCGTTTACCAGCTAATGCCTCTAGAGGGATGTTGTGGCTCTTAACAAAAGCGTTGTCCAAAAAGTCAATGAGTGCGGACAGGTGCACAGGGCCAGATGAAAGGTGCAGGGTGACCGGAAACAAGGATTGGGAGATTCTCTCTGAATGGCTCGCCAACACCCCCACTTTTACCGGCGAGCTCTCTCGTTTGATCGACCAGGACAGACAGCTATGCGGTGTCCACACCTTCCCGAGCGCGAACGTCTCTCCCTCTCCTCCGGAGAGAGATGGGTCCGGCCCAACTGCATCGGCTCATCTGGCTCCCGGGGGGAAGGTGACGAGGAGGGAGAGAGGTTGCATGCGGCGCTGCGTTGTTGGAACGGGCTCGTAGTCTGAAGGCAGGCGGTGGAGGTCAGCTGCCGAGCAGGGCTAGGGGCCCTCAACCGATCCGAAAGGCTGTTGCGATAAGTCCCTTTTAGCGCCTCCTCGCTAAAAGGGACTTGGTCGCCCCTTGGCGAAGACTGAGCGGGCGCTGGACCACATCCCTGGTGTAGACCGGGTGGTTGAACACCTTCTTAAACTCCTCTATGAACAACAGGTAGGTGACCCGGCCTGCACTGCGTCTGCTGAGTCATGCCTCAGCAGACGCGCCTTTCTGCGCAGCAACCCCACAGTATAGGCCACCCTTGCATTGTCTGAAGAAAATGTGCGGGTTGCTGGTTAAAAACGAATCCACACTGTAGCAGAAATCCTCTGCACTCTCCGGATGCTCCATCAAAAGGCACTGGTGAGGGGACAAAAGACTCACGAATGCTGGACAAGTCCTCAGCAACTGGCTCAGGAGGAGCTGGGGTTGTGATCGGTGGACCCAAACGCTCGCACACAGCAGCTTGATTCTTTGCCAATGCCTTCTTTATTTTCAGCCACAAAAAGAGGTGTCAGCAGTGTCTCGCCGGCACCTGAGATCAGCCTGGGAGCTGCAACGGACTGACAGCGAGCCAGGGCATTCTGAGCCCTTTATGCTGCCCCTAGTGATCCCTTGGAATGAGCCACAACTGAGCTCTTCAGGAGGGGCGTGGCCGAGGGCGGAACACAGGTGGAAAAAGCTCTAGAATGACAGAAAGATATTAACCAAAGCACAGACAGGGAAAAAACACACCAATAAACAGATCAGGATCCTAACACTGTGTTAAAGTTAACATCACTACCCAGCTGCAATGCACACAGGAGTGCGGTAAGGACACATAACCACGACGTGGATGGAGACAGGGACTTTTTATCTAAAATAATTACTGTATTTTCCACATTATAAGCCGCACTGGAGTATAAACCACAGCACCTAAATTGAATGATGTGTACACATATAAGCAGCACTGGACTATAAGCCGCAGGTGTTTTAATGTTTAATTACCATTTGTCCCCTAGTGGCTGTTAGCTGTAAAAATCCATAGATTAGCCGCACCGTTATATAAGCCGCAGTATCGAAAAATGGGGAAAGGGGCGCGGCTTATAGTCCGAAAATTACAGTAATAGTATAAAGTTTTGTTGGTTTTTCCTCAAGAGGATATTTTTCAAACAAACTAGACTCAGAAGTAGTGAATGATGAGTGAGTGATTCAGATGTAATACATTTAGTATACGATGTTCATGATTTATATTGTATATTTTTAATAGTTATGATATGGTAGTTATATCATACACTGAATATCCTTTTATTAATATATTCCTAAAAAAATATTCAGTATATTATATAATTACCATATCGTAACTATTATACTATTATTATAATAATATAATAATATAAAGGTTATTGATAACCTTTTCTTGCATTATATCATATTATGTTTACTAAAACTGATTGGCTGGCCCTACCAAAGGTATCATTTATGATTTATTCATGATTTATATTCTTAATACGGGTTGATGAAATCCAGCAATCTGAGTCATGGGGGGTGCATTATTGAGCGATAATGTACAGTTCCTGTTCACATTTACCCAAGCGTTTCATATCACTATGCACTTAAACTAACAGGTTAGTTTTTGTGTAACCGTCTTTAGCTTAGTGGCGATCGCCGAAAAACAACCGGAAACAATACAAATGATCGGTTTCAGGAAATGCGAGCTTTCGCAACTGGACAATTGAGGTGGATGTCATGAGCGATGTGAATGACTGAGATGGGACCCAATGCTATTGGGACTATTTTCCCTCTACTACTGAAATGAGATACACAACATTTGTTGGCTACAACTATTTTGGGCTTAAAAGGCAGCTATTAACTATTTTTAATTTTGCTGGTAACACTGTGCGTCTTGCCTAACAACACAGCCGAACTGTTACATTATTGGACAATAAAATACAGCGTCTTGTACCTTATTGCTTAAACATATATTATATATATCCCACATTGATCAAATAGATTAATTCGTTTATGTTGACAGCCCTACCAGGCTGCTATTATAAGTCTCAAGCATCTCTGGTTGATTCAGAATGCTGCAGCATGTGTATTAACAACAACAACAACAACAAGAAAAGGGATCATATTACTCCTGTATTAGCTTTGTTGCACTGGCTCCCTAATGTCTAATGTAGGACAACATGTTTGAATAAACACTCTACTATATTTGATGAAATAAAAGAGATCCTTAATATCCCTTGACCTCACCAAAGAAATGTTTACCTCCCTCGACATTTCTCTATGTTGAACGCAACCTCACAGAAAATTCAAAGAGCCTCAAAACATTCTCTGACTAGAGAGAAGCCTGTTTAACGATTTGGGGGGCAGAGAGAAGAGAAGAAAGGGAAGTCAGAGCCCTCTTTTGACAATGAAGGATGTAGTGAATTGAAAAAGACTAGGAGGAGAAGGATTAAGGCTGTGGTGCTGGCCGAGGCAGAGGTCATCTGCCCTGCTATGGTCACATTAAAGACCACAAGACTCCCTAACCCGTGTGAATGGATGCAGTTCAAGTGCAGGCACCCTTCCCCAACAGTGCACACACATACACACATACACGTTTTGCCCCCAGTGTCCAGTCATCACTTTCATGTGCTGACATGGGTTGTTGGACGGTCTTTCAGAGCCCTTTGAGCGCGCATGGGGTAATAGGCTCTCTAGCTGAATAAACTTGTTCCATTCACAGCACTGTGGCTGCAGAGGATGCTGGGAGGGCAGGGAGGGGGAGGTGACAACGCCGCCTTGAGAGCCTTGTCACTGTACACTCAACATTTAGCAGCTATGGACACAGATATTTCCCTCAAAAGTTGAAGGAGACCAAAAGTTGAAGGAGACCAAAAATTGAAGTAGAAGATTGAATTTAAATTCATCAAGTTCACTTTTCTTTTCAAGCGAGACCTCAACAACAACACAACACTAAGGCTGCATCCACACTAGTATGAGCACTCTTTATTAGTAAGAGTTTGGGCTTGATACTGTCACGGTTTGGGTTCACGTCTAGTCTTATTTTGTAGTTTCATGCGTATTGTGTCCCTGGGTTAGATTCACTTCCTGCCTTGTCCTGACATCCCCCAGAGATTCGCCCTTTCTCACTATGCATTCTTGTGTGAACTTTTGTTCTTGTGGACTCGTGAAACGTCATCAGTCGAAGCCCGAGTACTGTTCCAATACTAAAGTCCGCATCTGGGAGAGAACGTCTCCGGTTACGTAAGTAACCTTAGTTCCCTGAAGGGAACGAGACGCTGCGTGAAAACGCTGTGGGAACGCCCTGCGTGACCGCGTCATGAAGCACGTGTGAAAACAGACCAATGGCGAGATGGCACGTCATAGGCGGGTGACGTCGAGACCAGGAAATAAGAAGCACCAAGACACAAGCCAATTCATCTCTGGAAGGCCGAATCAAGTGCCATGGGCATGCCGGGAGTATGGCATAAACACGCAGCGTCTTGTTCCCTTCAGGGAACTAAGGTTACATACGTAACCGGAGACGTTCGCTATCAGGGAACTCGAGCTGCGTGAAAACGCTGTGGGAACGCCAATACCCACTCCGCCATACAAGCCAGTGTCCATCGTGTAAAGTAAAAAGCGCACATTCTGACGAAAGCACCTGCGCTCCTGGCGTAGAGCTAAGGTCAAGGCGATAAATCTCATGAACGTGTGCGGAAAGGCAGCCTGCCGCAATGCCATCGTCGCACAGCACTACAAGAGGGCTGAAAAGCCGCCATACCCCCAGTGAGATGGTCTCAACCATCCCCTTGCTTCATCTGGTCCGACGTCAGGAGGAGGAGGACAGCAGGCCTGCAGCAAGATAGGTCCTATCACATTATTAGGGACCATAGGAATATAACCGGGAGAAGGTAGTCAGAACGCCTTCACCATACCAGGTGAGAATTCCAAGCACCACGGAAACACCGAAAGGGCTTGCAGATCCCAAAAGGAACAAATATTGCAAGAAAAACGGTCATCTTAAAAGCCACCTCTGCGACCTCCTCAACTCGTGCTGGCTGCTGGCTTCAGCCTCAGTGTGTCACGAAGGAAGCGGGATACCAGCGGGTGTCTCCCCAGAGAAACCTCCCTCAGCGGGGCCTGGGTCACCAACTCTTCTTCTCCCATTTCAAGGCCGCCACGCACATTTTTTAGTGCGGACGGGGATAAACCTGTGGATAAGCGTTCCTGCAGGAACACCAGTACTGCAAACACCGGGCAGTTAAACTGGGTCGTTCTCCACACCAAAAGGTGAAGAGTTTACACCTAGCGGCATACCCTTCCCTTGTGGCCAGAGCTCTAGAGTGGAGGGTGGTCTCAACGACCTCGGTCGAGAGGCCAGATCTCAAGAGGCGGGCCCCCTCAGAGGCCACGCCCACAGTTTCGTAGCTCCGGGCGGAGGTAAAAGGATCGACCCAGACGCCTGCGAGAGCAAGTCCGCCCTGGTCGGGATCTCCCAAGGAGGCCGACGAGGGGAGACACAAAGTCCGCAAACCACACTCTGGCCGGCCAGTACGGGGCTACTAACACTAGACCGACGCCATCCTGGTGGACACTCTCCAGAACTCCTGGGAGCAGAGCAACCGGGGGAAAACCGTACAGGCGTGGCCTTGGCCTTGGCTGTACCATAGCATCCACCCCTAGAGGGGCCGGATGGGTCAGGGAGAACCACAGAGGACAGTGCGTTGTCTCTCTGGAAGCAGAACCGGTCGACCTCAGTACGACCGGGTAGCTCCAAAAGGAGTTCCACCGACTCGGAGTGGAGTCTCCAATCCCCGGGCCTTGGCCCTTGTCTCGACAGGGCGTCTGCCCCCTGCTGGTTCCCCCTCTGAGCCACCATTGCAGCGGTCTCATATACAGCAGGCCGCAGGTAATCACATTGAATGCAGCTGCCAGCAGACCCAACAGTCTCTTAAAACTGTCTGACAGTGAGTGACTGGCCTAGCTTGGCCTGTTTAACGGCTAAAAGGACCGAAGCTACCCGAGCGGGAGACAAACGTGCCCGCACCGTGGTCGAGTCCCAGATCACGTCCAGGAAAGTGGTCCTACGCAGCAGGGACAATACACTTTTCCTGGCGTTGAGTCTTAACCCCAGACGGTGAGCGAGAACGACATCTCAATGTTGAACCGCTAGCTGCTCTGACGGAGGTAAAATCAACCAGTCATTGATGTAGTTTAAAATGCGGATGTCCTGGAGATGCATGGCGCCAGGGCTGCATTGAATGATTGAAAAACGTACGGGGAGAGAGAGCTAGGCCGAACGGAAGAACCTGATACTGGTAAGCTTCGTCCCCGAAAGCGAACCTCAGGAACTTTCTGTGTTGTGGGCTTCTCGTCGGGAAGACACATGAAAGTAAGTGTCCTTGAGATCTATCGTGATAAACCAGTCCTCGGATCTGATCTGTAACACGATCTGTTTAAGCGTGAGCATCTTGAAGCTGAGCTTAGGTACTGCGCGATTCAACAGACGTAGATCTAGTATAGGACGCAGCCCTCCATCCCTCTCTTTTGGGGAAATCGGGCCTGCAGACACAGTGCCCTGTAGCAGCGCACTGGCAGGGAGACTCTGGTCTGGCAGCCCTGGACTCCTCCTCAGAGGAGGCGAGCAGTCCTCGGGCACACGCTTGCTGGGACTGGCTACGTAGCTCTGGCCTGGCAGCCCTGGACTCCTCGTCAGAGGAGTCCAGAGCGGCCTTCGGGCCCACGCTCGCTGGGAATGGGTACGTCAGCCACCCACCTTGAAGTGGTCGGGTTCAGTTTGGCAGTCAACAGGATATAGGTGAGCGGGTTATTATTGCTATACACGGTAAAGGTTGGAGCATAGTACAGGTGCAGAACTTATCAGTGATTGCACATTTTAAAGCCAAAAATTCTAGTTTGCCTACATGGAGGTGATAGTTCTTTTCAGCTGCCGTTAATGTGCGAGAACCATAAGCAATAACTCTGAGCCTGCCATCCTGTCTTTGATACAAAACAGCTCCAAGACCTTGGTGTGAGGCATCAGTGTGTGGAACGAATGGCTGAGTGAAATCAGGGAAACCCAACACTGGTGGATGAAGCAAACACTCAATCAATTGTTCAAGTACCTGTTGGTGCTGATCTGTCCATTCAACTGGCTTGCCGGAGGGCACCACGTAGCTTACTTTCTTCAATCTCTGTTTTCCCTTCTTGTTACTGCCAGGAGTTTCATCAATGGCTGCTCTTAGAAGGTCATACAAGCAGCTGGCTCTTTTTGAGAAGTCTTTGATATACTGCCTGTAGTAGGTGAGCAGGCCAAGCATTTTCCTAAGTTGGCCTACCGTCTGTGGTCTGATGTCTTTCAGTGTTCTCACTGCTTCCAGGTCAGCAGGATCAACTTTGTTGCCCTCTTCAGAGACGATTCTTCCCAAGTAGCGGATCTCTGGCTTGAATAGGTCACACTTACTTGGCTTGAGTTTAATGCCGTATTCCTTAAGACGTCGCAGCACTCTTTGCACGTCATTCAAATGGTGATTGAAGGTTTTACTGAAAACCAACGTGTCATCCAGATAAGGAACGCAGATGTCATCACGAAGTCCTTCCAGCATTCCTCCATGCAGCGTTGAAATGCTGCTGGAGCATTCATGAGACCAAAGGAGATACGAACCCACTCGTAGAGTCCCCATGGGGTTACAAAAGCTGTTAGTGCTTGACTCTCTTTAGACATGAATCCCTGATGGTAAGCTTTGCCTTGATCTAAAGTGGGCTGGGCACAGATATATATGTGCGTTTGACTGGTTCAGTGTCTGTGGTGGCTGGGCGTGGTTTTCAGGACGTCGGCAGCAGAGAGAGAGGAGGTGCGGCTCTGGGAACGGTGCCAGCTGGAGGCAATTAACCTCCAGCTGGGGGGAATTAACGGTGTGCTCTCTCTCCCAGTACTTAAACAGGCATGGGAGAGCGTGGAGGAGGAGGTGGTGGAGTTAGCGGCGGCGTAGAAAGCAGAGGCGGAGGAGCTACGCCGGATTGTGAGGGAGCTCCGGGCAGAGATTGCCATGCAGGAGGACGTGATGGGGCGGATCGCGGCGGAGTAGGGGCAGCATCAGCGGGCCGCGGAGCCGCCCGTACCGGCCCCGCAGCGACCACACCCGCAGCCGGAGCCACGAAAGGCGTGGCCGGAGATCGCCCTGCCGCCGCCGAGACCCGCGGCATCAGACAGGCGGATGCTCCCATGCCCGGCGGCGGCCAGCAACGCGCAGGAGGCCCAAGGGGACCCCTTGATGGCGGAGCGGCCCATCCCAGCCCCCCGGCAGCAGCGGCAGCAACAGCGGCGATTGGCGGAGCAGCTTATTCCGGCCCCCCGGCGGCAGCGGCTCAGCGGCGAGTAGCGGAGCAGCCCATCCCGGCACCTCGGTGGCAGCGGCAGCAGCAGCATCCACAGCAGCAGCAGGCGGCGGAGCGGCCCACTGTGGCTTCGAGGGGGCGACACCAACCCCGGCGGTGGCGGGGGCAGCAGCAGGGACGCCAGACGACCAACCGCTGCCGATCGGTGGAAGAGAGCACGGGCGCCCTTCCCAACCTACAAGGAGGTTCTCAGACGCCAGGGCAGGTCTGCTGGAGATGCAGGCGGCCCGGACACCTGCGGAGGGAGTGCCCCCGGAGGGCAGCGGAGCCGGGGCTCCGGGTTGCCTGCGCTCCAGCACCCTCCCCCGGCCCGGGAGCGACGTACCGCGTTCCGGTAAGCATCCAGGGGGGTATACGCCAGGCGATGGTGGATTCGGGCTGCACGCAGACCATGATTCATCAGGACCTGGTTCGACCGGGGGCATTGGTAGGAGCAGGACGGGTGAGGTTAAGGTGTGTGCATGGGGATATTCACGAGTATCCCGTGGCGACCGAACGAAAAAGCATAGGATGGAGGTCGCGGTTAGCTCCCACCTGACGCACCCCAGGATCTTAGAAACAGACTGGGAGGGATTCAACGCGCTAATGGGGGAGGCTACGGGGGTGCGTTCACAACCGGCAGGGACAGGCGGTGTGGCTGCCGTGTTCAGCGGTGACGCGAGGTCGACCGACGCTGCCGGGGGAGGTGACGGGGAATTGGCGGGGCCTCCCGAGGCCCTGGCGGAGCCTCCCGAGACCCCGGCGGTTCCCGAGTTTCGCTCCATGGAAGATTTTCCACTCGAGCAGTCTCGGGACAACACTCTACGCTCAGCCTTCGACCAAGTGATTTGTATTGATGGTCAATGGGTGCAATCGTACCCGCATTTTTCAGTGATCAGGGACAGGTTGTATCGAGTGAGTCGTGACGCTCGCACGGGACAAGAATACACCCAGTTGCTGGTGCCGAAAAGTCGCCGGGAAATGGTTTTCCAGGCGGCTCACTTTAATCCGATGGCGGGTCACATGGTGTACGCGAAAACACTAGACCGGATAATGTCCCAAATCTATTGGCCAGGCATCCAAGGAGATGCGCGCCGCTGGTGTGCGGCCTGCCCGGAGTGTCAATTAGTTAACGCCCCAGCCATCCCGAGGCAATTAACCTCCAGCTGGGGGGAATTAACGGTGTGCTCTCTCCCAGTACTTAAACAGGCATGGGAGAGCGAGGAGGAGGACTGTCTCAGACCTGGAGACTTGGAGCCACGCGCACAGAATGGCTGATTGTACATTTAATAAAAGACTGGCCTGTACGTGGACCCTGCCTCAGCCTCCTTATTCCGGGTCCCCTGAGCACCCACTTCCTTACAGTGTCCTTGAGAGAAATAGACATATGCAGCTTGTCAATACAGCCAATGTCATCATCTGATCTTGAGAAAGATCTCTTCTCGAAGCATCTGTTTCACTGTTGCTCTCTGGTCCTCTGTAAGGTGGCACAGATCCACGGGTGGATCCCACTGCTCATATTCATGACTTGTAGACTTAATACTCGTGTGATTCACTGTGGGCAGGACTGTCATAATGTTCTTTATAATACCGATGATCGTACGTCCTGCCAAGGTGATGTCGTGGTCGGTCATGTTCGAAACATCAACGGAAATAACTGGAAGCCCACCTTTCTTGACTTTGACAAGTGTGTCGTAAAACTCAAGACTGTCAGGCCACTGGGTGTTCAGGTCTGGCTGAAACAGCATAGTCATGTCCTCTTTAAAGGGCTGTGCCGCTACACAACAGTTAATCTGGATGCAACTGCGTTTTGAAGCGACAACTCCTTTTCTCTTTGTTTTTACCGCATACTCACTTGCTTGTTCTTCACTAACAGCTTGTATGAAGGCATTTACCTTGTTTCTTTAGAGGTTTGGGAAAGCCCGCCTCACTGTGCTGTACTGTTTTTGTCTTTTCAGTCTTTGCAAGGATGTGTTCAATAACATTGAAGCCTATAATGGGACGAGACAGGTGCCAACCTTTCATCACAAGCACCGGAATGATCATTTCTCCAGCTTGGTCAGTTTCAGAAGCGAGCCTAAAAGTAATTTCAACCCATCCCAAGTAAGGCATTTCAGTTCCATTTGCAGCAGTCAATGTGAGATCATATTCCTCTTTCCATCTTTCATCAATTATTGATACCTGCGAACCCATGTCCCATAGAGCTTGAACTTTGTGGCTATTGAGGTGACATTTAACAAGGCACTGCCTACCAACTAGTGAAGTGACTCTGTGGGGGCGGCCAATTTCAGCTGGTGGAGGTGAATCATATGTCAGTCTGTCAGAGGAGGCAGTAGAGCCACGAATTTCACATTCCTGGGACTTCTTCATGCTTGTGGTAAGCACCCGTCCCTCAGTGTTTACCAATCCCCGTTTAAAGGAGCCTTCTCGGGTTGTCTCACTCCCCTGGCTTTACAACCAGCTTGAAAATGTTCTCCACTTCCACATCGGTAGCAGTGCACACAGTGTTCATTCACTCCCGTCTGCTGGCAGCCAAAACATCTCCGTGGAGAACGAACAAAGCGGTTGGTAGGATAACTTGGTCCATACTGAGGCTGACTGTAACCATTGTAAAGCCGCTGAGGTGACACAGATGACTGGGGGGCTATTCCTGAACTAGCTGGAGGTCGAGCATCAAGCTGTGGCTGAAACCGAGGCTGTTGTAGGCTCTCTTTAATCTGGGCTATTTCTGCCCTGAGGCCTTTCAAAGAAGCTACACCTGCCCGAGGCTCCTGTATCTCTGTTAGCAGTTGAGGAGGGAGCTTAGTTGTTGCTTCTTTCACTGGGCATTTAACAGTTGGAACTTTGTCTGTCTGCACTACACTTGCACTTGTAGCTGACTGTGGGTTGATGAACTTCTTTTTCTTTCTCCTCTCTGTCTCAGTAGCACAAGCAATGTTTAACCTCTCAAGCAAAAGCTCATCTGCGGTTTCGGTATCTTGTAGAAGGGGCTGCATGTCTACCCTAATACTGTCATTCTGAAGTCCAGTAAGTAACGTGTGCAAACACATGCGCTGAACTAAGGTCGGGTCATACTCCGGAGTCCGGTCTCTGACTCTTGGGAAGCAAACAGTACTTTCTGCTTCAGGTCTAAAACTCGCATGAGGAAACTCTGCGGAGTTTCTTTGCTGTTTTGTGCTTCAGCAGCCAACTGTTTGTACAGTTCTGTGGCACTCTTTTCTTGAAAGTGCGAGCGTAGGATGCGCCTAAGTGTAGGGAGCGTCAGGTGGGATTTTCCCTCTAAATAGCTGCGTAACTGTAAGCCTGGGGAAATAGCCCTCATCACACCATCTACGATCTCAATTTCAGGATAACTTCTGTTCAGTCCATTTTCAATCTAGTGAGCAAGGCTGGAAAATGTCAATTTCTCCTTCTGACCTGGTTCGCCAATTTGGCCAGAGATTTTGAAATCTTTGCGCCAAGATGGGCACGGCTGCACACTGCCATGTGGACTGATGGTTGATCGGGGCTTGTACTGAGTCTCAGGGACAGGAGAGTTAGCATCGAGCTGCTCCACTCGTATATTGTCATGCTGTCCTGCAGTTCTATGTTCCTCTGTGTTGTTGCTGTGAACAGTTTCCTCAGCCTGTGCTGTTTCAGAACTTGTGTCAGTGGTCAGATCAGTGATCTTATCTTTTAGACATAACAGTTCAGACATACCGTCATCTTCAAGTTCTGACAACTCTTCTCGGTCGAGGTATTTCATTATGTGCGTCAAAACTGACAAGCGTGATTTCCTTTCAACCGTTGCTCTCTGCGCACCCGGAATGTGAAGAAAATCACATATTGCCAGCAAATCGTCTTTGTTTGTAATTTTATTGCCACCTCTTCCTGTAGTTCTTCATGTTCCATGACATGACATGCCGTCATGTTCACAGGTCACCTGCACGCTTACTGTGCAGGAGTTGACTACCCAGTGGATGTTCGTTGATGTCCTTGATGATCTCGGCTGGCCTCGTTGACATGTACTCACCCACAACTTCTGGCTCTCCTTATACAGCAACACTTTTCACACTGCGCCTGGGTTATTTAGCTGCCTCTGGGTTCGGTCGCCTTGTCGTAGATGCCAAACATCTAAGGAGCAATCTCAGCGGTGCCTCAAATGTTACGCCCCCGCAATGGGGAGAAATAATCACGAGAGTGATTATGTGGTGTTTCCTCAGTAAACGTATTTACTAAAGTGAGAACAACCCTGCGAATCCCAGACCATGAGGCGAAGACAAAACCAATTGATCCCCGCACAGCTGATCTCAGGCCACACAACAGATTCAATGCCACAGATCCATTCGTAAACAGAGTTTACATTACATGCGACAAGTGTGACAAGTACAGATTGTGAGACATTGTGTGACAAGTACAGATATTGGTTATGTTTTTGTAATGTAAACTCTGTTTACAAAACAGAGTTTACATTACAAAAACATAACCAATATCTGTACTTGTCACACACGCGTGCTCCCCTCGGTATGAGGCACTGGATCAAACAGAAAAGGCTGAGAAAACGGCGAAGCCGTCTCAGATCCTTCTGAAAAATCCAACTGCGAATCCCACGTAGATCGTATTCCGCGTAATAAGAGCGCGAGCCGAGCCGCACTCCTAAAAAGAGCGGGCGACGAGAGCGTAGCGTCCCCATAGGGAGACGCTCGCAATGCACACAGCCCGGCCCCTCAGAGCCAGCTGGGCATGCTCTGCTCCTAAACAAGCAACGCATAGTACGTGTGCATCCCCTCCTGTAACAAACCGGGGACAGGGGGGAGCACACCGCACAAACCGCTGTGTTAGCCATCCTTTCGCTTCACCGATACACAACGCGTCATGAAGGCTTGATGAAGGCACAGAGATGAATTGGCTTGTTTCTTGGTGCTTCTTATTTCCTGGTCTCGACATCACCCGCCTATGACATGCCATCTCGCCATTGGTCTGATTTCACACCTGCTTCATGACGCGGTCACGCAGGGCGTTCCCACAGCGTTTTCACGCAGCTCGAGTTCCCTGATAGGGACAACCATAATACCCGGATGTGACTCGCCCCGCCCATTTTACCGGGCATGCATCGGAGCAGGCTTGTCTGTTCTTGTGAGAGCAAAATATCCCAGAATGTATTTCACCTCAGCAGGCTACGATGGAAGATGAGTCAGCTGCTGTTCCAATGGCGGAAATAGCCGTTCTCCGTCTCCCGAGTCTATTCTTGCGGGAACGCAAGCCCGTTCTTGCCATCTTGAGTATTGAAAAAGGGCCATTGTCTGCCATGTCCATCATTGTTTCCACCTGTGTCCAATCACCTGCACTAGCCTTTTATTTATGTGTGTCTCCTTGTCGCCTCATTGTAGTCTGCAGTTTTCGTGTCGTCTGCTGAATATCGTTTGTGAGTTCCTGGTCCTCGTCCGTGTTTGCTGTTTCCGTTGTCTGGGTTTTTCCCCCTTTGACCTTTTTGATTTGAAGTTTGACTATTAAAGACTTTTTTTGTTTGTGAGGAACTCTGCGTTTGAGTTCTCCTTCCTGCTACGCCACCCCGGTTGTCATGTCAGATACTTAATATCAAAGTCAATATATAAAAATCCTCTATAAACTAAAACAAAAACATTTTGTGGAAATTTGTATTTTTCAGACTTTTCAGACTCTCTGACAAAAAAAAACTTTAAAATGGACACACATGAAAGTAATAAAACTAAGTATATTATGGGTCAACCAAATGAGATCAACAAGCATCTCTAACTCGCTTGCTCTTGGTTTAGTTGTTTCCTGAGGAAAGTCGATTTATATCCATTGTCTTCCTTGAAGCCTCAAATCGTGACTTTAGACGTCCGATCCATAGCGCTGGTCACTCCGTCAATCGCTCCAACAGCTGCTTTCTTCTGCTGAAATTAATGCCTGCCAGTGATGCCTGTAATCACATGTCCATGTTTAATTAGCCACTGGTAGCCAATTGATAATTAAGGCAGGTATTGTTTTTTTTTTAATGGAACTAGTGTAGTGTGGACATGGCGTGAAGTTATCTGGCAGGTGATGCAGAGGCTACAAACCCACTACTGTCACCACTGACAGCACCTTACTGTCAAAGGAGAGTTGGGAGGGGGTGGCATCCCTGAATTATATTTATTTCCCAAAAGTACGTGGTTGGTTGTAAGCTGCTTACAGCAGTGCTTTGCTAATTCCGATCCCGTGGAGACCGAAACAGAGACGCAGTCCCTGGATCCGCCCATTCACTAGTTGTTTTCACTTGTGAGATTTCCTTCAGGTTCCTGTAGAAAGGGCATGTTAAGACCACAAACAATAAGAGTCGCGTGGCGGCTAACCGTCGATGTCCAGAGGAAGTAAAATCAGTGTGTCGTCTGTTACAATAAATACTGGGAGGCCAGTATTCCTTAACATCTCCTGCTATTCATTTTCAGAGGCAGAAAACAGTAGGGAGGGAAGTAAGAAACAATGCCTTTCCTGTGAAAGGACCCTGGGATTGTCAGATACTAACCATGCATTCATTTTAGTCACTCCTCTACTTCCTCACAAGCACCTATCTCTTACAAGGACTACATTGGGAGCAAGGAAAGACGAGATAAGGGACAGAGACATATGTGTGAGTTTACACCGGTTCACTCCCTTCCTCACTTATTATTATTGTTATATTTTAGTCTGGACCCAAATCTCTGTTCATCTCTCCACACACACATACGGATCAAACATGATTGAACTCTTAGCGAATGTGTATTGTAAAGGTAATTGTCCCTCAGGAAGCTTTACACAAGTTTCCTACATAACAGAACACTTTGGCTGCTGTATATCTGACCATAAGGTGTAGAAGTAGGTACTTTGAGGCTTCATGTAAAGTAGGAATCCCATGTGGCAGGGAGACAAGGTTCTATCACCTCAGCTGATTTTGAAGCAAACATCTGATGAGTTTCAGGTGTCATTTACACTACCTTGTCAGATGAAAAGCTCTGCTTTGGTGTGAAAACGTCTTGGACGCTGACTGTTTTCAACTATTGTAGTACATCTCTGACCACAATAAAACACCTGAAAAACAAAACAAACTGCCAAATCCAACAGCTGCTAAGGAAACAGTCGGCTGATGAAATGAACCTGGGATATACCTTTTATTGATGCCTCCATTTGTTCCTCTTGTTTTAGTTAATCACACTTATTTTGAATAGTGCAATCGGCCTTACAGATCTTCTTAAGTCCTGTATTAACACATGCATGCCGCCTGCGTGTTTTGAAACAGCCATGTGCTTTTGATAGTATCTTTTAAACAGCATGACGATTCCAGGTGAAAAGAGCCTCTGTAAGGCCTCTCGTAAAAGGGACACACCTGTTTGATGTGAGAGTTGCGGGGGAGTAGTGTGGAAGGAATGAAAATACATACCAACGCCGTGACAAAGATCAGCTAATTGCACTAAGTGTGTTTCTGCATGTATGTGTTTACCATCACATGACCAAACAAGGCAACAAGGAAGTAATCAATGCATGTCGCTCACACCCACAGCGTCCGACCTAGTTCTGAGAGTTTAAACCTCAACAGAAGGGTTGAAGCCAGTGGAGAATTCAGACTTGATGCCTTGAGCCAGTAACGTTGTCCTAATCCGGCACTTGTCTAACTATCAGCATATTACACTGTCGTTACACTTCCTAAGAGTAATTGCACAATTGCTGTTTGATCTAATGTCAGCATGTCACATGGTGACAGTGACCATAGAAACATGTTGATGTTGTGTTCACTGTGATCACCATCTATCTTTTTTCTGTGAACTAACTAGCAGTTAATACAAAGTCCAACTGAGGCAGATGGGAATGTAATTGGTATCAAAATTAAACCCAGCTTTGTTATACTACTACTACTAATACTATGCTTATGTATACTTGGAATTGTGCTCTCTGTGTAAAAACACAGTACATACACTTACAATGAATATACAAAACAAATTAAGAGGGGAATACGCACAGTATATAATGTACTCCTTCCTGACTGTGCCGAGTGCAGAGTTCAACCTGTTTAATACATTTAGACTGTACACATCTTTTTATTTTTTGTAGAAACCGAGTGAGCTACTGCAGCCCAAGAGCAAAGGAGCTCTTTGACCGTTGATAACAAATATGAGAGGCTAAATAAATTGTAAGACTTCACAACTCTAGATGGCCGTTCTCTGATTGGAGTGGAATAATTGTCTTTGAAAGTTTGGTTTGTGTGTCTCTACATGTGTGTGTGGCGCCAGTACAAACAAAAGTTCTGAATGGCCTGGCTTTCTCCCTGTGAATAAAAGACAGCGAGCGAGCAAAGGAGGGATGAATAGGAGAAAGCAAAGTAAGAGAGGAGGCTGTGTGCTGCTCCGGCATGCAGCCTGTGAATTACCACAGCAGATGGTGTGTGTGTGTGTCTGAAACACAAAGGACCCAGGAAGTGGTGGACGAGTGGCGTGCAGAGGCGCGAGCCACAAGACCTCTTGTCAATCACAGGCCTCATCTGCCTGTCTGTCTGACCGGTTAGACACACTGTCTGCTGCTTCCACTGCCCGTCTCGCTGCCATCAGTGGTCAATACAGACTGTGCCTTTTAAGATGTGTTCACGGACCCAAACCCAGGACAAACTCTCTTTCTCAACCCAACAGGTAGTTTATTGTCTGAGGCGGAGGAAAGGTGACAGGAACCAAACATGAAAAGTCACGTTCAGAGTTGCAGAAGAGCCAGCAGGAAACTGGCTGCGCTCTGGTTCGACTTGTAAGGTGGACTCCGGCAGGCTCGACTGTGTGACACCCCAGGAGGACCTAACGAAGGTGTTGACAATGTTCATGTAGATTTGACGAGTACATGAGAATGTCATTGATATAGACAAACATAAACCGATCGAGAAAATCCCTTAGATCATTCTTCACCAAAGCCTGGAAAACGGCTGCTGCATTAGTAACATGAACGGGAATCAGTGATCTAAGTCTCCATAGTCTTGCGTTCCGGTGGGCTGGTCGTTTTTTGGCGCAATTGTAGTGTTGCGCCGGCATTGAAAAAGCTTGTTCCTTGCTGAACGCCTCGCTGTCAGGAGACCAAAGGGGGCATACCTATTTCTCCAAGGGGAGCAAGGGGTAGTGTAGAGTCCAAAAAGTTCTGTTCCGTTTCGGAGTCAATGAGCGCGAAGACCGAAAGAGAACCGGACGGCATGTATAGCATAGCTGGAAGTGTATACTCCCATACTCTGTTGGCCGTACCGGGCAGACAGGAATACGGTGGCTTATAGCTCGCCGCAGTGGACTGTGGAGGTCAAGACTGGAATCCAGAAGACAAACTGGTGCAGGAACCCCGAAGTTCCACTCTTCACGCTCCAGCATCTAAGCATCCAGTTGGATAGTGAGAGCAATAAGGTCCACCAGTGTTTGGGCCTCTCGCCGAACGGCTAGTGCTTCCTTTAATCCATCCGCAACGCTGTTAAAATGAATCCCCTTCAGCGCTCACTCCAACCAACCGGACTCTTTGGCCGAAATACGAAAGTCTATTGAATGTTCACGGCGCTGCCGGACCCTGTTGATTGAACACAAACGTAGTCTGGAGAAGGAACCCTCTACATCCCCTCATGTTCTTCTGAAAGTAGGTATAACTTCAAGAAACGTGTGCATTGAGGGGCTTTAATCTGAAAGGGAAGGTTTCCCTCAGATCAGTAATTCCTTTTTTCCAATTTCATTCCATCATATCACATCTCTTTATTACCATGCACTGTTTGAAACAACATCATTTTTACAGTTATGCACCTTTGTTGTTACTGTCAGTGCGGTACTTTTACTGCTTTTACTGTGGTTTAGAATTCTGGCTAGTAATATTCATACTTATATACTTTAAATTCACAATATACAATAGATTAAAATCATCCCCATAAGTCATTTTTTATGCATTGCTAGTGATAATTCTTATAATCAATGTCTCAATCCGTCAACATTTTGTCTCTCTGTGTGCATCTCGTCATATTGTGGCCTTCTTGGGTGGCAAACCCTCCTACATAACAGCTTGCCATGCTGCCTCCAACAAAGCTGGTGGGAAGATCAGCTGTGTTAGACAAACACTTGATGCACAATGTAAGTGGGTGACATAGTTGGTAGTTTAGAGTTGTTTTGAATGTGCCACCAAGCACCACTTGGTTATAGGCTTTCATTCCAACCAAAGTAATCTGATGACAAGTAAGTCATCAGTTATGGCCTCATGTACTGTTTATAGCAGATAAGAACATGTGGTTGGCGAGCCTCTAACTAGACTCTCGGCAGCTAAGCCATTTCTAAATCCATTGCCATATTTTGTCCCAGCAAAGTGGAAAATGTATGTGATCATTTACTACTTTTTCCCTGTACATGATCAGCTCTGCCTCTCATTATGACTGAAATAATTTAAGTATGCGGACATGTTTCATAAAAAGAGTCCGTACAATCAAAACGGGATGTTAGAGAAAATAAGCAGGTTGAAAATTAAAGAATGAATCAAACCCTTTTCATTTTAGAAAAAGGGTTTCTGTACAGATCAACTACCAGCCCTGGTTTGGTTACAGTAGCAGCAGCTGAGGGGTCATGAACAAAGGTGATGCTTTAGTTTCATCCAGACCCTTGTGGGGTCTGTTGGGCTGTCAAAAATAGTGCACTAACGGCGTTAATTAGATGTTTGTCGTTAATTGAATCAATTTTTTTAACGCATTTCACGCATGCGCAGTGTGACAAATTATTCAGGTCAGGAATGTGTCCGAAATGCGGTTGTGGTCGGACTATTATAACAAACAAATCCTCCTCTTGGTGACTTTTGTGTCAAAAGCGACTAGAGACAAATCTAGTGACATGTATACAGCATATTTCTCATAATTTAAACAGGTCTCCTGAAGACAAACGGTATCGCTCTCTCCCCCTTCCGCCTGCTGACCCCCCCCCATCTAAGGGTTGTCCCCCCCCTAGAAATATCATTAAAACAATGTTGTGTATTGTAAATAACATAATGATGTATACTTAGAATATCTGTGTAAGAAGTAAAACAATACAAACCCCCAAAAACGCTTTTCAAGTCTCGAAACATTTTGAGTCCTGCCTCCCTTGCGTCACAGTGGTTTGGTCCGCTGCGTGCTGCACGTTAGGATCTAGCTCGATCCGCACACTCTCGTCACATGGTAATGACAGGAACGTAGTAAGTAGGCGGTCTAAGGGTATTTTATTTATTTTATTCACATTAAACATCGGATGAAGTTTTTATTTTCTCTAACACAAATGATGCTGAGTAATTAATGAATTAGTCATGACAAAAAAGTCCACTATGCTAGTGTAATATAATGTTACGCAGCTTGTTGGATATGCCCCCACTACAACTAGCTAACGTTATTATTTGTGTACCCTTCAAAAATTGCTCTTTAGAAATGTTACGTTTATCGTCCCCCCCTACTGTTAGATCAGGGAGAGAGAGAGAGAGAGGCAGCCCGCTTAGCGCACTTTTTTGGAGTTTTACCTGCCAACGCTTCCGTTTTTTACCCCTATCACCTGGACACCTCCCGGTTTGTTATTTCTCCCGGGGATTAATCATGATTAATCCACTGAAAACTCTGATTAATTTGATTAAACATTTTAATCATTTGACAGCCCTAGTCATAATACATCTTAATGTTTGTGTTTCTATCATCACTTTACAAATCAGTTTTTGTGAAAACAATTGTGTGCCAACCAAAACCCTGTGCACAAACTCCGACAGCTTTGTTGGTGGGGACAGATCTTTATAACCAGGCTTGAAATTAAGCTTGGGGATCTGGAAGACAAGCTGAGCAACCTGTGCATCTCACAGTGCTCTCCCTGGGGTTAACCTGTCAGCTGATTGGGGCCGACCAGACATGGGCATCTTTCCCTTAAACCATTGACATGAGTGCTGTAAAACTTTGTTTACCTCTCTGCTGTTGTCAGTGGTCATTTCAGCTCCCATCCCTTCTCCACCCAAGACACCTCGATCGACAGCAAAACCTGGCATATCATATGATTGCAGCAGCCGTGTTCTCCACACCACCACCACCAGTTTCTCGACTCAACGGCACGATTTGACTTATCTGATTGCGGCATCCCGGTCCTGGAATATCTTGGAGCTGGCTGACTATCAGGATGTTATTCAATGCAGTTTTGCAACATTCCTGTTAAATTTCACAGGGTGTCCTGGAGACAAACAAGTCGCAGAGGGATGGACTCAATGATGCAGAGTAGAAATGCACCATAATGGTCTTTGGCAGGTTGAATTGCTCTCTCAAGGACTACATCCTCTTGGCTCTTGGTGATGGAGCTCATGTTCAGGTCTTTGGTGATGGTGACGCCCAGGAAGCAGAATGACTCCGCAGAGTTGAAGGTTGGCAGGACATCTATAACCATCTCCACTGTCTTAAGAGTGTTGGGCCTTAAGTTGTTGACAACATCTAGGGCACCAGATAGTCAATCCACCATCTGTTTCTGTATCTGTTCAGGCATTTGGCCTCTTAACTCTAATCATGTTTGTTGTTATTATGAATCATTTTATTTACTCTCCCATGTACCTATTCTGTTTTTTATCAATTTTCTTTTTTGCCTCTATTCTTAATTTTGTTTCCTTTTTGTATCCATTTAAATCGTATGATATTCGTTTTTAACTTGGGGAATGAACCACACACGTTAATGAAAAATGAACAAAAGAAAACCAAAAAGAACGCAGATCACAGATATTTTAATATTTTGAATCTCTGTATTAACATTACAACATGCAAAATAAATAATTTACGTGAATGACTGTGTGCAGGATGTGTGCATTACACACCAGTCTCCACTATGTATGCGCTGTCTCCCACAGATGAATCAACAAACTCATCAAACAGTTTGACCTTAATCCTCCCAACCTCTTAACATTGAAGACATGCAATATTTTAACCAACAAACAGCTTTATTTTTGCGTCACTGTTGTTATGTTATGATCCAGGTCAGGAAACACATACATGCGGCACAGTTAATGTCACTGTTTCAACACTGTATAGATTAGATTTTTTGGGGACAGAGGTAATTAAAAAGCATTGCACAATCTGTGGGAGCCACATTTCCTTTTTGATCCGATTTCCATCTTTTTTGCATGATTTGCATAGTATTTGCATGCCGACCCTGAGCTGGCCTCGCCTGTGCAGGGGAAGGCCCAGTGGCTGTTACTTATTACGCAACCAGGAAACAACAACAGCAGCTGGTCAAGAGGCCTCCAGCTACAGGGGCAGTAACCAGACCAAGGAGGCTTTCCACTAGGCAGCTGAACGCAATCACCAACAGCTGTATTCACAGTTACTTGTGCAAAAAAATCCTCCTCCTCCTTTCTTTACTCAAGGAAACTAGCCTCAACGTTTTCATCAAATCTAAAAGTGGGGTAGGCTTTGAATTGTACTTGGGTCTAGTACATGTCTGAAAACAAACAGGCTATCGAGGTTAAACCACCCGTGGGTCACAAATAAGTAGGGTTTATCAAAGGTATGAATTGAAACGTCGTTGAAAATCCTGAAAATAACAACACAAGCTGATCAGTGAACCTTTACGTTTTAACGCATATGGGGGAATTCTCCTCTGCTGTACTAAACTTTGCGTGTAGGGCTGCACTAACTAGAATAGTGACCGCTGTCTGTGAATGTAAAATGCATGCGAATGACATAGCATGCCAAACGAGTCATGTGAAGAAGAATGTGGTCACTTCTGCCACAACTTCCAGGATATGACCAAATCACGTTTAACAGAGGATTCCATATGTTCAAAGCACCAGCCGAGCAGCATTAACCTGCTGACCCGGACCACAGATGAAAACAAAGGAGTCCATGCAGACTGTGTAACACAGCCAATGCATCACCTCCAGTGCACGCTCTGATAAGATAGCATTTATTCCTCTTGTGCTGTGCTTGTTCCGTCAGTGTGTGAAAACGACAAGGAATGTGCATTCCCTTCCCATCAAGCGTTCGCTCTCAATAACGGACAGGCAGCGTGTTGGCTAGTTCAATCCTGCCCATACAGGCACATTAGAGGGCTGCGCCTACTCAACTTTAACTCTGACATGCGCAAAAGGTTGGTTTAAAAAGCTGCTGGAGCGAACTAGGTGTCAGTGAAAACAGGTTTAGGGTAATTTGGGGAAACAAGGGCAGGACGAAATTACGAGACAGGTTCTCTAAACAAAGACACTTTTAACGCCGTGATAAGGCACTCCTTAAAGGCTTTCATGCACAGACAGCATAGCTCGCTGTCAGCGGAGGAATGCCTTTAATAAAGGTTTAGAATGTCAGGCAGGAGGTTTGTCACCATAGCTTCCTTCTTCCCACGACTCAAACTGTTCATGGGCAAATCGTAGAAACCTGTATAGGGAGACTTCTCTTACCTTTTTATTTTTGGGCTAGTCACCATATCTACAAGATTTCTACAACTGGTTATTGCTAAAAAGGAGAATGTGTGATTTCATCTTCAAAGTCTGAGGCCGATTGGTGGGGAAACGTGGGGAAAGTATTTCAATGATCACTCAATTGTTTTACATTTTTTATTCTATCTCAAACCAGTGAGAAAATACAAATACATTACATGGCTACATGCTGCAATGCCTTGCTCAAAGATATAACTACATATTATTGATGATGAGGTTATTGATGCTCTGCATTGGCCAGAGCTCAAGAGAAACTGTTTGTCAGTACCAAAAAAAAAAAAATGCCCACATCAAGCATCATGCTATTCTAAGGATTCACATTCAATGGCAGTAAATTACGAGGAAGTAAACGTTAGGAAAGGTGTTGAAAACACAATGTGTAGAAAACAGAAAATACTTTTTGCCCCAAAATATTGATCTAATCAATGAATACGTGATGAGATGAAATTACAAACACAAACGCGTACACATGTAAAATATCACAGCCTTCAAAACAGATTATTTTATTAGTATTTCTTCTAATTGTGAATGTCCATTGTCTGTTCTAATTATTCACACATGTGCATGTGCATGTCCCTCACGTGCACTAGCATGTACTAAAAGCTCATTTGAACAGAGGAAAAGAGAAGCTCATAACGTTGCTTTGCTCCAGTGGTCCTGTCTAAAGAACCTTGAATAGAAGAGCTGACCACATCGCAGTACCCATTCCCCATACCCAATATCCCATTCAGGAGTCGCAAACACACATAAAATCCTGTAACCCCTCATAACGATGTTAAAATGACATTTCACGTGACAGGTAGGCGAGTTAGTGGTATTAGTTTGCATTGAAGAGGATATATTACGCTCTGATGTGAGGGCGACCGTTAAAGGTTTGAATACAGCAGATAGCTTTAAAACTGAACAGTTTCTAATGAGATAATATAATCATTACTTATCTAAAATGAAAGCTCCGTGCATACATATGTTAGGATTCAGGTCTACTGTTGCCTCTGATGTTACATTCGAAGTATCATATCAGGTATACATCTAAACGTACAAAGAGGAGGGGGTGGTGTGGTGTGGTGGTTTACACTGTCGCATTCAAGAATCTGCATGTTGTCTGCGTGCTACTCTGGCTTCCTCTCACAGACTCATTGGTGACTCGAAATTGCCCGTAGCTGTGTGCATGTGAGTGTGAATGGTTGTCAGCCATGCGATTGACTGACAGTCACCTCAGGGCCTTTTCTGTACATCTCTATCACCACCTGTAAGGGGGACATCACCATCTTTATTTGATCAGGTATCTCAGGTATCTCCCTCATGGACTGCTTTGCAATACAATAGGTGATTTAACATAATAATTCAGATAAACATTTCCTTCGCTTAGTTTAAGCCGCATCATCTTGAGGTGATTATTATTTGAATTTAACATGAAGATCTCCATTTTGTTTCTTTGGTGAGACCTCTGGTGGTAAACAGTAACACTGCTATATTTTTGGATCTCAAATACCCAGCTGCCTGTTTTAGTGGCCTTTGCTTGCACGATACTGTAGATAAGATCTAAGGTCAGTTTTGGAGGTGTCAGCGCATATTAGTTTACGCTCATTACATAATATAACTAGGGTTTAGGTTTTGGTACACAATTACAGTACTTGTTCTGACTTGTGAAAAGAACACGGTTTCAGTGACTTAAAGGAATTTCTATTTAAAGTAATGTTGAATAAGTGAACCAATAAAAGCTGTTTATGACACAAAACATTTCCTGTTAATGTCAATATATTGCATATATATTTTACAATTCGTTCCAACCAAGCTAATTTTCAAGTTATTACAAGATAACATAATTCTATTTATTGACTTTTACGTTGAAGAGGTCTTTTTTACAGAAATCAGGTTGACCTGTAGAACCCAGATTAGTTCTCAATTCTATGTTGACAAACAAATGCAGTCAATGCACAAAGTAAAACGACTAAAACATTAGCACATGTATTTGTTGAGCTACACCTGAACTCCTCCAAGAAGCCATCTCCCTTCAGCCCACCCATTCCAGGCGACTTAGAGGAGAGTTTGATATTTGATCTGAATGGTGAAGTCATCCAACCTGGTCTCTCCTTGGCCTGCTACAATCTGTTTAACTTCAACAGCATAGAACTTGGTCATGGAGTTACTGCATGTGGCTAATGAAAGACAACTTTAAATTGCTTTATGGAAAATGTTGGATCCAATGTTTTTGGAGATTATACATATTTGGTACTGAAAAGTCAGAACACAGAATTGTAATACTAAATATTTTGAAGCACCTCTTTTAGACCATGGATATTAATAGAAAAAATGTGTTGATAAATGGCTGTACAGCACTCATCTTCATTCATCTAACAAAGAGCCATAATAAATAATGTCATCCAATGTTAAAAAGTTTAGTGCCCCTCTGTTTGATGTTTTTGCATTAAATCTGACTTTAAATTGCTATTTCAATAAAACTATCTACAATATTTGCCTGTTTTGCAGCAGCAGGGTTTGTCCTGTAAACCCTCCAAATGACTGGAGGGTAGAGACCAGAAAAACAGATGCTTCTTTTAGATGACCGCTTAATCTTCCAGTCCATTGGCAGGAAGGTCCTCGTCTGTGTACCTCAACATAAAGTCAATATTAAATACACTAACAAGTGAATCTTTTCGCTTCAATATTGCCAATCTTGCCTGGCCATCCATTTTGATTACATCTCAGGCTTTAAAAAGACCTTTCTCACATTGCCATTAAAACCATGATTAATGACAACATAAACATAAACTAGAAAGGTTCTGCTGCAAGAAAAACCTCAGCAATGCTCCTATGAGTTCCTTTGTGTCTCTGCAGCAGGCAGTAAGTGTTTGGACTGAGCCCAGCATTTCCACAGCAGCTCTGAAAGTCATTAAAACCTCCACAGACTCACAACTGGCTTTCATTTTGTCATTATGGCCCCCATGAAGGCCCTGATTGTTGGAGGGGAGCCTCAGCCAGTGAAACAGTGCCATGGAGGGGGAGGGAGCAAAGGATGATGGAGGGACCACACATGTCTTCATGGACAGGGAATCCCCCACTAACTAGTGGACTTTACTGCGGCCTGTGGGAATCAGCTGCCTGTGTAAAGTCTTCAACACGCTAGGTTGGTTGTGTAGTGTCCCTAAATGTGTATTGGGTTTGAAAATGTTTGAGTAAAAGGCTTTGTTGGATCTTGTCCAGTTAAAGTTTTAGCTAAAGTTTAATCTTGAAGATCTCCATTTTCACTTTTTTGTGCATTCTTCTCAGATTATCAGGTTTTACTTTCACTTTATTTACATCTAAACAGTGTTTAGATGTAATCACACTCTAATCACACTAAACAGTGTGTGTCCTCGAACCAAACACTCCCCCTCCCAGCTGGTTCAACATCACAGCCTGTTCATTATAGGCCAGCAAAACTTTGTAATGTGTAAATATTCTCAACCTTTTTGGGGGATGCTCGAGGATGATATGTTGACATATGCTATAGATTTGGTGAGGACAAGCTTTGTCATTTGGAAGTTATGTGTCTTTAAGTCCAAACTCTTTAGTTCATTGGTACATAACTTCAGCTTCTGCTGGACGTTTGCGAATACGTGTTTTCCCCAAAATTCAAAACGGTGCAAAATCGGAATAGTAAGCTAATGGGCAAAAGTGCCAAACTTTTCCCGGGCACCATAAAGCCATTTCTCTACAGCCAAATGTGCAACCCAGAAACTATGTGAAAAAGTGCAATTGAAGTGGTGAATAATAATCTTTCCGAAAACACTATGGCTTTCGTCCGACTCAGTCGGCTCAGGTCCTAAAAATATAAAAATAATCAAGAGTAAAACAACAGGTCTTCGCTGTCCCTAAATTGGTGTTTAGACAGATGTGCTGCCATTTTGTAATTGTGAGCCGAAGTTCTGCAGTAGAGATTTGCTTTGATGTAGAGTACCAGTCAAACGTTCTGACTGAACTTTTTCTTTTTGAATTTATGTTTCTCAAATCTTGTCTTATGTAGTTTTCATCAACAACCGGTACAGGATTCTAAAACTTTGGTCTAAAACAAAATATGTGGAATATGTGTGGCCGCTGCAGCACCAACTAGTGGTTTTATTGTTTATAAAGCTCACACCAGCTGGTGCACTTAGTTTTTTTCCTGTTTTCCTTTTTTTTTAGTCATATTCCTTTTTTTTAAACTAACCCATAGCCTTAGATTACTAACGCATAGTATTACATTTTATTCCTTTTGTTACGTGTTTTCTTGTTGTCCAGTGTCGTCTGGTTTCATGCACCATCCGTCAAGTCAAATTGCTTGTATGTCTGACATACTATGGTAATAACTGTTTCCTGATTCCTGATGTCCATAGCTGACAGCTTTGTACAGGCCACATGTACTACTGTATATCAGCAATATAAAAAATTACTTTTTGTCAAAGTCACCCAAACTTCCACCAGTTGATATTCATAATCTTTCCTCCTTCACATTCTGTCTGTCATTGTGCTCTTCTCTTTTTAACTTGTAGTACTACTGCTAAAGCACTGCATGCAGTACTTTTGTAAAGTACCTCAACAGCGTTCTGGGTGACTGGAGGGCGTGTTGTTACCGTTTGTCCACCACCTTCTGCTTCATAGATAAAGATGTTATCACATGGGGTGGGGCGTCCTGCTGCGCACCAAATATGAACATAAATTTCTCATGACTGGTGGAAGAAGGTAAACATAAAAAAAACATTTCGGATTGAGAAAAAGTATCCTATTATTTCAAATTCTTCAGAAATCCCTCCATTCACAACACTTAATTTCATTCCCACATCAGCCACTTTTTCTCCTTTACCAGCCAGCATGTTTCTGTCGAAACATTTGTATACGTCCTTTCATTAAAAACTACAACAGTACAGTCTTAAGATAAATAAGCTTTTTATACATTATGACTTTAAAGTAATAATTTCACGCCAACATGATTATATTTCTATCTACTATTAACTGGGTCTGACCAGGAATTCTTGAAGACAGCGTTGTTTACCTTGCATTCCTCCACAGTAAACCGAAAAGTTATGTAAAAATCAGAAAGGCGTCTCTCATTCTTCTTTTGGCACGTTTGTGTCAATGCAAGAAGAGAAAGCTCAAGGTAACACAGGGTGTCTTATTGATAACCAAATGATCATTTTGATGGTGAAGTTGTGTTGAACAAATAATTCCTAAAATGTACACTTTTAAATGTGTGCCATACAGACTTACAGTCTGACCAGCAGCCTCTTTGATGTCTAATACCGGACTGCAGCAGGCAGGAAGCACTCTGATACCAATCTGATCCCTTGTGCGCAGCAATTTAATCCCCCGTCCACCATTTCCTCAAGCACAAGCTGCCCAGACGTGAAACACTAGGTGCTCGATGCTGTTTTCTGCCCCAAATTAATTAAAGGTTAGAGCAGGGGAAGGCTTGTTTCCTTACCTCTTTAGCTAGTGGTTTCAGTGATAACGGCTTTCCCCTCCTGCCTTTTTTTAACAAGACTGTCTTCAATACATGGTGAAGAGCCATGAAAGGCTTATCATCATTCATCTTATGAGTTCCCTTCCGAGCGGCCATCGATTATTCCTTAGTGAACTAAAGTTCACTAGTTTGAAGCGTTACGCTTCAAACTAGTGAACTTTAGTTATGCTTTAGTTACGCTTCAAACTATCACGGTCTGGCACCACTGGTAGACATGTTGGCGTAGGAATGACGTGACTAGCGAGTGAAAAAGGAGTCGTGTGTGTCATTTCAGTGAGGGGATGAAGGAAAATCGACTGCTGACCTACACACTACATAAACCTTCAGTGGCGCATGCTCCTTTTTATGTGTCCCCTTTCTTCTCTCAACTGTGTCTTCTCGTCCTTGTCTCCTCTCCTCTGAGGGTGGAGAGCTGATGCCCCATGCTGTGGAGTGTTGGTAGAGTGAAGAGTTGATCAGGTCATTTATAATTTGATACACTAATAAACACCATCATATAATTCCTGGGATAACCTCTTGCTCAGGCTCTGGCTGTTCTATGTTTACATTGCTGCTTGGATTGAGCAGAGGAAAGCTAAACATTTCACCTATGGACATGGCGTGACTGACTGACTGACAGGGGACAATAATGTCATGAATCTGAGGTGAAGTTGGTGTTAATGTATTAGGCCTACCCATAATGCGTCACCCAAAGCAAAGTCATCTGAATATGGGGTCATTGATAAGTTAATGATTGTTTGGTTGATTGATATTCTTCAACTGATTAGTGATACCAGGCCTTTGTCTTTAGGGGAATCTTTTTGGACATCCTTCGTGTGCAAAGTAGTATTTCATGCCAGTTTCAAAAAGTCAGTGCAGCATCTTTTGGTAATTACTCAGTTCTAGAAGACATCAGTAGACATACAGCCGAGGTGTGGACAGCCCCCCCCCCAATGGGTTTGATTCATTGTTGAGTAGAGCCATAGTATGTATGGACTGTTGTTTCTGCTCCAGTCAAAGAGAAAATAGTGACCAAACCCACACTCTCCTTAAGCAAATATCCATCTCCGTTAAACAAGGAGAGTCCCGCCCCCATGTGAGAACATGCTGTCACCTGACCCTGTCCAAACTAACATGTTTCAGGTGCTGTCAATTGACGCCTCCATCATTTCTACCTGCAGAGCACAAGGCTTCATTTGAATCTTATTTGTCTTTTGTCGAAAGAATGTTGTCCCTCTCCTGGCTTGATCCCCCACCGGGTCACTGATGCAGAGGCTATATATCTGGACTGTGTTGTGTTGATAAGTGCAGCGGCTTTTCAAAGTGTTTCTGTAGCGAGTCTACAGCTCTATCTTTCTGGGTTTCCTCTGTTTGGACAAGGTCAGGTGACAGCCTCTGCCAGATATTTCTGAATGAACCGTGTGTGTGGCTGTGCGTGCGCGTGCAGACACGTGCATGCAGGGCCGTCCATTCATACATTCCTTCTTCCCACAGTAACCTGAGCCTACCGTGGGGGTGTGAAGGGGGGAGGGGAGGGGTTGGGGGTAGTAGCTGAAGTCTATTTGTCTTCTTCTGTACCCAATAGTAAATCTCATTCATATTTCTAACTTCACCATTTGTTGATTCTTGAGAAACAGCAACGGTCTTCCTAAAATGATTACTGACTGATATTGGTAACATTTTAATACTACAGATGTTGACAAATAAATAACAGTCCGCTATAACAATGACCAACTCTTGAATGTCCACACAAATCTTGACTGAAGTTCTGTGGAAAAATAGACGGTTCAAGCATGAAAAGGAATGGATGTATATTGTTTTTTGTCGTGTTGTATAGAGACTACTGGGGTGGCAAGACAACACAGGACATAATGCGGGAACACACACGCACACACCCAGCAGAACAGCCCCGGTCTTTGGTTCCCCTGCTCTGTGTCTGGTTGCAGCCCTTCTCCGTCCTGTGACCTGCAGGCATTTAACCTCTGACCTGCAGGGCCAATATTAACTCTTGTGTGATTGTTCCAGGGCAGCCGACTTCCCCTGGCCCAGGCCCTGAGAACATTCCTGGGCTCTGTCGCTAGGAGAGCCTAGCTGTCACACTGCTGACCTCCTCAATGTCCAGGGTTACCCTTGATCTTCTATACACACACACAGGAACTCACATGTACAAAAGGACTCACACACATATACACCCTCAGCAGACCCTCCGCCCCCTCCCCCCATACCAGAGGTCCTAGTGGGGGCTGCTGGCCTGTCTCGGGGCTGAAGGCCACCCAGTCCGTCTGCTAGCTGACAGTATATGTTCACTGCTCTAACACACAACACCTGCATTCATCAATAGCTGCTGCTATTGGTGGCTGCTTGGCGGATTGAGACCTTAACCATCGGTGAGTGTGTTTACATACACATTAGCAGCCACGCTTGGAGTCTTGTCCTGATTGGCTATACATATATATGTCCATGGAACATGAGAAACCTGCTGACGAGGTTAAATATTAGGGGTGTAAACGATTCGTTTTTAACAACGATTCGATTCGATCACAATTCATGGTTGTCGATATGATTCAAGGACGATATTGGTTCATTTAGAACAATACGATCTGAAACGATTCAATGACTTGAAATCGATTCAGTAACTTTTTAGATGAAAATTCAGTTAGTGTGACTGAAATAAATTTCCTAGATTCCTGTTGTTTCTTGTAATGGAATCAGGAATCATCAATTAATTAAGAATATAAATAAACAAGTAAACAACAATGAATGGCAAATGCATTCACATTTTATTTGAATAAAGTGCAAACACTGCTGTAGCAGTGTAGCAGAAAAAAACTCATATTAGTGATATACACAAAAACACCCCTGCAATAATGGTTTCCCCCTACTAACCCCCTAAAAACCACCCCTCTATTTCAACCCTTGTGGAACATCCACTCGGATTTGCCGTGAAACCCGGAAGTTGAATCGGGGCTCGGGACGGCGAGACCTGCATACTGCGTGAGCACGTCACGACTCGCACGTCACGAGTCTGCGAAAGCCTTTATCATTAAAAGTGCTAAGAAAAAAGTCTGACGTGCCTAAATCCAATGGGTTATTTCCTAGTATCGATTCAATCGATTTATTACATTTTAAACCGATGTTTGATCAATATATGTCGTCCATATGGCCAACTCACCAAGCACAGATCGATGTAGTTGGATCGGAGGAATATAAATCGATACATCGATGTAACAGCTGAATCGTTACACCACTACTAAATATGTATCCACCATCTCTGATTTTACTCATGAAGGGGATTCTTAATTCCTCAATAATTACTTTTTTCTTTGCTAACCTGGTTCTCTGCTGCATGAAGACATATTGCAAAAAAAATTAAAGGAACAATAAGCCCTTTCCTTGGAGGAAACCACTATTAAAGACACACAAGTTCGTTTCATGAATACAATTTGGTTTGTAAGACATTGTCTAACCTTAGTGTGAGAAAGCTTAGAACACCTCAAATATCTTCAAATATCTTCTGACTCTGAAGGGAAGCTTGCAGATTGTCCACTGTCATGTGGTTATTATACAAAACAGGGTGAAGGTACACTGCATTGTTTGAAAACATTGGATTATAGACAGGAGGTTAACTAGTTAGTAATGGATCACACATCAACATTATGCGTCCAGAGAGTCTTAATTTTATCAAAGTATTGTATGATCGAGACCCAAGTGGATCTGCATTTCTTAGGGTGTCCCCAGGTCCTTTAACCACATGGAGGAGTTGGGAGGGCTAGATGACTTCCAGACCAATAGGGTTCTCCTTCGTCCCAAGAAGGTTGAGAAAGCGATTATGGTTTTGTGTTTCTGTAAAAGTCAATTTTAAGGTCAAACCACAGCTTATTAAAATGGAGAAATGTTTCAAACTGTAGCTACAGTAACGGTGATGCTTTTCTAATTAAGGTTTAAAAATGTAAATGTTTGTAGCGGTCAGTAAGTGCAGTTGTTGTTCCTTATGTACACTACATACCACTTACCGTATGAATGCCATTACTATTGCCAGAAATGTGTGTGTGTGTGTGTGTGTGTGTGTGTGTGTGTGTGTGTGTGTGTTACGTGTGCTGTCGCAGTTTTGTTTTCCACTGCTGGTTAAATCAAAGAGAAATCTTGATATGAAGATATAGGAGAACAGATTGCAGACGGTTTTCACTAATGGCATTCAAAAAGGTATCCATTGCCTCTTTGTCACACACAACAATACAATGCTAACCGATGAGGCTTTCATTGGGTATTAGTCAAATCGTGTTGTCAGGCTGAGGATGCAGTATATATTAATGATATGTGAAAGGTAATCAGTCACTAAAGGAGATAAAATAGGACAAAAGCTTTTGATATCTGAAGAAATGTGAATTTGAAAGTGAAAGGATAACTTCAAAGGGATTTGAAACAGTTATTGAATAACTCCCTTTACCACACCTTCACCTTAACCTTCACCTTCACTCATGTGCCTGCTTGTGGTGTGTGATTTTCTACTGGCAGCTTGTATTGCAGTAAGTTTATCTTTCTATGTTACAAAAAATTGTTGTGCCTTTTTCATCAGAACAAATCTGAGAAGTTCTAAACTAGTCTGTTAGAGAAGTAGTGATCGAGTAGTGATCGACCAACTCACTGCTGCATTGGAGAGGCACAATATATATTATTGTGACTTGAAGAAATATCTAATATTGTCTTAAGCGACTGAGGGGCAAAACCATGAATTTTCATCCAAGATTTCGCAGAGTAACACACATTGTTAATTTACAGATTCTTCCAATATTATTACAGCCAACTCCAGTCACTAAAAGTTCGGCAAAGAAAAACTATTATTTTACAGATTTTTCTGTTTCTGTAATCAATTTTCTGCTACACTTCTCTATTGAGGTTGAAACTATCAAACATTTTACATTACATATCATTTAGCAGAGGTTTTTATCCAATGCAACTTACAATGGGCAGTTTGAATTTGGGTGTACTGCTTAGGGACACTGAGACGTAGGACACGTTTCAGCTGGGAATCTATACACCGACCAGCGGTTTTGTCAGATGAATTGGCATGTCTGTGTTTACTTACTCTGACATTACTGATTGGGTGTGGCCAGATGCACAATGTAGTGCAGCTTAGTACTGCATTTCATGCAATGAAAAAAGTTAGCTTCAATTCAATTCAATTCATTTTATTTTGTATAGCCCAAAATCGCAAATTACAAATTTGCCTTGGAGGGCTTTACAGTCTGTACACATGCAACATCCTCCGTCCCAAGACCCTCACATCGGCACAGGAAAAACTCCCCAAAAAATGAAAAAAACCCTTCCAGGGAAAAAAGGGAAGAAACCTTAGGGAGAACGTCAGAGGAGGGATCCCTCTCCCGGGATGGACAGACTGCAATGGATGTCATGTGTACAGAATGACTCATACAGATGTAGAATACATTCAATTTCTATAACAGAAATTAATCAAAGAATTCCAAGTAGCCGGCCAGATGTACGACAGGACCACTGCAGGGGCCACCACCGTCAGATCGAACCACCATCCACAGAAGACTGTGGGGAGGGAAAGCAAAGATTTTAGGAAAGGGTAATAGAGATATGAATCATATTTAAAATTATGATGATGATGATGATGATGACGGCAGCAGCAGGTGCCAGCAGTGCCACGGCCAGAGTCAGGACCAGGGTCGTGACGGAACTACGATCTGCAGAGACCTGCTCGGTAAGAAAGCACAAAGAACTCCCGGGAAGGAGCTGAATTAGTCATGTGCATTAATGCAACGTGGATTTTAGTAAAAGGGGAGAGAGAGAGAGAGAGAGGAGTTCGGTGTGTCCTAAGAAGTCCCCCGGCAGTTTAAGCCTATAGCAGCGTAACTAAGAGCTGGTCCAGGCAAACCTAAGCCAGCCCTAAATATAAGCGGTATCAAAGAGGAAAGTTTTAAGCTTTATCTTAAAGGAGCTGACTGAATCTGCCCCCCGGACTGAAAGTGGAAGCTGGTTCCACAAAAGAGGAGCTTAAACAGAACCAGAATTAAAGTTTGAATATAAAAGTTTATTTACATATTATAAACTAGACAATTATTAAATTGTTAGTATTGACCTAAACCTTTATATAATTAGCTATATGTTCAATTACAAACAATTGTTGTTTTCATGTATGTCTGTATGTAGTTCGTAAATATATCGTTTTACAGTGTAGGCTACAAACAATCCACTATCCAGTTCACTGCATCTCTCTCGAACTGATGATCCTCATAATCAAGGTTTACATGGTCACCACAACATTTAATGAGCAGTCTTAAATAGTTCTAATGCTAAGGTTTCTGAGCATGGCAGTCACGCTCTCACACAGAGAATTTATGGGATTCCACACGATAAGTTAAGACACATCAGACTCAGACACAGTCAAAATAAATCCACACACACCTGATTTTAAGCACCAACCACTTATCTGAATGCATGTTCTCAAAACTGCACATTGCGCACAACTTACCAAGTGTTTTACTGAAAGATTAAATAAAACTACATAATGTATGTAAGTTGCACCATGGTTGCAAAAAGAAGTTTAATGAAATTGCTTGTGTGAGGATCCTATCAACGTAATGATGCAGGGATTGTTCTGTGTTAGTACTTCTTGATCTCAGTTCTGCGTTTGACACTGTAGGCTTTAATGTAGGCAGAGGAGGAGACCTATTTTGTCTTACTTTTGTAGACTTTATCTTTTGTGGGCTTCTGCAGGGCTTGCTAGGATCCACCGTAATCTTTTGGTGGAAATTTAAAAAGGGAGAAGTGCACCCCAAAACCTTAATGTAGCAGCAAACAACAATTTTCTGTATGAAGATATAGTTTCCAACTTTGAATGTAACCGGAATTTTGCAACCCTAGACAGGACTAATGATTGTGTTGTGGACTTACAGATAATAAATGTGTCTTAATTATTAGGGGTTTTAAGACGTCTCTCTCTCCCTCTAAAAAAAGATATGCAAAGCATTGTCCCAAGATTGCACCAGCATTTTACTGCTATGTCCTGTTAACAAGGATCCAAAAACTATAATCTATGGATTACTTTAGATGCTCAAGAAAACATGCTTTCTAAATGAATTAATAAATGTTCATTCATAGACACAAAAGGTTCTTCCAATATGTGTGCCTTCACATTCTGTGCCTTTCATTATTACAAAAAAGATAAAGGAAATTCAGCAATCAGACATTAATGGTTCAGATAGCTTTAAACAAAAACATTACTTGTCATGGCGTAGAAATACTGTTATCGTGGGTTAATTCTCTTCTACAACATCTATTCTTTCATACTAGTGAACAGCCAAAATAGACCGTTTAGTGTTTGTCGTTTAGTACCTGTAGACGTCTCATCACACTCCTAAAAGCGCTTACCATTTCAAAATGACTCATATATTATTTGAAATATACAATTTCAGAAATCTTTTAACACAGCGTATCAATCTCTTCAACCTGTTCAACTTTGAGGCTGTTTCTTGGCCTCTGCTGTGGCTCACCCGTGATAAACAAGTGTTATAACTCCGGAATGACTTTGTCTATTTGTACAATTTATTTTTATGGGAATGAAGGGAACACTGTGAGTGCTATGATGTGTATACATCAGTTTATATGTTCAATAATACACTTTTTCACCTGTAATGTTTTCAAAATGTTTGAAATTGACACTACAAGAAGCCAATATTTTTTAAATGATGTGAAGATTTGCCAGTAAGATGAATATTCAACATTGGCACTTTTAGCAGTACAATAATTCCTCATTTGCCTGTCTAAACATAAAATTATCGAAACTTTTTTTACAAATAGTAGTTGTCTTAACGTTATTAATCATTTAGGGAAGTTTGCTGGGGGTTTCCATAGTTAGAATGTGTACCCCTTAACAAAAAACTATGATTATTTAGGTCTGTTCTGCTGTTCCACATATCATGTCTAACCAGTTCACTTAAGGCACATGCAATGTGCTTTCCACCACTGTTTCCTTTGTTTGCTTTACTGCTCCAGTCACCTGTTGGTTTTCCCCTGAAACAGCGCAGATGTTGACCGCTTATTAGGGAAGTTGAAAAGTTTCATCCAACGGCAGCAATCAATTCATCAACGGTCACAGTTGGAGGAAGTTTGTTCAGGGAGGACGTCTGCATCCTCATCTGAAGCTTAATAAGACCTGAGTCACTGAAGCCAAGGATATGCTGATCATAAAGGAGCCGACATTCTCCTATGTCTTACTATAATGAACATTTCATGAAACACACACTTGCTGGTCACTTTATTAGCTCTACTTCTTCCAAGTCCAGATTTCTCGTAATATGGAAACCCAGTCAATACACTGTAAATAAGGAAAGATTAGGAACACCTCTCATTAAAATGTATTTGCTTTGACAGTAAGCACACAAGAAGAAAATACAATTTAGTCAGGAGACTTCTTGACCTTCGAACAACGATTTAAACAGACATATATATTCATAGTGCAAAGTTCCTGCTGTAGGATAAACCAGGTGCTGGGATGCTGAGATGAGACAAGGAAGCCCCCCCCATGGGAGTCCAGACACTAGTGGTGGTAGAGGTGGTAGAGATGCTCTAATCCTATGATAAGCCGGCTGTTGCAGCTGATTAGAGGTGTCAGGGGTGGTGGAGGGTCGCCTCTGGTGCTTGATGAATTGACAATTGACAGCAACAGAGAGGAGAACAGTTTTTAATGTTTGACACCACTTGTTGGTTTACGGAAACAGGGCCCACGTCTGGTTGGCTAGTAATAAACGAGCCCGCCCTCAATCAGCTGCCAGCGTACCTACATTGAGAGAGGAGGTGACCTGGGAAAGCCACAGGCTTGGCCAGTCTTTCTGATTGAATTCATCTCTCATCTTTATTACAATGAGTAGGCTGTTTTTTGGCCCTGCTACAAAAACGGCACACCCATGAAAACAAATGTGTAATAACTACTTTGTATGTCTGGACTATTTCTTTCAGTCAGGATAAAGGGGAACACCTCTGTTTTGTGGAAACATCAGTTTATACGTTACTGGTGAAGAAATATAACATAGTGGGTTATTAACATAACATAATAATATTTCACACATAAAAAAAACCATTTAATTGCTATATAAATCCTCTAAAACAGGGGTGTCAAACTCATTCTGGTCTGGGGGCCGCATACAACTTAATCGCATCTCAAGTGGGCCAGACCAGTAAACTCATTCTAAAATGACATAGAACTAACAATAAGTCCACTTTCTTCTTTGTATTAGTGCAGAGAAGAAGTAAATTATAAAAATCATTATATTCAATGAATTGTCCTTTTAATAAATATATTATCAACAACCTAAGAGTTTTTAAGAAAAGTAATGTGCAATTTCAACAACATTTTCACCCAGTTTAACATTTATTTAAGTGCATTATGCATAAAAACTGATCACAGTGATTGTGATTCACCTCCATGAACATGTAGGAAGAGGTCCATTTTTTTTTAAAAATCCGACACTGTGTCCACTTTTCTCTTTTTTGACAAAGACATTTCACTGAAGAGGGTACCAGGGTCAACAGGAAATGCGGGTAAAGCGATAGACGTGAAACAGCGCCACTAGCGGACAATATAGGAACTGCAGATTTTATAGAAGTGTATTCTTATTTTTTTTCAGTAATACAGATTTATCCCGCGGGCCAGACTGAACCACCTGGCGGGCCGTTTCCGGCCCGCGGGCCGTACGTTTGACACCCCTGCTCTAAAACTTTCAGGAAGCTGGTCGTCGCAGTGCGTGCAGGGAGATGCAGGACGCAGATGCAAAACAACAACAAGACTTTAAAGGGCCCATATTTTGATTATTTTTCAACAAGTTAAAATAGGTCTTTGAGTTCCAGAAAACATGTTTCTGAAGTTGTTTGCTGGAAATAGCTTGTAGGAAACGATTGTTCCCTATCAGGGAACTTCTTGAAACGCTGTGGGAACGCCCTGCGTGACCGCGTCATGAAGCACGTGTGAAATCCGACCAATGGCGAGACGGCACGTCATAGGTGGGTGGCGTCGAGACCAGCAAGCATAAAGGAACCTTGGCCACAACTTCATTCATCTCTGTGCCTTCATCAGCGTGTGTGTGAATCAAGAGAGCGATGGCGAGCAAGAGGCAACTGTTTGCGCAGTGCGCGCCTCCCTGTCCCCGGTTCATTACGGGAGGGGATACGCACCCCCTGTGCGTTGTCTGCCTGGGAGCGGAGCTCTCGAGGGAGCCAGCTGTGTGCATTGCGAGAGGCTCTCCATACGGAGGCTGCGCTCCCGCCGGGTGCTCTTCGAGGAGGGCGGCTTGATTCGCGCTCCTCACAACTCAGTGACATCCAGTGCCTCTTACCGGGACTTAGAAGCACGCGGAGCGGTTTCTTCCATCCCGGAGGAGGCATCACCGACGCGCCTGTCCAGCTCTGAGGAGGTGGAGACGGCTAGCGTCGCGGCTGCGAGGCTGAAGATTTGCCGCTTCAGTCACCCGCGGCCGAGGAGCTCACGGAGGTGCTGACTCGAGCCGTGGAGAGGCTCGATATCAGCTGGCCGGTCGACGGGCTGGAGCCCGTAGCAACGAGTAAGTTGCACGACGTTTCCTGCCCTCCCGTGTCTTACCTCAGCGTCTCGCCTTCTGTCCCCGACCACGAGTCTCTGCCCTGCCCTTTGTCGTGCCCGAGCGCCTGCTGCAGGGCTGTTTGGTATACAAGCGCCAAACAAACACTCTGTGTCGTGTGCTGCATTTGGCTCCGCCTCACGTTCGTGTCAGTACAATCTGGCCACAAAATGGAGCCAGCGCACACCGCTTCACTACAGCAGCGCTTGGAGAGAGTCGAGGGAGTCCTCGCGCAGTACGAGGCGCTCCTCGCATCCATCCTGGCTGAGGTGCGCCAGACGACAGCCGCCAGCCAACAGGACAGCGCCGCGCAGGAGCGGACATTTACCGCCCTGGCCGCTCAGATCCAGCAGCTCGCCCTGAAGGTCTCCCAGACGGAATCACCCAGCCCTCCAGCTGCATCTCCCGCAGCTGTATCTCCGCCGACTTTCCCCGGTCCCGCCTTCGAACCCCGAATAGGAGCCCCAGAGCGTTACGGCGGAGACCCAGAGAGCTGCGCTCCCTTCCTGACTAACTGCTCCATCCTCTTCGCCCTGCAGCCCCACACCTTCGCCTCCGAGGAGGCCCGGGTGGCCTTCGCCATTAATCACCTCACTGGGAGGGCCCGTCTTTGGGGAACGGCGGAGTGGGAACGCCAGACCCCCGCCTGCAGGTCATTTCAGTCCTTCGCCGCCGAGGTCCGAAAGGTTTTCGGTCCGCCAGCGCTAGGCCCAGATGCCGCCGGCGGTCTCCTGAACCTCCACCAGGGAGACCGTGCGGTGGCAGATTACGCCATAGACTTTCGCACCCGAGCCCGTCTATGCAGGTGAAACGCTGAGGCGCAGTGCGACGCCTACCTGCGGGGTCTGGAGGACTACGTTAAAGATGAACTGGTGTCCTTCGACCTACCCACCTCCCTGGATGAGCTCATTGAGCTAACACGGCGAATTGACCGACGCGTCCGGGCCCGGCAGGAGGAGAGGCGGCAGGGAGGGGCTGGACGCCCCCGACCCCGCCGCAGCAGTCCGCCGCGCCAGGCCGTATCCCTTCGATCTGGACCCCTGATGGAGGACCCGGAATCCATGCAACTCAGCCGGACCACCCTGTCAACCATGGAGCGCCAGCGCCGGCGCAGACTGAACCTGTGCATGTTCTGTGGGGGAGAGGGACACTTTGTCTCCAAGTGCCCGGTAAAAGCCAAGGCTCACCAGTGACTGGGGACGCACCGGTGAGCCCTCCCTTCCAGCCGTCCCCCATCAAGAGACCGATCTGCCACTGCCGCCTGCTGGTGCCAGGGGGTTCTCACACCCTGGCGGTGTTCATCGACTCGGGGGCAGACGTATCCATTATCAACGGCGAGTTGGCCCGACAGTTGGAGATCGAGAGAGTGCCTCTGCCCCAGCCCGTGCCCGCCAATGCCCTGGATGGTCACGCTCTCGGAATGGTGACCCACCAGACTGTCCCCGTCCAGATGCTGTTCTCCGGGAACCACCATGAGTCGATTTCGTTTTACATCCTGGACTCAACCCGGATCCCGCTCCTCCTGGGGTTCCCCTGGCTTCGCCGTCATAACCCGCACATCGACTGGGCGACAGGTTCCATCCTGGGGTGGAGCACAGCCTGTCACCTGAAACAAGCCCTCGTCCCCCAGCCTCTATCCTGCCCCACTTCAGCCCCGGACCTGGCGGGCGTCCCGGCCGAGTACCACGACTTCAGGGAGGTCTTCAGCAAATCAAAGGCCACCTCCCTGCTCCCGCACCGGCCCTATGACTGTGCCATTGACCTCCTCCCCGGCTCTAGCCCCCCCCATCTCGGCCCCAGAGAGAAAGGCAATGGAGGAGTACATCAACGACTCTCTGTCCGCGGGCATCATCCGCCCCTCCTCGTCCCCAGCTGGGGCTGGGTTCTTCTTTGTTCAAAAGAAGGACAAAACTTTGAGACCCTGCATTGACTATCGGGGCCTCAATGACATCACGGTAAAGAACCGATACCCGCTCCCCCTCATCTCCTCAGCGTTCGAACTCCTGGAGGGGGCCACCGTTTTCACCAAGCTGGACCTTCGAAACGCGTACCACTTGGTCCGCATCCGAGAGGGGGATGAGTGGAAAACGGCTTTCAATACGCCCACCGGCCACTACGAGTATCTGGTCATGCCCTTCGGCCTCACCAACGCCCCCGCCGTCTTCCAGTCCATGGTCAACGACGTCCTGCGAGACATGCTCGACAAGTTTGTCTTTGTATACCTGGACGACATCCTTGTGTTTTCTAGATCCATGGAGGACCACCTCCACCACGTCCAGGCAGTTCTCCAGAGACTCTTGCAGAACTCGCTCTTCGTCAAGGCCGAGAAGTGCGAGTTCCATGCCCCCTCCGTGTCCTTCCTGGGGTACATTATCGGTCAGGGGGACATCCGCATGGACCCGGCAAAAGTGTCCTCTGTCACCGCCTGGCCGGTGCCTGAGTCCCGAAAGCAGCTCCAACGGTTCCTGGGGTTCGCGAATTTCTATCGCCGCTTCATCCGAGGGTACAGCACGGTGGCCGCCCCTCTCACGGCCCTCACCTCCCCCAAGGTCCCGTTCCGATGGTCACCTGCGGCCGACTCCGCCTTCCAGACTCTGAAGAGTCGCTTCAGCAAGATGGCGCATTTTGTGCCCTTGCCAAAATTGCCGTCGGCCAAGGAGACTGCGGAGGTGGTCCTTCGCGACGTGTTCCGAATCCATGGCCTCCCTGTGGACGTGGTCTCAGACCGGGGACCACAGTTCACCTCGGTTTTTTGGAAGGAGTTCTGCACCCTCCTCGGGGCCACGGCCAGCCTGTCCGTGACAGGCCAGCCTGTCAGCTTGGTATACAAGCGCCAAACAAACACTCTGTGTCGTGTGCTGCATTTGGCTCCGCCTCACGTTCGTGTCACCAACTGTGTGTTGTTTGTTTGGGAGCGGAGCATAATCAGCTAGCTCTCGAGGGACCGGGCTGTGTGCATTGCAGCGTCTTCCTATGCGGACGCCACTCCCATCGGGGGGTCTTTGAGGATTGTGGCTTGGCTTGTGCTTCCCACGGAATACGATCTACGTGGGATTCGCTGACAGGCGGGGGTAGCCCCTAGTACGGCTAGTCTGAGGATGGCCGCGGCCTCCAAGAAGGCTGTGTCTAAAACTCCATTGTCACCAGGGTGCGGAGTCTTCACCGTGGGCCCGAGGGCCGATAATTTCCTCCCGGGAGGGGTCCAGGGCTGCCAGACCAGTTTCCCTGCCAGTGTGCCATTACATGGCACTGTGTCTGCAGCTCAGAGTATTCCAGAGGCCAGTCTTGAGAGACTGGTACGATTAAGAGAGATTTTGGTAGAGCGGCGAGCCCTGCCCAATGTATCTCAATGGGTCCTGCACACAATCGACAGAGGCTACGCCATTCAATTCAGGGCTTGCCCACCTCGATTCAGAGGGGTTCTGCCGTCAGTGGCAGACCCCGAGCAGGCTCTGGCGATGGAGCAGGAGGTACAGACACTGCTGCGTAGGGGGGCTATAGAACGAGTTCTGCCTCCCAGCAGAACTTCATTGTTCCAAAGGACTGGGGGTTTGCGTCCATTACTAGATCTACGTCTGTTGAATCGCACTGTCGCGAAGCTCAGTTTCAAGATGCTGACGCTCAAACAGATCGTGTCACAGATCAGGTCCGAGGACTGGTTTATCACGATAGATCTAAAGGATGCTTACGCGTTCGGGTTTGAAGCTTACCAGTATTGGGTTCTTCCGTTCGGCCTAGCTCTCTCTCCCCGTACGTTTACAAAATGCGTGGATGCAGCCCTAGCGCCACTGCGTCTCCAGGGCATCCGCATTTTAAACTACATCGACGACTCGTTGGTTTTTGCTCCGTCGGAGCAGCTAGCGGTTCAACATCGGGATGTCATTCTCGCTCACATCAACCGTCTGGGATTGAGACTCATCGCCAGGAAAAGTGTATTGTCCCCGCTGCACATCGTTGTTTCGGCTACCACTTTGCCATGTAGTTGTTGGTGTTAGTGTCTTGCTTTGATGAAAAATATGTACATGAGCGCTGCCGTGTGCAAATGTTCTGGACTCATTTGCATATTGTACTTATGAACTTATTAGAGTTATGTTTGGAGTATTTTCAAACGGATAGGGTATATTGTAGCTTAGACTGAATACTAAAGCATTCATATATTTGGTTGATGAGTACACGCTAGTTCTGTTGGATGTTGGTTCTGGCTCATCTTCAACCGCGTATCCGGGGTTGGGTTGCTGGGGCAACAGTTTCAGCAGGGAACCCCAAACTTTGCTTTCCTGGGCCACATCTAGTACAGTCATCCAAACTGAACTTTAAGTGAATATGCCATGTGAGCATTTAGCCAAACTGCTCACCACAGGTCGGATGAATCTGAGCTGTGATGCTGTTTATGGCTTGTTTCACACTCTTGCCCCCCTGCTAATTGAGCTGCATCCTATTTGGTGTGTGTGACGAGCATGAAACTAAAGCCTCCCTGACTGCCTTATTAATATGTGTACACTTACAATGTTCAATCTGCATGCCATCTGCTGGTCATGAGCCTGCAGCTCTGACTACACCCAACAGCTCCATTCCGCTGCTCGTCACTCCAACAACACAGTCGTCACTTAAAAATAACCTCTTGAGAGTAGAGAGATTTGCAAAGCATTGTCCCAAGATTGCACCAGCATTTTACTGCTATGTCCGGTCACCAAGGATAAAAAAAACTATAACCTATGGATTACTTTAGATGCTCAAGAAAATATGCTTTCTAAATGAATTAATGAATGTTCATTCATAGACACAAAAGGTTCTTCCAATATGTGTGCCTTCACATTCTGTGCTTTTCATTATTACAAAAAAAGATAAAGGAAATTCAGCAATCAGACATTAATGGTTTAGAATGCTTTAAACAAACTAGTTTCTAGGATATGACATATGACCTATTTTGAGAACACAAGTTTTTAGAAATTGCTACAAAAAGGCCACAGTGATAAAGGGCGAAATCTGTCATCAGATCTTGTCAGACAGTCTGACCTCAGCATTCTGACGTGGTTATCCTTCATAGAATGAACCCTGGACATAGACAACTCACATTGTCAACCATCCACAAAAACATCCCACGTCCCTCAGGTAGGCACTGCTAAATACACCCAGCTTAATTTGTACCAACCAGTAGCGTTGGTGATTCTGTGAAACGTGTAATTGAAAGCATTTATGTCTGCGTGGATGGTACTAATGAGTTGAGAAGCAGGTCAGCGCAGCAAGACGGTAGCGGCCTCCTGGTGAGGACTGGTCACCACTTCTTGATGGCCACGCATCAGGACACAAATACACACAAGGAAGTTGATCAAGTGTATGCAATGAGGTCAGGGAGGTGTGTGGGAAGAGGAGGATGGCGTGAGAATACATGATGATGAGGGCAAAAAATATCCCTCTTACTTTTTGCCTTGGATCCATATTGTTCTGTGGTAATGACCACAAGCTGGATACGTGGCCATCGGGGCAACAGGTGGTCAGACATGTTTTACTGTGGTCAACAGACACAGTGGTGAATAAAGAGAATTGAACAAAGGATAAAAAATTGGGCTTGCTTTTTGAAAAAGCTGTTCACGATGATTTATTCAGAGGAGTTCGGTTTAGAGCCGACAGACCAATGGACTTTTAAACTTTAAACCCAGCACCAAACACGTCTGGAGTACATACAGAGAAAAAATTATTGACAAGCTTAACCGTAGTAATAATCACTAAGCCTGACCTCTTCTTTGTAATGCCATATTGGTTGGTATTTCTACTTATTCCCTCACATGAAATTTGGGATGCTTTTTTGTACTACTTATGGACTACTTTCAATCAACATATCTAACCGGTGTAAAGTGTACTACCCTTTTATGGTAGTGCATCAGATTATATTTAATAACAATTGCATGGAGTAGTCCACCTCACAAAAGCCTTTTCGGAGCCATCCTGTCTGCCTGTCAACTCTGAAGTCTTTGACCCCGTCTTTTACAACGTGACAAGGCATCAAACCAGGCGGGCTATGGAGCTGATGGGCCACAATATTCTGTTTGGGGCAACTGTCCATTCTGGACTATTGTCTGGATGAGCGCTACTGTCTCAGAAACAAAAGAAGCACCTGCCTGATGATTCAAACACACACACATAATGCTCTGCCATGTGCCTGACTCAAGGCCACTGTGTGTCCATAACCTCCCATTACACTAAGGAGGGGAGTGTGACGTGGGGCCCAACATGTAACACACGCTCAGGGATTGTGTGTGTGTGTCTGTGTTGAGGCTATAATGGATATTGGCGGGAAAGAGGTGGGGGAGTGTGTACATGAGCTGTGTGTGTGCTTGTCAATGTTGGGGGTGGGAAGGCTCACACTAGGGGTCAGTTTGGCGGGAACGTCAGATGTTACATCTGTTCAGCAGTGTGTCAGGCTGCGCGCCACACTACAGAACACACACACTCACGCTCACAAGCTCCTCCAGCCATTTGTGAGTAACCGAAAGGCATCATGTTGGCATGTGCCTGATTAACAACAGGTCAATCTGTCCATTTGTGTAGTTGTGCTCATGAGCAGCGGAAGCGACACTACAACACTTGTTGCGCATCTGTCCTCTGAGGCATGTCCAACGAGCAGCTCCTGTGGTCAAAGAGAGACTCTGTTGATGCAACCAGCCCTCCATTGACAGTTATCCAGAGAGACATAGGCGAACTCAGTCATAGCTGTTAGGCCTAACCAACCTAGAGAATAATTGTGCATTCATGTGATGTCAGGATAATTGCATGCACTGCTCTTCACCAGGGGGTTCACTTCAGTGTCCCGCCATGGCCCCGAGGTTGAAGAAATTAGGACAGAAGTCTGATTAGTTAGAATAAACCATCTGACCTCTCTCCAAGTTTTGTCATTAAAAAAAACATTAAACTTGAAAAAGCTAGTGTTCTAGCTTGACCTGCTTGTGAAAATCAATTGGGAGGAACCACTTTTGACCACAAAATGATACTTCCAAATGTTAGACCATTTAAGATTTGATATAATGTTGTTATCATTCAAATGTGAAAAAAAACAGATCGATTTGAAACTGGTCCTCAAAGCTTGACTGTAGGATTTCTCTTTAGTGAGTTCAGATTGAGTAGTGACTGTCATACAACAACCTACTTTCTTAGTTCATTCGTTAAAACACACCTTAGAAACAATGATGGACAAAGCTAATTCATGATTCGACTTGGATGTGGTCTAGGGCTTTTGATCATATAACTTTCAGCGGATTGAGTTGGTCCTATTGTAATCAAATTGCAATTCAGATTTTAAATTGAACTTCAGTAAAATATATATATTCTTCCAGATTATACATAAAATTGTCCAAAAGTTCAATGATTCTATACAGCCTCTAAACATATTTTGAAGTCATGTCATCTTGTCAACAGCTGTTGAAGAATGAACTCAACTGAATGAACTGAACCGTCAAGAAAACATGGATGTGAGTTCCCAGAATTCCTAAGAAAAAAAATATGTAAATTTACAATCCACGAAAAATGAGCAAACTCCATCTGCCGATAACGTTTTTAACGTGGTTCAGAATGTTTGAGGAATTGAGATTATTCTGCCAGGAACATGAATATGGTATTAAAGTCCTGTTTTTTAATACTACTCATTTAATCACTAGTTGGGATCTTCTCTAAATCTATGGGTCAGCCCAATAAAAAGTATCACCCTTCTTCAAAAAGATCAATGCAAAAATGCAAAAAGCTCTAAGAGCAATCTGTCAGTAAGCAGATGAACGTCTCCGGTTACGTATGTAACCGTAGTTCCCTGAGAGGAACAAGACGGTGCGTGAAAAACGCTGTGGGAACGCCCTGGGTGACCGTGTCATAAAGCACGTGTGAAATTAGTCCATTGGCGAGACGGCACGTCATAGGCGGGTGACGTCGAGACCAGGAAGCATATAGCGCAGACAAAACACCGGCTCCTTCATCTCTGAAAGGCCGAATCAAGTGCCACGGGCATGCCGGGAGTATGGCATAAACAAGGAGCGTCTCGTTCCCCTCAGGGAACTAAGGTTACATACGTAACCGGAGACGTTCCCTATCAGGGAACTTCGAGCTGCGTGAAACGCTGTGGGAACGCCAATACTCACTTCGCCATACGGGCCAGTGTCCGTCGTGTGAAATCAAAAGCGCACATTCTGACGAAAGCACCTGCGCTCCTGGCGTGGGGCTAAGGTCAAGGCGATAAATCTCACAAACGTGTGCGGAGAAGACCAGCCTGCCGCAATACCAACGTCGTGCAGCGCTACAAGTGGGCTATAAAGCCGCCATACCCCTATTTGGTAGGCACGGACCATAGGCTGCCCGGCCGACTGAAGCCAGTGAGATGGTCTCAACCACCCACTTGTTTATCATCAATTTAGACACAGGACCCCCGATGTTGGGTGGTCCAAAGTACACAAACAGCTGTTAGGAATGTCTACACAGGGCAGTTCTGTGGACGTAAGCAGTCGTCTTAAGAGACAGCTCTGCGACCTCCTCAAAGGGCTCAAACGGAGCACGGGTGAGCCAAACAGCACAACGGCCCGGCTCTCACAAGAAGGTACTCTCGTGCGGGCTGCTAGTGTTACGCCTCTGTAAAAGAGGAAATGTGAAAAACGACACAGACACGATGCAGCTCAGTCTTGTCCAGTGTTATAATGGACGAACGTAAGCCACACGCTCCGTTTACAGGCTAAACGAGGCAATTTAACTACACAGCAATGAATTATTGATCTACAGACCATTGCTGCATTTGAACTTTCTCCTTTTTATTAACCTTTTAAAGTATATTTTTAACTTATATTCACCCATTCAATGACAGTAACAGTATTGCCTCATTATTATCATCCTTACATAGGCTTCAGCCTCGGTGTGCCACGAAGGAAGCTGGATACCAGCGGGTGTCTACCCAGAGAATCCCCCTCAGCGGGGCTGGGTCACCGAATCTACTTCTCTCTTTCCAAGGCAGCCACGTACACTGTAGTGCGGACAGGGATAAACTTGTGGAGAAACGTTCCTCCAGGAACACCAGTACTGCAAACACCGGGCAGTTAAACTGGGTCTTAATTGACGTTCTCCACACCAAGAGGTGAAGAGTTTACACCTAGCGGCATACGCTTTCCTTGTGGCCAGAGCTCTGGAGTGGAGGGTGGTCTCAACGACCTCGGTCGAGAGACCAGATCTTAAGATTAAGAGGCGGGCCCCCTCAGAGTCCACGGCCACAGTTTCGTAGCTCCGGGCGGTGGTAAAGGATTGATCCCGACGCCTGCGAGAGCAAGTCCGCCCTGGTCGGGATCTCCCAAGGAGGCCGACGAGGGGAGAAACTAGGTCCGCAAACCACACTCTGGCAGGCCAGTGCGGGGCTACTAACAGTAGACCGACGCCAGAAACTAGGTCCGCAATCCACACTCTGGCAGGCCAGTGCGGGGCTACTAACAGTAGGCCGACGCCGTCCTGGTGGACACTCTCCAGAACTCCTGGGAGCAGAGCAACCGGGGAAAAACCGTACAGGCGTGGCCTCGGCCAAGGCTGAACCATAGCATCCACCCCTAACAGGGCCGTATGGGTCAGGGAGAACCACAGAGGACAGTGTGTCGTCTCTCTGGAAGCAGAACCGGTCGACCTCAGTACGACCAGCATGTCTCCAAAGGAGCTCCACCAACTCGGGATGGAGTCTCCAATCCCCGGGCCTCGGCCCCTGTCTCGACAAGGCGTCTGACCCCTGCTGTTTCCACCTCGGGAACCCTCTAAGCCACCACTGCAGCGGTCACATATACAGCAGGCCGCAGGTAACAGTGACTGACTGGCCTAGCTTGGCCTGTTTGACGGCTAAAAGGGGGAAGCTACCCGAGCGGGAGACAAACGTGCCCGCACCGTTGTCGAGTCCCAGATCACGCCCAGGAAAGTGGTCCTTACGCAGCGGGGACAAGACACTTTTCCTGGCGTTGAGTCTCAATCCCAGACGGTTGATGTGAGCGAGAACGACATCTCGATGTAGAACCGCTAGCTGCTCTGACGGAGCTAAAATGAACCAGTCGCCGATGTAGTTTAAAATGCAAATGCCCTGGAGAAGCAATGGCGCCAGGGCTGCATCAACGCATTTCGTAAACTTACGGGGAGAAAGAGCTAGGCCGAACGGAAGAACCTGATACTGGTAAGCATCGTCCCCGAAAGGAACTTCCTGTGTTGTGGGAGGAAGACACATGAAAGTAAGCGTCCTTGAGATCTATCGTGATAAACCAGTCCTCTGATGTGATCTGTGACCAGATCTGTTTGAGCGTGAGCATCTTGAAGATGAGCTTTGCTACTGCGCGATTCAACAGGCGTAGATCTAGTATAGGACGCAACCCCCCCATCCCCTTTGGGATAAACAGGCCTACAGACAGAGTGCCCTGTAGCGGCACGCTGGCAAGGAAACTCTGGTCTGGCAGCCCTGGACTCCTCCTCAGAGGAAGCGAGCGGCCCTCGGGCCCACGCTCACTGGGACCGGCTACGTAACTCTGGTGTGGCAGCCCTGTGCTCCTCGGAGGAGGAGGCGCGCGGCCCTCGGGCCCACGCTTCGCTGGAACTGGCGACTCGCTCCGAACTAGTGGCGGGGACAGTAGCCTGAACCCTAGAGGGTACAGAGCGAGTGAAGACCCGCCCCTCCAGGTGGCTACCTCGACTGAGAGCGGCGCGGCGATGCAGCGCTCTCCCGCTGAGCAGCCAGGTGAGCCGGCTCATCGACGGCCAGGGCTGCCCCCGCCCGGCAGCGCCGGGGACGCGGCGTCGACAGGGAAGAAACTTATTAAACTGGCTCAATCACAAGTGCATCTGTGTAGCCACCAGGGCTCACATAGAGCGGCCAACTGACTTGGCGGTCTCTTTAGCGGCACGCAGAGCCAAAATCTGCCGTCTGACGCAGTTCTCGAACCACGTCAGGATTAACTCCTTCCCCTCAGCCACGTCCGAAAGCAGCTTCGCCTGCAACGCCTGTAGTAGTGACATAGTATGCAGGCAGGACGCCGCCTGCTGCCGCCGAATAAGCGTTTGCCCACGAGCCTTAGGCTTGGTGGGCAACCCCGGTGTCCTAAATGACGCTGCCGCGGGTGATAAATGGCTCGCCAGTATCTCCTCCGTGACAGGCATGCTCGCGTAACGTGCAGTTTAGCATCGGCCCTCAGACGAATACACGTAAGTACGCGGGTTAAACACGCGAGCAGACACTGGCCTCTCCCGGGACGCCGACACCTCAGTGTGGGGGTCCGGGAAAAGCGGCAAACACCGGCGAGGAGGTACTTTACGGGAAGGCAGAAATATTAATGCAACTTACTAGTTCTAGCAGGCTCCTGCCTGTCAGCCGTCCCGTCAATGCTGAGAATCTCAGCAGCTCGGGCGAGTACCTCAAACAGCTGATCGGCCGCGGCCGACTGAAGTGACGTGTCTTCAGCCTCCGCAGCCTCTATGTTAACAACATCCTCAGAGCTGGATAGTGTTAGTGTGCCTCCTCTACGCGTGCTCCCGAAGCCCGGTATGAGGCACTGGATCCGACAGGAAAGGCTAAAAAAACGCTGAAGCCGTCTCAGATCCTTCGGAAAAATCCAACTGCGAATCCCACGTGGATCGTATTTCGTGGGAAGCGCGAGCCGAGCCGCAATCCTCAGAGAGCGACCGGCCGGAGCGTAGCGTCGCATCAGGAAGATGCTGCAATGCACACAGCCCGACCCCTCAGAGCCAGCTGGGCGTGCTTCACTCCCAAGCAAACAACGCACAGTTGGTGCATATCCCGTCCCGTAATACGGGATATGCAATAGGGAGACTTAGCACACTGACAGAAGCGCTGCTTGTTCGCCATAGTACGATAACCGTAAGGACTTTTGATTCACACAACGCGCTTGATGAAGGCACAGAGATGAAGGAGCCGGTGTTTTGGCTGCGCTTTATGCTTCCTGGTCTCGACGTCAGCCGCCTATGACGTGCCGTCTCGCCATTGGACTGATTTCACACGTGCTTTATGACGTAGTCACGCAGGGCGTTCCCACAGCGTTTCACGCAGCTCGAAGTTCCCTGATAGGGAACAGGTATTTTAAGGCCGGTGATCTTTGGTTGTTGTAGCCTGCCTCAAGCAGCTGACGGTTTGGGGTCTTGCTCAAGGGCAACCTACTGATGGTAATTTGAGAGGAACAGGTGGTGGTCATTCACTTTCCCAACATAACTCACTGGTGACATGGGGTTGGCAACTATCTCCACAAGGAATTGATCACCAATAAGTGAAGATCCAGGTTTGGTTGATTTTCAAAAGATAAGCAGTGAGTCATGACATTTTTTGTGGGAAATCTGACCACAACATCAAAGTTTTAATGTTTGCTAAGGGCCATTTACAAGGTCTTGAATTTTCAGAAACATTAACAATGTGCAAAGGAACCATGACAAGGTGAAATGAGTTACAGGTGGGGTCACAGGACTTGGTGATAACTGCAATATCGCTGTTTGTTAGGAAGTGTAAACAAGTGACTGGTTAGTGATAAAGTGGCGGTGACTTTGAACAACTATCCAACAACTCCCACACAAGGGCTGTTGGCATAGACATCAAGCACAACGTCCGGTAGTAAAATGTAAACAGAAGGTGAGAAAGAATGAGACGGCCACTAAGTATTTCAACAGACTTTCAGCAATTCATTTTACTTTCACTTCTTCAAGCTGTTGAAAAGAGTGTGGGACGGAGTGTAGCATCCTGTCCCTCAGAATCAACTGGCATTTTTATTTGTCTAATAGCACCTTTTGAGGTTTTACACTACTTACTTATTTATTCTTTTTTAAAGGTTTTCTTTTTAATATACTATATTCAGCAAAATATTTTATGTACTTTAGGGAAAATCTCACAAACACAGGCTTTAAGATGATATGATACAGTGCAACCTGTTAAAACCTTTGGCAGTGTTTCTTCACTGCCAAACGTTTCTTCACTTCAATGATTGCCATATATTGCCATATTGCCAATGAATGCCAAATCTATCTATCTATCTATCTTTATCTAATCTTATCTTTATTGTTATTGCAAAGCTGAGGTACTGACATGAAGAAATGTTTTTTGGCAAAAGTGCAAATAGCAAGGAAGTGCAGAGGGATGTACGGAATAAAATATAGAACAAATATTGAATGTATAAACAGCAAGGGGGATAGATAGTGCAGATATTAGCATGAATACGAAATAAATAATGCAGAGAGACACAAAATGGAATAAACTACTTTAAAGTCCCAAAATAAAAAAAATAAAAAAGAGTCATAACATTGGTGTCTGCTTTGTCCAGAATCATAATTAGAGATACGCTACTTGTGCATGAAATAGTAACATCAAACACTTGAATGCTTTAAGTTGGGTGGGAATAAGAATGTAATGTTTTAAGTCATTTCTAAAATGACTTTTAGCAGTGACTTTGACCTAGTGTTTCATAGTCCCATGACTTGTTCTTAGCTTGCCGGTCACATGTGACTTGTGACACATTGTCTCCTGCTAGTACAGTGAGTCGTGGCTCAATCCACTGACAGTCAAGCACGTTTTTTTTGTATGTATTTATATATATGTATTCATTTATTCATACTGTATATGTATATATACATATACACAGGGTGCGATTTGTGGGGGGGATTTCCCCCCCTCTGGTTTTCCTATCCCCCCCTCTGCTAAATTATTTTTATCGCCGGGGGGGACAGGGATTTCCCCCCCTTGATAGCGATGAATGCAATTTAACTGCTCGCCTACTTAAACTCTTGAAATCTAACGGTCTTCAGTGTCGATACATCAGAGCAGCTGTTCAGCAGCCTTCTGGCAGAGGCGCATATTTCAGAATTTGGTTCCCTACGCGCAGCGCGTGATGTGCGTGTGCGGATGCAACTTCCGCAAACATAATGCGCGATCATATGGAGGTGCGCAGGTCGACAGCACCCCCCCCCCCCCCCCCCGGTCAGACAGGGGGTTAGCAAAAAAAAAATCCCCCCCTCTGCTTTTTTGTGACTTAACGGTGTTAATTAGATGTTTGTCGTTAATTTCGTACATTTTTTTACCGCATTTCACGCATGCGCAGTGTGACAAATTATTCAGGTCCGGGGAGTACCTTTTCATCTAGTCTAGGAAATACACTTCATCTTATAAAACACATTACTGACAGCTGCAGGCATAAATCAGTACTCATCACAGTAGCTACTCATCTACTGTTGGGAGCTAGAGGCAAGATGTTATTTTCCACATAAAAACGCAACAGATGACTCAAATTGTGTACCGATACCAGTGTTCGTGATCTTTAGCGTGATGCGTCTTCAGATGTTTGATTAAGTTGCTGGTGTTGAAATTTGCAACACTCGTGCCACCCCTCGAAATTGCTTCTTTGCATATGTTGCATGTCGCCGTCTTACTATACTATATTATGGTGTGTAGTATGTTTCAGCTTGATTTAAACCACCATTATTTGGCTGTGTTAATAAACAGACATAATATGATTATTATGTATCTGTGTCTTGTTATTTATCTTTTGGTATGCATTTCAGAAGAAATAAATGGTTAGGATTCAGGTTTAATTGCAAATAATGGTTATTCATGATTAATCCACTGAAAATTGGGATTAATTTGATTAAAAATGTTAATCATTTGACAGCCCTAATATACATATATATATATATATATATATATATGTCTGACATGTCCACCTAACGCTGGGGGTTACCTGTATGTGTGGATTGCATGCGTTGGATTTCTGGCGTGAGTAACATTTAACGTCAAAGATGTTTATATTAACTGATTGAAGAATAAAACACTATATACAGTATTTTAGAACATTTGGTATTTATTTGAACTCAATAGATTGCAGCTGCCATCCTCTTCGTATTGGTATTTTAGCAAGAAGACCACTGAATGACTCCGACTCAACAGTGGACAGGGAGAGCATGTTTTCAGCAACATACCTGCCAATCACAGTGTTCAGCTCGGGCTGTGTTGCTTGTTTTAACAGAGTGGCTCCGTCTCGCTGGAGCTCACGCTAGCTGCATTTGGGCTTGGGATAGCAGCAGCAACAAGTGTCGTCTTAGCATGTGTTGATGTGAGGTGCTTTATTAGGTTTGAGTTGCTTGAGGCAGACGTGGATAACGTCTTTTTTCCTGGGCATAGCTGCATATAACATAAACATTCTTGCCTTTGACTTCCAGTTTGACAACGCTATTTTTGAACTTCCCCGGGTCGTCGCCATTGTCGCTGACGCTGCCTTGTTTAGTAGTAGCCGGAGTGTGCGCAGCCGCAGCGAGACAACGTGAGCAAGGCACCGCCCACCCAGCCAATCATCATCGCATTTGCACAACGTCATCATCCCCACCGCAACTCTATCCAGGCAGCTGTTGTGTAGCCAAAGACACCTCACGCTTCATTCAACCAAATAGTAACGCGATACTTTCAATCTCAGTAAATATAACGGCGTTGTAACGATGGCAACAGTAATTCAATACTCCGTTACTGAAAAAGTAACTTTGTTAGAAACGCCGTTACTCCCAACACTGGAAATGCATGTACACATACTTGTGGTAACACATGTGTCTAATGGTAGGTGGATGTGTATATGTGCGTGTGCATGCATATATTAGCCGTCTTCCACAAGTGTTGCGCTACACTGAGCCATTTTGAAGGCTGAATGGAAGAGTGTAGAGGAACAGGGAGGGACAAGGCCGCTTTCAGAGGAGGGAGGAACTCAACACATAAATTCTCCAGCTTCTCTTTGATAAGCCTTTCAATTCACCAGGGATCATGTACCATGCTAATAGCTGCCTGCTTCAACCTGCCAGCCAGCTCACATGACACACACATTCACACAACCACCCGCACTTTCACACAAACCAATATGAAGACGCATGTATATGTGTAACTTATGGAACTGTCTCTATCTAACATACATTCAATTCAATTCAAAGCACACTAAAACTCATGCATGCTAACGATTTGAACACATTGTTGATAAAAACATAATTAAACATACAGTCAAGCAGAAAAGTAAAATCAAACAAGTCTGCTTTAGGGAGGCTGTGTCTAAATCTAACTATAGTAAGTCACGGACACGCATCCATTCCCCCGCCAATCCGCCTTCCCCCACTCGACACACAACACACCCGAGCCAAAATCAGGCCATTTCTGTCTTGAGATGTTCACACAATTAAGTCAACCTAATGCGAGTGGACAGGTCCCTATTGCTGTGGCTGCCAGACACAATATGCTTTAATTACACATTCACTAAATGCAAACATCTAAAAATGTTGTCTTCGGTTAGACTTGGGAGCATGAAGGAAGAAAGGGTCCATGGATACATGGACTGCTTCTTAATTCTTAGTAAGGGTGTTGCTCTAAGCCTTGCATGCATTCAACAATAGTAATGTAGGCTGCAGACAGATGTGATTCTAAATAGAGCCACGCTGTGAGCCTTCTCTTCAGCACAACATCACCCGAACTCTACAAATATAGAAAATAAAATTGTTGATTATAGCAGAGACCTTTTTGTACTGTAATTATATCTGTGAAAAAGGTAAGTATTAGAACGAACTGCGCAGGCCTTGTCCGGTTTGTCCGACCTCACTGCAGGTAAGAGATTAAATAGTCACCCTAACCCTAAACCACATAAGTTCTTTAAATTAAAGGTTTCAATTTTTTTAAATAAAAGTTTAAACAATGCAACAGTTAAAGGTGGAATCCTATGTTTGAAAACCTGAAAATGATACAGCTGGTTCTCTTTGTTGTAAAGAAGATGGGATTTGGTTTATAGGTTACTCAAATCGTACCCAATCGTCAGACGCCATTAACAACACCTTTAGAATTCCCCCCAAGGATTAAAGGCCTCAGTATGCTTCTGCGTCAACCCTACGGCGTAGCTATGCCGTCACTCCTACGGCGTAAGAGCCGTTTTATGCTTCTGCGTCGGCTCACGTTGCATTTCACCGTCAGAACGCAAGGGGGCTGTGGGGTTCGCGAATCTCTCTGCTAGTTTGTTTTGGTTCTGTGCGCCGTTTCCGCAGTTTTCATTTCTGACAATGGCGAGTGAAAGAGAAAGAATGTGGTTGCAGCTGCAGCTAATCGACGTTGAATAACAAACTATCTCTTTCTGCGAGTTGTGTGCCATTTGGCAGTCTTTGTGGTGCGCTGAGGAGGAATTGTACAAATGGTTGTACTTTCGTACTTCCTCGATCAAATGTTCCTCAACTTGGTTCATCGTTGAAAACAAACTGAAAATAAACTTTAAAACTGGCGGTATAGCGGGAGAGGGAAACCGGAAAAGCTACACTCTGGGAATGATGTATACTCTGACCAATCACAGCCCTTGCGGTCTGCGTCGCCTCGACGCGTAGTTACAATTTCTTGGAGGTGCATGTCGAGCTACGGCGTAGGGTACGCCGTAGGGTCCGCATCTACGCAGGAGTGACGCCGTAGCTATGCCGTCGATTTGACGCAGAAGCATAAAACAGGCTTAAGTCTTGCCCACCCAAAAGCAAGAATTCATATGACACTCAGGTTCAGCTGTAGCCACTTTGTGGCAACGTTCTGCTCAAATGCAGCTTAAAGTCTCCAATCACGCAATATCCGTTTGCTCCAGAAGGGGTCGGGAGGCCAGGTAATGCTGCTACCAGCGGCAACAGATCCGTAGGTGACAAACCTGTGCAGGACGTGGTGAGCCCCAGACATGGTCAAGGCTTGAACACAGAAAACATTGCATTGGACCTGTCTACGGTTCTCTCTACTGATCAGGGAATATGGTGCAAATTAGAATGACCAGTAGTTGTAGTCCTACGTCCAACGTGTTTTAGTCGGTTACGATGGACTTCCTTGATTTTACTGTGGTCGTCCACAGGTTCAATGGTATACACTGGGCCACCTGCGATCCTGGATTTTAGGATGTCTCCTCACACTGAGATCCCTCAACAATACCAGCTGACCTTTCTTCAAAGGTGCACTTCTAACATGCTGATCGTCAAGGGCGTAACCATGGTTTAGACATTGTGGGGGGTCCAAATACCCTTCCCCATATTTTTTTTAAAGCTGTATTGGGCTGGTGTGGTGATCCAGCGTGTTTTCCTCTCCGGTTGGGCATTCCTCCACCCTTCGTCTTTACGGAGAGCTCTGTGTTGCAGTCCACTCTGAGCAGCTTGAAGCCCGCCAGCTGGAGCGCAGAGTCCGGTATCGATCCACAGAGCAACGTCTCCGTGAAGCACAAAATGGAGGGTGAAGAGAAGTCTCTCCTCATCAGCAGATGGAGTTCGTTTGTTGCACGTTGGAGAGAAAGATGCCCGGCAGGGGTGTGCGAGAGCCACGCTTGCCAAGACGAGCCAGGAGACCGATCCATTGACAAGGTTCAAAAAGAACATATATTTGACCTATTTTCTGCTGTATATTGGGGGGCACAGATTTGTAGTTTCTCAATGTTAGGGGGGACATGACACCCCCAAAGAATGCGTAGTTATGCCCTTGCTGATAATAGTTTCTTTTGGTGCTGTGCCACCAATCTCAACCTTTCCCTAGCCCCTTCAAACACTACCTTCAACAGTCTGGTTCTCCTGGATCTCCTGGATCCACTCATAAACGTTTCCTCCCTCCAAGAAATTTTCAAAGTTGCGGCCCAGAGTGTATATGGGCAGGAATACCAACGTTAAAACCAAAAATCCAAACCAAACCTGTGCTACTCTCGAGGAAGGTTGGTCAAAGGTGGTAATAGCCAGTGTGTATTTACTGAAAACGTCTGTCATCAATCCAGGTTATAGTCAATAACCAAAATATCATTAGGCCCTGAAGCCAATAAATGCCTAGATGTAGTTTTTTGGCATCTTTCACAGGCAATTAACCTCTAGCTGGGGGGAATTAATGGTGTGCTCTCTCCCAGTACTAAAACAGGCACGGGCCGGTCTCTCAGGATGCGCTGGGGAGCGCGAGGGCGCATGACGGCACCGCTCGAACTTTAAATAAAACTCTGAGATGTACCGTGCCGTGGAATTGGCGGTTTTGGAGTAATGCGTCGTGGTGGCAGAGTATTGTACATCAGCCTGGGCACCCAATTGGAAAACACTGGGCACCCAATTGGATTGGGCAAGGACTGCCCAGGGAAAGGCAGGTTCCCCTTAATAAGTCAGCTGAATCCGTCGTGGTCAGATAAAATTAAGGTAAATAGTATTTTGTTAAAAATATTTTTACCTACAAAGCTGATCCACTGACAACACTAGTCGACAAACAAGGCAATGGATTAGATGTAAAATGGTTGATCAAAAGAACAAAATTTCCGTTGTAAATCAGAAATGTTTAAATTGCTACTGTCGAAAGGTTAATACAAATGTATTTATCTGATGTTTATTAAAGTTTTAAGCATGGTATTGGATTCTACGTGAGGCTTTCTCTGACACTCCCGAAGTGTTGAGAAACTAATACAGTCAATGAACTCCATATTCTGTAAATGAGGTGACTCTCTTTTCTCTCACCTATTGGAGGACCTAACTGGTACTTTGATTCAAGAGTAAGAACAAAGCCAAAACATACTAAGATGGTTCTTTGAAGGGTGCTTTTATTCACCTTGTGAAAAACAGTTAAATCATGTTTAGAGGCTGTAGTTCTTCTTCAACATTTTACAGGAAAAAAAAACATTCACTCTATTATTGTACACAACAGAGGTTCTGGCAACTTGCTAGCAACGGACACATAGACGCAGACATACACACACAAACAGACGCACACAAAGGTCAGATAAAACATGCACTGATACAAACTAGCCAATGGCATCTGAGGAATCTCAACAAGGTTTTAATGGTCTGTTGAGGCTTCAAAGACATTGAAGAAGGCACTGAACGAAAAAGTGCCTGTGAGTGAGTTTGTGTGTTACAATAGATACAATTCCATTTTTTTTATTTCATTTACTTACATCTTTCATTTTCTCTGAACCGTATTTAATCCACAATCAACATTAGGCATTATTTTTTATTTTTGACTGATTGGGCAACAAACTTCTAAAACATAAATGAGTATGATTTCCAGCTGTGAGGTGGCATTTTTTACATCATCTGATATGACACAATTTCCTAAAACTGCAAAGAAGTAAACGGAACTCAAACTTCAAGTTCCAACAAACCATTGTTTCTATTTGCAAACAAAAGGCATTAAATACTCTGACCAAATGCAGCAGTCATTACAAACTGGGGAGAACATTACACATCACTATTGAAACTACTTATTTCTGCAATTAATCGCAGTTTTCCAATAGGACTGGATGCTATGTCTTTTCCTTAACGTTTTAGGCTCTGTTAAATGGAGCTAATAAATTTAAGTCTGGTGTGTTTTAGGAGGAGATTTGTCAAGTGGTTTTTGTTTAGAATTTAACGTAAAATAGTCACCATATGGAAAAGAGAGCAATTGAGAAAACCACAAGCAGTGAATCTCAAGAGAGTGAATCTAAAGAGAAGTGGGGAGTGAAGATAGAAATAATAGCAGTGTTAGTACTGTTTTAAGCTAACCTCCTCCCTCCCTCTCTGTCCTCCAAGTCTTATCTATGGCCATTTGTAGCGGCCATTAGCATTGAAGGGCCTGGTAATCTCTAGCTGCAGGGAAGGAAATTCACTTTCAAAGAGCCGAGGCCATTCTCTGCTCCCTCTCGACCTCCCCCTCTGTAGCCTCCTCCTCCTCTCCTTCTCCTCGGCCCACAGCCTTTATGGTGACATCTGTCCACCACATTCCAGACACATCTCATCCAACACACAATAAATGGTCTTCTCTCAATGAAAAAACACACTTGCATGCTGCAGTTGCATAATGTCATATTTTAGGGATAGTATCGACAACCGATAATATCGAGACCATCCCTTTTGTGGTCTGTCAGAGACATCAGGGAACCAACTGGCTGCAAAGGGTCTAGATTCTGATCTGGATTGAGATTTAAGAGAATGCAGTGCAATCACATTTATCCAATCTCAGATCCCAGACTTCTGTGAAGTTTTGGGACAAAACAAAGCTCAAACATGAGGGTTGATTGGCTTAGAGGTTTCTCAGTGTTCAAGTGTCTGCTGAAAGTAAAGCTTCTCTCTCTCTCTCTCTCTCTCTCTCTCTCTCTCTCTCTCTCTCAGTCCCCATCGAGAACAACATGGCGATATGCCGATTCACGTATTTGTCAAGTATTTGGTTTCATTCATCTCAGATTTACTTAAAATAACCACTCAATACCTAAAGATCCCCCCAAAAATCCTAACTTCAAAAGATTTCCAAATAAATATTTATTGTACATGGTGTCAGGCTTTTTTGGTACATTCAAATTAGTTTAGGCTGTGTTTGCTTGATTGTCTCAGCCAATCAAAGAAGCAGCCTTGACAGATTTCTAAAAGATTTTTGCAATAGTTATTAATTTGTCACTTTTTCAGGCTTTCTTCGCTCAGCAGCTCCTCTGGTCCTCGGGGCCTTCTTAAACCATCTCTGACCAATAAGGATGCATATGCCATGCCACAGGACCCGCCTACACAGGATGAGGAACACCAGCACGACCACAAGAGTCCCGGAGAACATAGTCCAACCTACAACATACATATACATACATATTCAGTTGATCATTACCAAAATATCTTAACAGTAGTATGCTTCAAACATGTAGGCTATGTGATGTGTCAAAAGTGTCTGCAGTTGTTACCAAACTCACTGCCTCCCAGTTCTTTCAGGAAGAACTGTGTGTTTTTCTTTGTAATCGTAGCCCAAACATCAATTATAACAACTATAGGTGCAGCCAACTTTCTGCCAAAGAAAGGATAAATTATGATTTTTCCAGATTTGTGGAAAAGAATCCCATCCAACCCCACCCTTCGGGATGAACTAAAACTCAGGTGTCAGCAGGAGGTCCTTAAACATCGACAACATCAGTGCCACCAGAGTTCTTGCACAATTCCCACACTTTCATGAAGTTTTATTTGGGGAGGCTGTGTTTGACAACGTTTTAAATGACCTCGTTTACAGAGGTTAAGATTAGCCTAAACAGGATTTTAACTCTCTAGCTCCCAGCTACCTCTGTTTGCTTTTCATGTATACAAAAGAATGTGAAAGTCTTGGATGAAGGATTGTCAGCCCAAAAACGTTCATTCTGTGTATGCTTTGAATATCCCCACTTTTTGGATTTTCACTGTAGCGCCAGGCTTGTTGCTTCAGAGCATGTATGCTCTTTATTAGCACTTACTTGCACTTTGTAGTTTGGCTCTCCTAAAAGAAATGTACTTTCTTGTTTGTTTTTCTGGGTCCGTACGCTCTTGCTTGAATTAAGTTACTTAATTCAACACTTATTAAGTTACTTTGTATAAAAGCGTCCGCTAAAGGATAAATGTAAATGTATAAACCTTTGTGCCCTGAGACATATCCGTGACTATTGGTAGGTTGTTATAGGATATCAATGTACTTAAAGTTGGAAACGAATCACTTTAGCCACAATCGAGTGGAAGGCTTTATCAGACGAGCAGAGAGCTGTGAGTTCAACATACATTTTTTTTGAATGTTCAAGAGTTAAAGAGTTTACTTTTCATGTTATTAAATAAAAATGATAGATTAGGTTAGGACTGCCAATCAATTACAGTAACAGGAGAAAAAGTCATAACCCCCCCACCCCCCTCCCCCCGTTGTGTGTTTGTGTGCGTCTTCTTCAGTCTAATAACAATGATAGCTCTGTGGAGGTCCCTTCCACTACAACCCTTGATAGAGCGATACAGAGAGCGAGGGACCAGGATAGAGAGAGGATGGTAAAAAGAGTTCTGATTTGTGGAGTGTGCCTCACACCCTCCTGCCCCCCTCTCCTCTCTGTCCTCTCATTCCTTTCTTCTCAGCCACTCTGATGTAATCCAAAGGCCTCTGCAGGAGCAGCTGCACAGCGAACCAGCCTACCCTCCTTCCCTCTCCCTTTCTCTAAATCTCTTTCTCTCTTTTCTTTGCACTTCCAGAGGCATGCGAGGCGAGGCAAAGGAGAGGAGGGCGCTCAGACACAATTGGGGTCTTTTTCTGCCCTGAAAAAAAAGGGGCTATCGCCTCACATCTCCTTCTGCCGCCACTCTACTGTACTATACTGCAGGCGGGGGGTGGGTGCAGTCTGAAAGGCTAATATATAAAGAAAACTACAAGTAAATGCCAGAGCAAGACAGCAAATGTACACTGTAACAAATTGACCTCTCTTAAATAATATCAAACAGCTGTAGAAATGATTACAGTAAAGTGCTGTATAGAAATGCACTATTGTTAAGTGTCCCTAATATAATGTCAGTGAAGAGATAATTAACGTAAAATTGAATATATTTTGTACATTGTAAATTTACAGTATGACACCGGTGAAAGCTAATGATTTAAAAATGTTACATTTCAAAATAAAAAAACTAAAAGCTCTAACGCTGCATTCACACAAAAAGCAAAACAAATGTTTCTGTGCGAGTAAATTTCCAATGGAAATGTACAGAGGCAAATAGTTTCTAAGGACAAAAATGTCAACGCGGAGCGGGAATGACGCGAGAATGGCATGAATGAGGCCTAGCGAACATTCTGCCTCATTCATGCCAGTTGAAATATTTCAACTTTGGCATAAAAATCAGTGGCCTTACATTTGCCCATAAGCAAATGAGATGCTCCGCCCATCATCATCGCCGCCCTGCTGCCAGTGTTGAATCGGAAACAATGGAACGATGGAGCGATTACTCCATCACAACAGTGGTCGGCAGAATAAACAAGCCGTTAGTTTAATCTTTTTTTATTTATTTTTTATTTTGTATAGCCCAAATTTGCAAAGATTTCTGTACATTTTCAGTTCCAAATCCCTCACTTCCTTACAGGAAAAAACACTTTTATGGGTAAAAAAGGAGAGAAACCTTAGTGAGAAGAGTAGAGTCCTCTCCCGGGATAGACAAAAATTCTGTACACATAACAAAAAGGATGTACGACACGTTCAATTTCTATGGCAGACATGACAGCAAAAAGAAACTAAATGTTGTCTTTATTGTAGTTATGATGCATAACAATAACAATATAGCAATCAAACACTTGATATAACACTTCCTCATGTAAGCAGGGGAACTCATTCTTGACCCTGGAATTAGTGTTTGCTACAAAACGATCCCAACTCAAAGATTACCTACTGGCTTTTAGCCGCATGTCAAGGACCTGCAGCCAACTTCAAAGATAGTTAATTATTGGTCAGTTTGTCACCATGGACCTTGAGTTGCCATTATAGGACAAGTATATAGTTATAGTTCTGTCAGTGACATGACAGAGCTGAACATGAGCCATATTAAATGACACTATAATAACAAAATTACTGTTTAAAAGTATGCATGTAGATTATATAAAGAAAACTGAAGATATTCCTTACCTTCTCAAACCAGGTAAAATAAATGGAGAGTCCGGCGTGTTCGATGTACCACAAAGCGGTAAGCTTGCAGGTCACGGTAGCTGGGGAAGCAATTCTCAACAAGCTGCTGATTTGCAGACTGGGGGTGGGAAATAATGTCCTTGGCTTGACTTCTTTGATAGTTTAAGTCAATATCCTGCAGACAACAGGTGTCATTTCAGAAAACCACTTTAAAAGGTAAACTGATGAAGCAGCAATCTATAACAGTTTTATGTTAATTAATATCCATGTCTATGAAATATATAAACCACGTTTTTAACATTGTTTGAAAGAAGTAGACAATAGAAGCACCATGGCTGTACTTTCATTGCAGACTGGAATCCATTAACACCTACATGCAAAGATGAACCTGTGACAACACTGGAACGTGTGTGGGTTGACTCTCAATAGAAAATCAATGTATCTAAAGCAGCACAAAGAGACTCATTTAGCTGCTTTGGGGCAGTGCAACGAGCTGTAAAGCTGTTGAGCCTGAACAGTAATTATCATGTTTTACACATCCAGCAGAACCACAGCAACACAACGTTTTCAATTGTCTTTGTCTCCACCTCATGGATGTGAGTTTAAAGTTCACCCAGTGAAGAGAGAGAAGTCACTGGGAAAGAGAACACCAGCTTACTATGGAGAAAATACATTTTGTCTCATAAATAAAGTTTTATTTAAAAATCAGCATTTCAAATTTGGGTTGACTTTGATTAACCACTTAATAAACTGTTTTAAGTGTTATATACAAATACATTCTTATATTAAGATTAAACATCGAAGGCAATCATGATGTCAGAAAAAAAAGCTTAATAAAGTCCATGAGTCACACTTGTAACACTATCAAACAGCAAGCATAATGATAGTCCTACGGGAGGAGTATCTCCTTTATCTCAGCTCACAATCTAAGAAGCACCGCTTCTCCCAAGTGAAGGAAACCACTTACTCATGTGTGTGTGTGTTATTGTGAAGGGGGTCACTAGTGTTTGTTTTTGGCTGCTTTCAGCTGAACGTTGTACTTCCCAGTCACCAGGTTAGAGGGACCCTGGAGGTCACGTATAGTGTGTCTTGGAGCCACACATGCATTGCTCGTGTACGTGTGTGTGCAAACCCAGGTGCGGGTCCATCAGCCGTTTGTTTGTTGATATATATATATATATATATATATATGTGTGATACACAGTATCTTCCAACTGTACCAGTTAATTAACTGATGGACTAATATAGAGAAAAGCTTATTCGAATTTGTTCTATTCACTTTTCAGATAGAGCTGGAAAAACAGCGAGATCGGAGGACAGAAGAAGTAAAATGGATGAGAAAAGGAAGAGGAAGTTGCCAGAAAATCAGCCCAATGGAGCTAACAGACTGCTGTTTTGGCATGACATGAAAACAAGGAGTGTGTGTGTGTGTGTGTCTGGGTTATCATTCAAATTCTAAAACTGACAGCCAAGCAAGCAACCAACCTGAAAAGCCAGGATCAGTGCAGGGCGGCACACTCCACAGACAACATGGCACGGCAGCCTGGGAATGCGTGCGTAAGCGTGTATGTCCGTGTTTGCAACAGGGTGCAGCACCCTGGGTGGCCTGGCCTGTTTGAAAAAATGGGTGTCTGGGCAGCAGCATACTGCACACTGCAATTCATTTTGGGTACCGAGCTATGGGTTATGGCTGCATGCCAGGATGCCATTGTTGAACTGACTCACACTTTTTCTAACACCTTAAATAACCTGGTAAATAGTTAAGACAACCCAAACCACCTATGAGCCACAGCCACTGCCTGCTGACTCTTTGCTGTCAGTAGGGGCCACTAATGGAGCTTAATGCAGCTTCGGACAGTGTGTGTGGCTGACTCAAACGGAATTACCAGTACACAAACTATTAGGCCGCTGCCCTGCTAACATACTGCAGCACTACTGCAAATATTGCTTTACACAAACTATGAAAACACAAGTACCCTGTGTGTACAATTGTGTGTGTGCGAATACTTGGTTGTCCAGGGCAGATTTCATGGTTAGTTTATCACGGGCATCTCAGGCCCAACCCTCATGACAGCTGCAGGAACCACTACCATTAGACTCCCCCACCTCCAACCCCCCCCACACACAGCGTACTTCTTTCCTCAACTTGCTCCTCTTCTCTCTATCTTGCCCTCACACCCTGCCATTTAAGTATTCTTCTCTTTTCTACAGAGCGGCTTCATTTCCTTAGAGCTTATCTTCCCGTTGGTATCCTTCTATCAGTATAATATCAGGCTGACCCTATCAACCTCACTATCTCAAAAATATCTCTCCTTTCTGTTGCTATATAGTCATACATGCTTACAAGCAGCTCTTACTGTGTCTGTCCACCATTAGCTGATGAGCAGAATGTGTACTTTTGTTTGTTAGAGCTTTCTCACTCACCCTAAAGTGCTATAAACCCAGACCTTGCTTTTCACATACTCTGAAGTCATCTATTTACATAGATTAGCACGTCACTCTCCCTAAGTAGACAATGTTTTATTTTTTAGCTCTAGTTTGGTTCTCAAAGCTGCTGTAATGTTGATCGTCATCATTAAAAGTTAATATCGCTGGCTGACTGTTCTCTATTTATACCTAATGCTAAACGATAGATCAAGATCACAGAAGGGATGTTAGCCCTGCTATCGATTGTTCCCCTTCGTCCACGTTTATCATGTCACACCTTGTATAGACTCCCCTCCTCAGCCCTCATACCTAACCCACCCCCTCTTGGGACTCAAGGACGCTGACCCATGACCTCCAAGGCTAACCCGGGGACTGAGTGCAGCATATGCTGCCTACTACCAGATAATGAGCTTGCCATAGCTTAGTTTAGCCATGCTAGGCTGGTGAAAAAGCATGATTAAGATGGTGTCTTTGCTTTAGGGTGAAACAGTAATCCCATGTACTAACAGGATGCAGACAAATGTGGTTAAAACACATCTACACCTTCAAATTTGCCGTAAGGCTCCAGCTCCCTTATGTGCTGTGTCACGGTTTGGTCCCTTTCCTGTTTTATTTTGTAGTTCCATGTTTCTGGTCTCCCTGGGGTAACTTCACTTCCTGCTTTGTCCTGTCTTCCCCTGTGATTATCTGATTGATTCCACCTGTGTCCAATCACCTGCACCTCCCTTGTGTATTTAAGCCCTGTGAATCTGCCTACCTCTCCCTGCACCCACCTCGACCCACCATTGTGACATGCTGTCCGTGGTCTCTTTGATGCCCCAGCCATTTCGTAAATATTGTAATAACAACCAACATCATGGTTTTAACTAGTGATGGCGAGATGAAGCCTCGTGAAGCCTCGCAACACTTCAGCCAATTGGTTCGAGTAAAGGTTCATTTCTTGATGCTTCATGTGACACGATACCACCTACTGGCCAAATATATAATTACAGGCAGCTGTAACTGAACCACATAATGTGATGCATTGAATGTTTGTGTCTGTTATGGCTGTTGGGAATGACTATGAATTACAAAAATGTATGATCAAATAAATTCTGTACATAAATGATCACATGTGCATAAAATATTTTTTGAATTATTCTGTGTAATTTTTTTGGCATGTTATTATGACTTTAGGACAATGACATGGGCTTAAGCAGGCAGAAGACAGTGAAGGTGCTTGTGGAACTAGGAAGAGGGGACTGAATATGCTTGTGGAACTTGGACAATGATGTACAGGACAGGGGACATTTTATTCATTTTTATTTAGAAATAAGTTTGTTTTAAATGATTCCTTTTTTTCGACACAACCTCTCCGGCCTTTGAAAACACCCTTTCACAAGGTACCCAAGAGGCTGGCGTGCACAAAAATACAAGTACATATAAATTTGGAAAAAAAATTGTTGCCTCTCCCAGTACTCCAGAGGGTTTTCCAGCCTGCTTATGTTTGGCTCTGAGAGGTAGCGCTGGACCTCGACGGTGGCATCTGGTGTGACATTTTGAGTTTTCCGAGCCTTCATGACGCTGGTGTCCAAACGATGCCACAGTTTGCGTCCTAAGAGGAAACCACAGATCATATGTTCTCATAGGAATAATTGATCTCAAAATGTAAAATAATATATTACCTCCTGTGACATCATGAGGAGGTGGAAGCCTGGGGGATTTCATCTCTGCTTTGATTTGTCCGTATTGTGGTGGCACATTCGGCGGTCAGTCGTTTTACTGCTTCAGTGGCTTTTGTTTGGCTAAAAAAATCCTATCACTTTAAATCGGGGGTCCAGTAGGGTAGCAAGAGACATGATGCTCATCGACTGCAATGTGTAGAGCTTCTCCCGGAGGTGCCTGATGAGTTGGTCTCCCATTTCCAATGCTGCTGCAGCTGCCGGCTTTGTCATTTCCTCCTGAAGGGTGTGCTCCAGCATCTTCACGAGGGGAACAACTTTGGAGGCAGACACATGGAAAGGAGACAGCAAAGAAAGGTATCCTCCAACAGTGTGGAACTCTTCTGCTGTTAGAAAGGGGATGTCATGGTGTAACCCAGCCAACGCTGCTCCTACTGGCTCACTTTGCTCCACCAAATGCTGCAGCATCAAATAGGTGCTGTTCCACCTGGTCCACCTTGCCATCCCCAGACGATTCTGCACTTCTGCAAGCTTCTCCTTTAAAAGATACAGATGAGTAGGCCATTAAATCACTGCAGTAGGAACACAGACAAACAATTTGCGTTATTAGAAATTGGAATAAAGGGAAAGAGCATACCTTAGCAGTGGTGCTGCTTCTAAAGTAGCCAACCAGCTTCGGTGCTTTGGCCCGGATCCTTGCGAGCACATGCTGCTGGTCGAGTGGCTTCGTCACCATCAGGTTCAGTGTGTGTGCAATGCCGAAGCTTCAGCTCTTTCACACAGGCAACCATATTGGGAGCACCATCAGTGACCATGCACGTCACCTTGTTGGCAATTCCCCATTCCTCCATCAGGGAGGTTTTCACACAAGCTATATTTTCAGCAGTGTGTGATTGGGGGAATGCCTGGACTCTCAACAGCACTGAATGGCACAAAATGGCACGTTACAGCCAGGTAGGCATCCATGTTGATGGATGTCCACATGTCTGAAGTAAGGCTAACAGCAGCCACCTTTGCCACTTTAGCCTTAGCAGACTCGTACTTGGCCTCCACCATGGCCTTCAGAGCCTAAAGGAAAACATAACATATAGTGCTGAACTGTGAGACCCAATAAAATAGATTTGTTTCATGCACGCTCCCATACATACCTGCCTTGTAGGGAGAACATAAATAGGATCCAGTTTGGACACCAATGCTCTGAATCCAACATCATCCACAATACTGAAAGGCTGTGTGTCCTTCACTATCATGGAGACGAGGGCTTCATCCAGCTCTTGTTTTCTGGTGGCCGGTTAAGAGAATAAATACAGTGTCTGTCACCTGTGATTATTTCCACAATAAATGTAAATAAACAAACAATTGTCATGGTGCATTTTTAATATAGTAATGACTTACCTTGGCTGTGTGAAGCTCCAGTTTCCTCCTTGTTCTCATGCAAGGCACGGTAATGCCTTAGCATGGATGAGGTGTTGTTGTACCCCAACTACTTGGAGCACAGTAGACACCTCACCTTTTGAATAAAATAAGAAACTGAAAAATACAGCTCTTGATAAGAGAACCTAATGTGTCTGAAATATAGTTAGATTTAGCTTACCTTATTAGGAGTGATCAAATCAAAGTGTTCCCACATAGGGGAAATCCTCCTCTTTACAGCTGGCTGCATATCCTTCTCTACTCACTCCAACTCTCCTCGCTCTCCTAACTCAACTATCTCTCTCTGTAAACTCTCCAAACTATATAAACGCTATCCAAACTGTATCCAAACTATCCAAACTCTCCAAACTCTCAACTGACCGCAACTCTCCACTAACAACCCACATTTTTTATGGAGTCTGAGGGGTTTATATTGCTGTCAAACCTCCCGGCAAAATCCGAACCACTTGCCGAAGCAGTCACGTGGTAGAGCCGGGCAGCGAGGCTTCGGACGTCATCATTTTTGGCTCCTCCCCCAATGAAGCACGCCTCGATACGTGCTTCGAGGAAACGCCCCCTACATTACTCGACACACGCTCCGAAGCCTCGGCACATCCCGTAACATCACTAGTTTTAACCTTAAAGTGTAATTCTGGCGAAAATGGACCATAAGCGGTTTTTCTTCATTAAAACACGTCAAATAAGCCGTGGAGACAGTATTTTTCATCGATCAACTAAGAAATGAAGAAAAACAGCTTTTGGTCCATTTTCGCCGGAATTATACTTTAACTTTAAATACACTGATAAAACATAGCTACTTGCACTTCGACTGTACAGTATGTTAAAAGGGGCCATATTTTGATTATTTTTCAACAAGTTAAAATAGGTCTTTGAGTTCCAGAAAACATGTTTCTGAAGATAAGTAAAGATTTACACAATGTTGATGAAGAAGACCATTGTCTGCCTGTAAGACGTATTACGAGGAGGAGCTTCAGGTATAACCCGCCAGAAAACTCACTGCGGGCGGAAGCAGCGACGAGTTCAGCACGGAGTCGAGCGAGAAGAAAGAGGGTAAGACTGTATTTGGTGACTATTTTTCACGAGCATTGATAGATGTGTTGTGTGCATCGCACAATACTGATTCATTGTTTTTTTACAGCTGCTGGAATCGAGACAGCGTGTGCTAGCAGATGACGAGGTGAAACTCTGGAAGTCCGCCACCGTAGACCTCATGTCTGCCGAAGAAGAGGCCGTTCTTGGCGGGGTCTCTGGGTAAATTGTACGGTCGTCGTCATTTCGTTGGCTGGAGCTCTCTGAACTCTGTGCGAAGCTGCAGTCCCGGTGAGAGGCGACTCCTAAGTACAGAGCCACACACAATATGGCGTCTGCGCAACGGACCTACCTCGGAAAGAACGCCGCAAGTTACCTACAACCCCGAGGAGGCAAACGGACAGTTGTAGTTCTTGGATCATCCTCTACCCATGTGTGCGCAGATCCTCGCGTTGTATATAATTGTGTTTGTTTTAATAAAGCTCTTTCTTTGCATAAACATGTTGGCAAATATTCATTTCCTCTATAAATTCATTAATGTCCTTGATGGTAGCCTAATAATAGTGTAGTAGCTTACATAGGATAACAAAACAATGACATGAATACACAGCATACATATATTATTTATAAGGCAGGGTGACCAATGGCGACAGATCTGCCAACTAATCACAAGTGATTTTTCCTGTTAGAAAGTTGTGGTTTCATCCAATAAGGAGTAAGGAAACTTAAGCCTGGCCTGCCCAGGTGTGGTTTTGCTGCCAATCACGAGTGATTTTTGTTGTTTGAAAGATGTGGTTTCATCCAATACGGAGTAAGGATGTTCAAGCCTGCTCTGCCACCCGCGATTTCGCTGCATTCATATGCTATTTAGGGCCATTCGCACCTCTGCCAGCTCTCCACATACGTCATAGTCTGTTTCCGACATAAGTTTTCGGGCATTTACGGGGACGGTAATTTCACGCAGTGTTCGACAGGAGCGAGCAGAACGCTGCCATACTGTGATTGTGTGTGAAATGTATGATGAACCTGTGCACAATAAAACAGTGTTGATCTTGCATTGTCCGATTGTCCCCGGCATCCTTCCGTAGCCCCTACACCCGCACCCGTTACAGTGGCGCCCAACTCGGCTGGGGGGCAGCATTGGCAGACGAGGAGAGACAGGGTACAGCGGCCCAGCTGATTATGGTGCTGGGCAAGATGATTGAGGAGCTGGCGGTCATCCAGCGTGCGCAAGCGGCGACGAACCGGCAGTTCCTGCGGGCGCTCCAGGCCCAGGCGCTGGAGCAACTAGTGGCGCGACCGGTGGCTGCCTTGCCACCACCTCGACCCGCGGATCTGGCCAGGCTGACGCTCCTCCGCATGGCGACGCACAACGACACGCAGGCATTTCTGGAGGCAACGGCAGAGGCCTGCGGATGGCCAGCGGTGGAGTGGCCGGTGCGGCTGTTACCACTGCTGGTCGGAAAGGCACAGACGGCGGCCATAGCACTACCACCGTGGCCCGCCGGGACTACGCGGCGGTGAGGAAGGCGATCATGGACAGGCTGGGGCTGTCTCCGAAGGACCACCGCCGACGATTTCGGCAGGACAGGTTGGGGCCGGGGGACCGGCCATACTCATTCGAGTTTGTGGAGGGTCTCCCGGCGCGGAGGGAAGTGTGGGTGTAGGGGCTACGGAAGGATGCCGGGGACAACCATTTGGGCGAGTTCAACACTGTTTTATTGTGCACAGGTTCATCATACATTTCACACACAATCACAGTATGGTGGCATTCTGCTCGCTCCTGCCGAACACTGCATGAAGAGTGAAATTACCGTCCCTGTAAACGCCCGGAAATCTCCCTAATTTTCGGCAGTTTCCGAAAACTTGCACACGTCGCGTTTGTCTGTCACAGTATGGCGGCGGTCTGCTCGCTCCTGCTGAACCTCTCACTTGCACCGCCTTCCTGCCTTAAGTAGAGGGTAGAGTGTTATTATCAATTCTCCCCAGCTGAGGCCCAATTGCCTCCACCTGGCACCGTTCCCCGAGCAACTCCCCCCTGCAGCCGAGCCAAAACCACGCCCGCCACCACACTCGCGTTCAACGCCCCGAGTGGAGTGGTGCCTAGAAAGAGATCAATACTGCAGTCATATGGTCAATGAGGAGGGTGAGAAGTGGCCCGGGAACAACTGAAAACCGCCCGCAGATCATAGCACTCCTCCGGAACTCCGGACAAAACGCTGGGCTCCTCCTGAGACACAGAGACAGAAGACACAGGAGAAATTAAACATTTCACATGACAGGACAAATTCCAAGAAAGGATGGAACTGCTGGACCAATTTATCTGGGGGTTATGGTCAACTAACTAGGAATGGCCTAATGTGAGGGATATAGGGAGAATGAAAAATATTTTCAAAAAAACATTCCCTGCAACAAAGTACATTTAGCAATCTGTCTGTAGAGCACTATACAAATTACATGAGCGGATATAATGCCCCCAATGAGTCAATGTGAGGGAGAATTTAACAACCTACTTTTCCTCTACAGCTGCTGCAGTGGCTTGGCAGATGTCCAGAGAAGCTGGAGCTCTAATCTCCCTCTAGTCCCTATCTTTTCACAATAACCTACAACCGTAATAGAGCGCAGTCCTTCATCTCTATGGTGGATCTTTACAGGATGAATCATAAGCTTCATTAGTCATCTCTATCATGATTTAATATCTGATGCCCACCTTTTTCGTGGCTGCTGTGCTCTAACTGTCTTGTGACATTCTTCTGAACATAACACTTGTACCCAGGCAAAGTTTAACTGTTAAAGCATTTTAAACTATTATCTACATTATTTTGAGAAACTACATTTTTTTACAATATCCCTGAAAACAGTTTGGGCTTACATTTAAAGATAGATAATAGCCTAATACATTTAATCTAAATGATTACATCATTAGAACAACATTGCATGTTTCGTCTCGCGCACCCCCTAGAGCCGGGGTCTACGCCAGTTAGTGACCTCTCCCCTACAGGCTGCTCAAGCACCCCCAGGGTGTGAACAGCAGACTGGGAATCCCTGGTCCATATCATCCCTTCTGTTTAGGGCACCTAACCAGACAAAGCAGTTCAGACGGGTAACCAGACAGGACACTATGCTGGGGCCTGGTGCCTACAGGGGAGATTAGGCTGGACAGTTGCGTTGGATGAGTTCCATGAAAATGTATGAAAGTTCATAAAAATACAGAATGGCATTGTGGGGGATAAAACCTAAAGTTGTAAGAGACAGCCGCCAATATGCTGATGATGAATGTTCTTGCTTGCAATGTTGACCGAGAGAGCTCTTTTCTCCTGCTCACAAACCTGGAGCTACATTTACCAGAATGAATAGTGCATGAGCCAATATTGCCTCGATGCCTGTTATGGAATAACTTTAGAACATCCAAAATTAACTAAACAAACACGTACATAATGATCAATGTGCTAATATCTGCTGCAGATTGCTTACGCATGGTTTTGTGTGAATGTGTTTGTGTGTCCAATTTCGCAGAAGGGTGGAGACAAAAAATGACAAAGAGCAAGATGGTCGATGTATATGCATCACATCATCTTAGATGCCACACGTAGTTGTAATACCCGTAACAACATCTATGTGTAGTCTTCTGTGGATGGTGGTTCGATCTGATGGTGGTGGCCCCTGCAGTGGTCCTGTCGTACACCTGGCCGGCTACTTGGAATTCTTTGAATAATTTCTGTTATAGAAATTGAATGTATTCTACATCTGTATGAGTCATTCTGTACACATGACATCCATTGCATTCTGTCCATCCCGAGAGGGATCCCTCCTCTGACGTTCTCCCTAAGGTTTCTTCCCTTTTTTCCCTGGAAGGGTTTTTTTCATATTATATGTGAGGGTCTTGGGACAGAAGATGTTGCATGTGTACAGACTGTAAAGCGCTCCGAGGCAAATTTGTAATTTGCGATTTTGGGCTATACAAAATAAAATGAATTGAATTGAATTGAATGTGTATGAAAGAAAGAGAAAAAGAACACAAGTCATTTACTGCAAGGCCAAATGTCCCGCAGCAGTACAGTAAGGATGACATCACACAATAAGCCAACCAGTTCTTCACCAACAAAAAGTTTGCAGGCCGTGACCCGCCCAGTAGCGTAGAACAGCGATATCACAGGAATCAAGGAACTGTCATTCGACTTAGTCCAAACATTGGCCGTCCTGTTGTGATAAAAATGGATCATTTCTATGGGCTCTAATAATTCCAATGACTTTCTTGTCTTTTTTGCAACGGTCAAAATGAGGTTCACTGTAAGTAGACAGAAGGTCTGTGACCTCTTGAACTGATACATGGCATTCCCAAGATAAACAGATGTTAAGGATGATTTGTGAAGCAGAATCTGGGTATTTTCCCGAACTCATGTTGTGAAATTTTATTGCCTTGGAGTAAACTGAGTTTCTCTTCCATCTCCTTCAATCATGACGGACAATGCTATCTGTGCCTTTGATGTGGAGGTGGCCAGTGGGAGCTGATCCAGCCCTCCCCTCCCCCTAGGAGGTGACAGTTTGTCACCGTTACATAGAGTATTAAACTCAAAGCTGTAGAAGGAAAGCTTTGAGTAGGCTCGAATCACGACTTGTGTGGGTATATGTGCTGATATTTACACACCTGAATTGAACCTCATTAATTTTCCTTTATTATGTCACCTGGATGTAGTTTGGGTCTCTCTCCATTTCAATGTTTTGTTTTTTTTTTCTCTCAAGGCTTGTCACAGTGAAGTTTTGCTTGAGATTATGTTGCTGCCTGTATGTTGGTTCTAAGCAGGCCAAGTATAATCTAGGCTTGGTCAATGTCATGAGTAAGAACAAGTGTCTGCAGGACACTAGATTGCAGGAGGATTGCACTAACACACACACACACACAGAATCTTTCCAAACAGCACAGAACTACTGTTGGACTTTGGATGAATATAGGGTTCCTAATGATGTATGCAGATGAGGAAGTTGTAGTGGACTGAAGACTGAATGTGCAGAGACATTTCCACACATACATGCTGGATGCACATCTGTTAGTATTAATGTGTGTTTGTGCGTTTGTATTCCGCAGCTGTACACTGGCATCCCCCATCTGACCCTGTTTAACCTGGAATCCAATCAGATTTGTGCATAGCCTGAAAGGCCTGTCAGACATGTCAGCTTCAGCTCGCCAAAGACTTCACTGCCAGATGTTCACTATGGCAGCAGCCTTTGAGCTTAAACTGCCTCACTGGCTCGTTCTCAATCTATCACTCCATCACTATCTACAATGTTGAACCCTCCTTATTCCTAATATTTATTTAAACAGTGCTATTCACAAACAATATTCCTGTGATTCCTTTTGGAGCATTGCATTCCACTGGCTTCCTCTATTCGATTGTTAGATGTATCTTTACTTTGGTTTGTTGTTTTACTTTCGGCAGCTAACATTGCATTTTTTTCAATGATTGACACAGCTACTCATCAGGAGGAGGATTTGCCATCCATACACAGCAATAATATGAAACAGAATATTAACAGACAATCAGGAGTTCAGAGGAAATTAATGGTGTCAGTCTATTCAGGACTCGTACACCTCCAGAGTCAAGTCCAAATGAACATGAAGCCTTTTTTTACACTTAAACGACCTGTTTCATGGCAATAAATGTTTCAGGATTTTTTGGGGGGGCGGGGGGGATTTTAACATAGATGAACAAAAGAGCCAAAGAAAGAATTGTACTCAGGTTCAATATATTGCATCTTCATTTTAAATGCTGTTCGCATGTTGCCAACAAATTCCTTTTTGTCTCCCATCAAGGAAATGTCTTACTTTGATCACCACATATTTAATAAAAATAAACATCATTGGAGGTGAATAACAACAACAACAACAACAATGGTAAGATTTGCCTTAAACAAAATATATCAACTTGTTTACATTATAGAACATAGCTATTGTTTGTGTTTAGGAGAGGGCTGCTATGCGCCAGACTAACACACTTGATGAATGCTTCTTCAGTATGATGAAGACCATCCAAAGAAAAACAAGGACTCACACGTTTTCCATAGAACGAATAAAAATCAGTGTGTCTGTCAAGTGAAAGAAATTCACAGTGGAAATGCAAAATATATGTGGCTTTGGAATATTTGAGGAGAGCCATGCATGAAACAGGTGCTGAGTAGCCCAAAGGCCGCGCTTCAAGTGGCCACACTGGATTGGCTGTGTGGATCAGTTGTGATGGTCCTGTCAATCCCTTTAAGTACATCACCTTTTGCTCGGTCAACAGTCTCTCAGCTTCCATCTCGGTTTCAAGTCCGAGAAGCATTAAAGTCATTCGATTTTTGTCTCTTGTGTCAACCTCTTTGCATTGCTTGCACTCCCCTTTGTTTAAACGGCACACATCAGTTTAATGTGACCTTTACTTTGTGATGGGCACTGACTGCTGCTTGTTTTGCTTTTTTTTGGTGTAGTAAGAACGTTGCAGGTCAGCATAACTTTGGTTGAAGTCTCTTTAGTGGGCCAACAGGAGAGGAAGGAGTTTATGCAGGAACAGTAGAGTGATGCAAATGAGGGGTTTCATGGTGCTCATCATACTGCAACCTGGAAAACATAAAAGGTAGAAGATGAAGAAAAACAAAAGGGTCTTGCCAATCATGCTTGACCTTATTAAAATTAGACTACTTAAGTAACACGTGTCATACTAATGGGTCGGTGAGGCTGTACTTGGACACAGAGGGGTTGGAGTCAATCTTACAACATTACATTACATGTTATTTAGCTGATGCGTTTATCCGAAGCATTGCATCTTTAACTCATAGTGTTTACATTTTGCCCGGGAAGCAGTTCCCGGGGGGAAGGACACTTCGACATGGGACAAGGTTCAAACTGCTGACCTTGTGGTTTTCAGCGCACCCCCTCTACTCCATGCGCCACAACATAACACTGTTTCAAGGTTATCTCTTTTTAAAACCAATGGGTGAAAATGTTAAGGACACCAAATTTAACTTTAAAGAAAAAATGTTTCTGAAAATGTTGCACTTTTGCTTTAAATGGAGAGAGTGACTGCCCGCCGACACTCCGTGGGGACACTATGCCCCCCCCTAGTCAGACGTATTACTCACGCGGAGGAGTCACCGTTCGGATCAGCTCCAACCGCCGGGGCCCGAGCTGCTGTCGCTGCGCGTGGTCCCTGCGGACCCTAACGGACCTAACGCGGGAGGTGATGGAGCTCGCTCTTTAATAAAGAAGCGACCTCTGAACTTCAGCTCGCGGACGTTAAAGCTTTTTTTTTTAAGCGCGGAGACGTAACGGGCTCCGACGGCGAGAGGAAGTTTTTCGCCGCGGTTCCCGAGTGTTCTCGGTGCGGTGCGCTAAACTGTGGCGCTGTTACAAAACAGCCTGAATTAAAGCATTTAAAGTTGGGGATAAAACATAGGCTAATTATATTTAGAATGCAGTAATATATAACTGCTTATAAAAGGAATAAATATCAAGGAGTAAAAAAATGAAAATGTCTTTATTGGTGTAAAAAAAAGAAAAGTGGTCGACCAATGAGAATGTCAGTCGACCAAGACGGCATCGACCGATTAGTCGACTAAACGAAACAGCCCTAGTCAGATCATCACAGTAACGTCTAACTTGTGCTACAATTTAGTCCCATGCATACTGAAGGAGCGTAACAGTTGTATCAAGACCTCCTATGAAGTCAACAACTGACTCCTTTTCAGTTTTCAAATTGAAATGGATGACTTATAGATAACAAATAATCTAATGATGAATAAAGTCATTGTGTCATTTTAATTTTGGATTAAAAAAATGAAAACATTAAATAGTCAATTTAAGAAAATTAAACTGAATTATCCTGTATCTTTAAATTTTGTTTAGTCAGATGTTTAGTGTCTTGATAGGCCCAGAGCGCCTTCGAAGTCAGCTGTCACGTGATACAGTTTCTATGGATGGACTTTCTCTGGTATCCAGCAGCACCGTCAAGAATCTTGGAGTTCTCTTCGACCAGGATATGTCCTTCAACTCTCATATAAAGAATACTTCAAGGACCGCCTTTTTTCATCTACGTAATATATCGAAAATCAGGAATTTCCTGTCTCAAGGTGATGCAGAAAAATTAGTTCATGCATTTGTTTCCTCCAGACTGGACTACTGTAATTCTTTGTTAGCGGGGTGTTCTTGTAAATCTCTTAAGCCTCTTCAGTTGATTCAGAATGCTGCAGCACGTGTATTAACAAGAACTAATAAAAGAGACCATATCACGCCTGTATTGTCTGCTTTGCACTGGCTCCCTGTTAAATCAAGAATAGAATTTAAGGTTCTTCTCCTCACCTACAAAGGCACTGGCTGGTGAGGCACCTTCTTATCTTAAAGAGCTTGTAACACCGTACTGCCCTGCAAGGCAGCTGCGTTCTATAGATGCTGGGATACTTGTTGTTCCTAGAGTTATTAAAAGTAGGATGGGAGGCAGAGCCGTCAGTTATCAAGCTCCTCTTTTGTGGAACCAGCTTCCACTTTCAGTCCGGGGGGCAGATTCAGTCAGCTCCTTTAAGATAAAGCTTAAAACTTTCCTCTTTGATACCGCTTATATTTAGGGCTGGCTTAGGTTTGCCTGGACCAGCTCTTAGTTACGCTGCTATAGGCTTAAACTGCCGGGGGACTTCTTAGGACACACCAAACTCCTCTCTCTCTCTCTCTCTCTCTCTCTCTCTCCCCTTTTACTAAAATCCACGTTGCATTAATGCACATGACTAATTCAGCTCCTTCCCAGGAGTTCTTTGTGCTTTCTCGCCGAGCAGGTCTCTGCAGATCGTAGTTCCGTCAGGACCCTGGTTCTGACTCCGGCTGTGGCCCTGCTGGCACCTGCTGCTGCTGTCATCATCATCATCATCATCATCATCATCATCATAATTTTAAATATGATTCATATCACTATTACCCTTTCCTAAAATCTTTGCTTTCCCTCCCCACAGTCTTCTGTGGATGGTGGTTCGATCTGACGGTGGTGGCCCCTGCAGTGGTCCTGTCATACATGTGGCCGGCTACTTGGAATTCTTTGATTAATTTCTGTTATAGAAATAGGAATGTATTCTAGATCTGTATGAGTCATTCTGTACACATGACATCCATTGCAGTCTGTCCATCCCGGGAGAGGGATCCCTCCTCTGACGTTCTCCCTAAGGTTTCTTTCCTTTTTTCCCTGGAAGGGTTTTTTTCATTTTTTGGGGAGTTTTTCCTGTGCCGATGTGAGGGTCTTGGGACAGAGGATGTTGCATGTGTACAGACTGTAAAGCCCTCCGAGGCAAATTTGTAATTTGCGATTTTGGGCTATACAAAATGTCATCCAAAAAGGCTCATGATAGAATATTGTCATCTTCTAAAAGATTAGAAATAGAGATAGAAATTAGTGTGCAGGAACTGTGGTTATTAAACCACTTGTGTTAATCTTAGTTAATATGGGGATTGAATTCATGTATTCATTTGAGCGGTGTTTAGGTACGTTTGCTCTGTTGTTCTTTGTAGTGGTGCTTCATATTACTCCTTTCAATAATCATCAGGGCCTCTGAACGTGTGAGACATACTGGTTTTAAATGAAAATAGAAGTGTCCATCCTTTTTGACCTCATTGCCCAATGTCAAGTGAAATAACTCATCTGACCAATGCAGTATTCTTACACCATGCTTTTGCCATCAGGACTCCTCGACCTGCCTGAGGGATTTAGGCTTGTAAAAGCAGTAATCTCTTAAATCACTTCTTTGCTACTCGCTACAAAATCTTGTATTCTCCGAGCAGAAATAAGAGCTTTGGGGCGGGAAATGAGCGATTTTGGATGCACTCGCTCTCTTCCACATCATCTTCAGTCTGAGCGCATCATATAGAAGCCTGGTTGCACAGCAGCACTGAGATTCAGTCTGTTATGCTACCATCAGCTGATTGCAGCTCCACTCAGCTCAGAGCGTTATACCGTCTTTGGCTCATTGTGTTACAGTTTGGTTCTGTCTCACTGCTCACATAGTGTTGTTTTTCAGCAGGGACAAAACCTATTTGAATGTATGTGTATTTCTTTATTATTTTTTATTCAAACCCCAAATAACCAAGAATGTCTGGTCCTGTCAGCCGGACCATATGCTTTGACCCATCGCCTACGATTTTACTGGTCTGGCCCAGTTAAAGTTGGCCATGTATGGCCCCTTAACTAAAATGAGTTTGACACCTCTGGTCTATGTAATAAAGACACAAATATACCTAAATAAGGTGCTCATTACTACCTTTTCAGTAGTAGACTGTTAAAGAACAGCTGGTGGACATGCAAAGCATTTAGCAGCAAAACAAATCGTTCAGTGACTACGCTTCCCACCAAATCTCAAATGAAGTGAGAACACCTGACAGCGTATTTCTACCATCCCACTGCCAGACGCCACCATCTTAATTGTTTCTGCCACTCAGTCAGATGATATTGCTGAAAAGTGTTGGATGGCTGCTTTCTTTTTTTTCTCCAGCTATAGGCTGCTATTAGTGAGGATAAGGAAGCAGAGCAGAGAGCAAGCACGAAATAATCTTTCAATTTTGACAATCTTCTTAACTTTCAGCTGTTGTCAACTTCTTGAAGTATACCGACTTGGAGGAAACAGAGCAGGAAAAACTCCCCAAGATATATTCCTCTGGGCTCTTCTGACAATATAAAAGTGTCAGTGAGCCTTAACAGCCTAAACTGGATTTGATAAAAGGCACCAGTATCATGCCTGGCCAACTCAAGGGCTGAAACGTAAAAATATCTTCTCCAACCACCGTATTATTAATCAGGAGCCTTTTAGATTCAGAACTGCAGACTTCAGAAATCCACTTGATCTAATTAGGGTCCTCGCTACGACTTCGTCGGAGAGGAACTTATTGTATTTGATGGAATTATTATTATTAGGGTCCTCAAAACGACTTCGTCAGAGAGGAACCTATTGTAATTGATGGAATTATTATTATTATTATACTTCTCACACTTTAAGGGCCTTTTTGGGGGCTTTATCATGTTCAAAAAGTTGTTAAATTTGGCATGGAGATAAAGACTGTTTTATCTAATCTGCTCCATATGTCTCAGATTTCAGGAACTTTTCACCCTGTAGACATCCACATGATCATTTTTAAAATTAGTCATAGCGCCACCTGGTGGGAACAGATAGTTGAGTTTTTTTTACTTAACACCTGGTTCCTCACAGGTTGATCTGACGCCTCTCAATAGTAGGTACCTCATACTTAAGACCTTGATAATGCTTGACTGTAAATATTATAAGAATTGGATCAACGGCGGCGAGTGGAAGCATCGTCAAAGTCGTCTGGTAAAAGAGATTTTGAAGGAACATGGCTCCTGTATGGTATTTTGAAAAATCATAATTTTGGCATCGTACATCAGAATGTGCTGGTTAATCACTAAATCACACCTTGGAAGTTTACTATCTGCCTGAAGTGGAATTATCATGTGACTATTAATAGTTTGCTTTCAATTATAACCTGAAAAAAAAAATACCTACCAATGCGGTCGAGGACGCCTGCGACCGTCGGATAACCCTTTCGGCCCTTAGTTGTCGTCAACCGCAGGCGTCCTCGACTGCATTGGTAGCCGTCCGGCCAGTGCTTCGACGTGCGGGGAGAGGACCCGTCCAGTGCTGCTAGCAGCCCTAGTTTTCCTTTTGCATCATGAATAGTTCATGAAACATTTCCTCTGGACACATTTCACATCAGATATCAGATTTAGACCACAGTGATGCAACAAATATTCTACCATTTAAAATTTTGACTTTGATCACCATGAGGAAAATGGTACTGAATTACAAACCACAGTTCCTTTTCAATATTAAAGCACCTTTTGAATTAGCGTCAATCAGTGTAGCTTAGTTCATGAATCAGGTCTTGGTTCCTTGTCTTTAACATCACAGAAAGTTATTGTTCTGTAATGAGCTGTTTCACTTGAGTCGGAATTCACTATCAGTGTCAGAAGGGACACTGATGGTGAATTCGATGCAGTAAATCCCTGCGTACAAGACTGTGACTTATCGCTTCCAGATTTTTAACCAAACTTTGGCAGCACGGATATTGGATTGTTCTGGACGGACGTGTGACTGTTTAGAGGACTGTGATTTTAAAATAAATTATTTCTACCTTTTTATTAAAAATAAGTGTTTTTATACATACATCCCTTGTTGTTTTTGTGTCCATTTCTTTACTGTTTTCAGATTCCAAACTGTCTGTGTGGAATCAGTTGTGCCTCATCGCCTCACATTGTGATTCATCAGTCTCTATGGGTCCACAGATTTGGTTTAAGCCATCCAAGCTAAGACATATTCCTTTGCTCCAGTGTGAGAAGCAGAGAAAACGTCCTGCTCTCACCACAACAAAGTGGTGTTAAGCGTTGAGACCATTTGGTCTGGAGGATGAAGGCAAGCTAACGGGAAGTCCCCCATAGGGATCCCAGGACAATAATTCAATTCCCGTACAAATTTCCCGGAGACCACCAATTCTTTTAGTTTGTTGAATAGGGCCCAAAGATTTGACATCATGTGGATCTATTCATGGTTGGCTCGTTTTTATCAGCATTGTGGAACTCCGCAGATAAATAAAAAAACTACCCTCCCAAATACAAAAGTTGTAGATAGGCTCTCAGACATACAGTACCAGTTAAATGTTTGCATATGCCTTCTCATTGAATTCAATGAGAAGGCGTGTCCAAACCTTTGACTGATACTGTAGATTGATGCACATTTTTTAACCAATTTGTCTGAAGCCTATAATACGAACAAGCCTTTGTGACCTGTGAAGTCAGACCCATGTTAGCGCTGATACAGTGTTGTTGATAGGTCCGACTCTGCGAGGGAAGTTAATCCGCAACTAATGAATCTATCATCCAAACATCAGACACACAGACTTATATTTCTCAAAGAAAGGCTTCACATACATGGAGTAGCAGCAGCAATGATGGAAGTCATCTCCCTTTTCTTGTGTGAGCCTTTTGAATGACTCATCAAAGCTCTGACAACATTGGGATGATCCATTCTAAAAGGACATGGCGGGCTTCAGCAGACACACACACTCTCACAGAAGAGCTGAAAGGCTATTAGCAGAGGAACCTTTGCCAAGCCCTTCTCTTTTAGCAACATTATGCCAAACAATGGCAGATAGGTGTCCACATAACACCGGTCATACAGACCAGACAGAGGTACATTTGCCCACTCCCTTTCCTCCATGTTCTTCCATCTGCCAAACGGCTTGCAAAGGTAATCATAACTACGTGTTGCATATTTTTGCAAGCAGAAGGTTACAATTGAAAATTTACATGAAGCGTAATATTTGTTTGTCTCTGACTGAAATATTCTCCAACAACCCAAAGATAATGGGTCCTCATCAGACAGAAACCTACAGCACATTTGACCCAATTAACCCGGAGCCAGTAGATCAGCACGGCTTTTACCGACACTAGAGGTCACTGTGGTTCTGTCTCACTTCCGACCCCCCTCCAACACTCACTCACCGGCTCCTAGCTGCTGCCGGAGGATGGATGCGTTCACTAGGACCGCTGAGGCCGATGACTTGGCCCCCGAGATGGTGGTGGACGAGAGGCCTGGCTGCGCTTGCTGAGAAACTTGGTGCCTTCCCTGCCCTGACCTCTGACCCCCTGCCATCACCTGGCCAGGCGCAGAGGTGCCCTTCCCTGCTCTGCCACCTCCCAGTCCTGTGTTGGTATTCCTCAGGGGCCAGCGGTTCTGGATGTGCGACACAGCCTCCTCGGCCACCATGGCATCACCCAGCGTTACATGCAGCATGGCGTGAACCACAAAGTCTTGAGTCTCATCGGCCCACAGGTCGGACACGCGGCACTCGTACAGCCCTTCTTCTTCCTTCTTCACCTTGGACAGGCTGAGCCGGTGGGAGATGGCATTTCCCTGAACACGCACAGTCTGGAACCGAGAGAGAAGGAAGCACTGAAATGTGGCAGACAGGAATGCTTACAAAAATAACTTGTTTGGGCATGAATTAATCATCAGCTTAATAAGGGTTGTTCATGTTTTATGAGGCATTTAAAGACCTGACCTTGTATTGGCTTCTCTGCAGGCCCGAGAGTGGCATTTCGAGCCCTAGTTACCCCTAACAAGGGTTCAGCTTACCTAACCGCCACAGTGTGTTTGACACAAAACGTGACATTTGACTTGTCAGAAGACAATAGAACCGCAGAACACCGAATTCTCGGCTAATCATTCCAAAAGTCCGTCCTGTGTTTGCTCATGACTTTTTTGCTGCTGCAAATGATTGGAACTCAGAACAAAACACACTCAAACTAACAGCCCTCACCCCTGTCAACGTGTTCAAACAAAAGCTGCAACAAGCCCTCACTTCTCTTTCATTAATCTGACTTTTTGGTACATAGTGTTTATTGAATTAACTGTTGCTGAGAATTGGTTTTCAATTGATTTTACCTACCTGGTTAAAAGAAATGTTTTAAAGAAGTGATCAATGGTCACAGTCTAATTCATCCCTTGAATAACATGTAATGCATTAAAATAATCTTGTGGACTCGTTTAGCCATGGCCTTTCATTGAGTTGTGACATCATGGGCAGACAGAGAAAAGAGCAGCATCACTCCATCTTTTTATCACAAAGCACACTACCATGTCCAGCGGGGGTTTTCTTTCTCTAAATAGCCTGATCTTCTGTCAACATCATTTCAGTAAAGGCAGTGTCCTGTTATGTGAAGAATAACCGCCTGCTATTCAACGCGCGTCCATCTGTGTAGTTGGGAAAGACGACACTTACACTTATTTTGGTAGCTTCCTTTGGAACGACCTGGAAAAAAGAGCATTGTAAATCCCTTGTATAAAACACAAAAATATGTATGTATGTATGTATGTATGTATGTACTGTATGTATATATAGACACACATAGCTATGTATCCATACAGACATCTATAACTAAATACATTACCGGATTGTTTTTTCATTTGGCGGTGAGAGCAATGGGCGCAGGAGCAGAGCTTGTTGGGTACATCTTTCAAAGACGCCATTGATAACCCCTCTGCTCTATCACGCTCCCTATTTTCCTCTGCACTTTTTTACCCAGCTACATGTTTTAATGTGCTTAAACCGCAGAGGAAATGCTACAGATGTGATTTCCCTCCACTCCGCAAACAACTAGGTGGGACTGATTTGTCATGCTGAAGGGAAAAGTAATTCCCACCACATCCTGCTACCATATCCTATCATGGCGGATTTATGCAGCAGACCTGAGAGGAATGAAATGGTGTTGATAACCAACAAGCGCCCTTTCAGAGTCAGAGTGACATCAACATCCTCCTGAGTGATACACAGCATTAAAAGCTGACTAAGGCCAGTTTTATACACTGCTTTTGTAGAGAAAATGTAGAGAAGTAGATTAAGCTCAGATATTTGCAGCTTGTGAATTTACAAATAGAGGCCATTTATCCAAATTCATATATGTATGTACAAGTACAAATGTTGATCTTGGCCAGATTTACAGGGTAAAAGTGACATTGATGCATATTATCATCAGGTTTTCAGCTGCTGGGTACGACAAGTGCTTAAAAGATGTGGCGCTTTACGGGGGCAGATGTTACTGGTCCAGATGGTAAAAAAAACAATCACGAATAACAAACAGACACATTTGGACCTGAGCTTTGTATAATTAACCAATGGTTATTGATTGCACAGAGTCAGTCTTGCTGTTACCTTCGCTCTATTGGCCGGGGCACTGATCTGCAGCTCATGAGGCAATTCTTTAGGCACATCCTCCTTCAGATACCACCACTGGATCTCCAGAGACATGGGCGCTGAGCTGACAGCCTTGAAGGCACACGGCATCTCCACATCCTCTCCCTCCCCCACACTCACATCTTTCGGGACTTCAGTAAATGTCGCTTTGGTTTAATGGAAGTGAATGTGGAGAAAAGGAAGAAGGCACCAGATGCACAGATCAGAGTGGGATGGCAAAACCAAACGGCAGTGTTAAAACACCTGTCAGAAGCCCAAACACTACCCAGAGCTCAGGCCTGTTGATAACACCCACCGTCCAGCTCTCGCTGCTGTAGTGTCATTTATTGACATTTTTTCAGAGATCTATGACATACAATGTACCTTCAAGCTGTATTTGATCATATCCCTACTTGGGATGCTGTGCTGTGGGAACAGCTGGGTCATTCTGTTGTTATTTTTTCCCCGTTTAACAGATTTACCACCACAATTTGTAAAGGCCACAGTATTTCCAAACATTTCATTTCGTTTGATTCCACTTACCATTTGCACGGATCATAAAGGGCGAATTGAGCACTAAGTAGTAAAGGAGGCCGTATAGTCCCGATTTCTCCATGTCACAGCGAGGATGGCGTCCCTCAGCACGGACATGAGGCGGCCAGTGGACCTGGAGGAGCTGCGTCCGGTTAACAGCTGCTCAAAGAACTCCAGATATGGGCACGGAAGAGGCACGCGCCATCATGCACGATACGAGGGTGAGCTCGCGCAATATTAAGCCCATGTGATGGCAAATCAAGTCAATAAATCAGATAGTGGAAGCTACGGTTCGTTTATTCCCCTCTTAGCGTCGCATGGAAAAATAAACCAAACTTCCCGAGCTTCATCATCCTTGCCCCGGTGACGCAAGACTCCCGCGGGCTGCGCTCTGGCAGCTGTCACCGACTGGGTGCCTTTTTTCCTTTTCACGGTTGGTGCGTCTCTGTCTCTCTCTCTCTCTCTCTCTCTCTCTCTCTCTCTCTCTCTTGCGCTCGCTCTCTCTCTCTCTCTCTCTCTCTGGGGGTGTGTGTGTGTGTGTGCGCGCACGCGCGTCGGTGAAACGTCCCTCCGTTCATCACCACCGATTAAAAAGATCCTGTCTGGATGTAGGTCTCAGTTACTGAAGCACGTAGTGTCTCACCGTAGACACCTCTATATGATACTTAACAACCGGAATGCGGCGCTCAACTTCCGCTTCCATGTTAAAGTAGATGATTACGAGTACGTGATTTTTGCAACATCGTTGGCGATGAAATGTTTCGGTTGTGCTGAGGAGTGACACACCGTAGGTGCCTGCCCGAGGCGCGGGGACCCGACTCTGCCTGGCCGGGCCGCGGCGGGGAAGCCTCCTGCCGCGGCTGTGGTGGGGGACCTAGCTTCCGGGCGTCCGAGCGGCCGGCTTCGCAGCCCGCGGGCTGTTCCGCTGCTGTGTCTGATCTACACGGGGTAAGTGTGGAAGATGTGCACGGTGGGAATGGATGTGTTTTGGAAGTTGAGAAAGACACTTTGGGTGAGGTGGTGGAGGGTGAGGATGAAGGGGAAGGAAAGAAAATTGACATGGGCCTCCCTTGGCAGTTGGACCCCATGACTCCCCTCCTCCTAATTCTAGGGGAGGCTTTGACATGTAAATGAAAATGCTGTGAGCTATACAAATGCAAATCAGGGCTGCAGAGGGAGTTTTAGCCCAGGTGACATTTTTTTAAAAGGTAAGAAAATCTCTGGTACAAATAGATCAGGCCTAATTATAGACTCTTACATTTTAAGTATGCTAGATTACTGTGTATGCCATTAGCTATGGCATATAAAACCCCAAGGTAAGAATAGCTTAGCCTAAAACCAAAGCTAAGAGTAGCCTTACAAAAGAACTAGTGAGCAGAACCCGCTTTAATGAAGTGTATTTTTGTAGTGTTGTAAGATTTAAAGAGCATGTTTTCATTCTGCGGTATAAGGAAATGGATACCATAGAATAGATACCGATCATAACTGTACATTTTAATTTTTTTTTTTTTTACCGTTTCTCCTTCCTTGTTTAATGTTACGGTGACTTGCGTGTTGATTTTTATTCATACCATTTTCATTTAATTGTTTTTCAGTATTTATTCATTGTTTTGTTTTTTACAGCTGCTGGAACGGAGACAGCGTGGGCTCGCAGATGACGAGGTGGAACTCTGGAAGTCCGCCAGTGGAGACCTCATGTCTGCCGAAGAAGAGGGCATGTTGGCGGGGTCTCTGGGTGGATTGTACGGTCGCCGTCGTTTCGTAGGACGGAGCTCTCTGAAGTCTGTGCGAAGCCCCGAGGAGGCAAACGGATAGTTAGTTTTTGGATCATCCTCTACCCATGTGTGCGCAGATCCTCGCTTTGTATATCATTGTTTGTTTTAATAAAGCTCTTTCTTTGCATAAACATGTTCCTGGCAAATGTTCATTTCCTCTATAAATTCATTAATGTCCTTGGTGGTAGTCTAATAATTGTTTAGTAGCCTGCAATTATAATTAATAAAAATTATTTATGAGGCTGGGTGACCAATAGCGACAGATCTGCCAACCAATCACAAGTGATTTTTCTTGTTTGAAAGTTGTGGTTTCATCCAATGAGGAGTAAGGAAACTCAAGCCAGGCCTGCCCAGGTGTGGTTTTGCTGCCAATCGCGAGTGATTTCACTTGTTGGAAGAAGAAACAGGTGGGGGAAAGGTCTCTGATAGTGAGAGTGAGGCTCTGTGTCAGATGGCAGTGATGTGCACAGTGCCTTTTTAACCAAGAGTCAGAGGGGAAAAACTGTACCCAGCAGAACAAATAAGAACATTCTTACAAAAAGTAAAAAACAAGCGAAATGTAAAAATAGGAGTGTGGTGGCTGGGCGTGGTTTTCAGGACGTCTGCAGCGGAGAGAGAGGATGTGCGGCTCTGGGAACGGTCCCAGCTGGAGGCAATTAACCTCAAGAAGCTCATCGAGCAGTACGGGCTGCGGGAGGAGCTGCAGCAGCAGCTGTTAAACGCCAAGCTGCAGAGGATCACCGATATGATGAGAGAGGTGGAGGAGAAGCAGCACACGGAAGGAGACTTTCTGCTGAAAGACGCCACGGAGTCGGGGCGCAAGTGTGAGCTGAGGAAAGAGACGCAGCTCAAGCAGCAGCTCTCCCTGTACAGGGGGAGCAACGAGATCTGCACCACCTCCAGTCAAGGGAGGGAGCAGATAACGGCGGAACGGCGGGGGCATCAGCGGGCAGCGAAACCACCCGGCCTGACCCCACAGCGATGACGCCCGCGGCCGGAGCCACGGGCGGCCCCCCGGCAGCAGCAGCGGCAACAGCAGGAAGCGGAGCGGCCCATTCCGGCCCCCCGGCAGCAGCGGCGGCAACAGCAGCAACAGCAGACAGCGGAGCGGCCCAGCCCGGCCCCCCGGCAGCAGCAGCCACCGCAGCCCTCCCCGGGCTCGAGGAGGCGACACCGACCCCAGCGCCGACGACAGCGGGGTCAGCAGCAGGGGCAGCAGCAGCAGCGGCAGGCGGTCAACCGCTGCCGATCGGTGGGAGCGAGCACGGGCGCCCTTCCCAACCTACAAGGAGTTTCTCAAGCGCCAGGGCAGGTCTGCTGGAGATGCAGGCGGCCCGGACACCTGCGGAGGGAGTGCCCCCGGAGGGCAGCGGAGCCGGGGCTCCAGGCTACCGGATCTGCAGCACCCTTCCCCGGCCCGGGAGCGACGTACCGCGTTCCGGTAAGCATCCAGGGGGGTATACGCCAGGCGATGGTGGATTCGGGCTGCCCGGAGTGTCAATTAGTTAACGCGCCAGCCATCCCGAGGGCCCTGTTGCGTCCTCTGCCCTTGATGGCCTCCACGGGATTTTCTCCCTTTTAACTTCTCTTCGGCAGATCTCCAAAGGGCATGTTGGACCTCATTAAGGAAAGCTGGGAGGAAGGTTCGAGCCCTGCCAAGAACGAGATCCAATACGTGCTGGACCTGCGAGCAAAGCTCCACACGCTGGGTCGGGTATCACGGGAGAATTTGCTCCAGGCCCAGGAACAACAACAACGGCTGTACGACAGAGGAGCCAGGCTGCGAAAATTCACACCGCGAGAAAAGGTACTTGTGTTACTTTCTTCCAATTCAAAATTACTGGCTAAGTGGCAAGGGCCCTTTGTGGTCACACGCCAGGGTGGGGGACGTCGACTATGAGGTGGTTCGGTCTAACCGGGGCGATGCAACACAAATATACCACCTCAACCTCCTAAAAGCGTGGAGGGAGGCGGCGCCTGTCTCTCTTGTGTCCTCAGTATCAGAAAGAGAGGACCTGGGGCCGGAGGTGCCAAAAGCGGCCAATCCCACCCCGTTCTCGTGTGAGGATCATCTCTCTGAGGACCAGAGAGCAGACATTGCCAAGTTGCAAAAGCGGTTTGTTGATGTGTTCTCCCCCCTGCCAGGCCGGACGAACCTTATAGAGCACCGCATCGAAACTCCCCCAGGGGTGACGGTAAGGTCACGCCCCTACAGACTGCCCGAACACAAGCGAAAGGTGGTACGGGAGGAATTAGCGGCAATGTTGGACTTGGGGGTAATAGAAGAGTCCAACAGCGCCTGATGCAGCCCCATTGTTCTGGTGGCCAAGAAGGATGGGTCTGTGAGGTTCTGCGTGGACTACCGCAAGGTGAACGACGCGTCACGGATCGATGCCTACCCAATGCCCCGGGTCGACGAACTCCTGGACCGGCTAGGCACTGCACGTTTTTTTTACGACACTGGATTTAACTAAGGGCTACTGCAGATTCCCCTGTCACCAGAGTCCAAAGAAAAGTCTGCTTTCTCTACTCCATACGGGTTGTACCAATTTACCATGCTTCCCTTTGGCTTGTTTGGTGCCCCGGCCACGTTCCAGCGCCTTATGGACCGGGTGCTGCGTCCGCACGCCGCATATGCGGCTGTGTACATAGACGACGTGATAATTCACAGCACCACCTTGGCGGAGCATGTGCGGCGGGTGGACGCAGTGCTACGGTCACTGAGGCTGGCCGGGCTCACCGCCAACCCGGGGAAGTGTGCAATTGGACGGAGGGAGTACGGTATTTGGGGTACCACTTGGGGGGCGGGCAGGTGCGCACCCAGGTCGACAAGACGGCAGCAATTGCGGCCTCCCCGCGTCCCAAGACAAAAAAAGAGGTGAGGCGGTTCTTGGGGCTGGCGGGGTACTACAGGAGGTTCATACCGGGCTTCGTGGACCTCACCAGCCCCCTGACCGACCTGACCCGGAAAGGTGCGTCAGATCCGATCCAGTGGTCGGAGCAGTGCCAGCGGGCGTTTGAGAAGGTAAAGCAAACTCTTTGTGGGGAGCCGCTCCTTCACACACCTAACTTCTCTCTCCCCTTTGTGCTGCAGACGGACACATCGGACAGAGGGCTGGGGTTCGTTTTGTTCCAGGAGGTGGAGGGGCTCGACAGCTCAGTGGACTACATAAGCCGGAAGCTGCCAGAGCAGAGGTCTCTGTTCGGACCACGCCCCGCTCCAATGGCTCCACCGCATGAAGGATGCCAACGCGCGTATCACCCGTTGGTATCTGGCCATGCAACCCTTCCACTTCAAGGTGATCCATAGGCCGGGGGCGCAGATGGTCGTGGCAGACTTCCTCTCTCGCCCTCTCGAAGGGGGGGTAGTGGGGACTAGGCCGGACGGCTCCCCGGCCTAACTTGGGCGGTGGAGGTATGTGGTGGCTGGGCGTGGTTTTCAGGACGTCTGCAGCGGAGAGAGAGGAGGTGCGGCTCTGGGAACGGTGCCAGCTGGAGGCAATTAACCTCCAGCTGGGGGGAATTAACTGTGTGCTCTCTCCCAGTATTTAGACAGGTCGGGGAGAAGGGATCAGGAGGTGGCCGGTGGAGACGATGGGAGCACGTATCCCGTAGTCCTCAAAAGGAAAAAAATGGCTCTTGCCGACCTGTTTGACGTTAAAGTGCAGGGCGCACTGGTCAGGTCCCAGTTTCAGAACATCACAGAGATGGACACTCCCTCTAGCTTCTTCCTCGGTCTGGAGAAAAAGAGTGGGCAGGGGCGAGTGATCCACTCACTGTTAGGTGACGCAGGGCAGCCGGTAGTGGAACCATGCCAGATCCAGAAAAAAGCTGTGGGCTTCTCCTCCCTATATACAAGTGAGCACAGGGAGGAGGAAACACTAATGGAGGACTTCACGTGTGATTTACCTCAAGTCTCGGAAGAGACCAATGAGCAGATGGACAGGCCGATAAGCGTGCAGGAGCTGAGGGCCTCCCTGCAAAGCATGCAGGGACGGCGTGCTCCCGGCATTGATAGCCTTCCTGCCGAGTTTTATAAGGAATACTGGGATGTCTTTGAGGAGGACGTCCTCAGTGTATTAAATGAGAGTCTGGCCTCTGGTTCCATGCCGATGACCTGCCGCAGAGCTGAAATAGCCCTGCTACCAAAAAAGGGAAACCTGCAGGACATCGGCAACTGGTGCCCTGTGTCCGTGCTGTGTGTGGATTATAAGCTCCTGTCCAGGGTCTTTTCCTCCAGGCTGAGAGAAGCTATGGAGCAGGTCATCCATCGGGACCAGACCTATTGTGTGCCCGGCAGGTCCATGGTGGACAATGTCCACCTTTTTCGGGATGTTTTGGACATCTCCAGCTCGTTGGGGATTAATACTGGACTGATTTTAATAGATCAGGAAAAGGCTTTTGACTGCGTGTGCACCTTTTAGAGTGTGTAGAGGGATCCGGCAGGGTTGTGCTCTGTCGGGGATGCTCTATGCACTCTCCCTGGAACCCCTCCTAGTTAAAATACGCTCTAGCCTGGAAGGCCTGTTTTTACCTGGTTTTAGTAGAAACATGATTTTATCATCTTACGCAGATGTTTTTATTAGGGACCGGAGGGATGCAGACCTTTTAACTAACATTGTAAAAGATTTTAGCACAATATCGGTAGCGAGGGTGAACTGGAAGAAAAGTGAAGCCCTCGCTGTCGGTGAATGGCGTGAAGGTCTCCCAGTTCTTCCACAAAGACTGGTTTGGAAAAAAGATGGGGATTTATGTGGGACAAAAAAAATAATCTAAAAGAACTGGGAGGGCCTAACAGAAAAGATCGAAAAAAAAACTTTCCAAATGGAAATTGCTGCTCCCTCAGATGTCTGTATGAGTGTTGGTTTTAAACAACCTGATTGCATCCCAGCTGTGGCACAGTCTTATGTGTTTAGACCAGGGTTGTCAAACGTACGGCCCGCCAGGTGGTTCAGTCTGGCCCACGGGATAAATCTGCATTATTGAAAAAAAAGTCATTTTCTATAAAATCTGCAGTTCCTATATTGACCGCTAGTGGCGCTGTGTGTGGAGTCAGTTCAGAATCCGCTTGTTGACGTCACACAGGACTTCCGGGTCCAAGCGCTCCGCTCGTCCACATCTAATAACACTGGCGGAACCTGTTAATTTATTGACGATCACGTCTTACTTTAGTGATGCACCCTTGGCGGTCATAAAGGCGGTCTTAAATTTGTTTAACTCCAATATAGTGGTTAGTGTAGTGCATCATCCAGGTGGCATAATTAAGGGTGAGTTAGCTGTAAGGTTAAGCTAGCTAGCTAGTTGACAAGGTGGTTCAGGATGAGGTATTTCAAAATACAATTTTTACAGGACTCATAACTGTGAACGTAACTAAACGAAGATTAAAAAATATAAAGAAGTATTGTTATGATAAACAGCGCTGGCAGCAATGTAGTTTGTAAACATGGCTAATATCTATGAAAACAGCCGCATAAAACAACTGAGTGCCTTAGCAGTAGAGCACAGTTCGATCCTCGGCTCCGCTAATCCATGTCCTCCTGGCTATGAATATTAGTTACTGATGAACAGGTGTCAGTGTGTATGGTAGCTGCGGTCATCATTGTGTGAACACGTGAAACCTACGTACGTTAACGTACCGTAACGTTACCATTCCGAAGAACCAACATCGAACTACAAACTAACCTTCAGGCAACGTTTGCGACCCAAACGTTAGCGTAACCAAAAACAAACGTTCTGGGGACCTTAAATTGTTAGCTGGGTTCGCCCATAGCATCGGCGTTATCAACTGCAGCCATTTTCTCGTATCTTTCTCGTCACAGGGAAAGCGATAGAATGACAGTTGAATGTCACTTGTTTTTTTAAACTCCGATCTATTTAAACAACACGGGACACAGCACTGCGGCATGTTAAAACTTGGGCGAAAGCGGTAAATAGGTAAAGAGGACCCGGACTTTGGACCCAGAAACAGTATTATTGGAGCGTGGTGACGTCACGACTTAAGCGGATTGCTTCCCAGAAGCAAAATGGATTTTTGTGGAAAATGGATTTTAAATCATTTATACATTTTGAGGTGTTTGATGTATTTTAACATGCAGGACAGTGTTTTAACTTCCACAAAACTGTCAATGTTTTGCAACAGTGTACAATCACTGATCAGTTTTTATGCATAATGCACTTAAATAAATGTTAAACCGGGTGAAAATGTTGTTGAAATTGCACACTTTTCTTAAAAACACTTAGGTTGTTTATAATATATTTAGTAAAAGGACAATTCATTGCATATACAGATTTTTATAATTTACTTTATCTTTGCACTAATACAAAGAAAAAAAGTGGACTTATTTTGGCATGAGTTTGGCCCCCTTGAGACCGATTAAGTTGTATGCGGCCCCCAGACCAGAATGAGTTTGACACCCCTGGTTTAGACCCTCCCTCGGGCTCCCTAGCCCACATACAGAAGAGAATGGTGGATTTTTTTGGGGGGGGGGTGATAGGGCCCGCAGGGTGAAAAGTATGCTTTAATTTATTAAAGTGGTGTTGGTCAATCCTGGTTTGCTGAGATGCTGAGCAGTTACGGGACTTAAGGAATGTCAGGTACAAAGCGCAACAAAGAAGAAACCACAGGGGGTGAAGTGACACCTCTGTGACCCTTCCTTGTGACTGCCTGGTCAAACAGTAACCTAACAGATGTGACTCAGGATACGGGTCAATAAAAGTATCTCTGAGATCTCTTTGTTTGGATAGGATGCCCCCGGTACTCGGACAAGTGACCGGTTTCAAGGAATGACCCACAGTAAAAAGTGCTTTTGAAGTATGCTTTAACAGCTGGCCGGAGCAGGGGTGAAGCCCCGCCCTCGTATGTAACAGCTGGTGGACCTGCAACAGCTGGTGGACGCAGTGGGGCCGACGCTGAGCGATGACCCGGCCCTGGGCTCTCTACTAGGGCTGGACTCCGTCCGGGTGGCAAGGAGGCTCCTGGAACTGTGGAGCCAGAGGCTGACGGGGGAAGAAAAGCAACTCCTCAAGCAATACAGCCAGGGACAAGCGGCTGTACTGCTGACCTCCAGTGGAGAATTTTACACGGTGCTGTCGCCTCCAACACTTTTATTTCTGTTATTAATCCCACTGTCCTGAGCAAATGCCCCTTCTGCGACCTCCAAGAGACTATTTATCATGTTTTTACTGAGTGCAAGCGGCTTGCGAGTTTCTTGATTCTTAACGTTGGTTTTTAGTTTTTTTAACGTGGCTTTTACAGAAAAGATTTTTATCATGGGAGCTGTCTACAAAAAAAGCAGAGAAAGAAAAGTGGCAGCTCCTTAACTATCTCTCGGGGGAATCAAAAATGGCAATTTTTTTAAGCCGATATTTAAGCAAGCCAAAGTTAAAAACGGAGGGGCAGGAGGCCAGGGCAGTGTGGCTGGTGAACATAAGGGCCAGGATCTGGCTAGAGTTCCAGTTTTATACACACATTGGAGACTTGGACGCTTTTAAACAACAGTGGTGTTTTAAAGATGTTGTTTGTTCAATAGAAGAAAATGAGTTGGTGTTTGCTCCAGTTTTTATGACATAAGTTGTGTTTCCCAAAAAATGGAAAAAAGAGGAATTAGTGATGGTTTAGCACATTTGCACTTTATTTATTTGTTTGTTTGTTGTTTGTTTGAAATTGGAAAAACTATAAATATGTAAAAAGTGTTTTTTAAAAAAATCAAAAAAGAAATCTCTCAGTGGAAGGAGTGCGGAGTGATCGGAGCGTGGCGTGAGGTGATTGATCGTTTCTATTGTGTTGTTTGTATGTTCAGTGTATTTCCCGGTGTGAATGTGTGGTTTTTGTTTTTGGGTGAGTTTGTAGCTGGTCGGCATGGACTTCATGGGGTTAACACGGAAATGTTCCGTGTTAAGCCCGCAGTCCGTGGAGGACTGCGGCTGGCCGTGGGGGGGGGTGGTGGGTCATGGCAGCGTTAAGTCCGCTGCACGGATGAACCACGGGGTGGTCATCTTTGTGGACGGCGTAGAGAAGGTGAGCGGCGTGGTGGTGCACGGGACGCCCAGGGTGGCGAAGGTTCCGCCGTTCGTGCCGGACTCTGCGCTGCTCGGCGAGTTGGCAAAGCACGGGAAAGTGGTGTCGAAAATGACGAAGGTGTCCTCGGGGTGCAGGTCACCCCTGCTGAGACAGGTGCTCATGGTCCTCACCAAAGGAGGAGGGGGCTTGTGGGACGCAGCAGGTTGGTGTGGAGACGGGCGAGGCCCAGCAGGTTGGTGAGGTGGGTGAAGGAGAGAGTGGGGGGGTGAGCGAGGCCCAGCCGGTCGGTCAGGTGGGTGAAGGAGAGAGTGGGGGGACGAGCGAGGCCCAGCCGGTCGGTCAGAGGGGGGAGGGGGTGAGTGTAGGAGTGGATGGGGGATGAATGTAGCCCAACGGGCAAGTGGGTGTGACGGAGTGAAAGAGGGGATGAGTAAGGTGCAACTGGAGAATATGGGGAGTTGTCGGGAAGGAGAACGTGGGGCGCTCGCTAGTAGGATGTCCTCTGATAGTGAGGAGATGGAGGAGGCGGGCTTTAAGGTCCCCCACCTGAAGAGAAAGACCAGGCCCAGTAGGGGAGGCGAGAGGTGGAGAGCCTGACTCCTCTTCAGGGTGGGGCTCCTCAGGGAGCAGAAGGTATGGGGTGGGGCAGATGGAGTTCCTGCGGACCTACCAAGAACGAGAGGGGTAATAGAATATAAAACTGAGCAATGCATTTTCTTAATGGATCTATAGTGTAAATAGATCTGCTAGAAAAAAGTCTGCTACAGTAATTGTTTGGAATAATTTGTGTATCGATATAGACTTGGTTATTACCCCAAAGATTTTTTTTCAAGTAAATTACCAGACTTATCTCTAAAAATATGGCACCTATATTAGCCGATTCAGTCGATTCAGTTTTTGTTAAATATAGACTTCATGCTGCCATTCTCTGTTCCATCTGTCGCCAGACAGACACAATCTTTACATTTAGACCCACCTTTTTGGAATTACCCAAACCAAAAAGATGATTCCAAAAGGCAAATGTAGAATACCTCAAACCGTATCCCTTTTTCCTTTTGATGATAATTATGATACTTTTGGACCTTTTCGCTTATGTTGAATAGTTGGACGGATAGCGTAGAGACTGAAAAGAATCATTGAGTGAGAGCCGTAGTCCGCAGCCAGCTTTGTCAGCTGGCTTTTGCATTGACACTTGAGCCTCTTCATTTCAGATATTTGAGGTATTTGCTGACAGGATGATCAGCAGTTGTTAGCATTTTGTCAAGTCATCTTGACACAAATTCCACTGAGGCCTCCCCACTGTTAAACAGTATGAAAATTGAGACTGCGATAGTCCCTGTAGATCATAATCATCAAATCTGTGTCACCGGCGCCGAGTCAGTGGTGTCCCTCTGTGGTAACACAAGAGCCAATTAGCTGATGGAAGAGGTTTAAGTTACTCTGAAAAGCATGAGGTCAACAGTTAAATTATGAAGACAGAAGAGCTCCCTGTGAGAATAAAAAGGCAGTCTCAGACACAGAGACAAGAAAGGCACTCCATGATCTAAGACTGAATGCTAATCTAAAGAGCCACTTCTTAAACACAAGCAGTAGTCCCGGTATTGACAGACATCTTGTAGCGCATTTTCTGCTCTGTTGGTAGATGAGTAGGTAGGTATTTGGAGACAGATACTGACCAGATACTGCTGCCCTGACATTTGCTGAATGTTTACTCACGGGCCCCCCATCAGCGCTGTGCGGTCACCCCAACTATAAACATTGAATATCTGATTTACATGAATACACCTAAAAAAAGCCTGGACTAGCATTAAAATAGAAGAGGCAGGATATTGAGCCATAACTGCATCGTCATCATGTCCACGTCAATCTACACTACAAGCCATGCATTGAAATCACTGCAATATAACTTAACATGGCTGCATGGTTTGATGAGATTTTGTTGTTTGTCAGTGTCGACTGTATGGTTCCCTAGCAATTGTTTGCCTTCATATTATGAGAGACAAAATAAATATTTAACAGCATATTCTGTGGCTGTTTTATTACTATTAAGGCAAAGAATACATGTTTAGATTGCTATAAATCGAGAAGTCAAGAGTCCATTGAACGTCATGTGATGCATGTGGTGGGGGTGTGAACGCAGCCCTCAGGCTGGCTCCTCCCCAACCAATTTCCTAATTAGGGCCAGCAAAAGCATAAGATGGTATCTGGCAGAATTATTGGGGTTTAGCGTGGTTTGCCCAATTCAAAGGGAATGTGGGATTTTCTTACCTCAGTATTTTTTCGACTCTGCTCTGAAAAATGGCATACCCATGATAAAAACTCTGCACCCTAGTTACCACCAATCTAACAGAGGGGACTCAGGATACGGGTCAATAAAAGTATCTCTGAAATCTTTGTTTAGATAGGATGCCCCCGGGACTCTGACAACTGGCCGGTTTCAAAGAAAAGTCACTACGGCGAGTTCCGGAATGACCCACAGTAACAATTGTCTTTGAAGTATACACCTCACCAGCTGGCCGGAGCAGGGGTGAAGCTCTGCCCTCGTATGTAAATCTGTTATCTACTGTGAACTTTTTGAATAAAGTCTGAGGTTGGGGGAGCTTCGGCGGATTTTGACACACCTTCGGAGTGTGGGCGAAACTCCCCTTCACCAACATGTAGTGAAGAAATGCGGTATGTCTGTGGTCTGTTCTCTCCTCTCTAATAATGGTAAGCTGTGTCCCTCTGTAGGATGCGGGAATATTCCTGACAATCACTCAGACAATCACAAGGGGAGACAGCACAAGGCAGGAAGTGAAGTTACCCAGGGAAACCAGAAACATGAAACTTCACAATAAAGGACCAAACCGTGACAGAACCCCTGGGGTTCAGGAGATCCCGGAGCTCGGGGCAAGCCCTTTGGTAACTCCTTGGACCAAAAACAAAGTTTGTCTTCCTTCTCCAAAAGGGGCTCCTTATGTCCATGTACTCACACTCGTAGAAGGCGTCCGCTGCGCCTCTTCTTGGTCGCGTCATTCTGTCAGGAACGGGTGTCGAGGTGGAGGTGAGGACCGAAAGTAGTGAGACACAAGCGCAGACTTCCAAATAAAAAGGGTTTTTAATCTCCAAAAGGGAAAACCAAGGATTTTCAAACGCACAAAAAACTCACGGGAGGATTAGGCTCACAAACACATACCACCAAGACAGGTTAGGCAATGACGCGACACTGGACGACAGATTGACAGGACTTAAATACACAAGGGAGGTGCAGGTGATTGGAAACAGGTGGAATCCCTGAGACAATGACAAGGGGAGACAGGACAAGGCAGGAAGTGAAGTTACCCAGGGAAACCAGAAACATGAAACTTCACAATAAAGGACCAAACCGTGACAATAACACAGATATCAGGCTAAAACCCCATCTTACTTAAGGAAGAAGAGGAAGGATGGAATGTCTCACATCGGAAACAGTGATGATTACACCTCTAGGACAGGCTGACTGTCTTGACTCCCCTATCTGAGGGAATGCTGCTTTAAATTCAGTGTAGAACTATGGTTTTAAGGTCATAAAGTGCACATATGTGCACTTTTTGCTTTCTGTTCTAGAATCCCTAGTTACCATATGTAACTAATGTCCATGTCAGTGTTTTATTCGATTAATGCCTGGCTAATCACAATTTTAATCCTGAGGAAGTTCCATGACACAAGCTGTTTGGGAACTATCTGAGCAGATGATCCTCAGAAATCAGAATCAGAAAACATTTATTGCCATAGTATGTCAGACATACAAGGAATTTAACTTGGTGGTTGGGGCATGACAACAGACGACAATGGACAACAAAACCACATAGTGCAAGGAATAAAACATAATATAATACTATGGATTAGTAGACTAAGGTTAAAAAATAAAGGAAGACGAGTAAGATGAGTAAGGGGTCGGCAACAATCTTTTTAGCTCACTTCAGGTTCCTGGAAGTGAACAAGTCCTGGAGGGACGGCAGATTGCAGCCGCACGCTGCAGCCTGCCCTTGTCCTTGGCTGTGGCTGCAGCGAACCAGACGGTGATGGAGGAGCAGAGGATGGACTTAATGATGGCCGTGTAAAAGCGCACCATCAAGTTGAGTTTCTTCAGCTGCCTCAGGAAGAACATCCTCTGCTGAGCTTTCTTACTGACGGAGCTGATGTTCAGCTCCCACTTGAGGTCCCAGATGATGGAGCCCAGGAAACGAAATGAAATCCACAACCATCTCCACTGTCTTCAGAGCGTTGAGCTCCAGGTTGTTCTGGCTGCACCACGTCACCAGATGGTCAGACTCCCACCTGTAGGCGGACTCGTCCCCACCTGAGATCAGTACAATGAGGGTGGTGTCATCCGCAAACTTCAGGGGCTTGACGGACTGGTGGCTGGAGGTGCAGCTGTTTGTGTACAGCAGTGGTGCCCAAACTTCTGTCTGGGGCAGGTTGGTGTCTGGATATTGTCTTTCAAATCTGCAGTAGAACTTGTTTAGCTCATCTGCCAGGCGGAAGTCATTCATGGAGTGCGGGGGTTTTGGTTTGTAGTTTGTGAGGTGTTTAAAGCCTCTTCAAACCGAAGAAGAGTCACTTGCTGAGAACTGTTGTTGGAGTACAGTCGTTTAGGATCTCTCACTGCCTTTCTAAACCTGTATTCTGTGTACAAGTCTTTGTTGTAGTTTCCTGTGTTCCGCTGTGAACCAGGGTTTGTCGTTATAAAATTCATCCTGGTGCCTGATGGTACACAGCTGTCCTCACAAAAGCCAATGTAAGAAGTTACAGCCTCTGTGATCTCATCCAGATTGTTAGAAGCAAAACAAGTAATTCCACAGAAGAGAGAAGAAAAGTTTGAAGTAACTCTGCTGGAGTTGTTCTCGGCTGTCCTCGGCTGTTCAAAAGCTCAACTCTGGTGAAAAAACTACGGGAATCGCCGCAGGAAACAAAGTTGACCACAAAAGCAACAAAAAACATTAGGCACTTAAACACCATGGCAGCCATCTGCGACGCCATCTTAAATCCAGAGCACCTCTTTTCTTTGATCCCATTTGTGTATGCATAACATTAAATGGAGGAAGGAGAAGGTGTAAATGTCTCCAGCCCAAGTCCTAAATTGAATCAATCATATATTGGACCCCTTGCCATCCATTTAGCATGACAAAACCGCCATGGTGTTAACCCTTTCAATGTATGAATATATCTGTGTTGCTCTCAAACATTAAGAAGAAGCTTGCCACTGCCTGTCAGTGTATGGCTGTGTCGATGTAGACTTCTTCCTTGCAAGAAATAAACCGAAAATACACCTTTGATTCACAAGAGACTTTATAACGGATTCCTCACTGCACGAGGAAATCTTCCACAACACAAGTTAAATAATAGAACAAGCATTATTCCGGATTTTGACCTCTGAAAAAATGTGTCCCTATCAATAAAAAACAAGAAAAAGTCTGATAACGTCAACATATTCAGAGAGCGTCTGTATGAACACATCTGAAGAGGGAAAAAAAATCCTCCTTTCAAATTATTCTGTCTTTTTCCTTCACTAAAGGAATAATTGCCTTTTCATGTGTAATAACTTCAGTTAATAATGTGTTACACCTTCAAAGCCTCAAGACTCATCTGCAGCCCCATACTAGCCCTTTAAATTCATCTAAAATGACAAAAACTCTTTGGTCTCTCGCTGCCCCGCCATTCATCAGCATTTATATAGACGCTGGATGCAATGGCAGACTGCTGTACAACTCAAAGGAGCATGCTCAGACCTGCCAGGGGGATGGAAACAGCGTGAAACTAAATATTCATGGATCATTGAGGATGTGCACAAGCCTGAATTTGTCTGAAGGGGATGTCATGATGTCACTAGAAGTATTGTTTGGGCCCTGATGGAACAGTGAAGACTTGCCTATGCTGCCTTGTTTTGCAGAGAATAATTAACACTGGTATTCCCCTCCCCTCGAACATGTTAATTCATGCCAGCACGGCTCCTGTGCATTCGCAGGAGTTAAAAAACAAAAAGCTTTATTCCTCAAAATACCAAACTCAAACACCACGAGGGGAAAAAGACGGATCAGGACAGGAACTCGCAGGACTCACTAACAGAAGACATCAAACAGGAGACAATGACTCGACAAGAGACAACAGACACACAGGGCTTAAATACACAGGGGAGGTGCAGGTGATTGGAAACAGGTGGAAACAATCAGACACTCACAAGAGGAGATAGGACAAAGCAGGAAGTGAAGTTAACCCAGGGAGACCAGAAACATGAAACTACAAAATAAAAAACAGGAAAAGGGACCAAACCGTGACACTCTTTCAGAATAAGTAGATAAAAACAAGCCCAAAGAGTCTAATTGATACAGTACATATATTCTCATAACAATTCATCGTATCAGCTTATGTATTACATGTATGTGTAGGTGATGTGAGATGTAGGTTTCTGTTTGTGTGTATTTGATATTCTTTTTAATGGTAGAATAGATGAGATGAGAATAATGATGAGACTGTGGAGTGTATCAAGCGAGGAGACAAGAGACGGAGATGCGTCGAGTCAGCTTACGCTCCACTTTATTACTTTCATCCAAACTGAATAAACTGTTGAGTCAACTGCCAAACTGAACTAACTGGTGAATGTCTGTCATTTGTGGATCACCACACAGGCCCCCCCAGAATTCACCCATAATAACAGGAATCCCAAAGAGAACATGACAATATGTGCAAAAACAGAACGTGCTATGTTTTCATCCGCCACGATGGCCATCGGGCCCCGCTGCAGCCCCCTACGATGGGCCTTTCCGTGTCCTGGAGGGAGGGTCTAAGACTGTTGACTGTTATGAGCAACGCCTAGGGGGGCGGACCAGGCGGCCATAACGGCTGCGCTTAACCGGAGAAGTGCAGGGGGTCAGGGGCAGGGCAGGAGCAGGAGCCGAGACCGCCGTGGGGGGGCGCCCTCGACGCAGGGGTTGGCCCAGCTGAAGCGGTTCGCCAACATCCACATGAGCAGGCTTGAGGCCTGGCTTAAGGCCTTAAGGCTGGCCCTGAGCGCGGCCTTCATGTCCGCTGAAACCGCTCCCAAAGACCGTTGCGCTGTGGGTTATAGGCTGTGGTACGGTGGACCTTTACCCCCAGGACCTCGGCGACCGCAGTCCAAAGCTCCGATGTGAACTGCGGACCTCTGTCCGAGGAGAGGTCGGACGGTGTGCCGAAACGGGCCACCCAAGCCATGACGAACGCCCGGTCCACCTCAGCTGCTGTAGTGGAGGACAGGGGAACCACTTCCGGCAACCTGGTGGTCCTGTCTACCATGTTGGAAGTGGGCCATCCAGGTCCACATTCACATGATCAAAACGCCTCTCAGACACTTTGAAAGGTGCCAAAGGGGGCTAAGGGGCTTAGTATGACGAGTCACTTTTGCAAGCTGGCACGCCACACAGGTCGCAGCCCAAACCTTGACATGTCTCCGCAGACCAGGCCAAACGAATTTAGCCCCCACCAGCTTGGTAGAGGCCTTCACCCCCGGGTGGGAAAGTCAGTGTATGGCGTCAAAAACCTTACGCCTCCAGCCAGCAGATACCATGGGGCGCGGCAAGCCAGTGGAGATGTCGCAGAGGAGTGTAGCGTTGGCTGCGTCAAACACCACATCTTCCATGAGCAGCGCCGTGGGGGGCGTCCTGTAGGCTTGTACCTCAGAGTCCGCGGTCTGATCCTCAGCCATGGCTGCGTAGTCAAAGCCCAAGTGGACGGACCCAGTGATGGCTCGGGAGAGGCAGTCGTCGACGAAATTGTCTTTGCCACGTGCTGAATGTCAGTGGTGTACTCGGAGATAGCAGAAAGCTGACGCTGCTGTCGACCAGACCATGGCTCCGAAGACTTGGCCATGGCGAACGTCAGCGGCTTGTTGTCAACAAAAGCTGTGAACCTCCGGCCTTCCAAAAGGAAACGGAAATGACGGGTGGCGAGGAAAAGTCCCAGTAGCTCCCTGTCGAAGGTACTGTATTTCCTCTCGTTGTCACGGAGATTCCTGCTGAAAAACTCCACCCACCCACTGCTCGCACACCGCCCCCACTGCGTAATCCGAGGCGTCTGTAGTAGGAGCAGCTGGGGCGGTAGGAGACGGATGTGCCAGCAAAGCAGCGTCGGCCAGCGCAGTTTTGGCAGCATCAAAAGCAGTAGCCATCTCTGTGGACCAGTCCAACTCGTCCAACGGCCTCCGACCCCGCAAGGGGTCGTACAAAGGTCGCATGAGTTGGGCCGCATGGGGGAGGAAACGGTTGTAGAAGTTCACCATGCCCAGGAACTCCTGCAGGGACTTCACAGTGCGCGGGCGTGGGAAACCAGCAACGGCCTCCACCTTAGCAGGGAGAGGGACGGCCCCCTGCAGGGTGACGTGGTGGCCGAGAAAAGTGATAGACAACCGGAGGATGAGGATGAGACCATGCTCGCTGAGCCTGGCCGAACAGCTGTCGGAGATGCGTCAGGTGGTTGCCTGCGGACGCGCTGGCCACCAGAATGTCGTCCAAGTAAACAAACAGGAATGGCATGTCCCGTAGCACAGAGTCCATGAGGCGCTGAAACGTCTGCGCCGCACCCTTGAGGCCGAAAGGCATCCGTAGGAATTCGAAAAGGCTAAAGGGTGTGATGACTACAGTTTTGGGAACATCCTGCGGGCGGACCGGCACCTCGTGGTAACTGCGCACCAGATCCACCTTTGAAAAGGCCGTGGCACCAGCTAGGTGGGCGGAGAAGTCTTGGATGTGCGGCACCCGGTAACGGTCGGGGCTGGTGGCGTTGTTCAGGCGACGGAAATCACTGCAGGGACGCCAACCACCATCAGTCCTTGGTAACCATGTGCAGGGGGGACTGCCCACGGGCTGTTGGCGCAGCGCACGATGCCGAGGTGCTCCATGGTGGTAAACTCCTCCTTGGCAATCGCGAGCTTGGCCGAGTCAAGGCGCTGTGCATAGACTGGGGGGCCAATAGTGGTGATGTAGTTCTCCACGCCATGCTTGGCCACCGCCGATGAAAACGTGGGCGTGGTGATATCCGGGAACTCAGCCAGTAGGCGTTGATACAGGTCGCCGGAGGCCAGCATGTTCAACAGACAAAGCGCCCCCTCGCCCCCAACGTACAGGGGTACGAAGCAAAAGAGAGGGCGTCGATCAGGCGGCGGTTTGTAACATCCACGAACAGTCTGTAAGCACAGAGGAAATCCGCCCCCAGGAGCGGCGTTGGCACAGCGGCCATGACGAAGTCCCAACCGAAACGTCGGCCGCCCAAACACACTTCCACATAACTTGTGCCGAGGCTCTCAGCTGGAACTGAGCCTTGATGTGTTGAAACCACGGCCGCTGGCTGTGCTGCCAAAAGTCTGGTAACTTAACAGTGGCAGCGTAGATAGCGCCGACATTAGCCGCACCGCAGCATTCTCACCACCGTCGTTGTTCGACATGGTTCAGTCGTGTTCAAATCACGTCGGGTCACCAATGTGGAGTGTATTAAGCGAGGAGACAAGAGACGGAGATGCGTCGAGTCAGCTTACGCTCCACTTTATTACTTTCATTCAAACTAAACAAACTGTTGAGTCAACTGCCAAACTGATGAATGGTGAATGTCTCTCATTTGTGGGTCACCACAAGACCATATAAGGATGACAATGTGAACTGGGGAATGGAAAAGTACAGGAAGAATGAAGATAAACCACTATCTGACGTACAGCCCCTTTAACGAAAGGGTGAACCAAAGGGAGAGCCGGTTTGAACTAACTTTCAAGTGCAATAAGAGGTTATAAAAGAGGTTGGAGTCAGACAGCAGACAGACTCTGAAAGAGATCGCTGTAATGCGTGTTTCAGGTCTCCAGGTATACATGCGGAGAATTGTTTCTCTTGGGATGGAGGGATAGGAAATCCCGACAAATCCAACCCACATACTCCTTTATTTTTACAGTCATTGCGGTTACCCCAGGACGATTTTCGTTTTAAACTGTAGTTCTTAATTTCTCTGTCACACATAAGGCACAGGGTTAAAGAAGTTCTGATCCCTGTTTTGCTAAAACATCTGCCTCTTTATTACCATAGACCCCTTCATGGCCTGGAGACCATGCTATTAACAGGTGGTTATGTCTACCCAGTGTATAGCATTTCAATGCAACGCAAAACGGTGCTAGACCTCACCATTTTGCCTTCAATCGCTTTGATAGCCGCCTGGCTATTAGATAGTACAACTATCTTTGCGACTTTTCAAATTGCAGTGACTTCAGCCTGTAGGCGCTGGCGTTCATATGATAAAGTCCGCGGAAGCTTGCGGGCGGGCCGGATTCAGTACTAGTCCGCGGCCCGCACAAAGTGTGCCGGGGGGCCGCATGCGGCCCGCGGGCCGTAGTTTGGGGAACCCTGATTTAGAACCATCTGAGTACCACCTCAGGCCAGTTCTCATCTAAGCCACTTTTATACTTGATAGCGGCTTCTCTTTCATGAACCACACATTAAAAAAAATCTGGTTTTTATGATGTCGTCGGCCGGCATATCCAACAGTGCTAGTTCCTTCTAGCTCTATTGCTCACATAAGCGTGATTTTTCAGTTTTGGTCGGCCAGAGTCCTACCTGGTCTATTCGAAAGGACCCACGGACGGCCTCTTCCCTGATGAACTCATCTATTGGTAAGTGTGGTGGCTGGGCGTGGTTTTCAGGACGTCTGAAGCGGAGAGAGAGGAGGGGCGGCTCCGGGAACGGTGCCAGCTGGAGGCAATTAACCTCCAGCTGGGGGGAATTAACGGTGTGCTCTCTCCCAGTATTTAGACAGGTCGGGGAGAAGCGATCGGGAGATGGCCGGCGGAGGACATGGGAGCGCAAGCGTCCACAAAACAGAGAAAGCTGGCCATGAGTACTGTTGTAAATTGTTTTAAAATGCTTCTGTAATGCTGCTTATTTGAATAGCAGTACTGAACAGGAAGTGCTTTATTTTGTTGAACAGCAGGAAGTAGCATTGACGTTTTGGGTTTAGCTTTATGTAATGCAATATGTGAACCTGTACTGAGAGCGCGTTCTGCGCACCGTTTTTTTTACAGTAAAAACTGTTACCGTTCAATATAAGACGTGTTCGGGTCATTATTAGAAGCTCCACTTCACAACATTTTGGTGCCGAAACCCGGGAAGTCAGGACTTTGAGACTTTAAATCTCGACAAAGTTGGAAGCTAACGCTAACGCCACAGCTAGCTTGAAGGATGGCCACACAAATTGAACGGATGAAAAAGAAGCGTAAAGCGATACGCACTTCTACTACGAAGCTGTTAACGCACATTGAAGAAGAGGTGAGCAAAGATGTGCCAGACTGTGAGAGACTTTGTGAGCTGTTATCACTATTATCGACTAGAGAAGAAATTTTATTTGACTTAAACAAAGGCATTGAAGACTGAATGGAGACGGAGGGGCTTGAGTCGGAGATTGCAACCGCTCAGGAATACCAGGACCGCATTCTCACATAGAAAACCCGTGCCAAAAGAGCCATACAAAGGGCGGAGGATGAGGTGAGTCTGCGGGTGAGCAACGCAAATTCAAGTTCAGCCAGATCGCTAAATAAGCAGAATGTCAAACTGCCTAAGTTGGTACTGCCTAAGTTCGACACGCTGTGTAAAAGGGAAAAGTTCACGTACCTGAGATCTTATCTGACTGGAGGGGCTGCAAGATCTGTGGCAGGACTAGCTATCACCGACGATAATTATCATGCCGCAGTACAACTGCTTCAGAGCCGTTTTGGAAGAAAGGACATTGTAATAAGCGCACATATGTCAAAACTGCTAAACTTGGCTCCTGTGAAGAGATCATCAGATGTTGTAGCCCTCAGGCACCTGTACGATGAATGTGAAATACAGATCCGAAGTCTAGAATCCTTAGGGGTTCACAGCAACACATATGGCTGCCTGCTATGCCCGGTACTGCTACAGCTCATACCTGAAGGTATTGCACTAGACTACACCCGCAAGTCAGACTCCAGCGGTGAATGGGAAGTGCTTCATCTCGTCCAGTTCCTACAAAATGAAGTCCAAAGCAGAGAAAGAGCTCCTCATCTCACCAGACCAGGTAACACACAAAGAGACTTTCCATTAAATAACAGATCACATGTTAAGCCAGACCCTGTGTGTGAAAGCAAATCTAAACGATGGAACGTCCCTTCAGCAACAGCTTTGCACACAGGAAGTAATGTTTGTCAGACCTGTCTGTATTGTGACAGTGCCAACCATAAACATGAAAACTGCCCAGACAGTACTGTGGCTGTTCGCAAGGAGAAACTGAGAAAACTGGGAAGATGCTACGTGTGCCTAGGTCCAAAATACATAGCAAAGTTTTGCAGAGTCAAGGGTGTGTTGTGTGTCCTATGCCATCGAAGACATCACCAGTCAGTTTGTGATCAAAGTGAAGCAAATCCAGATGCTGACAGGGGTAATAGAGATGCTGTGGTATCCTCTGTGTCCAGCACAGTGAAACCGAGAAGTGTTCTACAGAACACAGTGTTACTCCAGACAGCCAAGGCATGTGTGGTGGCCCCAGCCGGGAGGAAAATGCTACGCTGCCTGTTAGATGGAGGTAGCCAGAAAAGCTTCATTCACAAGAATGTAGTCAAAGCACTAGAACTGCCAGTGGTCAGACAAGAGATGCTGAACATCCACACCTTTGGGTCCACTTCGCCTGTCACTGCACGTCGCAACATTGTGAGAGTGTCACTGGAAAACGTGTGGAATACAGAGCAAGAAATTGAGATTGAAAGCAGTGGAAACTCCTCAAGTGTGCACAGCTGTGATAAAGGTCCCCAGCGAACCTATCCAAGAGGAGATAAAGAGGAAAGGTCTATTACTTGCTGATTTTCCATTACAGGGCACTGAGGATCCAGAACTGTCAATATTAATAGGAGCAGACTATTACTGGCGAATAGTGACTGGCAAGATTCAGAGGATAACCGAATCGCTGGTAGCCGTTGAAAGCAGCTTTGGATGGGTTTTGCAGGGTCCAACTACCACATCTAGTGTCACTGATGCCACTTGCATGCACATTTCTCTTGAGGAGGACACTCAAATAGCAAAACAACTGCATGCTTTCTGGGAAGTAGAGTCACTGGGCATCGTTCACAAGAAAACCCAGAGCCCAGAAGAAACAGAAGCTCTTCAGAACTTTGAGCAGACTACGAAGTACAACGATGGCCACTACAGACTTGAGTTGCCGTGGCGGCCTGACAGACCAGAGCTTCAAAACAACTTTAGAGTTGCAAAGAGGCGATTCAAAGGCCTAAAAGGGAGACAAAAAGGGGATGCAACACTGTACACAAGGTACAATGATGTCATACAAGATTATCTACAGCAAGGCATCTGCGAGGATGTACCAAAGAACTTCTCGACGGCAGAGCAAATTTAAGCTGTGAAGTACTACATGCCACATCATGCTGTTCTTCGTGAAGATAAAGTGACAACAAAACTGAGGGTTGTATTTGATGCCTCATCACATGAAGAGAAATGCCCCTTCCTTAATGACTGTTTACTAGCAGGGCCAAACATCAACCCAAATCTGTTAGATGTGCTGATAAAATTCCACCAGATAGCCTTTACAGCAGACATCACCAAGGCTTTCTTGCAGGTAGAACTAGCAGAAAGAGACAAGGATGCTGTGAGATTTTTGTGGCTGCATGGACCTACAACCAAAGACTGTAAAAACAACCTGCGCATCATGAGAATGACCAGAGTGTTTTTTGGAGTGTTCACCGAGCCCGTTCCTGTTAGCTGCAACAATAAGAAAACACATCAAGCAGTATAAAGCAGAACAGCCTAAGACAGTGGAGGACACTGAGAGAGTCCCTCTATGTAGACGACTTCATCTCCAGCGCATGTGATGTGGACGAAGCACTTCTAGTTACCACAACAGCGAAGAAGATTCTGTCTCATGCCGGCATGAACCTCTGCAAATGGGTGACAAATTTTCCAGACCTGAGAGACAAGTGGACAGAAAAGGGAGTGGAACACACAACAGACAGAGCCATCTGTGGAAATGTACTGAAAGTGTTGGGGTTGGTGTGGAGATCATGGAAGGACAGTTTTGCGTTTAACGGGATTACTGAAAATTGTAAAGGACAAAGAAAACACAAAGAGAAGTGTGCTACAGACGTCAGCCAGAGTCTTCGACCCCATCGGGTTCCTCACTCAATTCACTAGTTAGAGTGAAGTGTTCGTTTCAAGTATGAGAGAAGGAAATCGGTTGGGACAAGCAGCTTTCCCCAGATTTGGCTAAAAAATGGGATCAGTGGTGTGCAGAGTTGCCACAGCTCCACCTGGTGAACATTCCAAGATGGTACCAGATTGAGATCCGACCAAACTCGCTGATCAAACCGCACGTCTTCTGCGACGCCAGTGAGATGGCATACAGTGCTGTTGCCTATCTGCAAGGGAATAACAAGGAAGGAGATGATGTCAAAAGCTTTGTAGCTTCCAAGGAAAAGGTAGCTCCACTAAGGAAAATGACTTTACCACGCTTGGAACTCATGGGTGCACTGACTGGAGCGAGGTTAGGAAATAATCTCCTCAAGCCACTCAACATGGAAAGAAATCAGTTGCACATGTGGACAGATTCTATGATTGTTTTCCATCGGATACGCAGCACGGCACAAAAGTGGAAGCCATTTGTGGCGAACAGAGTAGCTGAAATACAAGGACTCACGAATCCAGAATTGTGGTGTCACTGCAATGGCAAAATGAACCCTGCTGATTTACCTACCAGAGGCCAAGAGGGTCCTGGGGAAAGCCTCTCTCAACGTTGAGGAGCTGACGACCATGCTCACCGAGATTGAGGCTGTAATGCTGCTTATTTGAGTAGCGTACTGAACAGGAAGTGACGTTTTGGGTTTAGCTTTATGTAATTCAATATGTGAACCTGTACTGAGAACGAGAGAGTTTTTTATGACAGTAAAAACTGTTACCGTTCAATAAAAGACGTGTTCGGGTCATTATTAGAAGCTCCACTTCACAACAAGCACGGCGCGTGGCCACGAGCAGCAGGAAGCTGGCCACAAAAAGAAATTGAATAAAAGACTTGCGTGCACTGTAGCAATGTCTCAGCGTCCTCATTCCGGGTCCCCTAGCCACCCGCTCCCTTACAGTGGCGCCCAACTCGGCGGGGGACCCAAGGCGGAAGAGCCAGCCGAGGACACCACGGCGCTGTGTCAGCAGTTGGAGGAGATGGCGGCGGCCCAGAGCGCAGAGGCGGGGGAGCTACGCAGGGGGATGGCGGAGCTCCAGGCGGTGGTAGCCCGCCAAGAGGAGCTGCTAAAGCAGGTCTCGGCAGAGCAGCGGGTGCAGCAGCAGCCGGAGCCACGGACGGCGTGGCCACCGCCGGGACCTGCAGCACCAGACGGGCGGACGTTCTCATGCCCGGCGGGAGTCGCGTTGCGCAGGTGGCCCAGAGGGACCCCCAATGGCGCAGCGGCCCATCCCGACCCCCCAGTGGCGGCCGCAGCGGCAGGCGGCAGAGCAGCCCATCCCGGCCCCCCGGCAGCAGCAGCGGCAGTAGCAGCAGCCACCGCAGCAGCAATCGGCGGAGCAGCCCTCTCCGGGCTCGGGGAGGCGACACCGACCCCGGCGGCGACGATGACAGTGGGGACAGCAGCGGGAGCAGCAGCGGTGACGGGAGGCGAGCGACCGCTGCCGATCAGTGGGAGAGAGCACGGGCGCCCTTCCCAACCTAGCGCTTAAGAGCAGGTCTGCTGGAGATGCAGGCGGCCCAGACACCTGCAGAGGGAGTGCCCCCGGAGGGCAGCGGAGCCAGGGCTCAAGGCTGCCGGCGCTCCAGCACCCTCCCCCGGCCTGGGAGCGACGTACCGCGTTCGGGTAAGCATCCAGGGGGGTATACGCCAGGCGATGGGGGATTCGGGCTGCACAAAGACCATGATCCATCAGGACCTGGTTCGACCGGCGGCATTGGCGAGAGCACGACGGGTGTGGATGAGGTGTGTGCCTGGGGATATTCACGAGTATCCCGTGGTGACCGTCGAAATTATAGCCGGGGGAAAAAAGCATAGCATGGAGGTCGCAGTTAGCTCCCACCTGACGCACCCCATGATCTTCGGAACAGACTGGGAGGGATTCAACGCGCTAATGGGGAAGGCTACGGGGGTGCGTTCACGATCGGCAGGGACAGACGGTGCGACTGCTGTGTTCAGCGGTGACAGCTGGTGTGCGGCCTGCCCGGAGTGTCAATTAGTAAACGCGCCAGCCATCCCGAGTGCCCCGTTGCGACCTCTGCCCTTGATGGAGGTCCCGTTTGAGCGCATCGGCATGTACCTCATCGGGCCATTCCACCGGAGCGCACGCGGATATCGCTTTGTATTGGTTCTGATGGATTACGCAACGCGATATCCGGAAGCAGTCCCGTTGCGCAGGCGCTGTTTCAGGTCATCTCCCAGGTCGGAATCCGGAAAGAGATTCTGACGGACCAGGGCACTTTGTTTATGTTGCGCACACTGGGA